>CM072886.1:107319294-108519294 GCA_037013685.1 Acridotheres tristis
TACTCATTTTAAAAGCTTAATCTAGAATGAAGAAAAAAAAAATTAAAAGCCCTGAAAAAAAGATATAAAATACTGCAGTGGCAGAGAATATTGTACATACGTCCAAGAAACACAGTGTAAATTATGAGGATGTAGTAAAGATGGTAGAACCTTGTACAATTGACTTCCTCAAGGAATTCAGTATTAATTAAACATTTCAGTTATGCACAAACCTGCAGTGGAACTGGCACACAGTGGCTTTGGAAGAAGCAAAAGTAACTCTAGCTATATCATATTCTTAAACTCCAAATCATGATGAGAAAATTCATTACTTTAACTTTGGAGTCAGAACAAGAAGCAAGAAGTTGGCAAAGAAGCCTCACGGCCTGTAGCCATCATGTTAGGTAGTAAAAGTTACTTTCCCAATACTGCATTAGGCTATACCTCATGAAGGACCTATGTCAGATTTCACATGACAAAGGAGAATTTTATACTTTCTATAAATTACCATGCTTGTATAACATTAAAAGCTTCCTTGCACTGACACATACTATCAGCAGAAAATAAACTAAACCCAGAGAGAAAGACTAATTGTGTTCCAAAGGACAACATGCTAATCCTCCTTCATGGACACAAGGTAAAATTCTCATATATAATTTTCCAGTACAAAGAGAATATTCAAAAGACCAGTATTTTTCCTTAAACCAGATGGAGGCTTAACTACCACATCAGTAGTTCTACTGAGCAGTTTCATCAGTAAAATTAAATCCCAAAAAGGAACTGCACCTAAATATAAAAACCTCAGTATTTGCTCTCACTGTGCTGGAGACGTGGCATGCCGTGGGTTACTTAAAAGCTGTATTTTATCAGCATAGACATCTAGATTTCAGGAAAACAAAAACAGCCAACATTTTTGAAGTGAAAGGAGCTTGCATACTTAATGTTGTGCATTGTTTTTCACTTACTTCAGCTGTAATTTTGTTAACTTAAGGTCATATAAGTACAATTACTTACTACATCCTAAGAAAATAAAGCAGCACATATGCTTAAGACATTCTAAAACAAATATAACCTAATGCTTATAACCATAGCTTGAAATTTGTTATTATGGGGAAAAATAATGCATAAGGAAAAATGTGAAAAGACTTCTAGGTCTGGTAACTGTGTCTTAACAAAATATAATGTCCTGTATCTGAAATTTTGCATTTAATTCTTTGGTTCTCAAGCCTACACACATCATGCAGTTGCATTTTCAGGCATTAATTACCATTTTTCAACAAGCATGCTTCAGACTTTCACTAGATTTTCGATTACATGAAAACAAATTCTGGGAAACCTTGCCTGAATTCCCACATCCACCATAGAAAATACAGAAAGGAAGTTCCTCTAAATTAGAACAGTACCCTTAGCAAAGTCCCAAAGTGTTACTAAAATATTATGAGTGACAAAACTACATACAAAACTGGTTTGCAATCTTAGCAAGAGCCTTTGTCTTTGTAGAAAGAATGATTAATAACTGTTTTTTGAAATTAGACCATTACAATAGTTCTCACTTAAGCTGGTTAGAATACAGCCAGGGTTAATTTGCTCCTAATTGTTATACATATGGCTTGTATTTCAATGGAGAAATATAAAGCTATCCCTTAAAATTTCTATTAACCTTCCCTTTTTACATCCCTTAGAGTTTCACCCAGAGTATTATTACTCTCATGGCACCCAACCTCCAGCTATACATATTCCTCAGAAGGGAAGGTGTGTGACTTCCCTGTGAGCCAATAAAATCTGTGGGATGGTTATTTGGGTAATTCTGCTGGCACTTCCCACAGGACAGCAGGTAAGTTGATATGCAAAGACTACCCAGGAGTGTGGAGTAAGATTCAAAACTCTGTATTGTAAGATGGGAGTCCCACAGACCACTGTAACACACTGTTGGAAGCCACTGAGCCAACCAAAGACAATTTTATAGCCAGACTATTTGTTATCTGCACCCCTCAATAACGTGGAATAGCCTAAAGGGAAAAATGGCTCTCTAGCTTAAAAAAAAAAAAAAATCCTCTATTGTCATGTACCTTTAAATTTAATTCTTGTGTTTACATGGATATGTTGTAAGAAAGCTCTCCAGTAACACTAATATTGATTAACAGTATTTTTTGAAAGTAAGAGAGGAAAACTACACTGAAAGTATCAGTGCAGCAAGATTTAAAAAATTACTAGAAGAAAAGATAACCTAAAAGATGAATAGTAAATGATAAAAGAGACCCAGTGGATTTTACCTAATACCATGATAATAAACAGCCCCCTGGATCTAAATCAGTTTTTCCCTTTATCTTAATTCAGCTTTCAGAAGTATCATATTTCTATAACAAACCCTTCTGAAATATGCCATTTTGTAGATTATTTCATTAGTAATACTCTCAATATCTGATGAAACAACATATCAAGACTAGTTGTTAGAACCAGACATGGATTTTCTGATATATCATTCCCCAGATGGAAAATGGTTTTCTGTGAAAAAGAAAGTACTCATAGGAATATGCTGATTTGATTTAAAATGAAAAAAAGATTTCAGTCCGGATAAAAATATTCTGATCAAACATTTGCAGACTCAACAGCAGGTTTTTTAATAACAAATGATAAAAAGCTTATTTTATCATCTATAAAAATTTAAAGTAATTTTTTTAGAGTATATTCTTCTCTTTTTAAGTTTCCTGCATTGTGATAAGGAGATGTTCCATGAGATGAATTTCCATATGTCCTTTTATATAGCTGAGAAATTCTCATTTAATTTTAGAAGAAACATTTTTGAGCTTGGTGCAATTTTAAGATACAATGCTAAAGAAACATCAATTTATTACTGTCTTCTTTTCCAGTTTCATGCAACAGTCAAATATATTGCAGAAAATTTTGGAAAAACTATTGGGATATAATAGGGTTTTTAACAGAAGACTAGAGTTAATTAATAGAGTTAGGTAGTTAGGATGTTGCTACTATTTCAAAGTAAAAAGGGAGTCTGCACAATGTATACTTGTTAAAGCTTTGCTGATATTTAATATGTTTATCAAAAGTATAAGTCTGTATCTGCCTCAATTTAAAAATTTCAAAAATATATTATCATGTGTCCAATAGCAAATATTAATGAGGACAAATGTTAACATTTCAAAAGAGTTCTGGTCATTCAAATTGTCTCGCTCAATCTCCAAAACCCACAGTAATCGCTTTTACAGTCCCTTTAATTGAAAGTACAATAATCACATTAGCAGCAGAAAATAAGCACAAGCAGGCTTGTTTCAAGGTTAAGAAAACAAGGCACAACATAATCATTCTGAACGTGATCCAGCCCTCATTACGAATTGTTATGTCAAAGAATTCTTATCTGTGTGTTTAATACAGCACATATCAGCACTGAAGCAAATGGCAATATGAGAGTTTGGGGACTGCACTGTCGCGGCAGAACAGGAGGTAATGAGTTGCTGTGAGAGCACTTACAGAGAGCACAGAGATAAAATAGCCTGAAAGGTATAACTTCCTCATTTTACACCGAGATTTCACCACGTTTACTAGCATGACTGCTGGTAAATCAAAAGCCACACCTTGTATTTACCTGTGACATTTGTTACCTTCATGTGTCCCAGTCTTACCACTCAGCAATCCCCTCTCCTCTGGGCAGACAGGGTCTGGAAGGTGTGAAAATCAGGAACTCAGCGTTCCAGCCACATCACACATGATGTGTGCTCCTGCAAGAAGAACCAGGCACACAGAGGCTTCAGCTTCACATCCTTGTCAGTCCCCATCATGAATGGATGATTTCCATGCCTCAGTGCACCACAAGAGTCACCTCACAACTTTTCTTTCTCTGTCTGTGTCTGTGCTGAAGACATTAGTTTCTTATGAAGATTGTCCCCCTATTGTCCCCCATTCTTCTACTCCATTTCCCTTCATGATGCCAACAATAAGCATCCCAAGTTTTCTCATCCAAATATCTCACCTAATTTAGGATCAGTTTATCTTGTGACAAGAGACTGTTTTATTTCCTTTAGGTATTTAACAGTCCCATCTAATCTCCAGGGGAGAGGGAACTTCTTGCTTGAATAAAGATGTAACTTTCTATCTCTTTCCTGTCAAGCTTCTTTTCGTGGCAAAAAGTCTTTCCATATTTTTGTTCTTGCTTACTAGGTTTTACTCTCCCTCACAAAACCTGCAAGTAACCACAAAAAGGCCATTTTTATTGGACATTTTCATAGACCTCAGACTGGGATTTTCCATCTCACCGGTCTTTCCATTTATTTCTTCACCATTCTCTTCTGCATAAGGTGTAATGGCTCATACCTGTCCATCTTAAAAATGAGATAATGAGAATGACTTGTAATTCTGACCTCCAAACTGCACTCCTTGCTGTGCACCTCTAACTATTTGTACTGTCATATACATCTGCACTTCTCCTTAAGCAGAAGGAACTATGAACTAACTTTACATTTTCAGAGTTTAGAGTTTGTCTTCCTGCTTAAATTTCTCCCTGAATCAACCAAAGCATCTGACAGTGCTTTTCCCAGATCAAAAGATACAACTTACATGGAGTTCCTCGAGGTCTTGTTTTCACCTTAGCTCTAAGTACATACAGCACTACCATATATATGCACTGCCTATATAGGAAACATCCACTTTTAGTTTCTGCAGCTCAAGGTACTTGGAACAAGTATTCTATTGCTTTCAGCTATCAGGACAGGCATTCTCATTCAGTATAATATCTCAGTAGAAATTCTAGAAACCCTAGATGAACTCTTGAACTGCTTCCATGAATCTGTGCTCCAGAAGCTGAGCTGTTGCTTTTTATATCTTTCTATCCTTGGGCAGAAATTCTCTGTATGTTTTTTACTCCTGCTTTAACCTTTTCTCATATTCTTCATTCTTATATTGGAGATTGTTAAATGCCACCTTTTACTGCTTAAACGCCACACCCCTTAAAATTTTTATTTGAAAGAGAAAAAAATCAATGAAATAATCAAAACATTCTGCTGTACTGTTTTTTAGACTTTACTTACAAGTTTCTTTTTAAATTTCATTATAGATAAGTGTTTTCTCATAACTAATAATACTTTTTTTAGAAAAAGCTATATGATAGAGCTTATCATGAATGTTTAGACCACTTAAAGACCACATTTTTCCTATCAATCCTTATCCAATGAGTCTATTGAGATACATAACTTTCACAGTTTTGAAAAACAGCTTGCATTTTTAGAGAACAGACTGGCTCACCATGTTTAAATATCTGCTTAAATAATAATATTCTGAGACACAGAATTAGCCCATGGCCAGTGCTATATTGAGTAACCAGTTTTATTATTTATTAAGACTGGAAGTTGGATCTTCACATAATATGTCTCTGTCCCTATCTAGTATGGTTGCTTTAACCTGTACATACTAAATATGTAAAGTTAAGCAATTTTCAGATGTTTTCACCTGGTACTGACATGATGTTCTCTCAGAGTCTGTATTTCTGTTAATTGTAGACAGAATCATGTTCAAAAAACAAACAAACAAACAAAAAACCCAAACAGGCAAAAAAGCTTCTCTAACTGATTTTCTGCAAGATAACCTAAACTAAAGCCTAGGACATAATGTAACAATTTGCTGCATAACAAAGACTGCATCAGAATGTGCACACGAAAAAAGGAAACTCAGGAGACAAGTTTAAACCTAATTTTCTAATGTTAAGGCATGGTTATGTAAACTCAATGTCATATTAACACTAAAACAAAATACGTTTTTAACTTTAAAACAAATGAGCAGTCAGAGGAAGGGAAGAATCTGTCATGTAACGATGAAGCTGACCACTCAGGAGCCATTCACACCATCAAGAAAGGAACAGCTGGCACCAGTAATAAGCTGCTATCCTTCTTAGTGATTAGCTGATACTTGACAGAACAGATGTATTTAGGAGTTTTGGAACCTAGTTCTAAATTCTGGAGGTCACAAGTCTCTTACTGAGACTCTTCAGAGAAACAAATCTCATTGGAGAAAATGAAAGCATCTAAGACCTTCCTTGAATCTAAAGAGAGGCTTGGGAAACCATCAGAAATTACCTGGAGTTCTTTTCACTAAAACACCCTTCCAGCCTTCCTAATCTCCAGGATACCCCCATATCTTGTTTCCTGCTCTAATTTCCTTTATTGATGGAGGTGTAGGCACATCATACACCACATATTGATGCATATAAATGTGGGGGTCAATGCAAGCAAAGATGTTCCTCACACAAACCTTGAATTCACAGGATCTGCTCATCTTCCTTCTAATTTAACTAGCACCAAACTTTACTGAGGTAAAGACAATTGAGTGAATATATTTTGTCTTAATTCCTAGCTTCAGATATGAAGATATATTGTTGTCTTTCAAAAATGAAAAAACTGTTTTTCAGAAATTATGAGACATTTTCTAGATGATATGTGGTATATAATTTCCTTTGAGTAGCATGTTAGACTATATTTCACAGTAGAATTCAGTTTGATAGTAAATTTTATTGTAGAAAAGTATTTCTAACTACTGTTGTTTTGAAACCATCGTGTCAGTGTTTCTATTTCACTCTTGTGGCTATTATTTGGTCTTTGTATTGCATTAACAGTAAGCAATAATAAGTCAAGGAGGTTTTATTCAGAGAAAGATGCTAAGAAGCACCCACAAAGGAACAACAGTGAAGACTGAAAGCAGAAGTAGGGACACATTTACTTCAAATTTCTCTGCCAGTTCAGGCTGCCAAAAAAAGGAGATAAAATCCAAGAGTAAATGTAAAAACAGGTATTCTATTATTCCCAGGTTTTCTAAGAAGTCAGACAGGTTTTATGAAAAGAAGGAAGATGTGTCCAAACAAATAAGAATATTTCATATTGAACAATTTGTGTAACACAAAATGTAACAGGGATGAACTGGTAGAGTAGACTGTGTTAAAATAGGTTGAAATGCCATGTGATATGGCCTATAACTGAAAATATTAATAGAAGAATAATAAAAGAGATTAGCCTGAACATTTTTTTCTGAATGTTGTCATCATTAATCTTCACTAATGAAAAACAGTAAGCAATGAAAAAACACCAGTAACACAAAATTCTTCCTCTCCTTTCCCTCTTTATGCACAGTCTGCTCTGTCAATCAGAAGGCAGAACCAAGCTGCCACTTTTGAGCATGTCACACAATGGAGAAATTCCTGTGTGCTGTGCCTTCCATATTCAGAGAATGACAAAAACTGACACTATCCATTGGGATGTACAAGGTGGAAGTCAGAGGTGAGGGATGGGAAATTTTTTGGCTGTAGACTTCTTCCTGTTAGGTAGGATCTCTAAAAGCAGGTTCTTGAGAAAAATGTAGGTTTTCTTTATTATCTATTTTCAAGTCTAGAAGTTGCAGAATTTGCAAGAAAATTCCTGTTTGAAAGAAAGATGAACTTGTTTACTACATCGAAGCAACGAATTGCTGGAATGAACTTTTAGTGCCACTTTATGTTGACATTATCCATTTCTTCTCTGAGTCTGAATGTAACTGCTATGCCACTGATATGAAACCACTGACTACTGGCTAAAAAATAGTGAAAAATGAGAAGATTTTTTCAGTCATGGAAAGATGCCTTCAGTTCTTGAAGTTCACTAAGTTCCACTGCACATTGCATCCTTCTGAATCAGTCTGAACCAAGAGCTGGGAAAAAACATATCCCATCCCACATATTCATCCAAAAAATGTACATAGATTTTTTTCTTCCCCCAATAATTTTATGGAATCATCTCTCAAAGATCTTTCAACATCAACAGCTCATAGATGAGGGAGATCATAGAAAGAGAGCTGTAGTATAATGATGTAAGAATGACTTTTTCACTGTTTAGTCATCCCGTACAATTCAACAATCTGAGCTGCTTTCTTTTGACACTGCAAGCAGGCTCATCTTTATCCTTGAAGAGTAAGCCTGCTGTGCAATCAGCATATAGAGCCCTCCAAGGCTTGCGTGGCCTAGAAGGCAGCCTGCATTACCTGCTGGATACAGCCCTTCGAGACTCTTTTCAGCAATCATCAGTCACACTAAGTTTAGGCCACATTCCTTCCTTAAGTCAAAGAAAATACAAAGTGCATTGAATCCTCCATTAGTTAAGGATGCAACTGGCCATGAATATTATCAGAATTCTGGAAGCAATTTTGGTGACCAAAATTGAGTTTGGTAGGCAGACAATTTCTCATTCATAATTTCGACAGGTGTGATTAAACTACAAGCAGTGATCAGACAAAAATACTCTCAAATTATTGATGAAAAGTACATCTTTTCTAGATATAATACTGTAAAATAACCATCTTTCACAATAAAGTAAAATTGCTAATCTACTTTTATTAATGTCAATTTTCCTTTAAAACTCATATAATAGTTAGGTATATCTGTATTTGCTTCATGCTCCATAATTAAATTCTTCACATTCATTTTTTAGGTCTTCGACAGTGTGATCATTTTCAACAATTTAACTAGGAATTTAAAAAACGACCAACCAACCAATCAACACCATCACCAACAAAAAATCCACACTGTGCAAATTAAGCAAGGCTAAATTTCCAAGTACTGTGTTTTAAGCACATTCATATATGATCACGTGCAAAAATTAATGACAATATATACCCAAAGAAAGAGAAATTCTTTCAGAGAAGACTCTTAAAGCACTCAGTGCAACTGGCAAAATTGCATTTACGTAAGAGAACAGCTTCACAAATCTAGTTAGAGTTCTCCAGCTTGTTGCACAATTCTGGTACTATATATGCACAGATTTTATTGTGACATTGTATTTTTGCAATTGCAAATATTGTATGTAGATTTATGCATATTTGTAGGCCACCATCTTCAAAAAATACATGTCCCTTTATCTTTTGCCCCCATATAAGAAATTTTCGTAAAAGAAACCTTGGACTGCATAGCAAAATCATCTCTAATGACAGCAAAAAGTAACAATATTTGCATGGGATCCGAGTGTGGGACTATTTATTTCGGTGTGTGCAGAGTCAGTGCCCGGGTTTTACTGCTGGACTATTCAAGCACTTACAAAATATAATGCTGTTTTAGGCCGATATCTAAACCACCCGACTTTCAGGAAAAATCAATATTTTTTGTTACCATTCCCCAGAGCATTTTTCATTTAGTTGCCTAAGTAGAGTTGTCTTCTTTCAGATGACAAGTTTTTCATAACATTTTTGTCCTCCACAGAGAGATGAGGATTAAAGCACAGAGAATGACTCCTTTCCTCAGCTGCAACTTGAAGTGATGCTGACATTAAGCTGCTGAAAACCTCTAAATTATAAAGTGTTTTCACTAAACATCCTGCTCTACAGAAGAGAGGTTAAATTGCACTTTCTTGTACCAAATGTGACAAATGGTCACAGAACCCAAAAAATATGAGCATTCACAACACAAGCAAATTCTACTTTCAAGAGCAAGACTATCTGATAAACAAAGCTGCAGCTTCCCCACAATGAACAAGGGAAACATAAAGCACTGTAGCAGTTCAGCAGTAATAAACAGGTGGGAGTCTTCTATTTGGGTGATACTTGTAAAGTGGTCTTGCTGCATTAGATTTTGTAACCCAGACTAATGGGCTGTAAGCAGCTATGTAAATGGGTAAAATTAAGAGGAAGGAAAATATCTTTTGATTATCCTTATATATGCATATACATACACATATAAGTTAAGTGTACACGTATAAATAGCAGATTTTAAGACCTCATCAACAGGCATAGAATGCATCACAGTATTTTAAGATCAGTATTTTAAAAAATTTTTCTTTAGACACTATCCCATTTTTTCTGGAGCATTAGTATCATGTATAGTCTAAGGAAATTTTTCCTTATGAAAGGACTTCTTATGAAAGGTATACCTAAAAGGTAGCTATAAAAAAAGCGAGGAATCAAAACTTTTCTAACAGATGTTAGCACAAATACATGAAGTTCTGTAATGATGGCAGATTTTTAGTGACTTCAAACTTTGCAAATGTGTAATAAGTATCTGTATAGGATTAGATGAAAAGGTCATGTTTCTTGCAGAAACATAGAATCATTGGAAAGAAAATGAAGGTATAACAATTGATGTGAATGCCTATGCATCTGAGCTGCCAATAGGGAGTCTCAAACCCCTGAGGAAAAGTTTTATGCTCAGTGCCAGGAGAGCTTGATGTGATGTGATACCCTGTGATATATAGGATGTCTGCATGATCTGTCTTGGCCTTAAACTTTGCAAACCTGAGATGATTAATGCATCGTATCCAGATATAATTATGCACACAAACATGCCATGATATGTTTTGTACCAAAGGCTCAGGTCCATGTTTGAGCTCTGTTGGAAGAAAACTGCCAATGAAGAACTTTGCATCTTGGAATTCCTGTGCTTTTCTCAGGACTTTTTAACCAAGACAAGCAAAACCTGAAAATGTTGGCTTCTGAACATATGGAATGCTAGCCATTGAGTCAGTGCAACCTGGTACCAATTGCAGAAGAGAGAGAATTTGCCATCAGCTTTTAGAATAAACAAACAAGAATGGTGAGATACTCTATAGTCTGTGATCCAAATATCAACTGACTGAATATCTGCACTTAATGGCTTGCTGTAGTGGATAACAGTCCACTATCCTGCCTAAGCTGAACGAGTCTCTTGGCACTTGGTCATTCAGCTGTTCAACACATGAACAATATTCTTCATTCTTCCTAGCTGCTGAACAAGACCACTTGTGATTTATGAGGTAGAATTCACATGCTGTTATCTAGGTATTTAGCCTTTTGACATTTAAATGTCAGCTGACCAAACTAAGTCACTTCAAATTCAATGGTATGATGCAGTAGCCTCTTCATTGTGATACAGTTTGACTTAAAATAGGCAAACTGTGAAGCACTGTGTGAATTCCTTGGTCAGTTGAAAGCTGGAGACTCTATATTGTTCCTGTAAGGAAAATACTATAAAATCGTAGCCATTCCTTCCATAACATCATGTAAGCTACACACTGGCTTTAATAAGACAATGTCTTAATCACAGAAGAGCAATAATATATCTGAATACAACTTTAAAAAACTTTCTGAAAAACAAAAGAGCATGGTTAGAGGAATTATATAATGTAATCCTGCACAACTAGTGGTATGAACTATTGTTAAAGAAGACAGTCCGTTTTATAAAACTTTAATTTCTACAATCGAGGAGCTGTATCAGGCTCTAAAAAGGCAATATTTAAGGTATCCAAGTGCTGTTACCAGTTCAGAGATCTACAAATCTCATAAAATAGGCTTTTTACATTGCTTTATTCCACTTAGTAGTCCTCTGTTCCTTCAGAATACAAACTCAAATATTACTCAAGTAAATAATGGATGCAGTTATTAAGAGCCACTAGGAGAAACAGCATTAAAATCAGCAATAAAAAAAAGTGTAGGAAATAAATGCCCTGAAAAACATTGTAGAATTACTGATTATCTGCATGCTGACTCATCAGTCATTTCCACACGTTCTAAGATCTCTTGGTAAACCTGCAGTTTGGTAGAGAATCACCTTTAACAGAGAGGGATGTATAACTTCCTGTTCCCTCTAAAGTTTAGAAACCTGTGTGAATCAATGAATTCTTAATTTAAGATTCTGTGATATATAGGAAGTGTTGGAATTTTTCTATAGAAATTACAGGATTTCTAAAAGCTACTCTGAACAACATGAAAGCGTTTATTGTTTTATATATGTATGTACATGATTGCTCTTTGATGCTGTAATATCTAACAAGTTTATACAAGATGGAAATAAAAGAGTAATAAAAATTAACAGAATTTTAGGGGGAAAAAAAGGTTATTTCTTCTAATAACATGTTTATACAAAGCACAATGTTCAGTAATGAAATTCAGTAATTCACTTTCGTGGATTATAGTTTAGTAAGTGATAGAGCAGATACGAGCCATCATTTACAAGAAGATGCCATCTGCTGAGCAAACATGCAATCAGCAGGCACTTCCTATTACACTGGAATCTTTTTTGTCCTTTATTGCATTTCTAAAGCCCCTCAAGCAATCTGAGCCAGCGCAGCAAATGAAGAAAGCAAAGGACTTCTCAATGACCCCAATATCAATTCTGCTTTGCGCTTCACGCTGTCTCAAGGCTATGGACCTCATAGGTTAGCTCAAGCAAGAGACAGAAAATAGTACATAAAGTGTGTGCGTGTGTATGTATACAGTTCCAAGGCAACTCTGTAGAAATGACAGCCTAACCTTTGAGATTAAACATACTTCAAAAAAAGCATTACAAAATTAAACACACTTGGATGCAAGCATTAAATTATTCACCCTTACACCATTTAATTGTTGCTTCATAATACTTCTCTTTTTTGTTCCACGTGTTCAGTTTCCTGCTGCTCTTTATCTACCTCATGAACACTCTGATGCAAATAGGAGACCTTCTGGTGAATTCATGCATAAACAGATGTGTTAGTATTCAAAAGTTATTGTCTTACATCTATAGATGTCAGGAAAAAAGCATTAGTTATTAAATACTTTCACAGTTACCATTCCTAAGCTTATTTTGGTTTTCCTTTCCATAATCGTTTTCTCATTATGTCGGTTTATATGCTGTATGCTTTGAATGATAAAATCCATTTTAAAATAGAAAATACCTCTGCTGCTTCATAAAACATTTTTCGTCTTGCACAGAAACAAACTAAATAAAGTTGTGAAGTAAAAATATATATTTGAAATAGCTTCCATAGAGCAAAATAGAAGTATATTAATTGCTATCACTACCTCATGTAAAATACAGCTAAGGACAGCTAACAAGAGGAAGAAGAAGAAACTAATATATTACAATATCTCATTTTTCTCTTTTTCATTAATCCAGTCTATTATTAATTGGCATCTCAAGAAAAACGATTCTTGTCTATTGTATTAATTTCATTTGCATCATTAACACAAGCATCAAATATTAAATGAAAGAAACTATGATTAATACATGTAGTAAGGAAAATTTTGCATTAATAAATACACTTAAATGAATTGCATAATATTTATACTATTCAAGGTTTAAAATTCCATCTAGAAGATATTAAAATAAATATTCATATTTCCATTCTGAAAAGCTTTACACAATGCAAAAGTTCTCCCTAGAAATTACCACTATCTTTTGGATATCACTTGCATACAAATCTGCTTGTGCAAACTCTTTCTCCAAGCTTTTACCACAGAAGCAAATACACAGGTGTAGACCATGATGTATAACTCACACCACACCTCTCTAGGTTTCCACAGAACTAATGATGTGATCTTTGTCACATTGTTTCTACTTAGTTTCAGCTGGGGAAGGGCTAACAACATTAGTCACTGCCATTAATGCCTTGTTTTGAAAATACTATTAGGTATTAGAAGAATCTTCTTTCTTTTTTAATTTTTCAATTTGACTTATTAAGCCTGCATTAAAAATAAACTACCACATAATCCATTATCTGAACTCAAACCATTCAACACCCCCCATCTCTCATGCAAAACTGGGTAAGTATTGCTGCATGCAGATTATGCCAAGAGCCCTTCAAAGAGAGTTACACTAAAAACCTGAAGATGATATTCCATGGCAAGGTGTGTACTAGCAGTTGGATAACAGAACTACTAACCTACAGACTGACTCTGCAACAAAACATTCTCCCTACTGATGCACTAAAATTTCTTCTATTTGGGCTTTAAGAAAAATAAAAAATATTGTCTCTAAACTCAATAGGCTCAATAGATGCTGATGTTTCAATGTTCTCTGACAAGTATATGGCTTACAGAAAACTCCTTAATTAATAGCTAGTTTTCCTACTCTGTTTCACTTATGACAGAAGACTGAAAACAAATTAAATTTTTCCCACATTTCCTGTCGCTTTCAGACCAATTCTCAAAAGAAGAAAAGGAGCAAGCACCTGCCTAAGAAAAAGACATTCAAAAAGACTAAAGATCAAAGTCTAAAGTGTTGGTTTTTTTTAACAAGGATAAAGAAATTGCTAGGGTCTGGTCCCAACTCTACTACTTTTACTTCATGGCTGTCTTGAAATGTATCTTTATTTCTAAATCAGCTACTTGTCTCTCAGTCTCTTCAATGCTCTTCCTATCTTCACAGATTCATAGAATGTTAAGGGACCTTAAGGATCACCTAGTCCCAACCTACTCTTTTCAAAATATAGTGGTTGGTGGTAAATATATCCTTTTTCAGTTTTAAATCATAGTCTAAAAGCATAGTTTACTTACTGTGAGTCTTTCAAGCAGAAAATGCAGCATAAATTCTGAATTCCTATAGAATGGCACAACATTAGGTAAGGCTACAGATGTGACAATCTGGTTAGTAGACGGAATGGACAAGCTTCCCAGAAAACCACTAACATTTCTTGGTCCCTGTTGCATTAGAAGATCCCCTTTGGCTGTCTCAGAATAGAGTCTCATCTAAACTGCTCTGTGCTTTCACCATCACTAGTAAATGATAGCTTTTGTACTTTTCACAGCCTTTGACATCATTACACTTTGTTATAATAGGAAGAAAAAGCCTCTTGACAGCAAGGATGTGAATGTTGTCTAGCACAGAGAAATAAGGGTTTGGAAGCAAAATAGGAGAAAAAGGCTCAGTTGAAACAGAACTTAAAACCCGCCCTGAAAGAATTACAACATGCATCTCAAGGACTCTTTATCATGACAAAACATGAACTACAATTAAAAAAAAAAACAACAAAAAAGAGCTTGGGTACAAATTTACTGCCTATTGGGAAAGTGTCCCTTTTTTCTGCCTGTAAAAGGAAAAAAGTGGGCTGAAAATGCCACTAGGAATCTTGCTCAAGAATCCAGTGAAGAGAAAGGAGCCTTTTAGTTTCAGTGAGTCATCAAAAAGTGTAAGTATTAAATAGAAAAAAAGGAAGAAGATGTTTGGAATCAAACCTATCATACTGTGTCAGTTAGGCCCAGAAATATTCCCTTCATCTTTCTCTAAAGCAAAGTTTGAGAATTAGAGGGAAGTTGTACATCAATCACAAACACATGTGATGGAGACCTTGTGCATCACCAGGCTTAGAAGAGGAACATTCAACATTTTCAGCTAATGTCTTGGACAAACAGGAGTTTCAGGGTCTCTCTTAGGACTTATCTTTCTATAAATTGGACATGTAGATATCAGATTCTATTCTGAGCTCTTGCACAGTTCAAAGTCACAGAATGGAAGGGAACCAGTTTTGCAACAAAAGCAAATGGAGATTGTCACTGTTCAGAAGAAAATAAAAAAGGTTCGTAATTCTCTCTGCAAAAAGAGAGGAATAAAAATCTCAGAAGGACTTCTGGTCATCACAGTAACTCCAACATTCTGTTCTGAAGAAAAATAGCCTTTGACATCTCTCAGAGTGAATCTCTCCTATCTGAGACCACTGCAAAAGGACCCAAATGTGGTTCTGACTCAAGGACTTATAGTAAAAGACTGAAATGTCTCCCTCCAGTTTTGTCTTGTTCTTCTGATCCCATGAGGTGTTGGAATCCATCAGAACACTCACAGCATGCAGGTATTCATTTCAGGATGAACAGGAACAATGGAGCCAAAAAATCCTTTATTTGATAATGGTAAGTGTAGGAGTATTAATAGTAAAGATATTTCTTCCCAGAGGTATTATAGGTCTCCTTTATAGGAAGAAAGAGATGGTGAATCTCAATGGCACTCACCTACCAACTGTGAGAAGACTCTCATGATGCCTTACACACTGGTGTGCTAATAATGCATCACAGGAGATCCTTTCCAGTCATTAGAAGGAGTTTGGTTGAGAAGAAAGTATTTGATTTTACTGTTTATCTGGTATCAAGTTTTATATAAGAAAAAGGCCATGCTTTTACATTGTGCAAAGGTTCTATAGGAGCCAGTGTTGGCTTAAGGTCTGAACAGCCATTATCACTCTATCCTCCTCATCTTTCTCACAGGAGATGCACAAAAATAGCAACTGGAAATCTATTGCCTGCCTACAGCTTGTTACTGGGCAGTCACCACTAATAACACAGTCAGTTCAGCAGCTGCTGATTTTTCCAGGTGTGTTGAGTTTGAGTGGGGCTCAGAGTCACAGAATAAACTGAGAACATATGAGAACAGCTCTGCAAACATCAAGGTCAATGGAGAAGGAGGTGGAGAAGGTACTCCAGGTGATGGAGCAGAAATTCCCCTACAGCCCATGGAGGTTCCTGTTGGAGCAGATATCCACCTGCAGCCTATGGAGAGCCCCATGTTGAAGCAGGTGGACACCTGAGAGGAGACTGTGAACCTGTGGGAATCCCGCACTGGAACAGATTGCATGAGGGACCTGTGGAACTGTAGAGAAGGGAACCCACAACAGACCAGGTTTGCTGGGAGAACTTCTAACTCTGTGGAGAGCCCACCCGGAGTAGTTTGCCCCTGAAGGACTGCATCCTGTGGAATGGACCCATGTGGAGCAGTCTATGAAGAGCTGAAACCCATGGTAAGGACTCATGCAGGACAATATCATGGATGACTTTGTCTCATTGTCTCCTGTGGAACATTGTCTACATTGGAACAGGGGAAGAATGTGAGGAGTCCTCCCACTAGGAAGAAGTAGTATCAGAGACATAAGCCCAGGAAGTAGGAAGGGATGGGGAGCAGGTGTTTTTAAGACTTATTTTACTTCTCAATATGCTGGTAGGGATTATGTTGTTAATAAGTTCATCTGATATCTCCTTGTCCCTTCTGTTTTGCCTGTGGTGGTGTTCAGTGAGTGATTTCTCCCAGTCCTTATCTCAGCTCATGAACCCATTGTTATATTTTCTCTACCCTATCCAACTGAGAAGGGAAGTGAGTGGCTTGGTGGGCACTTGGTATGCAGACAGGGTCAGCACACTACACTTGCAAAGACAGCTTAAAGAACAACAAAATCCAAAGAAGTAACACTGTAGTAAAATTTTAAAAAAAGAAATGAAAAGGGGTTTTATAAAAAATTATTTTATTAAAAACTTTATGGTATCCAACATCTAAAAATAAAATACTTGCAAGCCAAGAGTGACTACTTACAGATACTATATTGGAGGCTTAAAGGACATTCGAGCAAGCATTGACAGACACTTTGGAAATATATATAAAAAAAATCAATGTCACTAACAGAAGCAGAATTATTAGTAACAAGACAAAAAGTTGAAAATGCGTCCAAGAGAGGAAAACAGAAAAGATCCTGAACTTTGATGATTAAAATATAAAAATTCAATCAGGCAAGATAAATAAGAGTATTTGAAAAAAACCTGCAAGAGACTTAAACCAAGTACTTTTTCAAACACATCTGACATATCTGAAGTCTGCTAGAGACAAAGTAAGCCAAACAGATGATCAGAAGGACTTAGAGACAGACTTACGATGAACACTCAGAAAACAATGATAGGGGAAAAAAGAACCCAAATTCCAAAACATATAAAATCTGTAAAGTCCTAGGAAGTAATCTCATATTATTGAATTATTATTGAATAACTCATTAATAATTGAACTACCATAAAAAAAGAATTTGCTTCCAAATGGAAACTTAATGCACAGGAGAGGAATCAGCATGACCAGGCAGCAGTGCCTCAAAATTCATCAGTTTTCTGAAGGATTCAATTAGAATGTGAGAAAGGATATATGGGTGATACAGTCTACCTGAACTCCTAAGTGGTATTTGATAAATATATTTTAATAAAAGGATGTAAGACAGCAAATAAGCAGGGGCTTTACCTGAATCACCTCTAAAATCCTAATTTCTAAGACTAATAACTAACAATCCTTAAATACTTAAACCATAAGATTCCCCTGATTGTACAATGTGACATTCACTTGTGTAAATATTTCAGCACACAACACTGGCATCCAAATTGGCCTTGTGCCACTGATCACCACCCCCTGGGCTTGGCCATTCAGCTAATTTTCAATTCACTGTCTGCTCATCTAGCCCTTGGATCAATAGCTTGTCTATGAGGATCTTAATGGGACACAGTGTAAGTCCAGGAAGACAATATCCACTGTTCTCCCCCTGTTGACAAGGCCAGCCACTTCTGTTTTGGTCAAGCATGATATTTCTTTGGAGAATCCATGCACACTACTCATGATGGCTTTCTTGCCTTTTAAATATGCCTGGAAAATCTCTTGCAGGATTAACTGCTCCACCATTTTTCTTTGGATTGAGGCAAGGCTGACTAGGCTGTAGATCCCTGATTTCTCCTTCTTGCCGTTCTTGAACACAAGGGTGACATTTTCCTTCCTCCAGTCCAGAAGCACTTCTCCCAGTCATAATCGTTTTCAGCATTCCTGGGTGCATCCCATAAAGGCCTATGGAATTATGAATGTCCAGTTTGAATAACTACTGCCTGATCTGATTCCCTTCCACAAAGGGAATGCATTCCTTTCTCCAGCCTTTCCCCTTGGTCTCTGGGACCCAGGATTCCTGAAGGCTGGTTCTTGCAGAACAGGCTGGAGCAAAGAAGGAATTCAGTACTGCAGCCTTTCCCTGTGCCATCAAGTTCTCTTCCCCAAGCAGCAATGGGCTCACATTTTCTGTAATCTTCCTTTTGTGATGTCTGCACTTACAGAAGTCTTTCTTGCTATCTTTGATATCTCTTGCCTGATTCAATTTCATTTTGGTTTCAACTTTTCCAACTGCCTCTCTGCATGTTCATACAATGTTGCTGTATTTCTCCTAGGTTACCTGTCCCTGATTCCATTTTCTATATACCACCTTTTATATTCTTCCTTTTTGCATCTGAGTTTTGCCTGGAGCTCCTTGCTCACCCATGCAAGCCTCCTGGCATTTTTGCCTGACTTCCTACTCATTGGAATGGACGGCTCTTGTGTTTGAAGGAGATGATATTTGAATACTAAACAGCTTTTTTTTGGCCCTTCTTCCCAAATATAATATAAAACTATCAATTTTGGGTGAGAAGAAAGTGTCAAGGACAGCCCTATTATCTGAAAGTGTTAAATTGGTCAAAGAGTCTCAGTACATCTCTTTTATGATAAATGGCCATCTATAGGATATTTCATACCAGTGCAGTGTAGTTAGTTATATGGCTGATGAGTTCAAATTACAAGTCACTATTTCCAGAATTCTTAGGTCATGTAAAACAATTTATTTGCATGAAAGCAAATTTTCGGTAGAAGTGAACTCTTTGACAGAACCAAACTTAAAATACCACTCAGTTACACCATTGGATTACACAGAAAAAGCCCACAGCAATTTAGTTGCCCTGCCCAAAATTCAAGCAACAAAAAGCACAAACGAAGAGAACAAAACAGATTGGCTATATGTGTATACAGACGGATTACACCTAACCTGTGGTACAGGCACTGCACAGGTTGGGAGCTGGGAATTTTTCATGCACCAGCTGGGAATCGAACCCAGGTCACAAGAATGGGAACCTTGCATGATACCACTACACCACTGGTGCTTCCCTATAGTCTGTGGTCATTCCGTTTATTTCACTTAAATCCATCCCAAAGCATCTATTAACAACAACCTCAGTTACCCTGACTCAGAGGCAGGTCGTAATAAGGACTACACAGGAAAAAGAGTTTTCTACCAGAAAAAAAATTACCTGAAGAACATAGCACATATCCTAAAATTCTGTCAAAAGGTCACTGGACAATTAACTACTCCCTTTACCTAGGGACGTTTTGAAAGAGTAAACATGGAAAACCCTAGAAAGGTCTTCTGTTTATTTCTTAAAATGTGTATAAACAGTCAATATTCTTTTGGTGAAGGCAAAGACTAAATGGCTTCACAGATTCCTTCCAAAATATCTATGGTTATAAAAAGATTTAAATTTCAAAACAGTAAAGTCAAGACAGTAATTCATCTCAACAGTGCAGTATAAGCAGATGTCTGCTGAAGCTGGAAAGTAATTAAAGGAACCAAAAAATAATTATTCCATTCTGACTTCCTATACCTTTCATGTGGAGCAAAATTGTTTTGATGCATACACGGCTACCCATGACGCTGGAAGTCAAAGCATTTTAGGCATGGATGCAAGAAAAACATAAATGTTCCAGGCAGAAAAGCAAGTGGACTGCAGCTGAAAGAAGTTCTTTGGTGCAATGTGTTCCATCACCCATGGAACATGTGTACAGGCATTGAAACTTTTATCACAGCTTCTGCAGCTTATTCAGGAACTCTACCCCATTTGAGAAGCATATGAAGGGTTTAATTTTTGAAATTAATTAAATAGTTTAAAGTAATAATAAATTAATTAGACTATTTTGTGAAGACTTAATGCATTTAGCAGCTGTACATCGCATGAGGACCTGAGATTTCCTGATCGAGTAGCATCTGCAAGATATATTCAGTCTTTATGGGAATTGCGTTAATATCAGGTTAAATGCACTGCTTTTCCTCAGCTTCTTTCATTCAAGATATCTAACATAATATGAAGGAAAGGTGACACAACAGAAGACATTAGTGGCAGACCAGAGAATTTAAAGGTTTCTGAGCAGAATCAAGCATCCTGACTCTCTCATAGCACTTAATGGCAACTTTCCAACTATATCTCTTTACAATCATTGTTTAAAACAAATTTCTTATTCAACCAATAACTCCAGAAAAGATAAAAGGAGACTTTCAAATAAAAAGACCTACAAACAACTCTTTTATTTGTCCTTGCACTCAGTAACACATAGGAAGAATGGACACAACTTCTAATTTTTAGGAGAAATTAGCGATTACTTTCTTCCTAAAGATCTAGTATGTTAGGTGCTAGATTGGTGATTTTGAAAGTAGAATTGAAAAAAATGATACGGTTCAATAAAAAAGTGTTCCAGAAAGCCTATTTAAGAGTAAACTCAAAATGTCGTAGGAAAGCAATAAACAGAAATCTGGGATTGTATCGGAAGAATCCTGTTTTTACACAAAAGCAAGATGTAGAATGCATTTCTTCGGAATTGAACACTACATTTAGCCTATACTCATTATTTCCTGTGACTAGACTAAATAGCAGTCTGAAAAGATATTTCCTTCTCAAAGAATGGTTTCAGATCATCCTTTGAAGATATAAATAGAGCTCCTGGAATCCCTCATTACTGGGAACTTTTCATAATTTGTCATTCTCTGGGACTTGAATCTGAACTTTCACATGCACTTCTTGAATTCCCAGACATGTGGAAGGACAATAACCAGGACACACTCACAGCAACACTAATTATATATGAAATAACAATACTCTGAGGAGTTCTCTTGTGAATGTCCCCAGTCTTTTTACGATCTCTGTAAAGTTTTAGTGTACAACATAGTGTCAATGCTTCTCACACCCTCTTTCTGAGAACTCACCTCTCAATCCTGATTCTCTCTATTTGTCTCTACAAATTCTTACAAACCTGAGTTTCCTCTTTCAGCTTCTCAGTTAATACTTTCAAGAGAGGTAAGAGCTCTCTCCATCATTACAGGTACGATGAAATAAAAATTCTGTTGATCAAGAAAAATATCAATGAAATCGAAAATAATAAATTTGGAAAGCTGTCACTAATTTTAAAATGTTCTAATAATTCCAATAAGTAGTTCCATCAACATCAGAACTAATGAAGCCTGGTTTATTATCCATTTGTGTCCCATCATTGATTTACATTGGTGTGTTAAGGTATGAGCTCGGACTTGGACCATTAATAAGGACTCTGGATATAACTCCTCCTTTCTTTCATCTTTTTATCCCCTCCCTTTTCCCATACCTTTTGTATGGCATTTTTGGGATCTAGTAAGGAATGTTTTCATGCTGACAGGATGTATTTATTCAACTCAGTCATCAATTTCTACAAAACTTGTAAGAATCTAATTATTTTCAAGATCTTATTTTTTTAAGATGACTGTTGAAATCAGACAATAAAATCTAAAATTTCTGGAGGGATAAAGATGATAATCTGTCAGATAAATAAAACCAGCATACAAGCAGAGTTCAAAGGAAGAGGGAACTAAAAAAATGTGATTTTTTTTTTTCCTGCACTGAGAATATTATGTACAGTATTGTTAAAATATAGATATTTGGAATCAATAAACTGAAAAGCTACAAAATATATGTGCATATCTTAAAAGAATTCATAGAAAATAAAGAAAAATATTATTTCAGATTCTATGTTTATAACCATCATAAATGAAAAAAAAAAATCATAAAACCTTTTACCAAAATGTTTTGGGGACTGAGATTTCTGTTAACAAAAAATAATTTCAGAATCTTCCTCAGTTTCAAGGTATGTATTTTCTTTTTGAATAATTTTAGCTGTTTTTCTTTCAAGAAAAAAAAAGTTAGCTGCTAAAGTACAGCCTGAAACAATTTGAAATTTTTGAAATGTGTTTTTGCAGACAGACATTAAAAGTAATGTTCATTTTGTACGCATGTTTTAAGTGGAAAAATAAATTTTTTGTCCTATATTCATATTGCTGTGTTTATCTATTTCTTATTTTTTGCACAAATTCTCTTTTTTTCCCCCTCATGTTCTTAATTTTTACATTTCAAACTCTCCAATGCTTCATTAATACTTAGAATCCTTTGATTTATGGCCAGTAGATTGCTTTCCTTGATGGATTTCTAATGAACATCAGACCATTAGGACACCTTGCCATAAGCTGAAATTATTTCAGGCCAACACAGAACACACAAGTATGCAAGTATTTTAAACTTATTTATGTTGTGAAAAAATAAAGGGTACTGATTCTTGCACAGCTTTTATCATTTAAAAAGCAGAATCTGATAATTGTATGCTCTCATCTCCTTGAGCTGCTATTTTGTCATTCAAATATTCTATATAAAACTATTTTATACAGTAAACAATACAAATTTCTCATGTTTCTTTATGATAATTAAACAATATTTTTTAAAAGTCACTTTAAAAGGAAGAGTATTAAAGAGAATTCGGGGATGTTTTATGCTATAGTGTGCATTTGTGCACTGTCCTTGCAGTGTAACCTAGCAGAATATTTAGGCTACAGAGTCTCAGCGAGGGCACACTCACAGCCTGCTAATTCCTACATGATATATGTGGTATAACTAAGCAGAATACCTCAAGTTTTTCTCAGCCTTCAGATTTTCCTTAAAAACTCAACGTCTCTCTTAATTCATTTGAATCATGCAAAGATTCATAAAATTACAGAATGGTTTGGGCTGGGAGGGACCTTAAAGTTCATCTGGTTCCAGCCCCCTGTGCCACAGAAGGGGACACCTTCCACTAGGTCAGGTTGCTCAGGGCCCCATCCAGCCCGGCCTTGAACACTCCCAGGGATGGAGAATCCATAACTTCTCTGCTCAAATCAATGATGGATCGATCACTAGAGCTTAAGGAAAATGAGGATGTTAGGGAAGCAACCATCTAGAGGATAAGGAAATCATTTAAAGTGGCTTTAGATGGAGAAAAGCAGAACTGTTCACATGAAGCCTAATAAACTTTGTTTCCTTCCCTCTCCTTCCTCTGCGAAAGTTGAAACAACATCAGATCCTGGCAGAACTTGCCTATACAATCCACATAGAGATGAGAGTCCAATTGGAACATGACCAGACAACAAACATGTTTGGTCTAGCAGTATCAAGGTTGATGATAAAAGTCTTAGAGAATAATATATGTGAGAAAATCAGGTTCAGGATGCAGGTACTTTGAATGGCATGTAGTTTCCCACTGGTATCTCAAGCATGTCATGAAGAAGAGATTTATATAAGGACCTTTGTGACTGTCCCAGCAGCTAAGGAGGGACTTGTCTTGACCAGAATGTCACAGTTCTGTTGTACTTTTCTAGGGTTCTGGCAATTTTCTGTGGATGGCTGTACCTTCCTAAATATCTGGGAACTGAAAGTCCTAACCTGAATGATTATGGATTTTACAGCACGATCTAACAAAAAACTGCAATGAAGTACCTTTACTAAACTAGAAAGAGGAGGTAAAACCCCAAATTTTTAAGCCTCCCAATATGTAAAATATTCTGAGAAATATAATACACCAACCCTGAAAATGTTCAAGGCCAGGTTGGATGGAGCTTTCAGGTACCTGGACTAGTGGGAGGTGTCCCTGTCCTCAGCAAGGGGCTGGAACTAGATGATCTTTAAAGTCCCCTCCAATCCAAACTATTCCGTGGTTCAAAATATAGGAAGTGTGAGAAAGACCAAGATTTGGCTATATCTACAGGGAAAAAAAAAAAAAAAACAAACCAAAAAACCCAAATGATTAAGTATGAGCAAAATGCCCCAGTTTTTAAATTGCTAGTGTATAGGAAAAACATTATTCAGAAATGTTTTTCACTCTTTCAATGCTTTTAGAACAAACATTTTGACAGGAATTACTTGAAATAATGTCACACAGTGCAGGTAATTAATGAAGACAAAAGAATAAAAGAATAATAGTTAAGTATGAGAGCAATTTTATAAGAAGGGTTTCTTCTAATCTTTGAGAAACAAAGCCCATGTAGATACAGAAGATAGGTTTAATCCATACAGATACCTTTTGTAATGTAAATCTGAGTAGCATGATAAAAAGAAAACTCAGAGTTGTCCTTACAGTGTCAAAAGTTGTAACACTCCTAACAGATCACATATAACATTTAAAATCAGCATGAATTAACACAAGAAAAAAGAGCTAAGAAAAACAGTGCCAAAAAACATTACTTCACACCACTTATTCTGTCTTCAAAATTATTGGTGTATGTGACAATTGCAATTTTCTACTTTGAGTCTGATTCAAACCCCACTGAAAACACTGAAAACAATCCCAATATTTTCCTATTTCCCAAAATTACTAAATTACCTCAGAAATATTTCTGATGATCAGAAGAATAACTTTGCACTCTGTGTATATCCAGTGTTATTTATAAAGATGCATTCAGTTTGTTGATTTAGCCATGTTTTTGAAGGAAATTGGCAATAACAAATCAGCTTTTTGCTAAACTTAATTTGTCTCACCTTTAGGTGGTCACCTAATGGAGCAGTTCCATGCACCACCTTATCCCTGTTGTGCATGTCTGCGTTTGTTTTGTCTTGGTCCTAATAACCAGGTGGTACCTGCTGAAGTATATCTGGTCATCAATTTCAGATGGAAATATATGCAGAAAGAAAAACAAAAGGGTAAAATAAGGCTTGTTAATAAGTATTTGCTCTATTTGAATATAGTTGTGTTCTCAATATCTGTTGGTAGCAATTTCTGGCACCACTAATAGAAGAAAAACCTGTAATACACAGCTAAAATAAAAGAGGCCCACACTCATTGTGGTTGTAATATGACTGTATCTTTGCTTTGGCAGGGGATGGGGGTGATTTAGGGATTTTTTTTGTTAAAATATGGGCATGCTTGGTAGATTTAACTTCTCAGAAATCCTCCATATTGTATATTCTGGATTCCACGTAATCCTTAGCAGGACTTATTTAACAAGATGGACAATTCACAATGGTACTGAGCGTGTACAAGAGAATAAATTGCATATTTATTTACACTTGTACATATATATGTACGTATATACATATACATACATATAAAAAATAACAGATTCTTTTGTGGGAATCTACATTTTCTAGGCATTTTCTACTGGTTCAACAGGAGCTGTCACTTAACTGAAAACTCAGAGTCTGGCTCTGTGAGGAGCTCCACTTCAGATTTCAGATTACAAAGTACAAGATTCCAAAATTAATTATAGGCAAATATAGCAGAAAACAGGGAAATTTTAAGTAAAGTAGGGTATCATTATGCATGATGTAAAAGTGTATTATATGCCATCTCAGATTAAAAAGTCTGCTAAATTTAGAGGACGTTTGTGCTGTCCCACTACCTGCACATGTTATTCCAGATGGTTTAAGAAGATAAGAAATATTAGGCAGACATGTGCCCAAACTCAAAAAGTATCTAGGTCACTTATAGAACTGATGGTAATGATATTTTTAATCATTAAAGTAGAAAAATAATATTAGAACAAAATAATAAATAAGAGAGCTCTATGGAATCTACCACTTCTAATTTTAAAATCTGAATTGATATTTTTACTCTTACAGAGGATCTTAACTCTTAAACATACAAATATTTAGGCATTCATGTACTTTTCAATAAAAGATACTCATTTACTTGCTTGTTTATAAATATTCAAGAGTCAATTTGCTGTTCCAACATTTTGCATCTTCCTGGATTTCTGCTTTTTGCTTCACTAACTCCTCAAGGTGTTTTTCATCCTTTATAATCTTCTCTTCTGTTTCTTTTAACTTCATACAGTATTCGGTCCAAAAAAATTCAGAATGCTTTAACTCATTCCTAATAGAAAGACACACAAAGTGAATCCATCTATTTGGAAATACTCCAAGGTAGTCCCTCTCCATAAAAGAAAATGTAAAGCAGATCTGAATTAGTAAAGGTTAATTTTTGATTCTCTACTACGTTCCTTGAACAGGTAAGCATGAGATAATTCCAAAATAGTCACCCTGGGAGGTTCCTGCAATTTCAGCCAGACAAAAAAACTACTCATGCTACCAGTTCACTTGCACTTAAAGAGCCTGCCATTACAACTGCTAATTGGACCTCTGAGCAGGCATCAGTGTAGTTAAAGGCAGGGCTTTGTTTCATACCTCACACATTAATTAAACAAAATAGGAATCAACACTCTGCGAGTGGCTGAATCAAGCTCAGAGCCATCCTCACTTAATCAACCCACTGCACTGTAATTTTGTGGACAAATGTCATATTTTTCACCTGTTCATGCTAAAAGGAACTTGAAGGCAAGTCAAAGGAGGGGTTAAGGACTTTCACTCTGAATAGCAGATTTAAGAGCATTATAGTAAGGAAAATTTGCCATAATTACAGAACAAGATACTACTAACTACAACAATTGTCAGGGAAACACTCCCATGAGATATGGTTATAGGCCTCATTATAGGCTGCAAAAATGCTTTTTTAATATTTGTGAATGGGTTTGACAAAAGGCAAAGGAAATAGAGGCATATCAGGTAAAAATTTTACAATGGCTGCTAGTGTTTGTCCATTATCTCTCCATGCTCCTGAGAGAACTGTTCTGGTCAATAACATATTCCAAAGTGTGCCTTATATTGCAAAATAAATCCACCACTGCAGAACTAAGACCAACAGTACATGAGTTTTACAGACAGCTATTGCAGTATAGCCAAAAAAACCCCTACAATAAGACAAAATAATCATAAAGACACTTCATCACTAATTCAAGATCCTTTTCAAGATTGAGAGACATTCTTTATTTGCTTGCTTCCAACATTTCGTCTAATGCTGAAGTAAAGGCTTACCTTGCAAGGTGTCACAGGCTGTGCATAGCACGATCATGAAGCCCAGCATTTTGAACTCCTCCACTTCCTTAGGTCCCACCACCCATGAAAGAGACATATAAATAGTATTTGGCATTATTCTAACAACAGACATGTAACAGTCATAGGCTGTAATTTTCTTCCCATATTGCCTATCAGCTACAACTTTCTGAGTCGTAGCTGTCATGAAAAATTACAGCACCATCAGCCACAATGCGTGTGTGTAAGCCACAGACTGTGATTTATAACAGCCTCAGTATTTTCAGTTTCGTGCAATCTTCATCATTTTCTCAGTGATGGCACTGAACATAAAGAAAAGAGTATGAACTGCAGAGCAGTCTTTCAAGTCCTGCCACCACAAATCTGTCTCTCATGCCTATCAATGCTATGTTATTCTAGTCCTCCTCAGATGGCAGCTGAAGGGATCTGCTTCCTCTGTAATGTAAGCACGACTTTAATCACCAGTTTAGCAAACAGCTGCAAAAAATTAAAATACACAGTAAAAAAAACCAAAAAAAAAAAAACCAAAAAAAAATTCAAAACCCCAAGAAAACAAAAATAAATACCTCACTGAGTGATAGAAAAAAGAGTTTTCTTCTTGACTTTTTCCTGACAGTGCTGACATTCCTAAAAACACTTGTATCATTAGGATTTCCAGTTTAAATCACAGTCATGCAAAACAGGTTACAGAGTACACCAGAGCCTACATCACTGTCATGTGATATGAAAAGGAAATCATATAGCTAGGTGAAACAGAAAACATACATGGCATATTTCTGTCAGTATAGATGATTAATTTTGGTATATTTGAGTATTGCCATTATAATGAGGATTTTATTTATATAACGACTTATTTCAAAAGAACAAAAGAACAAAGAAACTTTAAAGCACCTCAGAACAAAGGTTAGCTACAGGAAAACACCACACTTCCTTTCTTGCACATGAAACAATCTCAAGCACCCCAATTTCTACAAAGACTACCAAAAACCCTAGAGAAACTGTCCACGCTGCCCTACAACTACTAAGCAAGCTAACAGCTGTGACACAATGACAGAATTTAGAGGGAAGTGAAAAAAATGTTGCACAAAAAACCTTTAAAGAGTGTTCACCAAACAAGATGAAAAAAAATCTAATATCAATAAAAAATGAAGAAGTAAAATCAGATTATCAATTTTCATTGAAAAAATAGGTTGGGGGATGGTATCTCAAAATCCCATATCTGTTGTTTTTATATATTTACAAAGTATAAAGGAAGGAGTAGTGAAATTAACAGTCTGCATATAATATGATTGCAATAGGAAGAGTCAAAACGAAAAGTTTCAGAAAAACTTCAGGACAAACTAAGTGACTGGGAAATAAACAGCACATACCATTTCATGTCCAAACTCGAAGTAGAAGAGAAATTAAGCACATCTTAAAAATCTAAATTAACTGTTTATATTTGAGAGAAACGTACTTATTTCCACAAACACTCAGAAAATCTACTCAATATTTAGTACAGTTAAAGAAGCTAAGAATGTTAAATTAAGCAAGAAATGGGATGGAAAACATTAGAATAAGAATACTCTTTGTATTGAAACTCTTTCAACCCATTTCAGAAAACTATATCACAGAAATGAAAATAAATCAGAGGGCATCTTATGTTCTAAAATACAGAATTCTTCTTAAAGCACATTGAAAATAATAAAAATTTCTTTAGAAAAAAGGAAGGAATAATGAACAAAGAAGTCCAAAGTCACAGAGAATATAGCCTAGTGAAGAAAGCTGACAATACACAGAAATATTTATAATTACATACACCTTAAGACTTCAACTCCTAAACTACAGCAATTTGCCTACAACAGGAAAAAACTGAATAGCTGTTGATCACACTCTATAAATAAGAAACAATAAGGAATGAAGTTTAATAATAAGTATATGATGGAATAGTAAAAAAAAGAAAGGAAGAAAGTAGGAAAGAAAATATACTTTAATTTTTTTTTTCTGGTGTTACATGA
The DNA here is from genome assembly GCA_037013685.1 of Acridotheres tristis. Lineage (NCBI taxonomy): Eukaryota > Metazoa > Chordata > Aves > Passeriformes > Sturnidae > Acridotheres > Acridotheres tristis. The sequence goes on from CM072886.1 coordinate 107,348,523, forward strand.
TAAAATCACCTCCAGCAACAATTACTATAATCAGAGTATCTGAGTGCATAGTAATAAATCACATGACATTTTGGTAATACATCTTACCCAGTACCTGATCTTTACCATAATTAAAATCAACATGAGGTTTGCAATGAACTTAACAAGCTGCAGAATCAAGGTCCATGCTTTCTGATTTCTCTCAGCTGGAACCCACATAGGAGCTAATGAGTATTTGATCAGATCATCTCCATATACATATTTAAACAATAATTGAAATTCCAAACATTATGAAGACATGGTGAAGCTTGCATTCCCAGGCTCATATACATTGAAAAAAAGTATTATTTCATACTCACACACCTCTTCTTTTGCTTAGACGTACATAGCTATGTTAATTGAAGAATTACATGGCAATTTTCAGAAGTCACTCCAGCTTTGTCAGGTGTTAGTACAAAATTCTGATCTCAGGTTTTGTGTAATGAAATACTTCTACTTTAGCTATTTATCTGACCACAACTTTAACTTTTCATATACTAATATTTTTTTCAGAGGGTAAACTAGGTTCTGAAATTAAATTAAATTAAATTAAATTAAATTAAATCTTAGTTAACTAAAAACAAATGTGTTGACTGTGGATGTGCCTTAGATGTAATAAAATAGAATTAGCAAAAATATCTCTAATATAATGTCAAAATCATCCTGACTCAATAAAACGAATACTTAGAAATTCACTGTAGAGATTAAGATCCAAATAGGAGTAGAGAGCTGTGATCCTTCTTTAGTTCTGCTGTTTAGTGCCAATGACAAAGAGATCCGTGGTGATGTGATCTCTTAAGGAAATGGGATTATTGCATCTAAGCAACCTTCCCTTGTTCAAGAATGTGGCAGTAAGGTTTCTGCTCTGACTTGCAAGCACAGATCTCCCTGGACAGCAGGCACCAAAAGCACCAGTCATATTAGCCAGAGAAATGAGTTACTGATGTTGATAATACCTAGGTCAAAATATGCTGTAAGAGTGTCCTGTTTCACAAAAGTCAAGGTTACTTTCTGCTTCAAGGCTAAGTAACTTGCAAGATTCTGAGGCAGGCAGCAAGTACTCCTGTGGGACTAAAAGGTGTTTCAAGTTCCTGAGTACTAAACAATGTTTGAAATAAAGTTGCTGATATTTGTCATCTAAACAAACTGAAAATTACACAACTAACTCACTTTTTTTTAAATCAGGTGCAGCTCTTATGGCATATAGAGTACCATAAACAGTAAGCAAAACAATCACACTTATTAATTCCAATTATTCTTGAAGAAAGAACTTAAAATTTAAAACCAAGAGAAAATGTCTACAGCTACTATGACCTCTTCTTTATGCATGTCTGAGAGTGGATCCTTTCACAGAGATGACCAGGATACCTTACTCCCAAATTCTACTGTGTGTCTTGTTTTATTCAAACACATCTATATTACTAAAGAAGCTGACATACAGTTTAAACAGAACAACAATTCTTCCTATTTGGTACATCAAATGAAAATGTCACTCGTGCTACCCTCTACTCTCAGTTACTTGAAGATTTTGTTTTGGACTTCACGGTAGATAAGCCTACAAAAGAGATTTCACTGGCAGAATGCAGGCATTACAGTGGGAAATGCAGAAGTATGCTGGTTTGGGCTGGGATCCAGTTAAATTTCTTCATAGTACCAGGTATGAGGGTATGTTGTGGTTTTGTGTTGGAAATGGTGTTGTTTCCACACAGGGATGTTAGCAGGGCTTACACAGAGCCAAGCCCTTTCCTGCACCTCACCCTACCAGTGAGCAGGCTGGGGGTGCACAAGGACTTGGGGGGGACACAGCCAGGACAGCTGAGCCCAAGTGGCCAAAGGGAAATCCCACACCATATGGCATCCTGCTCAGCATATCAAGTTGCAGGGAGGAAGTTTGTTTGTCAGTGATGGTGTTTGACTTCTCAAGCAGCAGTCAGATGTGATGGAACCCAGCTTTTATGGAGGTGGCTGAACACCTGCCTGCCCATGGAAATGGCAAATTAATTTCTTGCTTTGTATTCCTTGTGTATATGGCTTCTTATTTTTGTCTTAAACTGTCTTTATTTCCACCAATGGCTTTTTTCATTTTTACCCTTCTGATTCTCCACACCATCCTGGCTCAGGGGAAGAGATGCTGTGTGGGACTCAGGTGCCTACTGAGGTTAAACCACAACAATCAGTTATTCACAATGCTTACTTTTTGTCTTTTTAGAAAGCCTAGCCATGTGCTGCTGGCTTGTAAACAATGAAAATGACAAAGTTTATTTCTGCTAGTACCATCCTCTGGAGTTCAATGATTTCTTGGCAGAGATGGCTTGGCCTGTGGCATAAGATTCTTAGATAAATACAGATGAGAAAGACCTTTGGCAAATAGGCATTCACTGAGCAGAAGTGGATAACAGCTCTTACAGGTATTACACCTGTGCTGGTGGCAAGAGTGCTCTTGTAGATCACAGTCATATTTAAATGCACAGAGAAAGACTGTCGCAACACTGTGGAGTCACCCAGCTGTCTTGCAGACAGAGACAGCCCATCTCTTTGAGGAATCTAATGCTGCTGCCAGGAACTTCATGAAATTCCACCGTTAGTCAAATAAACAGAATTCTCCTCTACAAAACATCAGTATGTTGCATTCACAGTACTTCCTGTGAGCTGAATGGATCCGTGTACAGAAACAGAGATCCTGCAATAACAGAACTTCAGCGTCTTCATTTTGAAGAGATGTGGCAGTAACCTGAGTTGATAAATGGATCTGTAGATAACAGAGGCACTTTAAAGTCCTTGTTTCTTTGAAAAATAAGAAATTTGGTAACAAGAAACATTTATTCAGCTCTGTAAATGCTTCTTTACAGCTCTTAGGTAAACTAATGAGGCCAACTCTATAGTGACTTCAAATGAAAATGATCCTTTAGAAGAAACGGAGAATGGGAGATGAGACAGTCCCAATACTTGTGTTGGATGGGAAATTGACATTTACTGAAATGAAGTTACCAAGGACACCAGTTTGCACATACAACTAAACCATTAGCTTTAGTCTTACTGCCTTGAATGAAGCATCAATGAGCAGGACAGATTTTCAACCCCTGCTGTACATGAGGCACTTTTTAACATCAAATCTCTGGAATATCAGAACAGTGCATGCTGGCCCAGCTCAGGTAGTGCAGAGCACATCTTAAATTATGAAACTGGCATATATAAATTCCTAGTGAACTCAGGTAGTCCTGAATGAATAAGATGGACCAAATTTCATGGCTTACTATGAAATTTATGTACTCCATAATTACCATGCACAGTTTTTTAAATACCTGATGTTTGAAGAACAGCTGCTGTCACATGGCTGCAGTACAGAAATGTCTGCTATGGCCACTCAAGATATTTCAAAAATTTATTGCTGCCTTTCAGTTTTCCCTATGAGCCTTCTTCATCTCAAGTGAAAAAGAAAAGGCCCCTGTGTCACTTGTTACTTTGTCAGATAAAAGCTGGCAATGAGCCATGGGCATATGCAGCAAAGTCGAGTGTAACCTCCTAACAAACATCAAATACTTGATATTTTTGTTCTTTGCCACAGTTATTCTTAGTGCTGACTCTTTGCATATTCAGAGATAGAAAGGAAGTGACTGTTTGCATTTTTCAGTGACTGGCCATTAGTGGTGTCTAATTGTTACTATAGCTCTGCTTAATAATCCAGGGGTTAATGACTTGTCAAAAGGTTACAGCAAGGAAACTCCAACATAAGTCACTGCCATATAGAAGCTACCTTGCAATCCAATGAAGTAATTTTGTTGGTTTGCTTAAAAAAAAAAAAAAAAAAAAAAAAGATAGAAAAGGTATTTCGATAAATTCCAGTAATTTGTGCAGTGAATAAGAATGATAGCAAAATGTCCTGTCAAAGGGATTGAAAACTCGTAAGCAAGCAATATGAGGCAAAAATGGTATGGTTTAGGAGTTGATTCATGGAACTTTATATTTGGATATAATTCTGGACATCATGTCTTCCTTATTCTGCTAATGCAAGCTAAGACAAAAGAGGCAAAAGCTTATGTATTATTCTATTATTTAAATTGAAGGACAAAACCCAAGAGAATTTAAAATCATTTTTAAAAGCAAATTTTCTATAGTTTTATTGCCACTATTATAAAACCAACAGGAAATTATAATGGCTAGTGGATAGCTCTTACTTGTATTGACTCAATAGCATCTCAGCATATTTAATTTTCTCATACACACACATATCTCTTTTTCAGATTCTTCAAAATTTCTTTTCATTGTTTTTTGTGTCTTTATGAGTTCACAGTAAACATCACTGCATATTTTTGTCAGTAAACAAGTTTTCTGAAAGATTTTATATAAAAAGCATACATAATGTTTGAAATACAAAACAATTCCAAGATTTGTCAGATCCTTGTCAGTTTAAAAATTGATGTTTAAAGTTGAAGTTCCAGGAAAGACAACAGAATGTGTTGTAAAATTGCATAATTTAAAGAAATGCTAGCAAGAGGGCTTTCGTTCTGTTACAGAATTTTGGAGTTATTTTGAAAAGGTGGCTACTTTCATGGGAAGATAGTGACCTCTGGAGCAGAAACAAAGAAATAATGTGCAAAGAAGCCACTGAGGTTTCACTTAGTAACCTGACAAATTCCTTGCTGAAACATCTCCTAGTGGCTGTGCAGCCTTTGCAGACAATGCAATGACCATATTTTTTAATGGGATAGATGAATCTGGGGCACTCAGTTTGTAGCAACTCTCAAATAGAGATATGCATATCTGTTGTCTCTGCTTTTTAAAATATTACAAATATAAACAAATAACATGATGAAAAATCTTTATTAGAATCTAGTTTAACTTTATTGCTTAAACTAGTTCTCTAGATATTAAAAACTAGAGATTCAAAATTAAATCATTGTTTTAATTACCAAAGTAACTAAGTATCAGCTGCTTTCTTAAGATCATGGCAAGAAATTCCAAACCTGAGTAACAAACAGTTAAATCAGAGAGCACAATAAAAGTCACAGGTAATTTACTTCACATTTAAAAATTCTGTTGCAATGAAATATATAAATAAGAGAAATACAAATATATAAAGACATATAGTTACATTAAGTCTGCCTTCTTGTGATATGCAGTATAAAATTTTGGAAAGAAAGAAAAAAACCCTCTGGGAATAAAAGGGTTTTAAAATAGCCTTTAAAATATTTTAAGTCTACTTCATGAGTTGTATTTTAGTACATCTCAATATTTTAGCTGCATATAATATATTTTAGGACATTAACATGAAAAAAAGACATGCAATTTTAAAAAAAGTTGCCAACTTGATTTTTAATTAGTATTTCAAAGACATAGCACTGATGGAATGGTGATGTGTTTCATAACGCAGAGCTAATTCATGATAGTTCTTCTATTATTTCTGTAATAGGCAATTAACTTTTCCATTTTAGAAGTATTTTGACATGACTGCAGAACTCCTCAAAATTGAATAAATATTAAAACAAATAAAAAGAAAAAAAAGAAACAACATTATGAATCACTTACCAAAAAAAGGCCATTTTAGACTGTAAGTGCCTTAAAAATGAGATTGTACTCTAGATTTGTACTTAAAAGTTATTCTAGGAAATATAAGGAAAACATAATAATTATTTCTAATATCTGAACTTGAAGTAACACAGTATCATTCCAGTTTCAGAAATCAATTTTAAGCTACCTGCAACTTTGTTCTACTTTTATTATTTAGACTGGTATCCTCCACATTAGGGATCTATCATTAAAAATTTTGTCATTAAAATTATTAAAATCAATAAATACCATAAGTAAATACATTAAGAAAAATATACATCAGCACTAAAGAATAATTGACTCTTGTAAACTTTTTTTGAGAGCTTCTGACGTCTCCATATTCTGAAACACAGATGTTTGTGAAAAAAGTGAAGAGAATCAGTGCAAATATTAGATGTGTGGCTTCTACCTTTCCCAGGAAAAATCCCGCATGAAATCAAATCTCGCAAAGTTACAATTACATTCCATGTGTGCTTCAGAGACATTTCTTAAGGGATAACAGCATTATCCTCCCCGGGCTCTGTCAGCACTGGGAGCCAGTGTGCGGTGATATAAAATGTAAAGTGGGCTTTGGTACTTCCAGCAGACTGCTGCTCTCTAAAAGGGCACCTGCATAGTGGACAGAAACGAAAATAAACCTTTGTGTACGCATCCTTTTCGCCCACAGCTCTGTCCTTGGATTCAGCCTTTTCTTCCAGCAGAGGGCTGTGTTTCTTCACGAAGTCTATTCCCTCACGAATCTCTCTCCCGGCTCTTCCTTACAGAGTTGGCTCTGTACCTGCAGCAGCTGGCAGCTTTTATAATCAAAATGCCATCGTAGCTCCAAGGTATCTTAAACACACATTTAATTTTCTGTTAAAAAGATAATTAACATACCAAAACATGAGTATCTGAATGACACCGTGAATAATTAGTGGGATTAGGAAATATCTTGTCATAATGTTAAGACTTGCAAAATTTTGTTATAAGCTCCTTTGAAGGCCGAGGAAGGACATGGATGAAAAAAGATGAGCAGATATTGCATTAGGAGTGGATCTGGTTTACAAACTCGTATTTAGTTATCCTAGTATGTAAGTCAAGCAACTGTTCAAAGCTGGGGTGGTTTTGTTTTTATGAAGGGAATGAAAACACCTCTCCTTAAGGCATATGTAGAGGAGGCTATTATGACACAAGAACAGCTCCACCGAGCTTCCTAGCCTCCAGCTATGTTGATGTATGACATATGTTGGTGCAGAGAAAGAACAGGGCAAGTACAGATCCCACATCCTCTTGATACAAAAACTATTCTCAGTTCAGGGACCCTTCCCGAACTAAACATGGTTTCAGGAAAATTAAACTAAAGTTACAAACTCAAAACCCACAAAACCCCCATATTCTCATTGTCACACAAAATATATTCTTGTTGCCACACAGAAATATTATCTTGTGACTGCCACACAGTCAGTCTTGATTCAGTTTGCTGCATTTTCTTTTCTGACTTTGGCATAAATTTCCTATGGGTCGTTACAAGAAAATAGGTGACTAGACCACTGGTTGTTGAATAGCAACATGTATTTTATCTTATTATGCCTAAGAAAAAGAAAGCTTATTACATGCAGTGTTCTGCAGCAGCTGATGGGAAATTTATTGGTATAAAACTACAGAAAGTAAAGTAAGAATATCAGATGAGAAAAAAAAAATCAGATAATATCTCAAGAACAGTAAACTTTGCCATAAATTTGACAGAGAAGCACATTACACTGATGTAAAAAACACTCTACCTCTGAGAAATAGCTGTGAAATATTCAATGCAATCCCTTAAGTCAATAAATCTTCCTGTGTTAACAAGACATAAATGCAAAATTTGCAAAACTATTATTTCATTGCTTTTAAAAGTTAGAGATATTGCAAGAACAAGCGTCTTTTTTTACATTGTACAAAGTGGTGTCTAACATTAAGATTAATAAAATGTGGTTTATATTGGATTTTTGTTTATTTCAGAGAAAGTAACTTCTGAAGATTGGTTACATTAATGTAATTACCTGAGTGTGCTACAGGACATAGATACAGCAGGAATTAGGAATAATGGAAGTCAAGGTAAACCTGAAGAAACAACAGGATTCAGTATCTACTCTGAATGGGTCATGCAAACTCTTAATTAATTTCGTGGGTTTGTAATACTTAGGTTAGAGATAATTATAATATTCCTGAGGGTCTTTATCCTCAATTTCATGTTAGCATATTTTTTTGTCTTAAAGATAATGTTACAAAAAATTATAATCCTGAAAATTACAGAATTTACTCCAAGGACATGTCATCACACCGACATAGCCCACTGATAAGGGAGAAGAAACTGGTCAATTTTCACTGTTAAACTTAATACTATTTTATTTCACCTTTAAAAAAATGTTGCATCATTGCTTACATTAACAGAACAGAAAATGTGCTAATTATATTTACAATTCTAAACTTTTGTTATTTAAAGAAAATGCTAAACACGGAAAGAAAAGGAAACAGAAATGTATAGCAATATACAAAGATAATTTACAGCTACATCATTGTAGGTAAGAACATAAAAAAGTAAAAGGTAACATCTCTGCAGCTCATATCTTGAGCTACTATACTTGCAGTTCTTTACTTCTATAAAAGTGACCTTTCATGCCACAGATTTGCTCCTTAAAGCATTCTCTAACGTGTCAACGGTTTTTAGTTCTGCGTCTTTATTCAATCTCTTCCTGTTTTCAGGGCATCATAAACGGTCCCTAAGAGGCAATTGCTTTTTAGATGAGCAATCTCTGCAGACTGGGAGCACCTTAACACAGGTTTCTAATTTCCAAGTCAAGAGTTAGCCATTGACTAAAGCAAACAAACAAACATTTTTCTGCTGTGTTGTTAGGCTTGTGTGCTATTGGACACTTTGCCTTCAGGGATGAGGGTAGAAAGCATTTGGGACTAAACACCTGGCTCACCTCCATTGCACGCTGATCTTCATGTAGTGCTTTCCCCTCACTGAACACAGCCACAGAGGACTCCTGCACTGCCACCCCGCTCTGGACTGTGACATGTTTGTCCAAGACCTCTGGGTGATGTGCACCAGAATATGCACACGAGTGCAACCTTGATTTTACATCTAGCAGCTTACTGTGACAAATTATGCTACTTTCCTAAAGCCTAAGTTCAGACAGTACCTGCTTTTGCCTGTGAGCCAGAACACAAACAACAAACTATAGCTCCTTTTTTTGTTTTTCTTTTTTTCTTGAATTTTTTTTTGTGTGGATACCTACAAAAGGCAATGAAAAAAATCTGGAATTTTAAGGATGCATATCTATGGTTATGTCAAATAATTTGTATTAAATATATGAGAACGTTGTTCAAATTTATCTCGTTTTAATTTTTCTCAAAGCAAATAATTTACTTTTTTTTCTTGTTTAATCTGTAATTTAACTCAAATGTACTATTCTATAATTATGTTTCAGCTTCTCATTTCTTGTCACAAACTAAATATATATTATTATCTTAAGTGACTTGTCTACTCTTATGCTATTTCTCAGAAAATGCTGAACATTTCACAGTACTTCCTATTTTTTCCCCAGATATGTATTCAAGTGTACCAAGTTCAGAAATGTAAACATTGTAATCCTTTTAAAGTAAATACTACTGTAATCATATCTGGATTTTTACTCTTGGTAATGAGCCAACCGAAAAATTACAAATATTCTTAGTTTCAATATCAGTACATTTTTGTATGGCTGCGAGGAGTTGGTGAAGCCTCCAAAGTGACATACAATAAATTTTCAGGGCAAGCTTATTCCTTCACTACTTCTCCAACTCCAAAGGTTTTTCTCCCTCACGATCAGCCTTCAGCAGCTTAATTAGCTCAGTAACTTCCAATTGCAAAGCTTCTGTTTCCTGCTTCAAAGTTAACGTCTTTGCCATCTTTAAAAATGCAGAGAAATATTTTTTTAATGAAAACTTAATCATATGCTCTTTAGTTGAGCTTCCTTCTCAACACAAAGCTAGCCTGTTCACAGTAAGCACAATTGGTTACATTTCTGTCTTTAAAAATAGATTATAATTGTTCCTTATGAAGGCTTAAACACACACTCTGAATTCCAGCTCCTTTCTCAGGATAAAGCTGACTCTGCAATTCTATCAAGGCAAGCACAACTGGTTACAAACACAACTTTCACGTTCAATAGGATTTTCCTCCTGCTTATTTCCAATGCAAATCACAACAAAAACGTGTTAATATAGATGGCATAAAATTTTCATCTTTGTGTCTTTGCTTGGGTAACTAATCTCCAAATAACAGTATAAGTTCCTAATTATCTCAATTTTGTCAAGAATAATTATTTAATTTAATTTTTCTACACAAGCTTCAATTAATTCATTAAAGTCTTTGGAGTTCTAAGGATATTCATTATAATATCCCAACAGCACTGTTTTACTGGTGATACACCAAACAATCATTCCGTTCTGTGATATTTGGTTGCCAAAAATGAGGGGGGGTTTCTTTAGGAATTTTCTTTTGGTAAAAGAGTCTTTGAGGTCATCATCCATTGTCCTGATCTACAAAAAATGAGAGTTATATAAGCAAGGGTCTAAGACACTTCTCTTTTGATTCCAGTGTCAATAATTCCCTAAATTTTTTCAATTAAAACTTTCAAACATTTAAAAAAAGGAGAACTACTCAAAATCTGAGTGAAATTTTGGCCTTACTGCTATCAGCAAAATTTTTATCACACAATTTGCTGCAGATGGGATTGCCTCAGGCTAGTAGTACTTAAAAGGTTGCACAATGGTTTAAAAAATGCACACAGTCTCTTTAATATTTAAAGCTTAATTTAAAAATGCATACTCTAACTAAAGATACAAACTATATGAAACAGAATTCTTTGTCTTGTGTATTACAAAATCCTTTAACAGCAACGTAGCTATTTCTTTTACAAAAGAAACTAAATGAAAAAAAATTTTAAAGTTTTCAACACCCAACATAACCAGTTGAGTTAGTTCAATCCAAGAGGGGTTAAAATATAGCATGGATATAAATACAGACATGTAAATTATCTTCTTGCAAATAGGATGACTTAACAGTACTTAATATATCATTTAAATGTATATGACTTTCAGCTTGACAGATGATACACACAGATTTCAAAGGATACTCACATCATTTACATAAGACACGGAGCAGGGAGCAAAATTAATCTGCAAGCAAGAATGGAAAAGAAGTAACACAAGAAGTCAAGAACACAAGCAAAGTTGGTAACAAATCATTGCAATGAGCACTTAAAATGCTCATTAGCCTGTTGGAGCTGAAAACCAAGGGAGGAAAGAAAATTACTACCCACTTATGCCCACATATGAGACTTAAAGGGCACATACGGTCCTTCATATGCAGCTAAGATGGAACAAAACCTGTCACAGGGTTACATCACACACACATCCATGACTTGAGCACACATAAACTTGAAAGAACTCTTGGAAAAACGCCACAAAAAAAATCCCTTTGCCCTGAAGATACAGCAGACAAAAGTCCTATGCCAAAAACAAACCAAGAGAAATACCATCGAAGCCTTCATAGCTCAATACAAAATATAGGGAATAGGAAAAAAAATACCTCTGCAGTAATGGAAAACAGCAAGACATTGGACAGGAAAACTGGGGTCTGAAGAGGTATCAAATTAGTTACAGAAACAGCAGTTTGACAAACAAGAATTAAATAAGTAGGCAGACTCAAAATAACTCAACAGGTATATCTGACATGAAGTAAAAATAGTCAGGGAAATTCAGGATTTCTTGAGCAAAACAGCCAGGACAACAAGCTCAGTGTATGAGATACAAAGATTATGAGAGGAGTTTGAAGAGGAGAATGTAACTAGAACTACAACATAAGATGCTCTGCATCATGAAAAATTTAAAGTGACAGATTCAGGCTTACTTTGTTTTTCTTTCTGAGTTTCTGCCTTTGAAATATACCTGTATTGTATTGTATTACATGTCTACTGGACATATGGCTAGAAAGAATGTATTATCAAATATATAAATAAATTCATATGTGAACAATTAAAATCAAACCCGTCAATATTTGTAGTATAGTTATTTCATTCTATATGCCTAATTCTTATTTTTAAGTGCGTTAATGAAATATTCTTACTATAGCAACCCTACCTCTTCTCCTTTTAACTTGTAGTTATAATATGGTCACTATCCAAAGACTTCAGAATATTTTTTAAATCTCTGTATATTAAGTAACAACAACTCAGAAGAGATGTGGGAAATATTCACAAGACTAGCAGAAACAATTTAAGCTAACAATAAAATGAATCAACATCTGGACCTGTGAATGATTATCCAGTTCATGTATATTGATAAAAAATGATGACATTGAAATAATTTCAGTGTTCTTACACTATTTTAAATAAAGGTGAATGAGGAAATATAAATTTCCCGGTTAAATTAATGTCTATACCGTAAATCTAGATGTAGTTCATGCACCTTAGATTCTTGTAGCATCTCTACTGCAGTTGCAGAAATTTCCCTGCAGAGTATTTAACAGCATTTGTGGAATACTAATCTGAGACAACTTTCCTGATGTGCTGCTATGATGACATTACTGCCAGTATTGGAGATAAATTATTTAAATATAACTTGTCTGTGCGGGCAGCTATCAGAACTTCTTGCTGCAGTGTAGACATATGCAAAATTTATTAACATTTGGAAAACACTTTTCCAGTAAAAGTGAATTATTTAAATTACACTAATCATGTTCTCAGAGAGGTTAATGGGAAGATTTCACAACACTTTATACATTGGATTGTTTCTTCCTCTACCTACCCATTCTTTACAGTTCTCTTTATTCCTGTTTCTCTTAATTTCTAAATCCATACAGACTAGGAAAAAATAATGTGCTGCTACAGAAAGAATCATAACATTTTCAATTTTGTCTTTCTATAATAATGAAACCTTTCAATCAAGGAATTCTTAAGTAGTGTTCACAAGAAAACATTGCTTAGTACAAAGGAGAGAAAATGGCACTCAGCTCCATTTGATGCTCTATTCAAGATTAGTAACAAAAATTATTTTACAGATGATATCACTGAATCAGCTTGACTCTGACTCATTATGCATGAATCTATTAATCTTGATGATATATGAGTATTACATTATGATATTGTGCTATACTGATTGCAATAAAATATTTTCATTTGCCAAAAGTGTTAAGTAGATGAAAAACATAATGACTAGTAAATTAAATTCTCAGGCACTATTTCGAGGAGTACATATCATATGAAATTAAAATTTTTATAAAAATCAACATAGTAAACCTAATTAACTATATATCTGATCCTATAAGAATAAAAAATGTACCATGAATATCCCAGTTGGAAGCATTTTTCTGCCTTTAATTCCAATTCTTTAATATGATGAATAACTGTAAATACAGGGTAATTGTAATTGAGTATTTACAAAAGCACAGCTATGTTGCCTTGTGGTGATCCACTTACTCTTGTGTGAAAAAAGAAAGATAATACAGAAGGCTACTAAGCCTCATCTGCAGGTTGATATCAGATTTGGCATAGCTGATTTTCTTCCTTTAATTTGCAACTTTGCTAGCTTTGGTGTTGAAAACGACTAAGGCAGAATGTAACAGCTAAATCTATTACTTTGCACACAATTTGCTCTAACTCTTACTCTTTTTTTTAGTACAATGTCAACCACAAGGAGGGAGATTAAAAAATGTTTGAAGAATATAAAGGAATGAGATATGATAAAGAGGGCTAGGGTCAAAATACTATTCACTACAACTAATTTTACATAATTAATCCCAAATGATTCTTATGATTTTTACATTCGTCCTCGGCAAGGATTTTGTCCAAACAGAAAAAATATCACAATCCAAAAAGACAAATGTGGTAGCTACTATAAAAACACCCAGAGCAAAATCGAAAAGGTCACAAGACTTAGAGACAAGCTTAGACTACTCTTATGTACACAATACTTAGTTCCAGCAAATGTTTGCTTGCACCTTATGAAGGGGTGAAGTTTCAGAACAGCAATTCCTGTGATGGGAATTTAAAGCTACATGACATAAATGAACTGTTCTATGAGAACAAGAGGATTTCAGATTTACGTTTTCTTTAAACGCTGTTAGGCTTGTAGCTGCATAAATAAATGATGCTGTGTCACACTATTGAATGTTAACTATTGAGTTAATATACAGCACAGGAATTTGATTGCAGAGGTCACTAATGAGAGGTGTCAGGAATCAGAACAAGATACTGAAACCTAGCACTAGAGCTATTAAAAAATCTAAGAAGCTGTCCTACAAACATGAAACATTAACCTAATTAAGTTCAGAGGGATACAATGCTTCAATGTGCCTTGGAGATGGATCAAAAATAACAACAGTAATAGAGATTAAACAGTAAGAAGAACCAGACAACCTTCATATACAGTCTGTAGATTTGTTTGTTGGGTTTTTTCAAAGAATAATCTCAGTGTTTTAATTAAAGTGCCAGCCTAAAACATTAACAGCCTATATGTTAAGTAAGGGTCTTTTAGAATAACTTTATCATAAACAGATGTACTGGAATGGAAGAAATGGTTTGCAATATTTTGTTTAAAAAGGCAGCCCACAAAAATAGATAACAAAACCCATTTTCTAGACCGTTTCTCTTCCTGTTTTTAGACCCAGAAACCTTCATAGGGTGCCTGCAGAGCACAATCCTAACAAAGCCTACATAGACTTTGCCCAACACAGAAGTTCAGATTTTAAAACCACCATAATTTCACTTAGTTTCTTCTACTGCTATATAATTATATTGATTCTGTTTACATCAGTAGAGCAACTAACAATATAGCCACTTAAATACCCCTAGATTTTTGAAAAGCTTTAATTAGAAAACATTGTTCTTCTACAATTTGGTCTTCCTTGGTAAATGCAAGCAATTTTACACGCAAGTCTTCTAATCCCTTTATAAAAGCAAGCTGGAAATATAAAGTGGAATACATCAGTGATAAGTATCAGGTATATTTTTAGAGGTTAGCAAATCCATTTTCACTTTTTCTACTAAGGAAATGCAGCAACTAAACAGTTGATGTCGTTGCAAATTACAGACTGGACCCCATTTAGGTAATGAAATTACAGCTAAAAAGCAAATAAGATTGAAAACAACCCAATTTCAAATTATGTGACCTGGCTTTTAAAATTACACATGTTTTTTGGAATCCTATTATAACAGTGGTAACCAATACTATCTGTAAAAATGTGAAAACAAATTGGATAACCTATGAGATTAATTTTAAATAAGAAACTACCAGTGGAAGTGAGGTTCATAAGCTTGTAGTCTGAAACACTGTCATTTCAGTGGACTGGCAACATGCAATAGAGGAAAAAAATCTACTTATTTGCATGCAAATGTATAACTCAAATTTACTACACTAAAATACCCCATATTATTTATTTATAATTTACATAATTCAGAAAATAATACTGGCTGAAAACTAAGGTAGTTAAATCTCAGGACCACAAACTGAGGTAATTTACCAAAATACTTTATCACCTTTATCACCAGGCAGGCACCTTCCGGATGGTAGAATTAGCATATTAGAAGTTCCCAGTAAATTGTAGTTTCCAACTGAATTATCAACCTACAAAAAATGACTAGTAAAAAAGCAAAAATACCCCACACATATATTACAGTCTTCATCAACACAAAATATTGGAAAAAAAACCCGGCTAGATCATAGATTTTAGCAATTTGTATTCTTTTAAGTTATACTATGAAAAAATAGAAGTATGTTTATTCCAAACTGTCTGAAATGGAAAATAGTTGCCTAAGAGATGGTCAGAGAAAACAAAAAGCAAGATCAAAATATGCACTTCACATTTTTCACAGCTCAGTTTATTGATCCACCAAACTCAAATTGAAGTCTGTTCCAAAGAAATGTTAGAGGGATGTAAGCGTGCCAAGCTTGCCAGAAGAAATGCTGAATCCATGGCTGACCTTTGACACTCACTCCCACATACTGCAATGCAGACAGCATTATTGCTCTGTTACCATAACAAGCTAACTCACTGGGAGGCTCTGGGCAATACCAAGAAAATTAAATACCTTTCAAACTAAAGCTATGGAAAAGGTAAATTTATAATACATATAACAATGCTTCAAGTCACCATATTTTCAACTAAACAATTCTCCCCAGGAGACTATGGAAAATGAATTATGTGAGTCACTCTTGGATGTCATTTGCACACCAATAACTTTTTTTCCATTTTCGTGGCTTTTTAAATTTTATGAATCAATTATTTTCAATGGCAGGATTCAGTGCTGTTCAAAGAAATGCAATGATTTGTTAAGCAGGAATTTTTAACTGTATTTGTGACAGAGTGTCAGCTTCTTGGACTCAGCAGAGTGAAATTGGAATCTCCTAAAGGCTCATCCTGACAGTCAGACCAGATGGACCATACTAGCTCCAACAAAGAGTACAAAAGAATCTGAAATTCTTAGTAAGTAAAAGAAAAAAGAGGTATTGACAGACAGAATGGCTCTAGAGAAAGGAGGGAAAATGAGAAAAATACTACATATGAAACTACAAAATCCAGAAGAAAAGCTTAAGATAACAGCCATTTATTGCTCCTTATACAGCTGGTAATACATCCAGGACAAGGTATGAATAGGCTACTACCTGATATGTGAGCATGTGTTAAGAAAAAGGTGAGAACATCACTTGCCTGAGGAGTAGTCAGTTTCACAAGACAATGATGGATTCCACTGTGCAAAACAATACACGGAGAAAAAAAAATTGGACAAATCCACAGTTGATGACAAAAACATTATTTCAATATAAGGAATGAAATTAATAGTCAACACACAGCTTACTCCATATCTGTTGACAATCTTACCCTCTATATATAAATATAACACTATTTCACTGCTGTACCTATCAAAAAAAAAATTATTGTCTCACACTCAAAAAAAATAAGACAAATCCAGTGAGTTAGTACTCATAATTTTTTAGCATATACTTCTGACCTTAGAGAATTGTTATTCTGTGCAGAATTCCAACATTTTCACTCCAATGAATATAACCAGCACTTTAATCACGTTACTACAGTAGAACTTTTAAGTCCTTCCATGCAGCTCTGTAAAGAAGCAAAAAAGGAGTTGTAACTCTTTCATCTGATACACTTATATATTTTTCAAAATCTTTATACCTCGTCTGTATATTTATTTATATTTATATTTATATATTTATATTTATATATTTATATTTAAATATAAATATAACTAGAGTAAACACATACCACATTTTAATTACTTTGTTGATACTTTAATGTAAATGTAACAGAAATAATAAATCAGCTGCTAAAATTAATTTACAATAGCAACATCTCAAACAGAAGGATGAGAAACTTAAAAAATTTTGTTAAAAGCAAAATCTGTGATAAAAATTTTTCCAATGAAAAACAACAGCATCCAGATGTCAATATTTCTATCCAGCTAACAAAGCTGGTATTACTATTCTTCAATCATAAATGCCATTCCCAAAGCAGAGACTTGGGATATTCACAAATGTGCTTCATAAAAAGCAAACAAGCAAATTCTATAAGAACCTTTTTCCCATCAATTCCCATACTTACCCCTCACCAAAAGCCTGGTTCACCATGAAGTAAACTAAGTGAAAATTGAGATAGTCCACCTCATAAGAACAATTAGATATGGCTTAATATTTGTTGAAAATGTTCTCACTGATTCCTCCTTCACTGTGACTATGCCATTTGTGTTCAAAATTTTTGTCCCTCCACAAAATTCAGTCAGCCTAAATAGAAGTGATAAACTAATCACAGTTAAAATGAGGTAACATTTTCTGACCTTCAAATGTTCACTTTCTGAAAATGCAGAAAGTGAACATATATTACCGTCTGATTTTAGATTCCTAGAATTTATTGCACAATTTTGCCTATCCTAAAGTGATTCAGTGAACCCTTTTAAACACTGAAATGCAGCCCAGATTTACTTTAGAATACACAGAGAAGTATTAATCCACCTGAAATTCTTGCCCCAAACTACGTCTGGTGCAGATATTCCAAAACAGTACTTTGTGGTTTTTAAGTAGCAATTTTAAACATTAAAATCTGATATGGTGATAGTCTGGTCTCCCACTTGAAAACATGCCTTCATGTACAATTTTGTAGGGGTTAAGATAACCATCAACTATAAGAAAATTATTAGAATTACTATTAAAATCAACAAAGGACAAGAAAAATTGTGCTTTCTTCCTTTTTCAGGAGCAAGTTCCCAAGAACTAGTCCCTTACATCAGCCACTCTAAGCTTTAAGCAAGGTGACATCTCACTGCTGTCATGCAAATACCTGGAATAGTTCTGTATCAAAATAAATTTGATTTTTCCTCAGTATTCTATTAGTCTTGTGTTTTTTTCCAGCTAGATAATCTGCACTTCAAGTAAACTTGAGACCTATTCTTCCACACACCGTAGTGCAACTCTAAATTCTAAACAAACAAACCAACCCACAGACAATGACACAGGATGAAAATCAGGAACAGTGGAAATTTGTGATATATAAGGGTACTAAATCCAGGTATTCTGTGCCATAGTCACAAATGTCCCACTTTTCATTCTCAATATTCTTGAGTTCCACTTTTCTGTCATGAATTGGAGAAGAGAAATTATACTTCTACCCAGTTGTATTGAGAAAATAAATACCTTAAGATTGAGAGCACATTCTATGACTTGGGTTCAAATGAAACAAAACTACCTCTGACTAAAGATTCTACCTAATCTTCTGTTTCAGTGTCCCTGCTCATACATCTGAAACCAAACAGGAGATCTACTGTCGTCTTCCTCATTCTTGTGAGGTCAAAGAGGCCTGACAGTAGCAGGAGCAAGCTCCATGCTCAAGCAAAAAAATGTGATGCAATTGTTAGAAATGAGCATCAAAGATGCCATTACCATAATAATCACCTAAATATGTTTTAAATGTGATCATTACCAATGTTCATACTACTAAGCATGTTAGTTATTTGATCTATCCCCTTACATATAATTTAAATATCAAGCAGTGTCACACAATATTTTTGAAAATATTATTAAATCTTAAATCTGCCATTTTCTATTCTATTGTATATGTCTAAATGAAATACAGTGAATTTTTGTTACCATAGTAACCACAGAACTGAAGAAATTTAGTTTTGGCATAATTGCTGCATATGTTCATACAAATCACATCTCTTATTCTGAGCATTAGAAATGAAGACGCTTCTTAATTCCAATTTTTAAAAATAGAGTAATGAAGAAACAAAATATGAGATTGATTTTTTATAGACATAACACAACATATTCTTGTTTAATTCACTAATTTGCTTTTCTTTTATAATTAGAGCATATTTTCTTGCATTCTATTAAACCATTAGCTAAGTACTGTTTAAGTTATCTTTTCATGTTGACAATTAAGCCAGTTTTGTTGTAGTCATTAAATTCAAATTATTATTTTAGAATAATAAATATGTTATTAGTCAAACATCCAGGAAGAGCTATAGAAACTTCAGCAAAAATAAACAGACCCAACAGTCTTGGATATACTTATTTTGTTTTTATCATTTGCAATGAAGTTCACATTAAATAAGTATAAATTTATGTGTCTTTAGTTTCAAGAAATAGTAGAAAAGGAAAAAACACCCTAGGCATGCTGACACTCAGTCTTACAACAGCATAATTTTCTCAGCAGCATTAAAAAACATGCATTCAGCAGGAACAAATTAACTCAATTCAACCAGCCTAAGAGTTATCCACAAATTCTTTTCCACTTCCTTATCAGCTCCCAGAATGAATCTTAAATGTCTCATAAAATCCCCATCCCAAAACAATCCCATAACTCCATGGGACAAATGAACAGTAGGACAGGGGAATTTTCATGTTTTCACTTCAGAACTAGAATTCTTTCATCCTTTCCCTTCTCTAGCTTTGTTTGCTCAATAATTTAGTACTGATTGTGTTGTTCCAGAGCTACCTTACACTTACCAAGTTTATTATCATCACTACCTTTCATTTTAATATTCAGAAATACAAACAATTTCAGAAAGAGTTTGGTAATACAGAACAGAGACAAATAAGTCATAGATAACATCAGCACAGATCATCTCTGTTTGAAAACTTCAAGTCTTGGAAACTCAGAAGTTTTTTTATTAAGCCATCTCATACATTGAATGAAATTCTGCAATCATACGATGCATTGCAACAAAGAAATGCAAAGAATTTGTTTAGTACAAGGTGTAATGCTTCTAACTTGAAGTACCAATATAATTTTCAGTTTACCTTATCTCCTGAGAATCTTCCCAGTATTAATGGCCCAAGGTTTTCAGGTTCTTCATGAACTTATGGACTTGACCCACACAAATTTTAAAGGATACAACAGGTTCTCAAAGAAAAGAAAAATCAAGAATAATGGATGGATGAATGAAAGTTCATATTATTTGAAATAATCACCGTTTTTAATGAGATGCCTCACAGTTGCTGAAAATACCAGAGAAACAATGCTTAAAAGATTTTATATCATCCCCATGACCATTAGAATCAGTGAAGCCTGGTTTTGCAGAGATCCATGTGCAATATTTCCCCACAGAAGCCCAGTGTCACTGAGCCCAGTGTGACCAGCCTAGATTCCCCTGGTGCTCCCTTCTGGCCATGTGCCCAGGACAGTTTTGGCTGGCTATTCAAGGGTCACTCTGTCAGCTGACTGCCACCCTACAGAATATGCACAGGGCTAATTTATAACCTCTTCCTTTCAGATTAGGAGATAGTTTGGGCCTGCCAATTTTCATGAAACTTGGAAGAATTTAACATCTTTGAGAATCCCAGCCATCTGTCAAATCTGAGTGGAAGAGACAAAAGCTAGCAGAGTACAGGCACTGGCAGACCATATACATTGACAGAATATACTTTGTTTACTTAGATATACCCCTCTTTACTTGGAGGGTCCCTACAGTGACTGCTGTCATTTGCTTCATTACCTTTCCATCAAGCTATATTTTGTCAGGACCTTAAACTTTACTGTTTCACCAGTAAAAGATATACAGGTAAAAGAGAAAAGGATCAGGTCTCGTGCATACTAAAAACTAAAGAAAATAGAGTAAAAAAAGACAAAAATAAAAACAAACAAACAAACAAAAAAGACAAAAAGTGAGAGAACAAAGCAGGGGGTGCTGGCAATAGTAAAGAAAAGCAGGTGGGATAGTGCACTCAAGGAATGAAAGGTGCTTGCAAGCAAAGCTATAAAATATGTATTACACAGAGTAAATGGAAAAATACAAAAGTAACAAAGTAAATGAGAGCTAAAGGGGACAAAAAAGAAGAGACTGACAAAGCCTACCGGCCAAAGTTGGAATGGGACAATACAAGCAAGTGACAGAGCACCTGTAAGAATAAAAATTAAATTGATTACTTAATTAAGCATTTACAGAATTCCATGACTAGTTAAACTAGGTTGAAAAATTATTTTCTCTTTAGTGACAACAGAAGTGTAGAAGAATGTTAAAACAGACTTTATTTGCAAAATAATGCCTCAATGAATTATCAATACCTCAGTGAAAAGATCTAAGGCAATTTCAACTAAATCTTATAAATTTCTGGCAGATGCATATCAAATCTCTTTTAATGTCTTTTACTGACTGTTTCTACCAGATGTCTAGGCAAACTTAAACCATGATTTTTAAACATCTCTGTCATCATTTAGCCATAATATACTCTCCTTGTCACATCTGCATGGACACAGAAAAGAACAGATTACATTCATCGTGTAAACAACTTCCTTAGGATTTGAGAATTGCTGTTGCTTTCCTTCTCTACACTAAACAGATCAAATTCTTCTAAGTTTTTGCACACACACCCTTCTACCCCAGAGATTATGCTTTCGAATTTTTTCCTGGTCTCTCTCTCCAAGTTCTCCCCAGCTGGCCCAGGTCCAGACATATATCCTAAGGAAGCCACAGCTTCCAGTTGATGCCTCAACTAAGAAGAGTGGGTAATGCTTTTGGTTTAATATCCTGATAAAACTCTTGTTTCTATCCCAACACCATGACATGGTTAGCTCATCAACTTACAGACACTTTCATACTTTGTCTAGCATTTTCTTTTCCTTGGTACCCATTATTTCTGCTTATGGAAAATTCTTAGTACTTTTTCTTCCAGATTCATATCCTATTCTCTGACTTCTCAAGATCATTTCACATTCAATATGATCCTGCCCTTCAGAATACTTGCAGCTCCCCTCCACCAAGATGTTGTGTCCAAATTGGGAAAGAATCGTGCAGTAAGTGCTTGCAGTCAGCATTATTTCACTGTTCTTCAGTGCCATGCATGACATGGCTTCGCTGGTTCTGTGTTCTTTCAAAGAAAAAAAGAAAAAAAGGAGAAAGGAACATTTTAAAATGCTGATCCATGTCTATTTGATTTCTCATTTTAAGCTGTATGTATTTTATTACTTCATGTTTCAGAGGGGCTTGAAGTTAAATAGTAATTTTAGCCATTATGTATATTATATAAATAGTTCACTTGCAAAGATTAGAGAAACAAAATGAGTTGGAAATTTGGCAGGATCATGCAATCTATTTAAAATAAGAAAAGGGAACACAACACACCATCAAATAACATGAAATTGCATCTGTGTGCTCTCTAGCTTGAGAAGATCTTGCCAAATTCCAAAACGAGTGCTCAGTAACTATGAACATATTCTTGTTCAGTTGGAGTAAGATGTATTTTGTGGCACTGCTCACATCTTAGCAGCTAGTTAAGTCTTGAGGTTATATAGAAAAATTGTTTAAAAAGAAACTTAATAGAAAAATATTCTTAAATTATACAATCTCAAACTCTGTTTTTATAAGGATTCAACATTAAAGACTAACTTACATTGAGAGAACATATTTGTACCTACTATGATCACAACCATAAAAAATTACTGCTCTGAGACAAAGCTGTGCATCACACAAAAATTTAAAAAGAAAAAAAAATCCATAGGAACAGACTGGCATAATCCTTAGTGTCTTTGCTTTTCTTGATGGGAATGAAGCCAGTGCAAAGCCCTTTTAGATGCATACAGATAGCCTTCAATTTGACATCACCCTTCACAGGGGGATGCCTTCCCTCATTCTGTCTTCATATCAACAGTTTCAGACCTACCTGTCCTATTATGCAAAATATTAAATCTGAAATAGTCACCTAGAGTGCAGTTACTGCTGCCATGTCCTCAATTCATTTAGCTCCATCTGAAAGTTCTTTACAAAAAGGCATATATATATGATGCTGACTATCATATCTACATCTTAATACCACACCTTAAAGTCAGCAAACTCTAATCACACAGAGGCCGTATAATCTGTATAATCTGAAAAGTATAATCTTGGTGAAGACAAGATGCAGTATTTCTAAAGTCATCACATAAAAGCAATGAGTTTTAAAGTCTCCAGTTTATTAAATCTCTCTCTCTTTATATATATATCATATGAAGACTAACTATATCTGCATTCTGTTGTCTTGGCAACATCTGGGTGACTGCTGAAATATCAGACACAAATGGTTCACAAATATCAAGGAATATTGTCCAGTTTCTGTGTACTGCTACTACCATGTCCATTTACATATCAAAAGGAAGAAAAAACTATAGATATGTTATTGTAATTAAAAATATTTTTAGTAAACATATCCATCATGGCACAAATCAAATCTAACAGCTATTGAGACAGCTGTTACAACATCATCTGGAAAGAATGGCAGTATAAGCTACACATCTTCCTTCATCCTTCTGATAGGCTCCATCAGGGGCATGGGCCAGTGCCACCATTAATCCCTTGTACTATGCTGTAGGTTCAACATTTGCAGCAAGTGTCACTGAACAAAGGAGCCTGTAAAACAGACACTGACTTCAGAGCCAGTTCTAACAATGGTGTCTTCAATGCCAGCTCCTCCTGGTAAATAGAGAAGCAACTTGAAAAGCAGTCAAAACTACACTTACCTCTCCAATAATGTTGCATTGTAGTAAATATTTCAAAATAAAAAAACCTTTTATAAAGAACAAAAATACAATCTTCAGTACTCAAGAAAACTGTGGGACAGAAGTTGCCAGAAGAATGAATACCATATTCTGATATTTTATAGGCTTTGACATCACAATTTTAACCTTTACCAAGAATGAAGAAAGGAGATAGGTAAAGGTGATTTTTAAAGACTGTATTTTTACTTTTCCAGGCTAAATTCGGGGCTTCAGATCCCCAAGCTGTTGCACATATTTCTTGTATTTTGATTAATCACTTCTTATTTTGCAATACAGGTTTTGCTTTCTTCTGTGCTTTTCCAAGGAAAAAAAGAAACTATTCTTAAAGCAACAAAAGTCACTCTTTTGAGTCACAAATATATAAATACTTTCATCATTACTGTGTTTGATCTAGTGCAGTAGTTATTCGTCTTGGTAACCATTGTGAAACAAAGAACATGTTGTCTAATCTTCTGATCACTATAAAATAGTACTGTGGCCATCCTTAGTTTTAGATTTCTCAAACAAATTAAGAAGAAAAATCATATAGATAGCTGCCAGCTAATTGATACCTTTGAAATTTTAGATGGTGTTAGTAAAAACTGGATTTATCCAGAATCTGAGTGTCTTTGTAGTTAGCTGCATAATTTATTAATAAATGGGAATACAGCTTCAAGAGTGTATTAATATATTCATTAATCTCATAAAAAGCATTATCTGATGCCTTTGTTTTCTTAGAATAGCATTGAGATTATTCTTGCAGTTAAACACTACAAGTTATGTTTTAAAAGTTGGTGAAAAGAAGCAGGACTGAACATAAAATATTTTAATCACGTATAGGTGTATTAAGGAACATTTTAAAATTTTGCAATTGTGGATTTATAAGCATATAAAAGAGTAAAAAAACCACGTGTAGCTCCTAGTTAGCACATTACCAGCTAAGTATTTCCAGTGAACGTCTCTTCAGACCTTTCTTATAACCTTTCACCCTCATTAAAGACTAAGACTTTTACAGAACTAAGAAAATCCTGAACATCTACTATATGTTGCTGTTCTGAGAAGTTTTGCAGATTTACCTTGTAGTCCAGAGAATGTAAAATGACACAATAGAGAATATTACAGAAGTACACCATATGCTAAAATATAGATTATTTTACTCCTCTGTAGGATTCTTCTGAACCTGGTTTTTCCCCCTTTGTTATTGACAGTAAAATATATGCTAGATCCGTCCATAAAGGAAGTGCAGATGGTCTGTACGGTGTGTGCTGCAGAATAGGAAAATCTGAAAATGTGGGGCCAATTGTGCTTTTTCCAAACCTGCACAAAAAGCATACACTGCAAACAGAAAGCTCCAAGGAGCTGAGCTAGTAGCATTGAATGCTGAATTGTGATATTACAATTCAGGGTCTGCTTCTTTAATCTTCCCTTCTGCAACACAGGTGAAAAATCGTTATATGAATGACAAAAAAAATTACAAGAACAAACATTCCATTATGTATCTTCTCGAATAATAAAGGAGAGGAAAGGCCAAATATTGGAGGGATGTTAAGCCACATCAGAAGCAGCACCAGGCCAGGAACCATAGCAATATTTCTACACCTAGCTGCTAACTAGGAACTTAACTCAATGCTTTCACTTAGAATGAGGTACCTAAAATCATCTACAACTCAGCATTTCAGAACCTGAGTTTACACTTCTCCTGTGCCACCTCTCTGGTCTGGATCCCACAAAATGAAATAGAGCTGCCTAGTCTCAAGTAGCCTTGAACCAGAGTGTTGCTAAAATAATGCAGATTTATTCCCTTCCTTTTCATATTTCAGCACAAATAAATTACGATATGTCTAATAATAAATTATTAAATTATTAGATGTCTAATAATGTCTGATAAATTAGATTAAATTACATATATAGGAGTGTAACTGACTTAACACAAATTTTGCATAGCTTAAAACAATAAATAAATTCTGCTAGTGTCTAAACTGCAAGAAATTCCTACTAACCCTGCAATGCTAGGTTAAACATATAAAGTTGACACCCTGCCTCAATTGCTTATTAAATGTACTACAAAAGTTTCAGCAGATTCAAGGAAAAAATGTATTTGTTTAGCAGTGCACAATTTTCATTAAGTACATTTTCAGAGCAAAACCATATCCCGAGGTTTCCTTTTAAAGAGTTTTTATATTTTCAGCCTTTATGCAGCATTTTGATAATCCAGTATTGTCTTGGAAAATAGAATGTGTGTCCCAGATTCACTTCATAATTTCTGCTTACTACATATCAAGTAGTGAAAAATTAATTGTATTTAGCATAATGATTTTCCCCTTCTGCAACTTTGAGAAATGCCTAGTTTGATGGAGGAAAGTTTCAGTTCTTCCTGTATCACCTTCAAGCTCATCACGTAATATATAGGGTGGGAGAAAATTTAATGTACTGCAGGGTGTACTACTGCTGCCTCATCCCCAGTCTTTGTAATTACATTTCAGGGCAAAATGTGAATAGCCCTCCAAAGAAGCTGCATTATTGGAGAGAAAACTAAGCAACAAGACTGTTTTTATAAAAGTTCATGGAAAAGCATGAGACAGAGATTTTGTTAAAGGATTTTTTTTTATTGCATCTTATAGAGTATTCAATGAAATGTATTTGCAAATTTTATAATGGTGTGATACAATTATTCAGATTGAATTCATAACTAAAAAAACCCCAGTCAGATGCAGTCAAAACGAGCCACTTCAGATCAGTACTCTAGCAATGGATAAGAGCTTCATATGAAAACTGGAGGGAGAACATTTTCTGGCAAGTTAGAGAATTCACTTTTTTATTATGGTGTCAAAAATGCTGTATTTCGCCCTGTTTAAACAGGGGGTAGGACCAGATGCCCTTCAGAGATCTCTTTCAACCTCAACTATTCTTTGATTCTGTGTGAAATGCTAAAGTATTTGAGTTAAATTTCGTGAGGCATAGTTTTAATCCCTCAAGGAATTGCACACATAAGTCAGAGAAACAGTAGGTATCGGTTTCTTGCAACTGGGTTGGCTGCTTCATTACTGCATTTCTGAATGGGGGCGGTCAGAATGTGGATGTCTATAAGCTTTTCTTTTCTTTCAACTGCCAGAAAAAAAAAATGCTACAGCACAAACAATATGTTTAATTTAGCATAATTCTTTCTCCTAGTGTAAAAAGCCACAAATTTGGTTCTTTATGACTCATTCCCACCACATACATTTTTCACTTTGGCTGAGAAGGCAAATACTCAATTATTCATGCAACTCTCTTTAGAACACGCTGCAGCTATGACAATGCTGGAAAGCCAAATATTAAGCTTAAAAATGGTGTCTTGTCTGCCTAAACTAATATCCCTGTATATGATTTCTATCATGACCAGTCACAAAACTGCAACGTGTCATCTGTTAAAAGGCAAGTTCTGTGACCATTGGGTACTTTTTCCCAGGGTTTGCTCGTCTATGTATATAAATGCTGTCTCTGTTCCATTCTCTAGCTGTAGCAGGGATTCTGGGTGATACTTATATACCTCCTTTTAGGTAACCAATTTCTTTTTGATTCCTGTAAGTCTAAAAGAAACCATCACTAAAGCAATAGAGTTTCTCACTTGAGTCAAGTAGATTTGCACTGAACAGCTGATAAAGATCATATCTGGTATCAAAATACATGGTACAGGGAGACAGACATTGTCTTCCCACCATTACGAGGTGAGAGATGCAAATTTTTGTGACAGAGCTGTTGATAACCTAGAAGCTGTTGCCATGAATTTATAAAGAAAATTTCCCCACACACATCTGAGCAGGAAAACGAGGTGAAGCATATGAAGATAATGCACACAAAACACAGGCTACAGGCATAATACACACAAAGTAATTTAAAGTAGAGGGTAGCAACCAAGGCATTAATAATAGATATGGAAATGTATCACTGTGTGGAAGGATATAATACTGTTAGTAAAACTATGTTTGGCTTTATATTCATTTAAAAGTAAGTAATAGATTGGAAAATTCTGAATCAAAGACTTAAGAATGACATAAGAATCAATCTTTGAAAACAAGCAAAAACAAAACATTGATTGAAACCAACTGAGCATTTCTTCCCATGAAATACATCTGTGTATATGAAATCATAAAATATGGATCTGTGTTTCTACATAATCCAGAACATGTACATTAATACATGAATGTCAGCACTCCTAACTAGAAATTGCCCATTAGGGAAACCACTACCTATTGCATTGATTCAGTGTCATTACTTCCCTTTTTAAAATTCTGACTTTGCAACAATGTAGATCATTAATCTTTACCTGAAATAAATACAAAGTCCACCCTGGACAAAGACAAACCTTCCGCAGGCTTTAGCTGAGACTAATGTGTGAATTAACATATACACACCTCCAAACACAAAAGAATGCATACCCTGTAAACGAATTTTTAACCTAGAGGACCTCATTACAATTAATGCAGAAAAACATATGTATTGTTTAGCTTTTTCTCCCCCCCTAGGATCCCTTCCTTAACTAAGCAATCCTATAAGATGATACTGAGCCAGGAAAGGCTCCTGAATATATCTTAGATTACCATAATTATACACAGCAAGTGGCTGTGTGGTACTTAGTTCCCAGCAGGGGTTAAACCACGACAATATTTATACACAATATAATAATAACAGCAGCAGAAGGCAGCGGTGCAAATTTGAGATGCTTTTCTATTTTTTTTTTACATGAAATTTACAATACACTTAACAATGAGATAAACAGCAAATATAAATACCTCCCAAAGTGTGCTCCTGGCAACAAAAAGTGTTTATTCACTTGGAAGCTGCCTAGAAGCTGAAGTATTGCCAATAATTTTAATCTTATCTCTCACATATGGCAAATTATAATATTTTTCATTATTTATAATATAGCTTAAATGAAGCTTAAGGAAAATACTTTATAAAAAGAATAATTGTTGTCATAAAATTCTTCATTTTTTTCAAACTGCAGCTGATACACTCAAATATGCACCTCCCCTGTCAGAACTGTCATTCAAAAGTTGTGTCACAGAAGCTCTTAGGTCTCAAAATTTCATAGTTTTGATTAGTTTTCAAGAAGAAAGCAGATTAAACAGCTTACACTTTGGTGAATTTTGAGAAAGCAATTGTCTTTTCTAACTATCAGCATGCTGCCTAGATAATGCAAATAATTAAATTACATGGACTGACAATAGTCCAGATATTCACAGCAGTGATGCTGTTAGACCTGTAATTACATTTTTCAGTTTGAATTCTTATTAAAATCTCCCTCATAGGAAAAGTTTTAAGGAGTCCAGTAATGAAAGAGACTGTTTTCTGAATTTTCAAAATCGACAGTGACTATAATGAATTTTTAATCCACTGAACATTTCAGATAAGTCTAAAATTCATGCTATCTGTTAATGTTTATTTTACTTGGAGAAAGTGGCATTCTTATTTCACATCATTATCTTCACAGATATTACTGAATAATAAAATCATGTTTTACTATTCATTTCTATTTTCATGGTGCATTATCTAGTGGGAGCACAAAACTAAATAATATATATGCATTGGATTTTGAGAAAGTATTCTAAAAGGTTTTGTTACATTGTGAACAAACAGCAGAAGAATTCTTTTTTTTTTTTTTTTTTACTTTTATGGTCATGCATGCTCACAATCTAAATTGTCTAGAAGTATATGTAATAAAAGACCAAAAGAGAAAGCAAAAAATTGATCCCTTACTCATATTGGTTTGTCCAAATATGCAAACTATTAATCAGCTATCTTACTTTTAATACTTGTAAAATATGTTAGATAAATTCAGAAGTAATAACAACATATGTTTATTTCAAAAACGAAAAGGAATCCATGCACACCTGTCAAGTAAGAGCTCATTGCATGTTAAAGAAATGTTCAATTTCTTTATAGTAATTTAAATGCCCTCAGTAGTTCGAAAATACCATTGTTGTAGTTTCCCCATATTTCAAATAGAATTCCTTTTCTGGATTCCATTGCAAGATCCTCCAAGGACCTTTCATTTAAAAAATACTGCAGCAGATACAGATTAATTAAAAGGTGTCATAGATTGAGTAAAATAGAATTATCTAACAAAGACTAGGAGTTTTCAGAAAGTGCTAATGTTACTTGGACTTTGACAGTGGAAATATGTTTCTAGAAGTTCTCTCGTGGTCTACCTAGAATTTTAATTCCATTAAGGAGCATTCTTTTATTATCTGTAATTTTAACTACTTCGTTGAAGCACCAGTGAGAACTCAAAAGCCTCCTGAAGGGTCAGTCTACAGGAAGCATAGCAGAGTCTTGGGAAGAGGTGTTTGGCTATTGAAGGAGTTACCTGAAATAAAAAGGGAAACTAAATGCAGCTGGAATCTCAAATTTTCATTTCAAATAAAATGTAAATTGGGGAAGGTAAAGGAGGGAGAGAGAATGTCACTTTAAATCAGAATCTACAAATGTAGTGTTCATATTTCCAGCAAAATGTCATTTAAAAATACAAGTCAAATTGAAACATTTTCCTTTGATATAGTCAATTATATTCTGTTGATGATATAGACGTCCTTTGCTTCAACGCTAGAATGATATTAAGTCCTCAAAATATTCAATTTCAAATTTATCTTTTCATTTCTCTGAACAGCTCTTCTGTAATGTTGTCACAGTCTACAAAAACAATATCTACACAAAGTAATGCTCTACTGGTTACATGAACATTCAGAAAGAAATGCATTACCTATCACATCTTCATTTATAGGTCTCACAACTTACTAGAAATATTTGTTCTGCAATTTGTTTCTAAAAAAGGCTGCTGTTAATAACACTGTCTGTGCTAATTTTTAGGGCTCTTATATATATGGAAGTAATCTAAAACATTCACTGGTACAGGAAATTTATGTATTTCCATATTTGATGCATGAAGTGCAGATATATTTCTGTACTGTCTATATTTCTGTTACGTTTAAATAATGATCATTGTCCCCTTTTGGAGAATCTCTTCTATGGTTTTCCTCAAGAAAACGTTCTAGCCATGAACAAAAAGAAATAGAAACAATTTCTAACACATAATTATGTTAAATACTCATAGTAAAATTAGTCAATATTCCCTATCCTGCCAGATTTAGTAAGACTTCTATTTATCAGATGGTATCTAGCTATGACAATAGTCTGTCATTCTTTAATATATGTCTTATCTGAGCTGAGGCTTTAATCAACAATCAGACACTGATTATTCTCTTAAATCTGTAAATAATCAGGTAACTGTACAAAGATACATTTTAATAATAGTCAAGGTTTTAAAATATTCTAATATTATTGGAATATTCTTGTTAATAACTGAAGGTAAGCCACTATTCACTTATGATGAAAGAAAATGAGTAGTACACAAAAACAAAAATGCCAGTCTTTACCTGCAAATGACCTGCACTTTAATGGTACCATTATGAAACAGTAATTTAATAATTAATACTTAATTTTCATAAGGAATTAGTTTAAATAAATTATTGATGGTCTCCTAAAGAAAATAGTCAATTTAAACAAAAGAGAGTCTGTTAATTAAGTTGATTACTCTCAATAAAACCAGCAGTGATATTTTAATTATATTTTCAGTTACTCTGTTCAGACAACATGACAAATCTGTTAGTTTCTAATGAAACTTTTAGAACTAGTTGTTTTCATTATGTGAATAGCCATGTCCCTGCTGATAGAACTCTGCTTTTAGAGCATAATGAAACACAACACAAATGTAGGTTTATAGAATGTTACATGGGCTGACAAGTATTAGTTGTGCTTTTTACTTGTTAATATTGCTACCCTTGGAAATTCTAAGGCTTATGGAATGATGCCCATGAGCTATGCATTATGGAAACATGAATTTCAATAAAATTTGTAAAATCAACATTCCCAGGTTATATTGTGGGGCTGGAAAAAATCCTGATCTCATGAAGTCAATGGTAACATTCCTAACAGTTCTCTTCACCTGAGTGCAATGCCCCATTTTAAAATTTCCACTAATATCAGGTGAAAGTTGTCTGCGTTGTTATTTGAAATATTTTGTCTCTTTCAAAATGACTGACACTTTTTAAAGATTAAAACACTTGCAAAATACAATCATAAAGAGAATTATCACCACAAAAGGGGAAATAAATTTATATCTTTGTGTAGGTCTTTTAATTGAGAAAATTAAAATCTGAGAAAATTATAATAGGTAAGGTGAGATGTTTGTATAAAATTTGGCTAAGCTATTGAAGATTTAATTCCATATATGTACAATGTTGCCTATCATTCACTTCCTAAAATAAAGCACTTCATGCATTTAACATGTGAATTCTTCAGAGGCTTAAACAGATTTCAATAATGATTCAGTACAAATTATCATTTGTGGTCTCATACGATAAGAACAAAGGGTAGAAATTCAGAGTTCCTTCATTACTAACTAAATATCTACTGTAAAGGTCTCATGGAGAAAGTGAGCTCCAAACAGCTGTTTTACATTTTTAATGTATTTGTCTGGAACGAATTGCCTGTCTTTATTCAGTCTGTACAATACACATGAATTACAACAACATTGTCAAGATGTATTGGAGGAGGACAAATCAAAATGTAGGGAACAAATATTTCCCAAATATGGTCATAATTATTCCATAAATTACTAGAAGGCATGTCAACAGCACTATGAATAGTATTGACTTTCATTCCTGAGTGACAAAATGTAGTACATATTCTGAATTATTTATTTGGAAGAACAAAGTATCAGTTTCTAAACAAAATGTAAGGAAACTGTTTGAAGCATTGTATTGAGTTTGTGTGGCCAGATTTTGGTAGCAGGAGGCTGCAGGGATGGTTTCTGTGAGATGCTGCTAAAAGCTTTCCCCATGTCCCAGAGAGCCAATGCCACCTAGCTCCAGGACAGACCCACTGCTGGCCAAGGCCAAATCCATCAGTGATGGTGACAGAACCTCAGGGATACCGGAGTTAAGAATGGGGGCAAAAAGCTGCTCATCTGCAGTCAGAGGGAGATATGAGATGAGAATACGTGAGAGCAACAACCCTGCAGACACCAAGGTCAGTGCTGAAGAAGGGACAGGAGATGCTCCAGGCACTGGAGCTGAGATTCCCCTGCAGCCCATGGTGAGGTAGCTGTGTCCCTGCAGCTCATGGAGGATCTCAAGCATGCAGAGATCCACCTGCAGCCCACTGAGGATCCTGTGCTGGAGCAAGTGGATGACCAAAGGAGGCTGTGATCCCATGGGAAGTCCATGCTGGAGCAAGTTCACTGGCAGGACTTGACTCCCTGTGGAGAAGGACTGTCCCCCATGGGAGGGATCCACATTAGAACAGGGGAAGAGTGTGAGGAGGGAAGGAGTGGCAGAGACAGTGTGTGCTGAACTGACTGTAGCCCCCATTCCCTGCTCCCCCTGTGCCCCTGCAGGGAAGGAGGTAAAGAAAATAATGAATGAAATTGAGCCTGCAGAGAAGGGAGTGACTTAGGTTACAATGCAAAGATGTGCCCAAAATATATATTCTATCACCTGTTGAAACCAGGTGGGGCAGTGTTCTTTATCTTTTCCAGGACCCATCCTTCCTCCAGGGAGATATCTTCTGTTAATGGGCTATTGAGTCCCACTGCATGACTGATAAAATTACATCATCCCATTGGGAGATGCTCCACCCAGGGAGAGGAGCCAAACATTCCTACCTAGACAAAAACCTGAGATTTGGAACACCAAAGCACCCCTTACCCACTGGTTTCCAGGGGACAAGAGGTACCAGACCCTTGTATAGGATCACTACTTCAACAAGGTCACTTCATCTGAACTGCTACCACACCCTAACTAGCTGGGTGTCAGGTTGTATTCTGATTCTATCAGTGGTTTTCTTTTGTACTATTGCATGTCTCTTATTTTTTCTCTTTTTTCCTATTAAATTGTATTTCTGACTTGGAGTCTCTCACTCCAAACCAGCACAGGGAGGGATGGTGGGAAAGTGTTTTAAGATTTGGGTTTATTTCTTGTTTTCCTACTCTGATTTGATAGCTAATAAATTAAACTAATTCCTTTAAGTTGAGTACTGCCTGTGACAGTAACTGATGAGTGATCTCTTCCTGTTCTTTTCACAACCCACGAGCCTTTTGTTATATTTTCTTTCCCTTGTCTGGCTGAGGAGGTGAGGGATAGAGCAGCTTTGCTGGGTACCTGACACCCAGCCAGAGCCAATGCATCACAAATATAAATACCATAAGTACATAAATCCAAACTAGGTGCATGTCAATCTTTTTACATTTTTAATCAACCAATTATGGGACACACTGAGACTGTTTGTATGGAGCAAATATACTTTGTGGATTACTGAACTCCATAAAGCTACAGAAATCTGTCATTTAGGAATAAAGGTCAAAACCTGTAAGTTCCAGATGGAATAATATTCTGTAACTTGAAATCCCCTACTGTAGAAGATATAACACTACTGCCAGTGTTCAAAGAATATTGAGATTTTGCATTTTAAAAGAATAACAATATGGAAAAAAAGTGTAGTGGTAGCTAAAAGAGTCAATTACATTTTACATATAATTATTTTTATGCCTTTCTGTTTGGTCACAAAAATATATTTAATCTGGAAAGTGTTTCTTACCTTTTCACACTCTCTGCTGATGAAAAAAACCCCCATCTCTTTGCATAGTAAAAGTGCATATATTTACTTGAGGACAAAACAAACGGCATGAAGAGTGTTGTTGGAATCACATAAAAATAATATAGACATAATCATTACCACAGCTTGTGCAATCTTAATATTGGAAAGCAAAGGCATAGGAGTTACACAAGTAAGGCAAACCATGTTGACTCCACAGTTTCTGGTAGTGAAAGTATGACAATCCATGGCTGAATTTTTCTTCAGTAGCTCATATTTTAAGTAGTAAAGAGTAATTTTTGAAGAGTAATTTTCTTCAGGTTAAACCTGACCAATTTCAAGTGATTTTAACCTTTTGACAATGTTTTACAATGTTTCATATAGTGGTTGTCAGTCATGAAATTGCAAAACCTGAGGAGATTTGAATTTAAGGAACCCTTTGAAAGTGAACACGGGTACGACAATTTATCTCACCATTCTCAGAGCCTCAAACGCTTCAGAAAATGGAATTACTAGAAAAGTCCAGGCACACAATTAATATTTTTCATTCAAAAATAAACAGAGGAAGAGAATTATCCTTAGATGTTATAAACAGACACTATATAATAATTTATTCTTATGTTAGCATCTGTGCTGAAAATGCCTTCGTACAGAATGGCCAAATTCATTCCGTTTTGCAGTCTGATAAAATTATTGCTGGTTCATATCTTTGTGATGTTCCATTTGCACAAAGCATCCAGAAAGCTGCTCTTATCGGCCAGCTGACAATTTTCTCCCCCTCAGTCCACAGACTGGACTGCTCCCATGCGATATTTCAACATTTGACATTCCCTAGAAATCTTCATGGAAAAAAATTGAGCCAATAATTTTTCATTGGAAAAATTTATTTTTTAAATATCATACAACTTACCTTAATATATAAATAAATATACTTAAATTCCTTCATATAGTAGCCTGAGAGACCTAACCAAGATCAGGTTTCTTCTTTATTCCATGATGTATACATACCAAGAGATTTTCAGTGCCTGTTCAGACAAGCTTTCAATTTGAATAAGCAAGGAAGACAAATGGAGGAAAAAATTAAATATTAATATCACTAGTTCGAGCTGGAGAACTGTGCTAGAGAAAAAGCAACTGACTTCCAGGGATTCAAAGAAAGAGCAGAGTCAGGATCCGAGTGCAGAATTTCTGCAATAGTGCAGCATCTCAATTTGAACATTTTCTTTCTTCTGTGCCTTGTAGGATTTCACATTTGATACTTTTTAAACCAAATCTGGTTCGCAGTCCTGACTACAGCAACCACAGTTTTGCTTGTTCAGACCAGAATAACCATCCTCCATTTATACTGGAACCTGAAACTCTTGTTCCAGCCTCTTCCCCACAGAAGAAATGCCAAAGGAAAAGAATGTTTTAATAATGTATGGATAACCACAAAAGTAAAGCTAGAGTAATTTTATGTGAAATTTGATCTTATGAAAGAAAATATGTATATTTTAGCTAGCTTATTCACTCTTTTAAAAAGTATAACTATAGCATTGAAGTAAGCAAATAAGAGAATACCTCCCTATTTTTCAGAATCAGAGATGGAGTATTAGGTGCCTTACTAAATTCTTTGATTACAAGTAGACTGTTTTCTTTCAGTAAATCATTAAATGCAAACAGATGCCCCATCACACACTGCTTGCTACCTTTAAGGTAGAGTTTCAGGTGCCCTGCCTGGCTGCTCACAGAAGACATGCACAGAAGCAGTGTGGTATCAAGCATGCATGGAATGGGCAGCTCAACAGGGAGGCTCCATGGGATGTTGAATATTGCCAGGCAAAGAAAATCTAGGGGAAAAGTGTTGGGGTTTGTGACTTTGGATTAAGTTATTGGTGTCTGAGCCTAATTCAGGCATCTCAGCCTTTTCTTGGCTTGTGTGCATGAGAAATATTTCTTAGGATCACCTCATGGATGCATGAAATGAATCATCCACATAAATGTTTACAGAACTGGTCTTCAAAACAATTAATTTGAGGAATAGCATTATATACATCTTAGTAACCTTAGACTAATCCTGATGTGGAAAACTAAAAATGAACAATTTTTCCTTGAAATTGCTAGGACACATTTAGTTATAAGCTAAATGGACCTGGGATAGGATGTGTTTGCAGTTCATGTAGTTGGGCTGCTTAGTGAGCACCGATCAGCTGCAAAACAGCAGTGATCTCTGTCACGTGGAAGATTAAAAATACATCTTGGTATTTTCACTGTAGTATGCTCCTACATAACAGGTAGTGTAGGCTGTCATGCATCATGTAAATGATGTATAGGATGTGAGCTGGCCCCTTCCTCAATGGCAAATTTGCATCTAAGAATTTAGCATATGTTGTCTAAGGAAGTTTTACAGTAGGCTAAAACACCATTATAACTGGACTGGTGTAAGTAATGTTTTATTCCAACAATGCTTATTAATATACAATATTGTCATATGCTCTGAAAAACTGCTTGTAATGCACTCCTTGTACCAGTTACCTTGCTTGTTTATAAATAACGAATTTAGATCTTTTAAATCAAATAAAGGCAACTTCTTTCTTATAAAAAGTCTTAATTTTGATGCATGCAAATGGCTGGCCTTTATAAAGGCAGGGTAAATGCTATGCATGAAGAATATTATTCTTTTTCAAACACTTTCAGTAATTATGCATAACTATTTTATTTCCTTTTTCATAAGTTATAGCAGGATGAATGCAGCAAATTATAAGGTTATTTTAATATTCTCTTAAATGCAAATTATGGAAATTGAGTCAGCTATAAAGGCAGTTATCAGAAATTATACTGTCCTGTTAAAAATATGTGTTAGAGTCTTTCATTTCCCCAAATAACTTCCTTACAGGTTTCCCCCCTTATAATTGTTGAGTATAACCCAAAAGGCAGCTATTTGAAGTGATTGATCTAAAAAGCTCACAGTCCACAAGCCTTCATTATGAATTGCACACACACTTATAATCCACCTTGTAACCTTTGCTTCCTGCCCTAGCCTCAGGCTCTAACAAGAGTCATTTGCCATGCAAATCCTTACATTTTCCAAATTAGCTTTCCAGTAACTTGTCATAATTTGTTGATAGGATTTCCTGTCCACAAACTTCACAAGGGCCATATAAAACCCAGTGTAGTTATGCAGTCAATGCCTGGTAACAACAATGAACATCCATAGGTGTTAATTCTTCTAGAAGAATATCCAAAATAATTTGTGTCTGTCTTTAATTAATTTTAAATCGTTACTTAAAATTAACTTTCTTAACTTCATAAACTCACATTTTTAAAAGGATGCTTAAAAAAAACCCTGGAAAATGGAGAATTAAAACACTAATTTCTGTAAGTTATCTCTATATCTTAGTACAAGATCTACTAGGGATAGTAGAAAAGTGCTACACTCGCTTTTGATTTTTTAAGAATTTACAAAGAAACAGCGGATCCAGATATCATAGGTGTGTGTGTCTCTTCCATGTGCCCTCTGCAATCCAGCCACGTAGCTTCCAGTGTGTATATTACACACTGCCATGCTGGGAACCTGGTTCTACTGATGTTTCAATATTTCCTTAGCACAGCTAGTTGCATGAAATTCAGTGGGCTATTCACATACTTTCAATTGTAAAAGGTATAGAACCGGGAACAGAAAGGGATTCAGACTTCACCTCATCCTCCTTTAAACTTTGAAATATCACTGGGTGGGCAAATACATGCCAACTAAACTGTGATGTGTCATACGCTCAGTATTGATATTACATTTTAATTTAATTTTGTAGCCGATAACGAACATGATGAACTGTATATATGAATAGAAATGAAAGCTTTACTTCTTAACTATAGTGGGAAATTCTTTCTTACAAAGGGAAAAAGGTGGTATCAAATAGTAATTTTCTTTATTTCTTTAAAGTCTAAGTGATCTCTGGTTGAATGGCTGGAATATAGAAAATGGATGGCTCAAAGGAATAGAATTTTCTAAGGATGGGCATAAGTTTCTCTGAGATATAGCAGAGATTAGCTGAGAACAAAAGCAGAAAGAAGATTGAAGAAATCATGCACTGAAAAATGACATTAAAAATTTTAACCTCATAGTTCTAATTAGCATGTTTGTAAGTCTTGGTTTCTTGTGTGATATTCTTAGAATACTTAAACTTATTGTTTATTAACAGTTTTAAAAGAGCATATAAGTAAAATGTGCATAACTTCAACTTATAGCTATAGATATATATCTATATACTTTTGCTGTTATGATGCCTACAAACTACTATCTGATGCGGTTACCACATTACTTTCACACTCCCAAGGACCAGTCTTTGCCACACATTACAACACATACCTTTTTATCGTTAATAAAGAAAATACTGTCATTTTAATCACTATGTTATTTGGTCATTATTTGGCTTCTGTCACATTACACTTAAATAGCTAACAAAAGACAATATGTAAAATGGCTCTAGTGCTGCAGGTATTGGTGTGAATGGGGTGTCTTGCAGAGCTGGTGCCTCAACCAGCAGAATTACAGAATCACAGAATCATTAAGGTAGGAAAAGACTTTCAAGACCATTGAGTATAACCTTTGACCAAACACAACCATGCCAACTAAACCACAGCACCGAGTGTTATGTCCAGTCATTTCTCAAACACTGCCAGGGATGGTGACTTCCCACTTCCCTAAGCAGTGCTTTCCAATGCTTAACAACCCTTTCCATGAAGAAATTCTTCCTAATGTCTGACCTGAGCCTTCCCTAGTGCAGCTTGAGGCCATGTCCTCTTGTCTTGTCACTAGGTGATTGGGAGAAGAGACCAACCCCCGAATTGCTACAACCTCCTTTCAGGTGGTTGTAGAGAGTGGTAAGGCCTCCCCAAGCCTCCTCTCCTTTTCTCCAGGTTAAACATCCCCAGCTCTCTCAGCCACTATTCATAGAACTTACTGTCCACATCCTTCACAAACTTAGTTGCCCTTCCCTGGACATGCTCTAGGATCTCAATGTCTTTCTTTGTTCCAAGCACTCACAGCTTTGTCTGCTAACTTCAGGAGAGAAGATGTTGTTCTTCTTACAGAACTGGCACAGCTAAGACCAGATTTGGTTATCAATCTGTGCTGAAGCATCATATGATATGTGGTGCAGCTGATGGCTTTTTCACAGCCATAAAGGAGCAGCAAAAGAGAAAACCCACCATCACTTATGCAGCAAGAGCCTCGACTAAACACAAAAAAAGGATTCCCCGAGACTGAAGTTGCTTTTTCATGTTAGTACATCGGAGAAATACCCTCTGCCAGCACTGCATCAACCCCATTCTTCTCCTTAAGAAGTCTGTGGTGTTAATAAACTAATATTTTATTTCTCTTCTATTTTTGTTATTGTCTAAAAGTTGCAGATGCATGTAGGTAGATACCTGCAAGCAGCAGAAGGCTGAACAGACTGTGTTGTTCATTTATCTTGCAATGTAAAGAAGGTAAGGGAAAGCAATCCATTATGCACAAACAATTCAAAATATTTCCAAGTTGCCCTTGGCAAGCAGGTGCAAGCAGGTGTGTACTTATCCCAAAGACAGCTTGTATGTATGTAGTCCTTTTCTCCCAACAAGCTAGAGACTTAAATTCTGAATTCTCTTTTCACAGGATTCCTTTCACAACCCTTTCACAGGCTTTTGAACTAACAAGGACAAATTTGAATTGCATTTCTGCAGAGCAACCATGATCTTTATTACTTTTCATTATGTTGGACTGTGTGTTTTGTATCTGAATCTCAACACAGCAACGTTTAGTTCAATGTATGTAGATCTCTAGGCATTAGTTTAGGAAATTATTTATATGATTACATGCATGGCATGTTACTCCTTAAATTTTTGATTAGTCCATTAAGAAGCTCTTAAAAGTTGGTTTGAATTTTTTGTTTTGTTTTGGGTTTGGTTTTTTTTGGTGTTGGGGCTTTTGTTTGGTTGGTTGTTACTTTTTTATGTTGGTTTGGTTTGGGTTTTTTGTATTTTTTTTAGGTCATCTGTGTATTCTCTTTTAAAACTCTAGTTCCTCATCATAGTTCCTTTACCATAACATAATGATGACATTTTATATATATTCCCAGAAAAAGAAAATTATTCATTGTAAAAAGTTAAATGGCACTAATTCTTACAACTTTCAATTGTGGGTGAAAACAGATCAGAAAGCAAGTGTAGCAGGACGTACACAATGTAAATGCTTTCTTGGGTCATTTTATGGTTGTCTATTACAGAAAGACAGCTAGATAGCTGGAATAATTGCAAAAAAATTATGCGATCACCAAAATTGACTATGGTATCAGTCATTCACAAAAAAAAATGCAAGGGATAGGCTGTAAGGGTACTGCATGAGTCACTTGTCTTAATTTTGGTAAGTAGTTTTAGTGTTAAGCTTCAGTACTTCATATCAGGTTCTGGATACCAGTGCTTGTCTTGCAATCATTGGTTTGTTGTGACAACTTGAGACTTACCATGAGCATGTTGCATAAATTTTGCCTATAATTCTTTTGGGACACCTTCACAATTCCTTGAAATTCTATATAACTTGAGGTGATATTTCATCACATATCTATTTTGCAGGTGAAGTTCATTCTGTGGTATCATTCATATGGTATTAGAATAGCATCCATGCATCTGGAATTCTGGAGTCTCTTTCCAGATATGAAGATATGTAATTTCTGTTAAATCAGACACTACAAGTAAACAGTCTTAGTTTTTTTCTCTTGTAATTGCATATTTATAATCCATGCAGCAATTTCCATATAATCAACTAGATAAGCATCTAAAAAAGAGCAGATGAGATAAACTATCAGCTGCTCTGGTTTTGATTTGACTAAACTGCGTCATGTAAAAATGAAAGTAATCTTGTGAGCCATCTGCAGACATTTCCTGCTCCTCTGAGGTTTACAGAACTGCCAGGAGGTGTGATCTATATGCAGTTGGAGTGCAATGTCTCAGAGGCAGGTTCTCTACTCTTCTGTTGTGTATGTACAAAGAAACATTTTCTTTCCAACATTTTTATGGCAACTTGTAAACTGTTCATTGTTCAAAGAGAATGGTCTTCTCATAGAAACTGTCCCAATGGATTTGGGAAAGGGTGGTT
Organism: Acridotheres tristis; assembly: GCA_037013685.1. Taxonomy (NCBI): domain Eukaryota; kingdom Metazoa; phylum Chordata; class Aves; order Passeriformes; family Sturnidae; genus Acridotheres; species Acridotheres tristis. The sequence continues at coordinate 107,389,859 of CM072886.1, forward strand.
CCATATCTGTAGTACGAGAAATGATGGCCAGCATGGCCAAGGGAAGTGCTGCCTGGAGGTAAGTTTGGAAGGTGACTGCTTGGGAAGCTCTCTGTGCTGGGTGTATCACTTCTCACATGTTGGGAGGGCAAAGTGGACCACAGCTAAGCTGCAACCATGTTCATTAGAGCAGCTGCAGTGCCATAAGAAAGACCTGAGTGTTTATCTGCCTACTGGAGAGCTATAGAAGGGAGAAGAGGAAATAACCTTACATTTATAGTATATGCCTGTTCCTGGTCTGAGACAAAAATAATGACAATTGTGGTGAACTCTAAAGCCAACAGAATAAATCCTTGGTATTTACAGTCAAAGCTTTCATTATTTGAAAATTTGCTATGGTTGGATAGGTCTCAGGTAAACTTTAGATTTTACAGTGCACTATTATTAATAGTTCTGCACAGTTAGGAATAAATGTACATAATTTACATTACATAAATAACATAAATGCACATTCATAATATGAAAAATATGGCTGTGATTTTTTTTCTTGGGAGGGGAAGGGGGAAGAGTGAGCTCTTCCACATATTCTATGACCTCTACCAATCTCAAAGAAGAGATGGCATGCTCAAGAAAAGATTACTCTGTGCATATGAGTTAGTATTTAGCAAAATTTAACTTCCACCCTCCCATATCAAATATAGCCTATAGGATCTGGTTTTTTTTCATCAACTTCAGGAGACTTTCCAAATACAGTAATATCATCCTGATAATACTAGATTCTTAGCTTGTTACTATGACTTAGAAACATATTTGAAAAACTTGAGATGTTGATTCAGGTCCATATGGCGTATGATTAAAAAAGTTCCATTAACTGTAATAAATGCTGTGAAGCTCACACTGTCTGGATACTGGGAAATAAGCATTTTTAAAATCAGTAGTATAAAGCACACTCTACAACTATGACACCAGGATCTGTAAATGGTTAACTGTCAATTGTCAATCCCAATGGCTTTGGTTTCCCCTAAGTCCACACAAGCCCTCATTTTCTGGTTTGCTTTTTGTCACCACTGTGCTGACACTAATTTAGGAAATGCAGTGACTCCATTAGTATCTTCTGGGATATTTTCTTAATTATCTTGTAACTCGGCATCTCTTGTTCAATTGTAGAGAATATAATTTCCATTGTAGAAGAGGCACATTAGATTGAATTGTCATGCTGTGAATAAATCATTCTGCACACATATGGCATTTTCATGTAACAGCTGATACTAGCTCTTTTGTAAGAGCTGAAACTGGAATTCGTATTGAAACAGTGTTTCACTGTATTGAAGCAATGCATATTTATATATATAAACTCTCGCATAAGAAGCGGAGGTCACCGATTTTTGCTTAACAGGAGTCTTGCTCTACACAAGAATAAAAATTGGCAGTAGACATCAAAAGTAATTTTTTAATGCAGGAAACAAGAATAATCTTCTTCAGGTGGCCTACTACATGTCAAGCCTAAAACCTCTATAGCAGTTCAGGTAAATGCATTCACTGGGTACTAAAGCTCAGATATCAGCTCCCAATGTTATTTTAGTATCATTTGACCACTCTATGGGTGCAAGAATATGCAACTGGATACAAATATACCCATAATAAACAACCGATTCCATCCATGGTCAAAGCAGCAACATCTGGTACTGTAACATCACATAAATATTGCTTAGGTAAAAATTCATTATGTATTTAATGCAACAGCTTTCTGCAGCATTTGCAGGGTATCCAACCTGGTTTACAATATGCTGTAAATATTTACACACCTGTGTATATATATACACTTATACATGTTATATATGTTGAGCTTTTAGGCATAATTCCAATGGTTGCAATTTGAAGGCAGTTCACCATTTCTCAATTTTCCTGTTGCCAATTCAATTAGAGAAGCAACAGTTATGATCTCCTGTAGTGTCAGGTCCAATTCATGCAGTAAATAGTAGCTATAATCAATAGCAAATGCTTTCTTCCATAAGATGAACTTGACATTTTTCTGCTGTGCTTCTAGACTTACACATGATTTTTAACTCCCTTAAAGCAGAAGTGTATTGTTCTGTTGAGGCACTTGGTTTCTGTGTATGCTGGCAAACTTTATTGGATTCAGCTACATTTATTGCAGAAAAAAAAAAATCTATTTCAGGAGTACAGTTTACTCTTTTTTTTCCTATCATGAAACATAGATGGTACCCCCCAGCTCTCTCCTCTGGTGGGTATTCTCCAGTGGGTCCTCCAATACAGCAAACAGCATAACAGATTTTCTTTCTCCAGCAAAGACAGCACCACTGTCACTATATGATTCCCAACCATTTTCATGTGAACAACAGGAGGAACTTTCAGGGACAGGTTGGATGGGGCATTGAGCAACTTGGTCTAATGGGAATGTCCCAGCAGAGTAGTTGGAGTTAGATGATCTTTAGGACCTTTCCAATCCAACCCATTTTGTGACTTAGGAGCATCTGGACTGTGTAAGAATGATGAAAATAAATTAAATGACAGCATGACACTGTCATTTAACCATTGTAATAGAAAAGATGTAGAACTAGAAAGATCACTCTGGCATCCATGAAATACCAAAATGAAGTCTGACTGCAGCAGACAATATTAGAAACCAACCAAACCAACCAAAAAATCCACAAAGTCAGATTAGCTTTAGGGGCTCACTGAACTTCTTTCCCTACAAATGTCCTTTTCTGTCCAACACCACCACTGCAACACCACAGGTCTCGTAACAGAAGTTCATGTTACATACGTGAAGCACCTACCTATGAAGAGATGGGAATTAGCACAAAATATTTCCTTCAGTCTTGCAATAGCCAGTTATGATGGCAATGACTGATAAATGTCCTTACATTTTCTTATTTTGTTGTATTTTCAATACTGAAAACAATTAAGGTATTTAAAAGGCAGCTGTAATGAAATACTCAATTAGGACAGACTTAGGCTTTTAGCATGGGGGATCAAATGTGAGTAAAACCTGCATGATTTGGAATACAAAGTCACTAAAGGTGAGGAAATGCAAAGGTAAAAAAACTGAAGTAGGACAGAGACACAAAAAGGTGAAAATGAAGTCAAAATCACAAAACATAGGGAAGTGATAATAACAACAAGCATTTTCTTTCTAAATGTTACTAAGGTGACAAAGACAGCATTCAGTAAATAACAAAGGAATAGGTACCTCTTTCGACAATTGGCTGATTGTAAATAGTTTTGTACAACCTCACTGTCAAGCCTGAAACATTGCAGTTGCAACAATATTTTTCTCAAGAACATTTCTGAGGCATGCTTAAATCCTCTGCTTAATACTATACAGACTAGAATCAAAACTTAAATTTAGAAGTACCTGTTTTAATAGAATTTTGTTTTGCTCATATTTATAATATTTTTATAGATGTGGGAGTGAATCGTGAAATCTGGAAAGGTGCTATCTTCCATGCATTATTTCCCAATAAAATATAATTATGAGGAGGAAGAGGCAAAACACCAGACTACGTGAGTGCTCGTTTAGAGTCTTTGGGGGATGCTATAAGGTTCTTCTGTTTCCTTGAGGGGCTGAAGGTCCTCAGGGCTGCTCTGGTCCTTTTCTTCATAAAACAGGCTAAGCATTGTGGTAGTCGGGCGTGATTCTTCTTCCCCCACCAAGCTGGGTATTTACGGAGAAATAAGGTTTAACATTACCACAGGAATAAGGCAAGGCGTAACACGGGTGCTGTTGAGAGGACAAAGGAGGGGGAGCAGGCACTGAACTGATGGATACAGAAAACCCTGAATAATTTCTAACTCGTTTCAATCCGAACAAAAAATACCTAACGTATTTCGATAATATTCCTAATGCAGTTTAATATCTGAGCGAAGGGAGGAAACACGGGGGGAAAAAATCCCGCATAACAATATCCTGCAACTCAGGAAGGTGTGCCAAGTCCCTTCGCTCCGCATTTCGTGGGTATCTTAATCCTGGGTCATCCAATTAAAGAAAACCTCCTTCGGCGGTTTTACGAGCGCAGCACATCAACTCCCTTTGTTTACACACTGGAACAAGATGTTCTTTCCTGTTCCGACAAGAAAAGGAGCTGAAACGCTACCGCGGGGTCCCTACGCGCTGGCACCGGCCCGCCCGGGGCTGCCTTTGGTTCGGCAATCCCGCACCGCGTCCGGCCGAAGCGAGGAGGGCACGGGCGGCACCGCCGGGGCGGGGGGCTGCCCCAGCCGTAAGTAAGAGCCAGCGAGCAGCTCGCACTCCGGGGGAGGGCCGGGCGGTGTGCCGAGCCGGTTTTACGGAACGCGGCGCGGCGCGGGCAGACGGCGGAGAGGGAGGAGAAGGGGCCGAGGGGGCCGCCCTCGCCACCACCTCCGACCGCCGCCCCCGCCCCGGCAGCGCCCCCAGCGCCGAGTCCCCGGGGAGCGGCCGCGGAGCACCACGGGAGTTGTAGTGCGGCGGCGCCGGCCGGCCCGCCATCCCGCTCCCCTCGCCGCCGCCCCCGGCCCGCGGCCCCGCTCTCGCGAGGCTTGGGGGGCGGGCGCGCTCTGGGGCGGGGGGCGCCGCCGCCGCCGCCGTGGGGATGTTGGGCGCGGGCGCGGTTCCCCCGCGTGACGTCACAGCGCATTGTTGTGAGCGCGGCGGAGCATCCCTCAAGCTGTCACAGCTGTGCCGCCGCCGCGGGGAGCCTCTGCCCCCACCCTCCTCCTCCTCCTTCTCCTCCTCTGCCCCCGCCCCTCCCGTCCCGGGGGCTCCAGAGCTCGGTGTCACCGTATCATTGTCCGTGCGGAACCCCTCCGGGCCCCCCCCCCACTCCCGGTCCGCCCTCCCCCCGCTCCCCCCCCCGAACCACCTCAATGAGATGCAAACATGAAAGACAAGAGGAAGAAGAAGGACCGCACCTGGGCCGAGGCTGCCCGCCTGGTAGGTGCCGCGGTGGCAGCGGCAGCATTGTGTGTGTGTGTGCGGGGTGAGTGCGTCCCGCCGCCGCCAGCCCGGCGCGCTGCCCGCCCGCCCGCCCGCCCGCCGCTTTGTTGCCGGCGATCGGGGCCACTGTGAGGCGGGACGGGAGGGGGAGAGACAGAGCGAGAAGCATGTGAGCGAGTCTGGGGGAAAGAGTGTGCGAGGGACTCCGAGTGCGAGGGAGAACGAGGGGCAGAGAGCCGGGGCGTGCGTGCGAGGGAGCGGGAAGGAGCGCGGGAGTGCCCGTGCGGGAGCGTCGGGAGGGTGCGGGTGCGTGAGCCGGGCTGGCGGTCCGGGCAGCCCGCGGCTCTGCCGCCCGTCCACGCCTGCCTGGAGAGGAGAAATACCTACGTCCCTTCCGCGGTGTGTGCGTGAGGAAATGCCTCTATTCTTTTCTTCTTTCTGCATGTGTGTGTGTGTGTAAATACGCAGGGATCGTGTCTATCTCTGCGAAGTTCGTGCGTCAGATATCCCGAGAAAATTCCTCCTTTTACTAGAGAAAAGTGAAATAGCCAGGATTTGCTCTTCCATCCCGTAAGTGTGGACAGGACAGGGGCGTTAGAGACAACTCTGACCTGGGATTTCGCTTCACCCTCTCTACTTCCAGCACGGAGCTGGGCAATGTCCAGGGCAATGTAACCCGCTTCTGGAAAGCCTCCGTGGCTCTGGAGACCCGGTCCATTCCCACTTCATTAAGAAACTGTCTCCCTTACCCTACTGTATCTGTTCTCATGATTCTGTATTGCTGTTTGCTAAGTGTAACAGAGTACATTATTTATGTTGTTTTCCTGTTTCGGAGTACGTCTGGGTTCTCTCTATTCGAGGAATCTTACAACAAATAGTTACGCACGGTACAGCACGTATGGTTGTACACGTCCGTATGCGTGTCTTCTGCAAACTTGGGTCTGGTTCAGCTCCAGCCGAGTGCGTAGAAAGATGACAAAGCTGGAAACATAGGCTGCTGGCTACGTTGCTTTTTTTGTATCTACACGAACTTTATCTTTTATTCATCTCCGATACAGACTGAATTGTTTAAGTAACATGCCATTACTAGTGTTGCATCTGTTTCTGGTAGTGGGTAATGCTATCTTATTACTATTGTTTGTTTAGTGTATTTGTGAAGCATTTTCCTTGTAAAAATGTTTTCGCCTCATTATATGAATTCCTAGATAGGAAGTTCAGCCTCTCTCTCCTACGTAAATAATTATGAGGTATTAGACAGACACTACCTATAGATGTCTCTGTAAGCTGTATTGAGATACTCTCGTAGGCTTGGGCAGTGCTAAATTCTGATGTAGCTCGTTATACATCCCCCAACATTTTGTAATAATGCAGCATTAGTGAAGACGTTCTGATATGGTGTCGCTACTGTACACTCTGATTTCTCGTGATTGTAACAGAAGTTTTACTGCAGTAAAATACTCACCTTTGCCAAAGTAGTTTTGGCAGCAAATGTTGCTACGGTACTTGTTTCTCTGTCTCTAAGCTGACAAACGTTCATTCAAAAGTCTATAAAATACATCAAATTGCTATCCTAACTTTACTCTTTCAAGCTGCTGCAGCAGTTACCATTGTAAGCTGTATTTTGTTTGACAAATGTGCATAAAGGAGTTCATTGTGTATCGAGTAAAATCACTGTTCCCATGTGGTCTAATACAAGGAAAAGTTTAAAGCCTTTGGAGAACAAAGGCTGAGCCACTGCTGTGGAGAAGGGCTAAGAGTCTTAATTTTCATGATGTCCCATTGCTTCATATTTCCTCCCCAGAAGAGTAATGATTTGCTAAAATCAAGTAGCATGTAAGATGATACACTGCTGTATATAAATGGTGGCAATACACAAGGTCTACAGTGTGGTTTTGTCCAGCCTCCTGGGGTTGCCAAGTTCCTCAGAGCTTGTCCCAAGTCTGCTATATGAATGACATGTGCTGCTGCTCAGACCAACTACAGTCTTGCATTGGTCTTTGCTACTTGTATATAGTCACATATGTTTGCAAATCACAATGAAAGATTGAAGCCGAAATTGCTGCTCCTTACAGTGTTTTATGTTAGGACCCTGATGGTTCATTATGACTTTGTTTTCTTGGACTACATCAATAATGTATTACTGCAAGGTTTGATTAAATCAATTTCTTTCCACAGACAAGTAAACAATGAAGTGATTGATACGTACTCACAAAAAACGACTCATGACTTACCTAGATCAATATGTTGTAAAATTGTGTACTGCTGAATTATTTTTAGGAAAAAGAGGGTGGATTAATGCATAGAGCAACTGTATGGATATTTATGTTGTAGATTTTCTATAAAAGCCCTTACATTACAACAATATTAGTCTTTCACAGTGAAGTGCTAAAAAGTATTAAATTATACAGATAACACTGCTGGCATTGCTTTATCACTCTGTTGTTCATGTCCATATGTTACAATGTACACTTTAAATGATGTACTTGCATGCCAGTTTCCCAACTATTGCAAGTTTACTCACTAGAGCTGCAGAATTGTAATTATGTTTTCTTTCTTTGTTGTGAGGTGCCGTGCTTATTTTCTTGTACGCCTTTCAGACAGTGCTGAAGCAGATTTTTATTTTATGTTTCAATTTCACATATACAGCTATTATTAGCAGTACACAGTAGCTTCCCAAATGCAAATGTTTCTATACTTGCAACATGCCTATGAGGTTAAGTATTTTGACCTCTGCTTTACTCATGCAGAGTTGAGACATGGAAAGATTAAGTACCTTACTCAAAGCTGTTCAGGAAATCTGTGGGAGAGGTAGTTATGATAGCAACAGCGTCTCTGTAGTAGTTCTGTTTCACAGTCGTAAAATCATCTTCCTTTCTGTGGCTACACTTTTTCCTCATTCATTCTCTGTTGCTACTTCTCTCACAGTAATTATGACAGAAATTGATATGGTCACGTCTCTGTATTCAGTCTGTATTGAAACTCATAATGTACCATATAATAGTTATGGGTAAAAAGGAGCACAAAAACTGGACTTGAGCCTGGAATTGTTTCACAGCTCTCTGTTTCCCATATTCATAATGAAAAAAGCAGAAGTACTTTAGAAAAAATGTATTACATGGCAGTCTTAAAACACATTATAATGTGTAAATGCTGAGACTCCAGACTAACTGTCAGTGTTGTATTTACTCATTTTCAGTATTTGATTAAGGGGTCTTTGAAAACCTCCCGCAATGCAGTGTTTTTTCAAGCTGTTCTCTTAATTTTTAAAACACAAGCAGGAAAGGTCTCCATTATATTAATCTCTTACTGTAAATACCACGTATGTGATACAGGCAATAAAGCAGGAGCCACTGGCATGCCCTCTATCAGAACTTGCGTTTTATGGAAGAAGTCTCCTGCAGAGAGTCGAATCTACTTCTTTCCTCATGCAAGTCTGCTTATCTTAGGGCAAGGCATAGCCCAGCTTACAAGCATTCCTGAGAAATGAACGCATGTGCAGGATCAATAGAATGGTGGCATACCACTGACAGTTCATGTTACAGAGCCCATTTTGTAGAACACACATTTTTATGGACAAAATTGCAACTTGTCTTTACAACCTGCCAAAGGGCATGTCTTTTATGTAGACCCGATATGTCAACTCACTTTGTACTTTGCAGCAGACTACAGCAGTGCTTATGTATGACCTGGGCATTATCTCCATGCCAGTTTTCTGCTTTTTGTGCCTGATAGACTAAGACAGAACACTTAAAAGAATGAGAACAAAAGAAAACCTTTCACGGAAGGAGGAAAAACATCTCTTTCCTTTGTCTCTTAGTTGATCCTCATTTGATGTAGCCTTATTGTTGTTTTCTGATCATACACGGAACTCATTAAAATTGTATAGAAAGGTTAAACACTTGAGTAGTTAAAGCAATTTGTAGTGATTCCTTTCAGCTGAAAAATCTTCTGTCTGTTTAGCTTCACAAGGACTCTCGAGCTATTGCTGGAAGTCCTGAAATAGTGAATTCTGCCTCTTAAAAAATTAATGTCATAAAATTCTGCATAAAAATTATTGAAATGAAAAATACTGAGAACAAAACGTGCCTAAGGATACTCTGCCACATAAGAACTGATGACAATTTTAAGTAGGCAACAGTGATCCAACTTTTATCATTTGGCTTCTAGACATGATCTGTTATTATTTGTAGAACTTTGAAGCAAAGGCCTGAACAGAATGAGTGGAGACTGGTCACTTTGGGAATGCAGAGCTCAGAAGCATGGACTATCTGCCTATGAAGGGTGATAGTTTATGGTAACATTTTAAAAATATTTTTTTTTTATTAATAGCTTGCCCTTATTATTTTCCTTTCCTGTAAGTGGTATTTTGAAATATAGTTTAGTCTCTGCCACAAGCTCACAATAAACCAGAAGAAAATCCCAAGAATGAGAACAGTAGTCCTTGTTTGGTTATTTGATTGCCTCTCTAGTATTTTTGCTGTTTCTTCTCCAAATTTTGTTCTGAAAGAAAGGTTTTCTTGTGTTACTGAAGACTTACGTGCTTGACAGTTCTATGGAGAGTCCTTGTGGTTCAGGTGATGTGTGCATATTGGGTGAGTAATATTCATGTCTTAATTCATGTGTTTCTTGCAGTAGTCTCCTGACAGGATCCAGCTCTTAACTAAGAGCTGTTTGTTTCCTCTTGTAAACTTTAGGAACATTATGCTAATTAATTAGGGAAACCGATGCTGGAAAAAAACCATGAAAACCAACTATTGTAATTGTTAGCTTGCATACTACTGTTTAATGTGGCTGGCTGTCCAAAAGCTGATTGTTACTTCATCTGGTGTGCTGAGATAATGTAGTTGAAACAGATCTGTTGTGGTATGGAAGTATTTTTGTATTGCATCTTCATATTTGAAGACCACAAATGAAACAGAAAAGTAGAAGAATAACTCCTGCATAGCTATACCATGATGATAATCCCTTTGACTTTTATGTTAAGTCTCTGATTTTGTTACTATAAATAACATTTAAAAGCATCGTGCTAAAGGAGCTTTGTGTATCTTTAAAATGGAAAATTTGACATAACTTTGTTTTATGGTATTAAGGATTTCTTTGTTGTTGGCAGAGACCTGCTATTATTTCCATATTTGTTCTGACTTAATTCTTTTTCACTTATACAGAAACATTGTGGCTTGGGAAGTTTTGATGGCCTTTCCCTTTGATCCACAATCAATGCTGCTTTGAAGAGCTATATTTTAGTTTGGTTGGCTCTAGGGTTTCCTCCAGTCTGTTTCATTCAAAGTAATTTTTATAGTTGTTAGACAAGGTTGAACCTGCACTTATTTTTTTTTCCTACCTTTTGTGGTTTTGGTTTTCAATATTTTATTTTGTTAGTGTGAAATACCATTAATAAGTGCAGGTTTAGTATTTTTTTATTAAAAAAAATAAATAAAAACCGTCTACAAACAATGTCATCTATTTCAGCTTACCTTTTGCATTTTCCTAGGGTAGATTGAGAGAAATGAGATTCTAACTCTTTATCTTGAGGCAGCACTTTAACCCTTGGCATCACAGACCTTTAGATAGGCAAGAACCTCACCCAGGAATGGGACCTGTTCTCAGTAATGTCACATTATTTCTGTCAAAGCAGGGCAACATAGGAGAAAACCCTAACAACCTAAATATGAGAGCATTCCTCAATAGTGTGAAGGTGTTTTCAGTGCCTTAAGGTATGATTAATGTTCCCTGTTACAGTGATTATTTCCAGTGTTTTCTGGCTTACCTTTCTCTGTAGAAAAGCCAATATTTTCCTGACATACTGAATTTTCTGTTGAAATAACTATTCTGTTTTTTCTTCCAAGAGTAGATTTGGTCAGTTGCATGTAACCACAGTGAAATAGTTTCCACTAACCACACTCAAGGCCCTACCACTCTTCACAGCTAGGTAGCTTTGGATTTGCTAGCTCAGTTCACCAATTCTCTGTATCCAAACTATGGCAGTGCAGCATCTTAGTCTGGACCAGGTAACATGCTGTTCTCAAGGTGAAAAGCCAAACTTACTGTACTTCCTGCTGGAGTTTCTTTTGTTCTTTATACTGTAATCAGCAAATTACAGTAATGTGGAGAATCATGTGCTAAACTTGACCTCTTCACTTTGGAGTAATAGTTTTTCTTTGTTGGGTTTGTTTTTGGTGTTGTAAGCTTCAAAGTGCTTTCTGTTTTGCTGAGTGTGATGATGATGGTCTCCGTATTCCCTGTAAAGAGCAATAACTTAATCGAGGTTTCCTTTGTGCTATCAAGACTTGGGACAAGATGAGATTAGTGGAAATTATTTCATTATCTTTCCATGAGTTCCAGATGACACTGAGCAAATCCTCCTTCTGAGGAACTTGCAGTCTGAAGAAACCAAATGTCTTAGCTTTTACTTTGGGTCAGCTTCCAATGCAAAGGCAGAACAATAAGCAGCATATCCTAGTAGAGGCCATTTGCTCATCCCATGAGTTCAGGTAGCAAATCCTTGTGCTGCTTAAGCACAACAGATTGGTCATGAGTGGTCCATTTAATCACTTGCCAACTTTGAATGACAATTACTGTCCCCAAAGGACCCCAAATTGTTGACATACTGGCTGTCTGAGGCTGCTCTCTTTTTGAGAAGTCCCACCAGATAGTTTTCTGTTGCTGGAGTTCCTGTCTTGGGAGGAGATGTACTTGCTGGAAATGTAAAATAGTAGAGAAGTGCTTACTGATTATCTGCAGCTAATCTTGGTTTGAAAGCATGACCTACAACTTTCTGAATGGTGATAGGGCTCTAGCACAGACATCATATGAGTGTCAGGAGACAGGCAAGCCATCTGGCAGTACATGCTGTCTTCCTGTAGCTTCTTTGCTATCAGTGCACTGATTGTGGTTAGGGATGGCACTTAGCGTTGAAGGGGTCTAGAGAAGCTCCATTAACTTTGATTCAAGCAAGCTCTGATGTTTCTGATGTTAGAACAAGAATGTCTGGGTGATCTGACGTTTTCATCCTTTGACTTAATAGTTCAGCTCTCTATAATTTCTTGAGTTCAGGACAAAATCTGTGGATCCTGGTATGTGACTTTCCTCAATATTGGAGGACTTTTTACTGGAGTTTTTTAACGTATGGGATCCAACTTTTGCCTTGCAGCTTATGACTGATGTGGCCTCTTGTACCTTAGGTGTCTGAGATTTGCTTTGTAGCGTAGCATCAAGTTTTGTTTCTGACAGCATTTGCCAGGATCAGCAGCCATAGTTCAGTTTGTTGCTCTGGAATCATCAGACTCATGAGAGGATTGGGCTATAGTTCTGTGCAGAAGATATTCCAGGTCACATCCTAGATTATTGTTCACGGTTTTGGAGCATCAGAAAGTAATTTGTTTAGAAGGTACATATTACATGCTGCTGTGTTTTGAAACTTGTCCTCCTATATGCATAGATTGGTCTAGACAAGCCTGTGATGAGAATCTCCTCACTGCTTGTAGAGGGTCAGCTTTAGAGATCATTATTCTGTGGGTGAAAGTTGCATCCTGTAGAACATAGTCTGACTTACAGATAACAACATTTCCTAAACTTCTACAACTTCAGAAGTGTTCCTTGAGAGACAAGATCCTGAGCTACTAGGTTATTTGCTTAGGAAAACTCAAGGTTGTTTTCTTTACTTTTTGTGATTTTGCTTAGATCTTATAGTCAGAATTAGGAATTTAATGAATCAATGAGGGTTTATACTTGTTTTATCCTAGTTAGTTTCCTGTGTAACTTGACATCTAGAGAGGGAAGAGAGCCTTAGCCAGAGTATATATCAAACATTTGAAGGTCAAAGTTTGATTCCATTTCAGCTGGCTCTAAGCAGCTTAGAGAACTTGTTTGACTGTGTAGTGGTTCACCTATTTGGTGAGATGCCTTGTGAAATGTCTAGAGTCCAGTAAATCACGGTCAAATTCATGTCCCATATGATTTGTTCCTACTTTTGTGACTTGAACCTTCTTTTTATATAAGATGAGGCTTTATCACTATCGTTGCATTGCCAAAGTACTTAACTATTTTTCATTAAGTGATACCATCTGGTATCTGGTTTGATTATTTCTTTTTCTGTCCCATAAATTGAAACTGAATGTCTATTGATACCTATTTTTAGATAAATGTTAATTCTTTTTATACCTCAAAATTCCTAGTTATCCATCACCTGCTGGCATTGCTGTATCAGCAAAGCATGTGACATTCCATGTCATTATGCCTGCCTGCCAATATTACCTAGCAAGGGTAATGGGAAAAAATAGACCCTTATTGTCCATAGCCTGCTGTCATTCTTCTGGACCAACATTCTGGCAGCTATCTCAAAATCATTACATTCTCTGATCATACTAGCTTCTTTAATCTCATTTGGCATTTCTGTTATTCAGAAGTTACAGACTGGTAAGACCAATGAGAACCTCTTTGGAACTCAGTGCTTCAACTAAGAAAAGCGTCTTAATTAGAGCATTACTTTGATAGAAGGTGGAGTTGGAAAGGGCCTCAAGGTCACCTTGTCTATTTATACTTGAAAAGAAGTCATACAACCCAAGTTAGTTTTAGTTTTGTTAAATCAGTGAAATTACTAACTTTATTACTGATAGGAGCTATGACTTGTCTGGCCTTTGCCAGAATCTGCTCTTTTAGTTAAAATTTACATTCTGCTTTAAAAAATGGAAGAACAAAGAAAATAAAATTATTAGGAAAACTTGATGCACGATTTAGATTTTAGATGCATTGTGTTTTTTCTGACAGTGACTAGACAGAAAACATCAATTTTCTATTACAGATTAAGAATTTTATATTCAGTTAGTGGTTCTCATTCATGTTCTTGGCTTTTTTTTGGAGGCATTTTGGGCTTAGTATCTTGATTTTTTGGGGGGAGTTTGATGCAGCAATGCTGCAGCAGGCTTGTACATAGAATAGCAGTGCTTAATGCATTCTAATCTATTCCATAATTTGTTTCATTCATAATGCAGATTTTTGAGACATTTTGCAACTACATGTCTTCTGTTTTAAAAGTGAAAATGTAGAATAATGTAGTGAGGTCTTTGATCAGGTGTGGAATAAGCTCAAAATTCACTGTAGAAGAAATCTTCAAATGATGTACTATTAAAGAGATGTTAATACCTTTTTGTTACCGGTTTCAGGATGACCCATGGCTCCGTAGGCACCTTCCTGAAGGTATCTAAAATGCTTTTTGCTACATATGCCAGGAGGAAATATTTGGTGGGAGGGAAGAGTAAGGACTAAATGTTTTGATGCGGCCCCTTGAATTCCTGACTTGCAGTCCTAATCATATATATATATATATATGTATATACACATATAGATTTTCAAGTATTGGGTTACAGACCTGTGAAACTGACTGAGAGAATCACAGAAATGAGGCTACATGCCTGGGACATGCCTGTAATGAGCCTCAGCATCCTTTGCATAGATAATTTTCAATAGCAAGAAATGGATGCTGCTCTCAGGTTGGTCCAGTTTTGTGATTGTTTCATCTTGCAGTCAGATTCTTCATGCTAAAATCCTGTTCCTCCAGTCAGTGTTCAGGGATCAGCTGACTCAGTGCCAACGTCCCCTGTTGCTATTGGAATGAGAGCTACCCATCCGTGTGGAATGTCAAGGATAACCAACCCTATGAGTTTGTCTTGGACCAATGTCCCTTGTCTTTAGAAAAAGTCTGTTGCTGAAATTTGTGGTTTTTAGAACATGGGATTGGCTCTCAAGGAGCAAACATTGAAAGAAAATAGAATTACTGCTTGGAGCCATCTTGAATGCTGCAGTTGTCTTATGAGGAAGGATCTTTCCTGCTTTTTGTAATAACAGCGTTCCAATGGCTGAATGAGCCCCACTAAGTGGTTGTGATGTTAAAACATGCTCTGGCTTGGATTTCTAGAAGCACTTTAAAAGTAGGGGGCTGTGGCTTCACAAGGTAGGCTTGTAGATTTTTATCAGTCTGTCTGTGCAGGTTACTGCATGCCTTTGATACATGTATCAGTGACGATTGCTCCATTTACTAAGTACCTCCGCAGGAGCTTCTCAGTACCTGTGCTGCTGATCAGCCCCCGGCAGTAAATGTCTGATGTTCACCGCGGCCACTGCGGGTTGTTCATTTGGCCTCCCGTCCCAGCAGCGTCTGCACCTGGGCAGGAGGCTTCGGGAATCCCATACGGCTGTCTGGGGAGTTCTCCAGTGCAAGGGAGTATAAATATGGGAGAAGTGTGAACAAAACGTTGCATGACTGACTGAAGGATGCACGACACGATGCAAGAGAGGAACAATAATGTGAGTGAGCAGAGTGAAAGACCTTGGGAATAAAGTCAGTGGCGGAGGAGCGATTTTCACTATTGTGTTTCATGGACTCCAGAAAGGTTGTCTTTTAGGTGGTCTGTGAACTACACAGTGAAAAATTCAATAGGAGATGGGGAACTATAAAAAATTTGGAGTGAACACAGTTATCAAAAATGTTTTGTATGGAATTTGAAATTAGATCAGAAAAGCATCGTCTTACTGATTTTTTAATCTGTTTAATAAAATGGACCAACGAGAAAAACAACCAAAGATACCTTAGTAAAAATAAATTAAGTAGTAATAAAAATATTTTATTTTCTTCAGGGACCTGTTTTGTTGGGTATTTTTGGGTTTTTTGTTTTGTTTGAGTTTTTTTGTAGATTAATATTTAATTAAGTAATTGTTATTTTGCATAATAGAACATTTTTGTCTCCAGCAATTCCTAGGGTTTGCTACTTTGTTTGGAAATAGACTGTTTGACACATTATGAAACCTTTTTAATCATACAAGAACAGATTGCCTGGAGAAGTTGAGAATGCCCCGTCCCTGGAAGTGTTCAGTGCCAGGTTGGATGGGGCTTTGAACAGTGTGATCTAGTGAAAGGTGTCCCTGCCCAAGGCAGGTGCATTGAAACCAGATGATCTCTAAAATCTCTGCCAACCCAAACCATTCTATAGTTCTATAATTCTCAGAATCTGTAACACTTGCAATAAATAAAAAAAATAACATGAAAATAATATCTGTCATTGTTAGTCAATTTTAACTGTCCTTGATGAGGACAGACTCAGTTTCATACTAATTTTCTTGTGCTAGTTCATTTCATTAGTGTCTGAGCTGTAGGAAAATGTTTCAAGCTATTTAAAGTAATGTTAAATAGAGTGAAATAATGCTCCTGCCTTCATTCTGAGCCAGATCCACAAAAGTGGCAGCTTGGATTAGTGAGGCTGGTATATATGCATGGTGGTTGGGAAATGCTTCTGAAAGAGCTGTGAAGAGAGTAAAAGGTTTAAGAAAATTTAAAAAGCACTGCACCTGTTCACTGTTATCTGCATTGTTGGAGCTGTTATGGCAAGAAGTTTCATGTGTGAGTTCAACTGTTGTTAAATGTTGAAGTTAATTTTATAGAAAGATATGCGTGTGGAGGGAGAGGGAGGGGATCTGGGAAAAGCATTCTGAGAATTAATGTTCTGAAAAAAAATGAGTTTTTAAATACATACATGATAACAATTATGAAGCTTACTACTTTTAGCTCTTGCATACATTTTCTGGGATTAGTAGGAGAGGATGAAACTGGGTTTATGTCTGTTGGCTTGTCATGTCACCACAAAAAGAGTGTGTGCCTGGGTGATACTGATGCAATCCTGAGTGAAAAAACAACAGTACTGCATTGGGGAGCAGCGGAGAAAATGGAGGTGCTCTTGTGCCAATGAGAAATAGAATAGTAAAGATAATGAAGGAAGTAAAAAATAAATCTGACTGACAATGAAAAAAAAAAGAGAAAAAAGCCTGACTCCATTCAGTGATAAAATTGCATATAATTTGTTTATTTATTAATTTTTCTACCATTTCACTTAATTATATCATCAGCTTAAGTCCCTAAACTTTCATCTTTAAAATTGGAATTTTTCTCAGACTTTAAGAGTAAAGGGATTTCAAGATTAAAAAAAAAAGTCTGTATTCTCTCCTTTATAAAATACAGGGCCTTTGTCTTGGAGATAAAATACTGTATTTACAGGATGTTACATTCAGTTTAATTTTAGAACAAGTTGTACTATGGTCTATCTTGACTAAAGGATTGTTGTTGAAATTACAAGTAATGCCCTTGAAATAACTGAAAAAGAAAATCAATTTGTCATCTGAAATATTTTCTCATTCATTTGGTAGTAACCTCTATTAGAATTTTCAGAATTGGTTTGGAATTATCTTGCCCATATTATTACTTGAGCAACAGCAATAAAGAAATCTAGATTCTTCTGTTGGAGAGGTTCTCCTAGAATCTCCCACTGGAGATTCCAGGTCCAAGGCCATCTTGGGCACTGCAACCATGATATGTGATGGAGTTTTCAGTTCTCAGCGCAGTAAGGCAGAGGTTCACCAAAACTATCTTGGACTTTTGAAGGACAGACTTCAGCCTGTCCAGGACAGTGGTTCCGAGATCATCTTGGGAAACAGCCAAAGGGGTCCAGGAAGGCTGGACATAGTTTTAAGAAGGAAATCTTATAGGCACAGGAGCAGGCTATCCCTAGGTGCCAAAAGATGAGCCATCAGGGAAGAAGACTGGCCTGGCTGAACAGGGAGCTTTTGCTGGAACTTTGGGAGAAAAAAAGAGTTTATGACCTTGGGGAATAGGCGCAGACAGCTCAAGAAGAGTCCAAGGATGTCATTAGGACTTGTAGAGAGAAAACTGGATTGGTGAAAGCTCAGCTAGAACTCCATGTGGTCATTGCTGTGAAAGATTATACAAAGTGTTTTTATAAATACATTAACAACAAAAAGAGGGCCAAGGAAAATCTCCATCCTTTATTGGATGCAGAGGGGAATGCTGTAAGCAAAGATGAGGAAAAGGCTGAGGTGCTTGATGCCTTCTTTGCTCAGTCTTCAACAGAAAGACCTGACATCCTCCAGGCAGCCAGTCTGCTGGGTTTGTGGGCAGGGAGCAGAAGAGACTCCCGTGGTCCGGGAGGGAGCAGTCAGTCCCTGCTGTGCCATTGACACCCACCAGGCTGTGGGGCCAGGTGGGATCCACACCAGGATACTGAGGGAAGAGCCAGGCCACTCTCCAGCATTTGTCACCAGTCCTGGTTAACCATGGGGACCCAGAGAGCTGGAGGCTGGCCAGTGGGCTGCCCACCTGCAAGAAGGGTTGGAAGGAGGATCTGGGGAGCTACAATCCTGTCAGCCTCAGTTCTGGGAAGGCACCATCTTGTAGCACATACAGGACAATGAAGGGATCAGGCTCAGACAGAATGGGTTTAGGAAAGTCATGTCCTGCTTTACCCAGCTGATTGCCTTTTTATGACCAGGTGACTGATCTGCTGGATGAGGGAAAGGCTGTGGCTGTTGCCTACCTGGATTTCAGTATGGCTTTCAATACTGGTTCCCACAGCATTCTTGTGTAGAAGCTGTCTGCTCATGGCTTTGATGGGTGCACTCTTCACTAGGTTAAAAACTGGCTGGATAGCTGAGCCCAGAGAGTAGTGGTGAGTGGTGTTAAATTCACATGGTGAGCGGTCACCGGTGGTGTTCCCCTCAGGGCTCAGTTTTAGGGCCAGTACTGGAGCCATCCAGTTTAATATCTTTATAAATGGTTTGGACAAGGGGGCTCAGTCCATCTTCAGTGAGTTTGCAGATGACACCAAGTTGGGTGGGAGTGTTGATCTGCTGGAGGGCAGGGAGGCTCTGCAGAGGGATCTGGACAGGCTGGATCAATGGGCCAGTGATGTGAGGTTCAGCAAGGCCGGGTGCTGGGTCCTGCACTTTGGTCACACCAACCCCAGGCAGCAGCACAGGCTGGGGAAGAGTGGCTGGAAAGTGACCCAGTGGAAAAGGACCTGAGGGTGCTGCTTGACAGTGGCTAACATGAGCCAGTGTGTGCCCAGGTGGCCAAAAAGGCCAATGGCATCCTGGCCTGCATCAGAAATAGTGTGGCCAGCAGGATCAGGACAGTGATGGTCCCCCTGTACTCAGCACTGATGAGGTCACACCTTGAATCCCGTGTTCAGTGCTGGGCCCCTCACTACACTGAGAGGCTGGACCATGTCCAGAGAAGGGAAATGGAGCTGGGGAAGGGTCTGGAGCACAAGTGTGATGAGGAGCAGCTGAGGGAGCTGGGAGTGTTCATCCTGGAGAAAAGGAGGCTCAGGGGAATCCTTATCACTTTCTGCAACTGCCTGAAAGGAGGCTGTAGCCAGGTGGGGGATGGTCTCCCAGGAAACCAGCAACAGGACAAAGGGGAATGTCCTTATGCTGCACAAGGGGAGGTTCAGGTTGGAAAATGGGAAGAAATTTTTCACTGAAATGCGTTTAAGCATTGGAATGGACTGCCCAGGGAAGTGGTGGAGTCACCATCCCTGGAAGTGTTCAAAAAATGCCTGGATGTGGCACTCAGTGCTGTGGTCTAGTTGACAAGGTGGTGTTTGGTCAAAGGTTGTACTCAATTATCTTGGAGGTCTTTTCCAACCTCAGTGATTCAGTGATTCTGTGATTCTGATTGTTTCAAAGGTAGAGTATGAAGTCAGAAACCCAAGCTGAGGTGCTGTAATTTTTCCCTACAGCTGAAATAGATTATTCTTCCATAAATGTAGAATGTATTATTGTCAACTTCTAAAACATTAAATATAAATTTGAATTTATTTGCCAGTAGCATTTCCTAGAGCTGGCAATTTTTAGTCCTACGTTTGCTGAGGAGATGTGACTTTGGGAAAACTCACATCTTCATGTTATTTCTCATAGAAAAAGCAAAGAACCCATGACAGAATATACTGTATAACAGCCATGTTTTACTCCCACTTTGTTTGCTTTTTTTAGGTTATAGTTACTATCCTGTAAGGTAACAGTTCATCTGTTCAGTGTATAGTGAGGGGTCTTAGGATAAGAAATGTACAATGATGTTAGGGACCCCTAAAAATGGAAACTTGTCTTGAATAGGTAAGCCCAGCTTTACGAAAAGTTTCTGCATTTATATTCACTTTTAAAATCCTCTGTGATTCCCCTCTGTTGACCAATTACTTTGCTGTGATTCTGCTGTTTGGTGGTGGTAGTTGCATGATGTGTGTGGCTGATGGCCACTTCACACTGTAACCTGATCAGTCCATTCCAGCTTGACTTGGACAGGTCAGCCAGTCTTGCAGTTTGAAATAATTTCTTTAGGCAGAGTCAGGAGTTTGGAACCTTCACAACAATTGCAAATTATACTGAACAGTTTCAAGTTGTACCCCCACAGGGAAAGACATGTTCTGTATTTTGTTTCGAGATCTGATTGCAAACTGTTGGTTTAACAATCAGCATTTTGTCTCTTCATGAACTCCAGCCTTGAATTCACTGTTCACTTTTCTCCTTTATAGACTGGAGGTCCTATTGAATTTGTTCACCTGTGCCAAGTGATTGCTCCTATTGGTTTTCATCTCTAAGGAAAATCAGCATCCAGCTGGTAGACAGTTGTACTGATGAGGACCCATTGATTTTTCTCTCCTACCCACTTACCATCAATAAGAAATGTCCTTAGCTTTCACAATACTTTTTCCCTGCCATAATGTTGCCCTGTTACCTGACTGTCAAGACTGGTCTCAGTTGCTGTTCACGTTGAATGTGGATGTGATTAACAGCCTGATAAAAATGTTTAAGTCAATATTTGAGAAGCCTGGATAAAGATAACACTTTATCATGAGAGCTTTTTAATAATGTGTTCTGTTTGATGTACACCAATGGTAAGGAATTGCTGTTTTTAACAAAAAAACCTTTTTTATCAAGGGATTTTTTTATTACACAGTATTCAGAAAAGATTTAAGAAAATGCAGAATGTTCATGTTCTGGTTTGGGGAAAAATATTTTTTCGTTTTTTAACAGAACTTTTGCTTATCATGTTTGTGTTTTTTTGGTTTGTTGTTTTGTTATTCTTTTTTCACTATAGTATTATTTGAAGTATTTTCTTCCATAAGAAGTGAGAAGCATGTAAACAAAACAGTCTGTTTGCATTTCTCCAAAGTGATAAGCTTTTGAAAAATTATTACCTTTGGTTTAGGATGGTCAGATAATTTTACAAGGACCCTGGGAAGAAGTGAGCACATAACTTCTCAAATCTTGAGGAAAGCTGTTTATACATCTTAAACAAACTCAGATACAGAGCCATTATATACTCTTACTAATCTGCCTGTGTTGTGACAAGTGTTTCTTGGTAATAGTTGTTAAATAGTGTATTTTTTAAACCTTTAAACAGATGCTAACAAAAATTCATATAAACCAGCAGTATGGACTTCAGTTTTACAATAAATTATGTGTTTAAGAGGACAAGTGTGGGTGGACTTTGGTGGTGAGCTGGGAGAAGGGACTGTGTGAAAACACTGCTAAGAAGGACTGAACAAATAAATGACACAAAGTGGATATGAGTTAGTGAGCTGCAAAATATTCTCCTATTTTTGAAAATCTTAGATGACTAATTGTCAACCGTGCCATATGTAAGTAATGTGGGCTTCCAAACTTGTGGCAATTAAAACTGCTTAGCATCCCACTCCAGCCCTGTATTATATTCTGTGTACAAGTCAGTACTGAAGACTAATCTCTTATGACATTAATCGTCTCATGAGGAGAGATGGAATAAATCACAGTAGCCCTTCCTCTCTTCGCTCATGAAGATAAATGCCATAACACGATGGCTGATCTTCGTTATGACACTAACCATTATATATTTAACAGAGATAGCAAAATCTCACTGACAGCTAACAAAAGAATTCTCTCTTTATACATTCTTGGAGAAGGCTGTATTTCTTTAGCTCAAAAACATGACTTATCATATCTATTCTCAGAGCAATTTAAGCAGTAGATCTGGATTGTGCCAGTGAACTGTACTCTGTATATAATGATGTCATGATTCAGACTAATAAAACCTGATGTGAAATAATTGTGAAGGCTTTGGAAGGAAAAAAAGGTGCATAACATGCAAGGACTCTTAACTCTGCTCTTTTCTATTGTTTGTTTGGACAAGAAGGAATACTCTCCTGTTTAAAACAAACAACACTTCTTCCTCTCCAAAACCAGGCCATTGGTTTTGGATGAAAATTTTTCCTTTTGTGAAAATTTTAGTTTTCATTTTGTGGAAATTTTGGTTTTCCCTTTTCCCTCAGCATTTGAACAGGTGGACTCAGAAATCCACTTTCAGTTCTTTAAGTTCCCTATTATGTCTGTGATTGCAAGGGACTTCTATTTTTTTTCAGCTTTATCACTTGCTGTACAACTGTCAGGAATTGAGTTCTTTGTTTTCCATGCATTAGACACATTGTAGTCTTTCTTTCTGGGATACATTTATTAAGAAGAATTCTTAGTTATGTTCTGCATGTCCATTTACTTGTTGTTTTGAAGGATGTATCATCCTGTGAGTGAGGCACAGTCCAGACAAATGAGTAGTGAAATTTATGGACTTCCCTTCTGAGGTTAAGAGGATCAGTGTGACTTATCCTGGTTGCTCACCAAAACATCAAAATATGCTGTAAATTTCATGCGCTAGTTTCTTGCCATCTATCCCACACACTTAAAATGGAAGTATAATTTTTATAGTTTTATGTTTGCTGTCATTAGACATTCTATAAACATAAATATATTCATGGTGGATCAGTGGAATCTGTGTCAGTTGCAGCATTAAACTTCTCCTTTTAGTTAGTCAATTTTACCAGGATGAAATGCTTAAAATGGTCAAAACTATTATGTAAAAATATTTATGTGGAATGCATAGTTTAAAATATTTTGTTTTCTATTTTCTCTTCTGTTTTCTCCTGTTTTCTTTTTCGCCTTCTAGAAATCTTAGGTCTGTATCTTTAGGACACTGTCTAACAAGATAAGCTCTGATAGTAAAGCAGTGGTAAGAAAATCAGCACAACTGTCACCTCCTGTTAAATTTGGTACATTCAAAGAGTAGCCAGTAGGAATTTTATTTCTCACATTAAAAGTAACCCTTACACATTACGCTTGCCTGAGGAAAATAAAGTGATGAAAGCTTCTGAAACAAACATATATTCTTTCTCTCTGTTGATTTTTCTGTAAAGTTTTGCTCTTTATAATTTTTTAGCCTACTATGCTGAAACATAAGTTATGCAGCAAATCTTTCAGTGCCTCAGAAAAAAAAAATCTGTATCATCTTCCAATAGAGAAAACAGTATATATGGAAACAAATGTGTTTAAGGTTTGGGGTTTCTTAGTTTTTTAGGGGGGGTTCTTGTTCCTTTAGTAGTAATGAATATATTCAGACTGATAGTAGTTCTTTCCTCTGTTATCTGTAATGTAAAGGAAGCTGGCAGGATACTGGTATCCATTCGGCTCCATTGGTTCCAGTCACCTAAGCAAGGTCTCTGTTTTGAACCAAGTAGGTGCCAAAGGAGAATTTTTATCCCTTCCACAATTAGAGGTGTTTCAGGAAAATGGCCTATGTGATCACTGAATGAGTGCAGATTTCAGTAATGATTTTGGATGGCAGAGTTTTTTTTTTTATTCCTTGTCTCTTCTCTGAAATAATGATTTGTAGCTTTAAAAGCTTTGACCCAAGTTTTCCAGCTGGGTCAGCAGTGGTGAAACTTCTTCTCTAAACTAAGTAGTCAAGATAATGTGGCTCACAAGCCAGAGGAGGTCTACATTACACTATGTCCTGTCAGCACCTAAGAGCTGCCAGCAAGGTACCAGTGCTGCTTACCTGTGCAGCACTTGTGTGCAGTTTTGGGGAGCTCATGGCGTGAACTGCAACTGTATCAATGAACTCATGTTGGAGGGGGTAGAGGACATAGGAATATCCTGTAGGCTTGTACTACAGGTAAGGATTAGGGAAGAAAGATATTTGGATAGAGATGTGGGAAGGTGGGAGATATACAAATTAGGGTTATTGCAACACCTCAGAAGATGAGAGTATCAGTTTGAGAGTAGGGTCAGGCTGGGCACAGTGAGAGGCAATGGAGTATTGCACTAGGAAGCAAGGGGAAGTATAGCTTGCATGGCTAAGCAGAACTGGCACTATCAGAACTGAGCAGTCATTCTGGGAATCTGGATGCTCCATTGCTTGAACTAAAATCATTGTTAGTAACCCTGCTTCTAATAGTGGAAACCCTACTGAGATAGCAATTTTGGCACCATGCTCACTGGGATATCTTTGATCCTGATCTTAGAAATATGATAGGATTCTGTGTGCTCACTAGGTTCATCCTGCTACAGTCACAGAGGAGTTTATGGATCTGTCCTGACAGAGCCTGTAAGAGAAGGTTCCTGGTTGCTTGGACAGGCTGATTGTGTTAGTAAAGGGAGAAATATAAAGGTTGCCATTTTTTTCAGTGTGCTAGACCAGATCAATAAGTTATTATAATAAAAGTCAGTTGTTTAGAGCTGAAAACTTTATCCTACATTTTCTGTTGTGATGTATGAGACCTCTAGCAATGACAGGATGTCACTTCTGCAAGAGCTTGTGCCTTTTAAAGGAATAGCCCAACTGTATGTTAATTTTAACTGAATTGTAATCCAATTTCTTTTGAATTCAAAATGTCAAGAGTACAGTTTATCTGGAATTTCCAAAGCTGCCTTTATATCCATTTGAAATATGACATTATAAATTTTGCAAAGAACAATAAAAGTTTCAGACATCTTAGAACAAGCCTCAGATGATCCGGTTAAAGCAATGGCATGAACAAAGAAACTATTCAGCTTCTTTTTTGCTCTTTTCTTTCATTCAGTATTTTAGGAGATGATGATAATGTCTTATGTATCTGGCAGGTTAGCAAAGCTAGATGATTTCAGACCAACTTGCAAATTCTGTAATAGAAATTCTTTTGTGGGAAACACTTGCCCATTTGTTTTCTATAGTTCACGCTAAAGGAACAGTAAAATGCTTTTCACTGAAAGAGAGCTGGAGAAAATTACTTTATGAGTGTGCTTTAAACCATTTGAGTTCTATTGGTCAGTAGCATTACCTCTGAACCTAAAAAAAGTGTGGACTAGCAAGTATGGACAAAACCGATGTTAAAACTTAATGTATTTCATCATATTATGGTATTTTTAATGTATTCCTTTGTTATTCATGTAACATCTTTGTCCCTTTCCTTGCTTGGTATTTCTTTTCTTGCTTATCTGTAGTATCAAGTGGATTACAAGGACAAATTCGTAGTATGGAGCATACTGAAAGTGACATGTCTTATGGAATGCACCTTCTTCAACTTAGATCTTATTATTTCCTTATTGTAATTTCATCTGCTCAAAGAGAAAAGTCCTACCAGGAGAATTATTAATCCTGTTTCAAAATCTTTTAATATTTTAATACCTGGAAACCACTCTTTACCTTTCTCTTGATCACTATCAGTAAAAGTTCTGTGAATATTTATTTGATAACTTGCATTATAATAGGTCATAGTGCATCCACCGTCGTATTCATCCCATTTTTCATGTATCGTGTACCCCTCCTTGCTGTTTTCGTCTCTTCATCCATCTCTGTGCACTTCCTTTCTTCCCCCCATCTGTATCCTCCCCTCCTCTCCAAGCCATTTACCCATCTTTCTTCACACAAAGGGCTTTGAACTTTTACCAAGCTGCTGATAATTCCCCAATGACTGAAGCTGTTAATCAAAAATGAACACAAAAGATTTGAGTGGGGCATTTCCCACAATAGAAGTCAGTCCTCCTGTTAACCTCACATAAGCAGCTGTAGAAGACAATGCTGGACTTTTTCCAGGATATTGTTATTTCTTGTACCCTGTTTGATACTCCGTCTTTCAATTCATTAATTTAGTAATGGGTGGCTAGAAAATAATTTGTATTTTCTGCTTAGGAGAAATAAAGTTTTTTGGGGGTTTTGTTTGGTGGTTGTGATTGCTTGTTTGTTTGGTTGGGTTTTTTTTGTTCTTTTATTCACCCTGCTGTCTTTGGGCAGTGAAGATTGTCCATTGTGTAGTTCAGCCTGACTTGTCTTTTAGCTGATGAGTAGGAGCACTGGGAATAATTGTACTGTTCCTCTTTCTCCTCCTCCTCAGTTTTTAAAAATAATGTTTTAAGGAGAATTGCTTCAGTTTCTGACTAGTGGCTCAGCCTATTACGATAAAATGATCCTGATTTTTTTCAGCTACCTGACCTTTAAATCCCTGCCAGCAGCATCCAGAAGTGGAAGAAGCTCTGACTGGTTTCAGACTGTTTGGTCACACAGTCAGCAGCATCAATCCCACTAGGCTGATCTGCTTGCTGCTTTTGGACCACAATGCAGTATCAGAACACACTTGGTTCTTGTTTAGACGAATTATTTTCTGTCAGTGCGATAACTGATAGCTGCAGGCAAAGCTTCCCACTTTCTGCAGGAATGTTTATGGGTGGCAGGAGGGTCAACTCTCTTCTTTGCCTTTCTTCACTTTGTTCCTCTGGTGCGTTCTCTTCAGTGTCTAAAATGCAAATGATTGCGCAGATGTGATTCAGGTAATCACAAGCTACTGTATATATAAATTAAACTAATAATTCCGTCAATTACAGAGAAGTTCTCCTCTGATTTTGTAGGCAAGCTGAGCATTCAGGATTTTTCTCTTATGCAAAGCTGAAAGCCTTGACTGTGCACTGGAGTCTTCCTACTAACAGTTCACTGGAAAGTGTTTTTTCCTGGTGTGGCAACTGATATTTTTTGAGTAGTTGTCAACACACAGATGATGATAGATGCCATGGTGAGAAAAGGAATTTTTATTTCTTCTTGTCCCATATAACTGACATGACTTTTCCAATGAAACTGGGAATGCATGTGTTTGTGGCATCTGTATGATTATTTAATATCTCTGAAGTTATGAGCTGATACCAGTAGGTGACACAAATACCACGATTTGTCAGGCTGCTACTGTTTGTTGGGAGGTTGGATTTCCACTGTGCTTGGTATGATCTGAGCCTTTTCCTTGAGCTGTTAACCAGGGTTTGAATGAACACCAAGAATGTGTTCTGTGCAGTGACTACTTCTGTTCTCTCTCCGATTGTCCTGATGGGTTTCACATTATTTGTCCCAGTTATTTAGCGGCTGTCTCTTTTTAAGGCTATGGTTGAATGGCAGGAATAAATAGAGCATATCTGATCCTCTTTGATAGAGGTTGCAGTCAGAGCAAACCATTCTTCTGCCATTGTCCTTTTTAACAAAATATATTGAAATAGTCATGTTCTTCACAACAGAGTACTTTGGCGTGCTTTAATTTCAGCATTATTAGTCACTGCCCATACATGATACGAGTGTTGGTGGGTGGAGTGGGAGGAAGAAGAAAGATATTTAAGACAAATTAGAGCTTCCTCCCCTGATGTGCATTACTATGTCTGACCAAGAAGCCTATGACTTAACTATTCCTTTGCATTTTAGTATGTTGTTTGCCTTAAGGCACAGTTAGTTATTCAGTTTGAATTTCTAATACTATTTTTAAAAGTCTCAGAAATGCAAAAGGAATTGCAGGCTTTTAGCAGTGTTAGTGGTGAGATACAGAGGCAAGAAATACCAGTGTAATCAACAGTTCAATGTATTCATTAGCTCACAGAATCTTAAATAATACTCTGATGCTGTTTTCCATAATTGAGGGAAGAAAATTATATTATCATTGAAAGGTTTTTTTATTTTCTTATTGTGATAGATGGTTAGGCTAAAACTGGGGGGAGGGGAGGAGCAGTGATGAGGATGAAGAGCATGGCGGGAGGGGCAGAAAAAGCCTAAGGTTCTCTGCTAATTAATCTTTGTTATGATAAAGAAAATTTAATCATGTACATAATAACAGGATTTTCAACTTAAGCAATGTTTAAATCGGAGAACTTATGCTTTTCAGTTAGGGTATAAACAGTTCTTTAAATAACAGGATTTAAAGGGTTAGATGAACAGAATTAAATTTGTGAGGTATGTGAACTGCAGCCCACACTACATGTCCAGTGTAAAGCAAATCCACACAATGAGCAATTATTTACTCCAGCACTTTCAGCCCTGTCTAACAGTCTGCATTTCAGTTTGTCATTATACCCTGAATGTGTTCACTTCATACTGTGGTATTTGAAATCTGCCCTGTGG
Source organism: Acridotheres tristis (assembly GCA_037013685.1). Lineage (NCBI taxonomy): Eukaryota > Metazoa > Chordata > Aves > Passeriformes > Sturnidae > Acridotheres > Acridotheres tristis. The sequence goes on from CM072886.1 coordinate 107,417,827, forward strand.
TTTTCATTAAACTTTCTGTAGTGGTGTTATGCATCCTACTTGTTGGTTTTGTTGTAAGGTGAAGATGATCTTCCTTATCCATATGTCTGGCCATTGTTTCCACAACCAGTTCAGTGCAGCTTCCTCAGCACAAACTGCTCTCCCTTCTCCCATCGTCCAGGACAGGGTGACTTCTGATGTTTGCTTAGCTTTATTGTTTCTTTCCCATTATTGTCAAACTCTTATGGTAATACTTGGCACTTTTACTGACTTTATAGAGTAGGATGTGATGTCGTAGAGGAGGGGACAGGGCTACCCAAATTTTCTCAATTGCAGGGAGGAGCTGCCCAGGTGTGCTGAGGGGCCTGTACTCAGGAAGAGAAACAGGGAATCCTCCACAGTGAGTAACCCCACTTTCAAGTGCACACAGTTTCCTTCATGGCCGTGTCCAGTACAGTGTAGTATCCTCTCCTGTCCTTTCCAGTTTGCCCTCTGGAATGTTCCCAGATTGGTTCTCTTTTCCCTTTATTTTGGTGTATTCTCATTTTACTTTGTACTTTATCTTCTTTCTGAAGGTTAAAGTTTCCATTTTTGCCTCTTCATGCCATTAATCTTTTCTCATCCTAGTCTTAATCTTTATATGCATTGTCATTTTTCCAATGTGTCATTGTTGTTCTGTCACTAATATATCCTATAATTTCTCTTCCCATGTGTGCAGTGGCCCTTTTCCCAGCCCTGTGCAGTTTCTTCTTACTCATTGCTGTACTTTTTCCAACCTTCTCTTCTTTCTCCTTTCAAATCACCTTTTGGTTTTCCTTTCCTGATGGGTCCGTTTTGAATCTTGCCTATTGATGTACATGAGACAAGCTCAGTTCAGCTCCCTGACCTTTCTAGTGCTACTTTCACCTATACCTTTTCCTTTGTGGAACTGAAAGTTAAAGGATACAAAGCACATCTGTAACAAAGAATTGAAGGATTTGGTAAACTGCATTTTGGCTGTGAAAGAGAACAGGAAGGAAATCAAAGCAGTAAAATGGCAGAAAAGGGCTGAGCTGGTCAAGCTGTAGTGAGTAGGCAGTCTTTGGCTTTAGGTGAGCTGCTAAATTACAGCCCTGGCCAGCACCCTTCACAGCTGGACTTGTGTGATATGATGTGGTGGTGTCTCTAGTTCCTAGTGGGCAGGTACCCGTATAGTAGTAGCTGCTTTCACAATTGCCATTATTTGGTAACTACTACAGAGAAGCTCAGGATGATTTGAATTAGACCAAACTGATTTCATAGTTACAGAGGGTAGAAATGCAAGTTTTGGCTGAGATATGTTGGCAAGGTGCTCTGGGAAGCTTGATTGCTGTGGCCTGTGCTGCACCTTTTGCTGCTGATGGAAGGGTTTCGTTTTCCAGGGCTATCAGTCTGGCATTGTACATGAGCAAAAGAGTGGCTGTTTGTTTAACAGCATAAAACTGATGGGGACAAAAAGGAAGTGGAAAATCAGAAAAAATCTTACAAGATGGTTCTGTCTGGAAAGAGGACTGAGTAACTTTGGGCTCAATTGGAAAAGGCAAAGGAGTGGAAAACTGAGCTGAACTGGAAAAATATACTGTACTCTATCATGTAGCATCTTGTGTGCTGTGACTGTTCTGACTGCTTCATTTTTCATTGTTTTTAGAATAAAAAGACATTTTAAAATTGAAACCCCACTGTGTGAATGCTTACAGTAGCTCCTGGTCTACAAATGGAAGGTTTCAGTCAATTTTTTTTCTGAGGTCGTGACAAAGCTAAGTGTAGAGTAGTCAAATGGCCTCAAAGAATTCTAAAGTAATAAAAATCAAAGAAAGTGCTAGTGGGTTTGGTTTTGTTTTTTTTTTTTTTTTTTCTCTTTGGCTCTTGTGTTTTATGTATTTCCCCTCATGCCTGAAAGAAAATCTGTTGCTGTGTCATAAAACCATTGCGTATTCCAACTCTTTTATTTGTAACCTGGTAAGAGTTTTCCCAGGCAGATGTAGCAGATGACGTACAAAAGCAGCAAGTATATCTTTTTCTTGCTGCAGTTTCCTGGGTTGTATCTGGCCTTCCAACAGACAGAGGACTCCAGTCACAACACTGTCATTCCCTGCCTTTTACAAATGACTACATAAAAACCTGCATGATCACATAACCTTTCGGATTCACGGGACAGCTGTGTCTTGTCACTTACATTTATTATTTCTTTTTAGGCATTGGAAAAGTATCCCAATTCACCAATGACTGCAAAACAAATACTGGAAGTCATTCAGAAAGAAGGGTTAAAAGAAACAAGGTCAGTGTTTATATGTTTTGTATTTCTGCTATCTCTGTGAAAATGATCTAGGAATGGTGTATAATCTTTACAAAACTTCAAGTGTTGGCTTAATTGATTTCCTGTGTTAAAGTGGGAAATACAGTTGATGGGTTTTGATTGTTAGTTCAGGGCTCTTAAAAGCGTTGGTAACTTTGTCACTTACAAAAGGAGTCTGTAGGCCAGCTCCAGTCCAGTTGCCTGTGTTTAGAAAGACAGTGTCATTTGCTCAGGCAGCCCAGTGCCATATTTCATTTTTGCTTAAGGATTGAAGCTCATCAGCTGGGTTACGTCTGCCACTGTGTGCATGTAGAAAGTGTAAGATGAAGCTTGGTGCACTTCTCACTCGGGTTTATGGTCTGGCAGTTAAATCACTGTTAAGACTTGTTGAATTTGTCTGTGGTAACAAGAGATTGTGCTGATAAAGAACTGGGAATGGAAAGAGAGGGAGGTTGGGGCACTGGGAGCTAGTCTGTGTCTGCAGAGCATGGATACAGTAACTGATCGAGCAACTCAACTTGCTTGATAACAGCATACTTTGAGTGTAGATCCAAGTGATAACAATTACCATTTTAGAGAATAGATGTGTTATCCAGAGACTGTGCAAATCAATCAGTTGTCTTCCATTGCTGCCTAGTTCAGATGTACATGCAGCTTTTTTTTCTCAAAGGTATCTATGTACTTGCTAGGTCCTCTAGTGACCTTCCAGTGGAAACTTGGTCAGGAAATGAAAATAAGGAAGAACTGGTTGGCTGGTGGGGGTCTCCTATAAGATGCAATTGCCTCTTCTTCAAATATTATAGTAAAATTTTCTGGTTTAATAAATTAATACTTGTTGCTGTCTCAAAGCAGAGGGAGACGTGTGCTTTTATTTTAATTATGTCCTTCCAGTGTGGAACCTAAGGTTCAGAGCAAGAGAACTTCAGACTCCATGTAAAGGTGAACCAGAAGTAACCATGGGACATGTTTTTACTGAATTCACTGTTGTTCCTAGGAAACAGAACAGTATACAATCTGTGTGATTATTTGCACAGCATAACCATGCACTTCTTTGTTGGCAGCCTCATAACAAGCTCATAATAGCTATATTTTGATAAAATCACAAAAGAGATGGTATGGAAAGTGAAATTGAATTTTCCACCTTTTGCAGATTTAAAGTGCTTTAGTTCCTGTCGAGAAATTGCTTTGAGTGTATTTGGCAATGATTCCAAGGAAGCAAGGGGATGAAAACTTCTGAAAATGAATGTCCAAACATGTGTTATACCGCAATGATTTGCATACAAAAACAACAAAAATGCAAGAAAACACAGTTTTGAAAATCTGTTCTATTAAGATACTGCTTCTCACAGCAGTGAATGAATTGCTTTCTTCTTATGTCTTTCGATATGAGAATTGCCTGGGAGGGGCTCTAATGCCTGCTAATAGCATTTCTTTGTAATTTTAAAAATTCTTGTTTCTGTGATCAGTGCATGAATAAAATTTTGAGTGGAAAACCTATGGAAAGGAATGAAGGCAGTGTTTTATATTTTAAATATAGAAAAAGTCAAAGCCCTTTTTAATTGCTGCAGAATGAATAGTAAGAGAAAGATTCCTTTAAAGAGGTTCCAAACGAGATGATCTTTCATTTCTTCAGTTACTAAGGAACTGAGAATTGCAGAGAAACAGGAAAGAAATTCAGATTTGTTCTGATCTTTATTCATGGTACGTGCAGGTATATGTGACAGTGTAGTAGATTGCAGGATGCTGTATGTGCTCATGAGTTCTAGAAAACTTAGAAGGATAAAATTCAGTGTGCTTTATACTTGAAATATTTTCATCCTAAGCTTCTTGGCCTAAGCATTCTAAATCCTGCAATTGTAAAAAGAGAAAATGTTGATTCTGTATTGATTTCTAAGTATTTGGATTTTCATTTAACTTTTGATTTAATGTAAAAGTTGCGGGTTTGCTGCATTTTAATATTGATTAGGGACAAACTTCCAGAGTTACCTGAGTGCCTAGCTCATGATAGGAGCCAATAAGGGGTTTGACTTCATAAACAGATTTGTTGATTGGGCCTCAGTATGTCAGTAATGTTTGGTTTTCACAGTACTTGAATTTGGAGTTTCCTGTTTGCTTCACCCAGCTCTGCAATTTCTTTCAGTACCTTCCTGCCAGTTGATGCCTTTGCTGTCACTAAAGATGGTCTTTCCTGGTCCCTCTGCTGCAGCCAGCTAAGATGAGCAAGGGATGTAAATTTATGATGTACAGTCACCTGGCCATAAGCAGTAGAATGGCACTAGCATATTTTATTCTGTATTGATTTGTGTATTCTTCCAAGTCTGAACTTATGCCAAGAATATGTTACTACTCTAATACACTTTACTTATTCCTTTTTACTGATTATCATTGTCAGTAGAACCTTGGTGATTTCTACATTAAGTTCTTAAAAAACTCTCCTCTTTACTCTTCCATTTATAGATGAATGAGGTTAATTGTCTTAGTCATTTTTCATATATATTGTAGCATTAATTAATCTAAAGCTTTTTGCTGTGATAATAAATCTGAAAGAATAATGTATGATTTTCAGCCATCTCATTGTCATTATGTGTAATCATAAAAAAAACACTGTTAGTCTATTCAGCCTCTTTTTCTTTTTTAGCCATAAAGGCATCAAGTTGCACATTTATTTTTGTATTACTCATATAATTAAATACAAAAGGATTAAATTCCAAATTTACAAAGCAGATATATGTTAGAAAATAAACCAAAAAACTCTACTGATATACCCTATGAGAGGTTATACACCTACCACGCTTTTTACATCTTGGGGAAGAAACAACTCATTTTTGTTTTTTAAATATCTTTCCTGTTATGCTGGTTGGTTGTAAAATGGTCAGCAGGCAGGCAGTTCTTCTGCTACCTAGAAGATGCAAAAACTTTTAAGGCAAACCCTTCAGGGACGTAGAAAACATATGGCTTTCTTCTGTGGGTGGTGGTGGGGAGGGAGAAGTATTTACTTAACATTTATGCCTGTGCTGATGGTGAACAGTGTCAGGCCAACAGACCTGGACACTGAAATTTCTTTACAAGGAAAACGGACAGCAGCTCTCTTTAGAGCACAGTACTCTGGATTTTCTGTCCTGAAAACATTTCCTTGTCCTGCTGTAAATTTCTAGGCTCACCACCTGCTGTCTGTACACCCTAGCATGAGCTTTTGCTGATTCTGCTAGTGTGACACAGTCGGAGTATGGTCCACTCTGGCCTCAGTGCTCCTTTTCCCCTGTGCCCCTGCCTCACTAGTTGTTCTCCGTCTTGCATTTCTTTTGTTACTTATTCTTGTTAAGCTCTAAAATTTCCCTGAGTTGTATTTAGGTTTTCTGCAGACTGTTTCTCAAATTCAGTAAAATTGCTTTAACAATGTACTCTTGTCATCCAGCATGCACGGAGCTTTTCCAAGCTTAAGTGTCATCTACTTAGTAGAACTTGTTTTCTTTTGTAGCATTATATTTCTCTTTGCTGATGGAAGTCTGTGGGAAACAGTGACCAAATTCTTATTAAGTTGGGCTATATGATACCTACTGCTATTTCTCTAGTTACAGGGTCTGCTGCTATGTCACAAAGAATATTTTGATAGATTTGAAGTAACTTGTTCTTGACAGGCCTATATATTACTCAACTTCTTATCTGTTAAATATTTCCAAATAATTTTTATTACATATTTTGGGGGAATTGAAATTCAGTTGCTGCATCTCTACTTCTTTGGACCTGTAATTTTTCATTTTTTTCAAAAGCTAATCACTGAGTGTTTTCCATTCTTTTGGAATCACTGATATCCTCTACAAATTCTCAAAAATTACTATTGTTAATTCTGAGGCTGATCCAGTCAACTTGAATTACCTATGGTGAATTTCAGCATATTTAACTAATGTGAGAAAACCTAATTTATTTAATTATTATCTAATCAATTTTCCCATGTTTGTTCCTGGTGTTGGTTTTAGCAGCTGTCTAATCATAGATATATTTCTGATTAGACATTAGAACTCCTGTGCTTTGAGTGTAAGTACTCAGTGCCAGCCGCTTCTTGGAAGAGCAAGTCAGTTTCCTTTCTGCTGGTGTGCTTACAGAAATTTCTTTGTTCATGTTGTGTGGGTGAGTTTGCTGAAGTTTAATTTCCTGAAGCCCTTTTGTTTCTTTTTGTGTTCTCTCTTGTTTTGCTAAAAATGAAGAATCATCCTTTCATGAATGCTCAGTATTCTAGCTGCTTCCTCCCCACAGGTTCAAGTCAACCTAGTCCAGATGCTTTTTTCCCTGTCTTTCTTTTCTCTCTTGGTTTTGTCCTTTTCTGTTCATTACCTGGAAATTGCCTGTGGAACCAGCAGAAGTAAGCTGTCTGTTCTATTCTGTTTGGAGCACTTCACCATTGTGAGGAATAGGACCAATTGAAAACCACTAAAACTATCAGGGAGATAAAAATAAGAAGCTGGTATGAATTAGTTGTTTGGATTAAAGAAGAGAAGATTGAATATAGGCATAGTAAATCTTCAACTGCACAAAAGATAGGAAAAGGGTGAAGGACTAAGTTATCCCGAATGTCTGTTATGGACAGAACAAGAAATAAGGCCTTTAAATTGTAGGAGAATATGCCAATTAGAAAGTACAAAGTTTGTTTTTTTTAAACAGGAATCATGAATTCCTGTCACGAGCTGTGGAAGAGCTGTGAAAGGTTGGTAAGTCTCATCACAACCCAGTGTAGCAATGTGTCTGTCAGGAATTATGTAGATTTGGTTGATCCTGCCTTGAACTAGGGAAATTAACTAGTATATCCCTTGATCCATGTTTTTCTATGAATTTTTCCAGAACAGTTTTCAGTACTTGGGCCATACACATTGTTTGAGTCTTAGGGGAGAATATCCAGCCAAACGCTGATAAGTGTTTAATGCTAATAGCCCTACATTATGTCTTGGCTTTCTGTAGTTCCCCTTCTCCTTTGCATGGTGAGGCTGGGAAATTGACTTGTCTGGATAAGATTAAAGCCAAAGATTCTCAGTGCAAGTTAAAAGCCAATAAACTTTCAAAATGGGACAAGCTGCTTAATTTCTTGGAGTACAACTTTAGCCCACAGATATGATAGCTATTTGCTTTTCTTCTCCACTAGATTCAGGACTGTGAATGCTGGAATGGGATAATTTCATAGTGTTTTTGCTATTCAGCTGGAGTAATTGACTTCTGTATGGTCAACTAACATGACCATGACCTTATTATTTTCAGATAATTCATAGAAGCGTTTTTTAGAAGTTACTTTGTCTCAGTCTGTTTTCCATTTTCCAGTAGGAATTTTAAACTTCTTTCTCTGGGTGTTTCTTTGTTGATCTTAATTTCAACGATGGGAATCAGAGAACCAGTCGTATCTTCTCCTCTTCCTCTGTTTTTTCCTCTGCATATTTTGCCTTTTGCTTTGCAAGACTAAGCTATTTATTGATTTATTGTTGTGACAATAGTCTTTCAGAAGACTAAGAGATGCTTGCCACTGGCACTGGCAATAGTGCTGTTTTCTTCTGCACTCCACAGTGTTGATAATACTTATCGTGAATGATATCATACCATATTAAGTCTTCTGAGCCTAGGAAAGCAGTGCAAAGTATGACCCTAATAAATTTCAAAGACACTCTTGCTGGATTTACAGCCTTTGTGCAGAAATATGAAACTAGTGGGTTAGCTAGAATTAAACCCGCTTTGAACTGCAGAGTAGAGTCATCAATGGAATAAAACACATGATCCGTGCAGGGTCTGTCTTTGGCTTTGAAGTTAGAGGGGTCTCCTGAAAATGTTACCATCACTTGTGAATCCTTTGATCTTTTTGACAGTGTCTCTTTAAGCCTTTGCATACTTCTTCCTTAGAGCTATTGACTTAAAAAAAATCCCTTCTGAATGCTGCTGTTTCTGTAAATAAGCTAAATGAGCTGGCAACTGTCTTCTGTTGTTTATCGTTTTCAGGTTCCTTGTTTTATTGTGTGCATATAGACAGAATTTTTTACTTTCTTGCTCTGTAAAGTCATTCCAAGATGCCATTGTAATTCATAATTATTAAGTCACAGTTTTTATCTTTCACTTTAAAAAGACAAAAACCAAATGCCCTGCAATTACCAAAACCACTTAAAAAATTAATTGAAAGAACCACAGTTTTTGTCTTAAGGCTGTGGTTGCCAGCGGAAGAGCACAGACAGTTAGGAGGCTTCTGTGGTTGCATATGTCTGATAGAATTTATTTGGGAGCCTCTTCAGCTGAAGGGAGTGTATTGTTTTGTCTGAAGGTAGTTATTCCCTGCAATGGACTGAAAGGAAGCCATGATAGAGAGGGAGAAAGCTATTCAGATTCTTTTGCCTGGCATTATTAGGTTGATTTTCATGCTTCTACAGATGTGGCTTTTGGCTGTAAAGCAGTGAAAGAAACAAACTTCAGTACAACCTGTCTTTCTGCATAAATTCACTTCAGACATGTCTTTGAAATGCTGTTCTTTCCAGTATAACAACAGACCACCTAATTTGGTAGGCAGTTCTGATAGCAGCAATTTGCCAGCTGAAAATCTCAGGCTTGCTCCTTCTTGCCTAGACAATTCCCAGCATTGTTATGTGTGGTGTGGTTTAACCTGGTAAAAACCGGTGGGTTTTCTATATTGCATTCCAGCATTGGAACTGTAACCTGATAATCACACCTCTGTCATCTCTGTAATAATTATTTCAGTTTTTGTAAGACTGCATATTGCTATATTGTGATTACCCTACTGTTTAAAGCTTGCCTATATCTGGGTAGCAGTAATCCCACCTTTGTATTGCTTTGGAAAACTGGTTTTGAGTGAGACGTAGAACACATGTAAAATAATAAAACCTCAAATGTTTTCCCTCAGGGAATTGCAAAGATGAAGAATCTGTTAGTGATGGTGAGTCTTCCATTGTGTATACCTATATAAGATGTTTTTCAATATAAGACATTTAGCTGCCTGAAATGTTGGGGTTTTTTTTGCCTAAGCCACCATTATGCTAGTTTTTTTCTCTATATTTTAGTATGATAGAAATTATCTGGAATGTTTGATTTGTTTTAATGCTGCTCTTCTTTCCTTCACAGGACAGTGGAGTCTCTATCTAGGGACTTTAATAAACAGTCCAGTAAAATCAGTCTGTATGCAGTGGTTCTTATAAAATTATCTTTATAATTAAGGTGTGAATTTAATTTTGAGTTTTAGATGATAAATGATCTAGCTTAAATTGTAAGTACCTTTTGAATATGACACACAGAATACTTTGGAGGATACTGTTCTTATTGCTAAGAGTATTAATTGAGCATATGTAAAAAGGAAGTGGAGACAGAAGCAAAGTAATATTTATCAAAGCTAAATGTAGAGCTAAGAATATAGCCTGGTCCTTGTCTCTTCCATTCCCAGTGTCTCATCCATTAAATTGGTGTTGCCTGTGCAGTATCTGTAGTTCCCACCTACATGCAGTCCTGTGTCCCATGAGTTTCTGCAAGATGAATCTTCCTGTTTTCTCATACAGGGTCACCCACCCCATGGTCTCCAGTTACCCTGATCTGCTGTCATTCTTTTTCCCTCCCTTTGTGGACTCAAAGTCCATTCCCTGTGCCTGAAATTTTCTCAAGTGTTACATTGTAAACAACCCAGTATTTATTTCATGTTATGACTTGGGGCCAATCAAGCGTTTTTCCTTAGTTTGGTTCCAGGACCAATTATGAGAAAATAAAGCAATTCCATTATTTTGCCCTGTCTGAGACCTTCAACTGATGGTTTAGAAAAATTCATATGGTTTACTCTTTTGTACTTAGCCCTTGATTTGTCATTATGTTGAAGTTTGTTCCTGCATTCTTGAGTCAACTGAGATTTTAGAACAGCCTAAATTCTCTTTTCTTTAAGATTAGCGTGTTGCTGTTACTTTTCCATATGCACTTTTGCCCGTTTAGTGTTCAGGACTTTAGTTTTCCAATTGGTACAATATTTCTCTGTATTTGGGTGCTAAAACATGTATAGTAACCAGCATTCCTTCTTTCATGTAAATTATAGGAAATAGTCTTGCTTGGTTTTTTTGGTTTTGTTTGGTTTTTTTTGTTTGTTTGTTTTGTTTGATTTTCTTGCCTGTAAGGTAAAAAATAAGGAAAACTTATGATACTTAGATTTTGTGATGTGGTAAGCTTTTCAAGTTCTAAAGATCTATATTGCAAATTTTTTTATGTTTAAGTGCACCCAAGTCCTTCCTCCATATCACAGCCTGTAATTGTGAAATTAAGATCACAATTAATTTAGTGTTAAAGATACTCCTTTTTTTAATACAAGTGGAAATCCAACAACTTAAAGGTAACAAATAATGTGTAGAAGCACAGATCTTAAAAGATTTATTAGTTTAGTCATGATGTCACTTCCTCTTAAAGGCTGTTTTATTTTGAAGTATGAGGTGGACATCAGTTGTGACTAGATAATGTAAATTTGTCAACAATTCCAGTGTTGCTTTTCATAGCATAGTGATTCCTTTATCAATGTTATGTTTAATGTAAAAATTGAAGTTGTGTTGACTTTTTCCTATGTTGTGTCTCTCTCACTGTAGACTACTATGGAAAGAGACTGAAGAGCAACAGTGTAGTTAAGGCTGATGAAAAGAGAAACCTTCTACATTATAAATTGGTGTTACTGAAAGAGTATATTGTGTCCTATCTGTCTTCCTATATTTCTCCTAGATAGTATAACTACACTGTATGCTACAATGTTTTTTCTTTAATGTTTCAGTATTTTGAAAAGTAATTCTGCATTAAAAATATTGTCCCTTTTTCAAAAAGAGAAATTAAATAAAAATATCTAAGAGACCTAAATGCATTCAAAATAATCAGATGCTCTCTGAAGTTACATCAGGAAAATTTCACCATATCTTCAATCTATCCTCCCAGAAGGAAAAGTTTTAGGGTTGGTGTATTTGTTTGGGGTGGAGGTTTTGGGTGGTTTGGTGGCTATTTTGTTTTGTATATGTGTAGTATGTTTCCTATAATGTAGTGCATTAAACTTCAATTAAAAAAAAAAAAAGAAATTACTGAAGAGGTGAGTTTTCCAGTCTACAGACTTTTTTTCCTTTTTTCCAAAGTCTGGCTGCAGTTGTATAACCACGACTATGTGAAAGGTAGGTAGATTAAATGCGATCTCTGATTCTACTGCCTTAATCAAACTCTTTTGCCAGCATCGCTTTAAGAAAAGCAAGGACATAGAAGAGCTTTCCAATAATAGTTGTCCATTGTTGTCCAGACCCAAAATTTTCAAAAATATTCTTGGGAAACTGGAAGTTGACAGAATGTGTTTTTCTTTCCATCATAAACCAGTGGTTTTGAAATAAAAATCAGAAGGAAAAGAGCTTAATATCAGTGCAATTGATAAAACTAATAGATGTAACTGATGCTGGTTAGGGTCAAAATGTAAGAATCCTGTGGAATAGCCAGTAACCTTGCTCAGCTGTCTTGTGCTTGAAAAAGGCAAGACTAATCTACTGGATTTACTTCTGATAGTATTTGGACAAATGCAATTCAGCACATAAGCCTGACAGGACCAGCCATGTATATAAAAATTTCAAACACAGAAGGATACAGACACTTCAGCTAGGAGTCACCTTTTGAATGTATACTCTGGTAAAATATACTTAGGAAAAGAGTTTAATCGGTTGAAGGCTTAAAACCTACAGTGAAAATTGAAGTCTGGCTGGGAACTTGAAGACATGCCTGCGTTTAATGGATTTACGAGCTTTTGTTGCACCATACAAGTAACCTAAGAAGCTGCTTTTCCTTGCAGGTGTAAAATGAATTACTCTAGGTTTCAACTTGCCATTTCTGATTGAGATTTATTTGTTGGGCTTGAATTTTTTTGGCATTTGTTTTGTTCTCTGTATTTCCCTTTCACATTGAAAAGTTAGCATTTAAGCCTTTTATTTATTACTGCTTTGAATTTCATTTATCCCACAGCTGACTTTTGTCTTTATTTCTAAGCATTCTGTCTTAAGGGACATGCACAACATCCCACAAAATAGTATAATCTTCTTTATGCTATTTCTAGTATTCCATAGCAACTGAGAGGAAAAAAAGGGACTAAACTGAGCACTACAACACAGGCAATTCATTACAGATTTTCCGCTTAGTATTCAGTAAATTGTCAAGTCCTTATTTTCCTCATTAGCATATTTTTCACAGAGCAGAAGCATAGCCATTTCTGGCAGACTGAATTAAATCTGTTTTACTTGAATGTGAAAGAAGAAAACATTGTCAGGCTTTCTATGAAAGCATCATTTTCTAGTAATAATTTATTTCTCTGGAAGAGTTGCTGTGGATGTCTTTATGTTTCTATAAAGATATTGGTGTGTATGTTTCAGTCTACCTGTAATTAAACCATTCCTTAGCTGTAGGGGGAAAACCACAGAAAAATCGATGAGGATTTTTTTCATTGTTTTTGTGGGCTTTTTTGGGGTTGTTTTTTGGTTGGTTGGTTGGTTTTTTGCTGTTCAAATTGCATGAGCTGAGAAATTTACTAGTTCTCTTTTAGAGATTGATGGCTATGCACTGCCACATCTAATTTAAAATTTTGTAGTACATTTTTATAGAATCAAGCCCCCAAAAAAGCCTCAGAATTTCACTGTCTGAGGACAATGAAAAACATCAGGTATAACTATCCAGAAAATTTTTTACATATATGAATGTCTTTTCTTTGTAAGACTAGCTGATAGCAATTCCATTTTATTTGAGTCTTGTAGGTAGTCTTAATTACTGTGAAATTAAATTACGTGCATCCTTGTCATTTCAAAACAGAATTTTAAAAGTGCCTGAACATATTTTGCTTGCTTATGTACTGTCATGTGAAGTAAAAATGTTTTATTCAAGATCTGATTTTTCTTTCAGCAGTTTAGAAAGCTGTCTTCTATTTGTAATCCCAATATACTCTGCATTGGTCACCAAGTCTGTTTTATGAACCAGTCATTGTGTGGCTAAAGACACAAAGTCATCACCTTACATGTACAGGTGCCCTTATATGCATATAAATTGTAAATCACAAAATTATAGTCAAATACATCCTTTGCTGAGTTATTCCAAGAGCTGAGTATGGGAAAGAGCTCAAATGATCCTCAAGAACTGTTTTGCTATTTACCCTCAATAGCTAAAAGAGGACAAATTGATTTCTCCCTCATTTCCTTTGGTTTTCATTGTATTTGTAATATGAGGAAAGGAAAATGGATTCTAGTAGCTCTTTTCAGTAAGTACTACCTCCTAGCAAGAAAAAACCAAGTGCACATAGCTGAGTCACCCTATTTAGGATCTTGCAGCATCCATAGCTACTGCTGCATCATTAATGTTTCAATAAGCTTGCTTAAGATACAGTTATTTGCTATCAGAATCCATGGAGATAGACCATTCAGAGACTCACTGGCATGCTTTTATATTTAATTAGCAAATAAAATAAGTGTGGGATCCAGACACCTATTCTCTCTTGCAAATGACCCTTAAAACTTGCTATTCCTTCCTTTCTTTTTTTGATGTTACCAATATACCTGGAGTTTTTGTTTTCTAGACTGCTAAATATTTTAAGTAAGCATTATCAAACATGAAATCATAGTGTAAAAAATATGTCCTCTACAGTGACAGCAAGGAAGTTTTTGAGAAGTTACATTAAAGAATATTTGTCAAGCAGGAAATTGTTGTTTTGCTTTTGTTACTTTTTATTTGTTAAAGACTGCTTGTTTTCTATCAGGGAATTTTTCCTTGGGCAGCAAAAATTCAGCAGTTTCAAAGTGTATTTGTATTCCTAGTTCTGTCCCCTTCATCCAAAGCCAGCATCACTAAACTCAGTCCAGTCATCGATCTTTCTCTGTTCATAGTAGTAGCAGATATAAACTACTGCATCAAAATATCATTCAGTCAAATGATATACTGAACTATATAAACTGGTGTTGGTACAGGATTATTAGTGTCCAAGCTACAATCCAGGAATTAATGACATGATTGGTACTGTTAATCAATTTATTATTCTACTTCTCATTCAATTTTTATTGAAAACAGAAAGCAATTTTGGGCTATGACTGAAATTTTTTTTGTGATCCACGTTATTTTAAGTTTCTTTGGCATGTGTATCTCAGCTCCTTCATTCAAAGGGACTTTATTAAGGACTTCAGCAAGCTTCCTTTCAGGTGGAATGCTGTTGCTATCAAAAATTACTAACTAGTCTGAAACTTCTATACTTCTATTTTTGTTATCAATGCCATATTTTCACAAAATATTTGATGGTTTCTTTTGTTATAATTTGAAAACATTGTATGTAACATTTTGAAATTAGATTTACTTCTATTTATAAGTTAAATAGAAACTTAAGTTCCCAGTTCCAGACTTAAGGAGCTGTCTTAAGTCAAAGAAGAATAAGGAGATCTACTAATAGACTAATTTGCAACAGCTGGAGTAAGTTAAAACACAAAAATAAAAGTATCTGCTTGGTCCTTTGAGGGAAGGAAAAAAGTTTTACTGTGCTGTTTTGCCAAGTTAAACTCCCTGACGTACTACAAGTATAAATTAAACATTTCACATCAATGCAAATATTTTAATTTGACACATTACAATAAATCATACATTGCTATATTTTTAAAGGTACAGAGTGTACTGTGATTGCTCATACTGTGTTTATCTTCAGGCTTTTCTTACAGGAAAGGGCTCTTAACAAAAATACTTTATGCACGTAATTAGCAAGTATTAGTCAGCAAAGTTGTAGTAGTTACATTTATATTAATGTTCAGAGTGAAACTGTCGCCTTGCTTATACAACTGTTTTTCTAGGAATAAGTATTTCTAGAAAACAATTTGCTTCAAGTCTAATTTTATTCATGATTACTCCCAGCTTCCTTATTCTTTGTATCAGTTTCATTTTTCTGCCTGTTTTGGTGATTGAGTAAAACATTCTCAAGTTCTGATTGACTCTTCAAGTACAAGAATAATGAGAAAAATCTTCTGTAAGGGAAGGAATTATTCTTTTTATTCATTTATTCTTTCACATGATATGACAGACTTTAGAATTTATTTTATTTCAATTGAATGTGAATTGAAGGTGTAGAAATAGATTGTTCTTTTATGTCCTAGCTTTTTCTTTTTGGATTGGTTGCAGTGTTTTGGATGTTAAAAATAAACGTGGCTTCTGCATAATTATGCCAGAATTTGACATTTAGTTTCAAAATTCTGAATTCCTTCACTTAGAAGTTATGTCCTAATTGGAAACTGGAGAGAAGGAACAAAGAAACTGTGGAGATTTTCCTGAACTTTGGTGAATAAGAAGGCATAAGATATAGTGCATTTCTTTGGTTTTGAATAGAAATGGACAAAACTAAATTAAATTTAGGGATTTCAATTGTTCTTGCTTCATAAAACAGGTTTAGTATTCTTTTAGATTTCTGCTTTAAAATAAATATTCTTTTATCAGAACAGGAAGTTATAGGATGAAGGTGGGGAGGGCAGGAGAAAGTGAGAAGATACTGGGAGAAGAATGAGGAGGAGAGAAGAGAAAGGAAGCAAAGACAAAAGATGAGAAAGTAGAAAGATAAAGGAGAGAGGAAAGGGAAATGAAAGAATAGGAAAGGCCAGAATGAAGAGGTGTTCATGGCAATGCTCTGGCAGTGTGGGACTGCAGGGCCAGACACAGCCTTTTGGCTGAGATGGTGCCTCTGGGGTAACATTGAAGAAAAGGCAAAACCAGAGCTCAGGCAGAAGAGGAGGATGAGAAATAAAGTGCAGAGCAGTGCTGTGAGCACCAAGGCCAGTGAAGAAGGAAGGAGGCACGGTGGGCACCAGGGCAGAGGATCCCTTGCAGGCTCGGGGGGTCACACCAGAGCCCGTGTCTGCACTGCAGCCAGTGCAGGATGTGGCACTGGGACATTTGGGTATTTCCTGAAGGAGCTGTTGTCCACAGAGAGTCCAGGCTGGAACAGACAAAAACTGCGAGGAGGAAGCAGCAGCAGAGAGGAGCAGTTGTGGACTGAGTGTAGCCCCTATCCCTGAGTGTGAGAAAGGTAGAGGAATTTGGAATGTGGGAGGAAGGTTGACCCTGTAAGGGAAAAGCTGTTTTAATTTTTTTTTTGTCTTTACTTCTTGCTATCCAAATCTTTTTAAATTGGCAATAAATATATTTTCATCAAGTCGAGTCTGTTTTGTCTCTTACTGTAATTTGTAAGCAATCTCCATGTCTTTATCTCAACCCACAGGTTTTTCATCCCCTCTTCTCACTGTTTCCTGTTGGGGAGGGAAAGGCAGGGTCGGCATTTGGCTGCTGGCCAGGGCAAACCCACCACAGGAGGAAAGAAAGGAAAAGTAACAGAGAAAAAGAGGGGAATAAATAAGGTAAAGAGAGGAGAAATGAGAGGAATAAAGGTAGAAGGAAAATAGTAAAGCAAGGAGGAGGAAGAGAGAAGTGAAAAAGAAGAAAGAAAAATTAACGGAGAAAAAAGAAAATAAGAAAGGAAGGAGAAAAGAGGGACAAAGAAAAAGACAAGAGAGGAAAGGAAGAAAATTATAGAAAACAAATACAGGAAAAGCAGTGAAAAGTAAGAAAGCAAGCAGAAAAAGAACAGAACATAGAAGAAGGGAGGGAGAGAAGATAACAAGGAAAGAAGAGAGAAGTTAAAGGAGAAAGAAAAATATACAGTGGGAGAGAGAAGAGAAAAAAAGGAAGAAAAATAGAAGATTGAGAAGAAAAAGAAAGGTAAGGGAAAGAACTAAAGAAAAGCAGACAGAAGAGAAAATAAGAGCAAAAATAATGAAAAGAAATTAAGTCTAAGAAAGTTCACTGTGGTTGAAGAATCTGTAGCTGAATGCTTTTAGCAGCAAAGTTAAAATTTTTAACTGGCAGAAAGAGCTCATATGTGGTAACCAAGACCCTGGAAATTGCTTTCCAAAAGTGGTAAAATCCCTGTATTAAAATAACTCAATTTAGGATTCGGCATTGCCATTCAATGAATAGATACATTATTTCCAGGTAAAAATTTCCAAAGAAATTGTAATAAACATTAACTCTCTTACTGATTGGGACTGATTACTTAGGTGGGTGGGTGGTGTGGCTGAAATGACACAGTAAACTCTGGCAGGCCAGCATGTTGGCATTCGTCAGTTATTAAGAAGAGGCAAAGTTACTGAGCCAGTTTAATTGGGATAACTGAGAAGGATTTTTGATAGTTAAAAAGAAATCAGTTTAAGTTCAGCATAGCAATTTACTTTCACTCTGTTGTTTGTATCAGCAAGAAATACTGTTTAATAAAGTCATGTCATATTACAGCTGGTAGCTCAACATTCAGTAACATATGAAAGATTTAAAGATTTCTGATATGGAAAAATAAATCCATAATCCTCATAAAACACAAAGAATAGTTTTAAACTGTGTAGTACTTAGTAAAGTTCTTTATATAGTACTTTCCTTGGCAGTACTCTTTTATTATTTCCGTAAGTGGTTAAATCTTGCCATAATTTAAGCGTTTTCACTGACATACATCACATGCCTTTAGAATTCAATTCTGAGAGGTCTTAACAGCATGTTGTGCTTTGCTTTTGTGTTTTGTTTTCATTACTGGGGGAAAGTAGAAGGAGACGTATGTTCATAAGCCCATCTTCAAGTTTTATAAATTTAGTTGCAATTGGGTTTTAGTGCTAGCAACTGGGAATTTGCATCGGAATCACGTGAGAGACCCAGGAACATGACAAAAGGCTCCAGCAGAGGAAAGTGTGGGCGTGTGGGGCTCCATCAGGCTTGGTAACTCTGCTCTCCCTCAGCAGGGTGGTACCCCCTCCTCTCCCCTCCTCTGCGTCCTCTGGCGCCAGATGCAGAACCCAAGGGGTTACGGCTGAGGCGAGCCAGCTGCATCTGGCACGGAGGTTCGGGAGCGGCTGGAGGGAGCGCAGAGCCGTAGCTGACAAAAGGTGAAATGCAGGCCTTGCTCTGAGGAGTCTGAAATGGGAACCAGTTGTGTCAGTCGGAGGCCATCCTTCTCCAGTTACTGTAAACCAATATTGTAGCCGAAAGAATAATCCTGTTCTCTCCAAGCTGTTTTTCCTGTTCTGGGCTGCCCACCTCCCTGGATGCTGGCACAAGCATTCACATGGCTGTTTGGGGAGATAATTAAGTTTTAAATAAAGAAAAAAGGGGTTTGGGGGAGAACGTATCATGGAGACAGAAACACATGGTCTGTCTTAGAGGGAAGCCACTCAGGCTTGTGTTTTGAGTAGCAGAGCTGATAGAAAGTGACATGAGTCCAGTATTAGTCCTGGTGTAAACCTTGCTGGTGAAAGCAGAAACTGCTCTGTGGCCTTGCAAAAAGGTACAGAAATGCACTATTGCTGGCATAACTGCAGGGTGCTGTCCTGTAGCCATTACAGCTGATGTAACACAAGTCCCTGCTGTGGATGATAAGAAAGGCTGGAATTCTTCTAATCAATCAGGGGAGGAGTGTGGCTAGAAGCTGTGATTTACATCAGGATTATGGTCCTGGTGCAGCATGATAAAGTAGGAATCCTACTTAGTCTTCTGAACTAGGCCTGGCTCACAGTGGTTTTCTGGCAACACTTTGTTCTTCCTTTTTTCCCCCTTTTTCATTGTGCAACAGAGTTAACGAAGCCACTGTCAGATGCTACATGGGCTTCCTCTGTGGGTGGTGCAGCAGCTCAGTAGTCTTGTTGTTCTTTTGCAGTATATTTTGTCACTTTGTTGCAGATCTCCAGCAGAGGCAGCTAATCGGAGAAGGAACAGTTGCAGCAGTTTCCAGGCTTCTTGAGCAAGCTTCAGGGCCAATCTCCTGGGAGCTCCTGGTTTTGGGAACTTTGGTGGTACGCTGCAGCATGTCAGGACCAGCCCATGGAGGCATTTGACTCTGTCGGTTCTGACAGGTAGCTCTTGTTGGCTACTTACTGATTGTGGACTACCTATGTAATAGTCATAAGCTCGCTGTGGATAGAGACTGCTAAGATTGGGAGGATGGAAAGTTAGGACTTCAGGCAATAGAAGAAAGCTCTGCCTACAGAGAAGGAGAGGTGTAGTGCACTGGAGGGAGGTCAGAGGAGGATTGTCAGAGGAGATAATCCAAGCCAACTGAGGCTCAGCCATATTGTGTACATGAAGAGGAAAATGAGGGTGACAGTTATTTGAGATCATATCAGGACAGTCACCCATCTTCTAACAAGTGTACTTGCTATAGCTGGAGGTTTACTTTGTATTGGGTCACACTTGAATCACAGATGCTGTGGATGGACATGTCTGAGAGTTGTCCAACCCTCAGACTTTACCCCTTGGTGTTCATCCATGTGGTTTCCATTATACTACTGGGATGAGCCCAAGTGTGTTAAAAGTGACTGCACGGCTCTGGTGGCAAGGGTGAAGAGCACAAATGCTCAGGTGCTGTTTTTCTCACTCCTGACAGTGAGGTGAAAGTGCTCAGGTGGCAGAGGACACATCCATCAAGTCCAAGTCTGGCTGCAGGATTGGTGTCACAGGCAAAGCCATATCACCCCCTTTGAGGAATAAGGACTACTGAATAAGGACAGGATGCATAAGATGGAATATGGAAAAGACATTCTTTGCTGCCACTCTCAGTCTTCTTTTCTGGAGGACTTTGAAACAGCTACTTAATGTGAAGGTTGCTGGAATTTGAAGAGAAGTAAAGGCATGGGAAGCATCATGGAAGTGTCTGGGGAAAAGCATAATTGGAGAAACGTACTTTCTTTATGTAGTATCTGCACGCTTTCTGAGCATCTTAGCATTACAAACACATGGGATAATGCAGACAATGGGATACTACTGTGCATGGATGGAGGGATTCAAGCTGGCAAAGGGGCAGTGCATGTAAAGGAGGGCTGGGAGTGCACAGTGCTTTGCCCTGGAATGTGTACTGAGCCTGAGGCAGAATAACATGAGTAGTGCTGGGGTAAACATCTGCTGCTGACCATCTGGCCAAACAGTAGGTGAGGCCTTAAAGTAACTGCTGGGTGCCTTGCAATTATTGCAGACCATAGTAGATGTGTAGGATGTTCCTGAAAGAACGTTTCTTGATGCAGGTGATGTGCTTCCTGAACTTGTTAAAAGGAAGGTCTGTCTGAATGTATGAAGGTTGGTGACCGTCTTGATCAAACTATGGACAAAAGGATCCAGGAAGGCTGTTTTTTCTTTCTTGGTGAATGAGAATGGCTCATTATAATGCAGAAAAAATCTAGCAAGTGTGGCAGAAATCCAGTATGAGTAAGAAGAGGCAAATCATGCCTGGCCAGCCTCTTCACCTTCTATGTTCAGATGACTGGTTCTGTGCATGAGATGACAGCAGTGGATATCTTTTACCTTGACTTTAGCAAGATATTTGGCATTATTTCCCATAGTATCTTCCCAGCAAATCAATGATACAGGAACTCAATTAATGGACAGTAAGGTAGATGGAAATTTGCTTTGACTTCAGGACCCAGTGTTTTGATCAAAGGTGCTAACTCCAGATGGTGGCTTGTTACTAAGTGATGTTGCTCATGCATTGATACTGAGGGTGTTACTGGAAATGTTGCTGTTAAACACCTAGAATATGGGGCAAAGTGCACATTCAGCAGGTTTAGAGGAAGCAGTTGATACACTGAAGACTGGGCTGTAGTTCAGAGGGATCTGGACAGCAGAGAACTGTGCAAACAGGAGCCTTGTGAAATTTAACACAGACAAGAGCAAACTTCTTCATCTGGAACACAGTAATCTGTGGTAGTGAAGGCTGGGGGCTAACAGGGCAGGATTCAGCTTTGCAGAAAATTACCTGGGAGTCCTGGTGGTTAACAATCAGCTATTAATCATGTGCCCTTGCAGCAAAGAAGGGCAAGCCTATGTTGGGCTGTTAGCAGGACTGTGGCCAGCAGGCCAAGTGAACTGATCCTTCCTTTCTGTTCAGCACTTGTGAGACCACATTTGGAGAACCATGTCCAGTTTTGGGCCCACTATTCCAGGAAGGAGATTGATATATCAGAATCCAGTGAAGGTTCACCAAGATGGCTGGAGCATATGGTATATGAGGAGAAGCTGAGAGCTGGGCTTGTTCACACAGCAGAAGAGAAGGCTCAGGGCATTCTGCCGCTATCTGATGGGAGTGTGTAGGGAAGACAGAGCCAGGCTTTTCTTGGAGGTTGCATAGTGACAGCATGAGAAGCAAAGAATGAGAGGCAGCAGACATAAATTGGAGCATGAAACATTCTGATTTGATACAAAGAAAAGTACTTTCCCAGTTGGAGCAGTTAAGCACGGGAGGAAGGTTGTCCGGGGAGGCTGTGAAGTCTCCGTTCTTGGAGATTGCACAAAACTTGAGTGGACAAGGCTGAGATCCAAGTGCCCTGCTTTGAGCAGAAGGCTGGACTAGATAACTTCTGGAAGTTCCTAGCAGTGTAAATTATATGAGGGCATGAAACTTGGTAGAGCTGAATGTTTTTAAGAATAGCTGTAACTTTTTTGGGGGGGGAGGAGGGGCAGGTGGGTTGGCATGTATTTTTTATTTTGAGTTTGACTAACCAGTTGCGTATCAATAATACATACACTCACACAAACACACAAGATATTCTTAAACACTAAAGGGAAAGTTGTGGAGACTGGCCAATTAAAAAGCCAAATTAAACAAGAGAACTTGGGATAATTTCATAGAGATCCCTTGTGTAGAGTGATTAAGTTTTAGAGGGCAAAAGGCGTTCAGTGATTATTGACTGTGACTTGTTCAGCATAGTCACTTTAGTTTCCACCTTAACAATTTTTTTTTTCTCGAGGAGTAAGCTTCACCCACCTTGAAGCCAAGAATATTTGGAAGGGTGGGGTGTGTTTTTTCATTTTATACATTGCACATTTTATGGCAATGTTTTTCTTGGGTTTAGTACATTTTTGACTGTAGCACAGTCATTACTTCATTTTTCTAAACATATGTATTTAAAGCCCACAAGGGTCTGTGAAATCTGATACTAAAATAAGACATCATATATATATAAACCATAGTTACTTTAAGAAAGCCATTTTTTAACGTCTACTCCAGAATTCCTTTAATGTGGTAGGAATTAATTTTTTTCCTTTATTTATAGTTTTGTCCTTCGTGGTAATTATTGATATTGGAGTAGAAAATGAAAAATGTACTACTGTATTTTAATGAAATCAGTTAAAATTATTGAAAGGAAATATTTTATTAAAAGAGAAAAGGACAAAAAAGTACATTATTGAATAGGAAGTAGCTGTCAGAGAGAACTGTGTTATTTAACTAGTATAAGAATTTGTTACATAAAAAAAAAAATCAAATAATTTCTTTTAAGTGGTGTTGAATGAGGAGGGTATTTTCAGTCCAGGGGACACCTTAGCTGATGTGACTCTCTCTGATGCATGCTGATTTCTTGTTCTTTTGGGATGATTTTCTTTCTGAAACACTTTTCTTACAGGATGATTTCAAAAGGTACTCTAATATTTGCAACAACATGTTCAAAGGGCCCTTTTTTGTTAGCATGGCTTTTTTTCTTGTATTATTTGTACTACATCTTATGAAATGGTAAGGATTTAACGTGCAGAGATGCGTTTACATATATCCTTTCTTTGTGATTTTTCTTCACAGAGAAGAAAAACCTGGGGTTTTCCCAGGTGTTAGGGAGCACAGAGGAGTGTAAACATTTCTCTATAAAACTTGTATTCTCATTTCCTTTCTGGTTGAGGAATGCTTGTTGCCATATGTGAATATCATTTAAAGAGGTGTCATGGTGTTTCAAACATACTTTACAGAACATTCAAAGTATTCAAGGAGAACTACTCAGAGGCATGGCTGGCAAAGGGTAATCAGAAAAACTAATGGCTAGGGGTATTTGAATTTCAGGAAAATTGTTAACATCTTTCAACCTGTAGTATATAATGGGGTATTGGTACAATGGATTTGTGTGCTTTTTATTTTCTTTTCTCAAATTTACCTGCTATTCTGAGAGCATCTTGTTTTCAGATACATTGCAAATATTTTTGAGGGAAAATGCATAGCAGTAGCTCTATAAAATTCTGTTCAGGAACCCTTAAATTTTACACAGGTTCTGGAACTTTTATAAATAAAGGTTTTCTTGTGGCAGAAAATGGTTTAAAAAAAAAAAGGGGGGGGAAAGCCTGTCTGGCTTAAGGAGTACTGAGATTTGCAGTGAATTTTAGTTCACGAGGCTTTTCATTTTATTGTTTTAGGAGAGTCATAATAAAGCTCCACTTACAGTGTGGATGAACTACAATTGCTGTTTTTTTCTGAATCATTTCTGTGGCTATTGTCACCAGGTTTGACACCATCAGACGTTTTCTCAGGGTGCCAGCACCAAGAGATAAAATAGATTTTGTCTAGATAGCAAAAAGATTCATTACCAGTGTTGTACATTATAGAATTTTATCTACCTTGGCCTCAGACCACAGAGCTCTTAAAAGGTAAGGGTGGAAATGCCAAACCTGATGGAAATTTCTATGAAAGGCCATTGCACAGAGCAGAGGGCAGGATCAGATGTGTTTTCAGTAATCTTTACCCCTGATGGAAAAAAGAAACATCAGATACATGATAGTGTACACCTAAAAGGTGAAAAAAATGCTTAAGTCTATGCCATCATTTGCAAAAGTCAGCCAAACTCTTACCTACGGAGAGGGAATTAGAATTAAAATTTAGTGTAGCTATGCATGAGAGCTTTGCTTTCCAAGAAACATCTTTGACTATGGTGGTCAGTTAGTCACTTGTAACTGACTGTGGGTGAATGCAGCCAATTTGGCAAACTCTTAAAGAAAACAGCCACATTTTCTTACCAGCATCCCCTGTTTTTCTGTTTTATTTGCCTTCAGCTATCAGCTTCATTCACTTGTCCACCCTAGTTTTGACATGATGTACGTCTAGAGGTTTATTACGTTTGTGCTTCATTGTACATGTTAATGCCCTGTAATCACTGCACACAATGACTGTATCTAGATGTACAAAAGGTCCAGAGGGAGATTGCTTCATGCAAGAGGATCCTAGGATTAGTAGAAATAGGTCCTAAGGCATAAGCTCCAGTATTTGTTTATTATGTATATTCTTCACAGAAGTCCTGAATAACATTTGTATATCTCTCTTCTAAGGAGAGACAGCGTTGTTTAATGCTTCTAAGGTAACAGAGTGAGGAAACCTGTTCTGTGAAAGCAGCTTCACTTCTGACTCCTTCCCTGATTCAAGTTTCAGTTAATTCAAAATTAAAACTAGACTTAGATGAGATTGTAAATGAGATTTCCTGCTGAGAATGCAGAAAAACCCAAAACCTTTTCACAATACCTAGCTTGAATTTAGGATCCAGGTTGAGTTTTTACACATTATTGCTCCAGATCATTTCATATTTGAAGGGCATTGATAAGGTTCAGTTTCTTGGTGATGTCAGCTTTAGTCAATTGTGTTTCCAGCTCCTTGTAGCTTCCTCAGAGCTGCAAAGGATAGAGTTTAAGTTCATTGCTAGGTTCTTCCGGCTTAGAATTTGGGGGTCAGTACTTTTGGTTAACTTCAGTGAAAACTGATAGGTAAGTTCTGCCAGTTTGTGAGACAGACATGGGGTATCTGTGACAGATGTGTTACATCTGTGTATGTCTGTACTGGTCCTTGTTTTTTCCATCGTAGTACCAATAGTTGTGCCTCTATCTCCTCTATTTCCTCTATCTCTTTCTCTGATTTAGAAAGACAAGAAATCTCTATGACAGTTGAGGATGAGGCAATGTCAGTAGTAAAAATAATAGGTCTTTTTCTCTAACATCTTTTGGTAGTTATTTATAGTCTGTGATACTATAGACAAATAAGCTGTACTACTTTGTCATGTTGCCCAATAGCCTGGCTTATTTGCTCTGCCCAGGAATAGTAGCCCTGTTGGTGATATTGGAAGGCTGAAAGTCAGATACCATGTGTGAAGCATAGGTAGGACCAGAGATGTAAAAATTTTCTTCCAGGTGTTGCCCAAATGAGAACAAAACTGGTGTTAATTCTGGTTAATGTGGATAAAAATGATTGAAAATAAACTTTAGAAAACATAATTATTTTAAGAATTGTCTTTTAATCCTTTAAAATATATTTAAATATTCAAGTGGGGGAGCTTATGTTAGCAATAAACCTGAAGTATGATTTATTCAGACTGTATAAATAGTATTCAACCTGTATGTACTTTAATTCCTATAAAACTTCAGCAAATAACTTAAGGCTTAAGACTTTATTTATTATGAATTTATTATTTAAATGGTTAAGACTTCAGAGCATAAATAGTTTTGACAGTCATGTCGACTGTTCATATTGAGTATTCTCTGTAGTTCTCATTAGCAGTCCCTTTAAAATTAAAAAGCCAATTGGAAGCTCAAAAAGAAAAATGCTTTTTTTATTGCTCCAATTTATGAATAAGAACTTTGTGTGAGAGGCTGAGATCTTCCAGCTCTACAGTTTCACTAGACTGTATATATAAAAATAGTAGATGGTTCCCTAGCTACCTACTACCCACATATTAAGAGATGGTTTTATTGTTTAATAAATCATGCTGGATATGTGATCTTTTGGAAAGTCTCTCCTTTCTTTCTTTTATATCCTGCACATCTAGTGTATTTTCATTCAGTATTTAAAAGTCAATCTCTTAATCAAATCGAGGTTCTTTCTAGAAATTATTTGACAGAAACAAGTACACTTGTAATGATTTAGTAAATACGGTGTCATTGTTATTTTAACATTAGAAAATACAACATGGATTAATTTCTGTACAATAAGTTAGATAATTGATGAATGCTTTTATAGTCTCTGAATAAATAAAAAGTGAGATTACATGAAAGCTCTATATTTTGGCTGATTGAGGTATTTTAAAAATTTCAAGCAATGAACAAATTAACCTTGCAGCAGGAAATTTGAAAAAAATCAAAAGCAAGATTTTAATTGATTGTTCAAATCAAATTTACTGTTTGATAATTTAAATTGGTTTAGTTTGGATTATCATGTTTAGTCTTATGATTTTGCTACTGAAGTAAGGATGGCTGAGTGCAAGTGTACCTGGAATATGTAGTCTGTCTATAACAGTGGCTGAGAAAGCAAATGCACTGCTTTCAGTCTTCCTGTGTGTTTTGGGTTTCATGGCCAGGTTTTGATAGTGGGGGGCTACAGGGGTGGCTTCTATGAGAAGTTTCCCTCATATCTGATGGAGTCAATGCCAGCTGGCTCCAAAGCAGACCCACTGCCAAGCCCATCAGCCATGATGGTGCTGCCCCTGGGGAAAAACCCCTGCACGGCAGCAGAGAGGAGTGAGAAGATGTGAGAGCAACAACTGTGCAGGCACCAGGGTCAGTGAAGAAGGAGGGAGAGGAGGTGCTCCAGATGCTGGAGCAGAGATTGCCCTGCAGCCCGTGGTGAGGACCTGAAGGACTGTGCCCCATGGAAGGGACCCACCCCAGGGCAGGGGGAGAGTATGAGGGGTCCCCACTCTACAGGATGAGCAGCAGAGACAATGTGTCATGAAATGACTGCAATTCCCATTCCCTGTTCCCCTATGCTGCTGGGGAGGAGATGGAGAAAACCATGACTGAAATTAAGCCCAGAAAGGAGGGAAGGGAGGAGGGAAGGGAAGGTATTTTTAGGTTTGGTTTTATTTCTCATTTTCCACTGTGATTTAATTGGTAATAAACTCGATTCTTATTTCCCCAAGTCGAGTCTGTTTTGCCCGTCATCATTGCTGAGTGATCTTTCCCTGTCCTTACCTCATGAGCCTTTCCTTATATTTTCTCTCCACAGCCCAGCTGAGAAGGGGCGTGATAAAGCAGCTTTGGTGGGCAAGTGATGTCCAGCCAGGGACAACTGGTTGGTTTGTTTAGACTAACTTGATGCGTTTATTGCTGAAAAAGTTGTAGATGGTTGGCAGGAAATCTTGCACTCACCAACAGCTTTGTTTTCCACCATTTACCTGTACTCTCCCCTTCCCTCTGTGCCAAGGGAAGGATACTGTGCCATTTGAATATATTAAAATATCTAGGTCTTTTATTCAGTCTTCAATTCACTGGGCCTCTCCTGGTCTTTCCTGAGCCCAGGCTGGTGGAATGTGCCTTGGCCCCAGCACTCACTGCTGCTGCACCACTGCCAGCTCAGCCAAGCGTGGCTGTGGGAGGAGAATGGCTCTAGACTGGTCAGCAGCAGTTTGCCTGCCATCTTCATAAATAGCACAGCTATCTTCTCGTCTTGGTATAGCTGCTTAGGTTCCTGGTGGTTTTCTGTGTCACTCCTGAGCTAGGTCACAGCCACAGTCTTGTGAGGCAGGTTGGGACATTTTGCTGACACCTGACGGCAGGACTCTGGGAACATGGCTCCTTGAAGATTGTGGGAGAGCTTTTAAGAGGAGGGCAAAAGGCTTCATCACACCAGGCATGCGGTGCTGTGTGGAACACTTCAGCAAACAATGCATGTCTAGACATCGAGGCAGTTTTCCAGAATTTCTCGCTGCTATACATGTTGGAACAAGTATACTCGGGGCACATGATTAACCTCAGCCTTAACCAAAATTTCGATTTATTGAAGAGATAAAGAATCACAGGTTACAGTGCTGGATAGGTGCTCAAGAGATCACTTAATATAA
Organism: Acridotheres tristis; assembly: GCA_037013685.1. Lineage (NCBI taxonomy): Eukaryota > Metazoa > Chordata > Aves > Passeriformes > Sturnidae > Acridotheres > Acridotheres tristis. Next base: position 107,445,739 of record CM072886.1, read on the forward strand.
ACACTGGGACATATTCCAGTCTGTGTATCAGCCAGGACTGGTGTGTATCATCTTCTGAAGAAGGTCATTTTGCAAACTCCCCTGCTCTCTTCTGGTGTTGATTAAGACATCAGCAGCTACATTCACACTTCTAGGCTATCCATGGACTTTCTTTTTCTTCCCCCAGTGGCCATGAAGAACATTCATCTCCATTGACTTCAATAGCTTTTTACATATTTCTGGAGAATTACAATCATGTCTTCTTTTTTGTTTACCACACAAGTGGGTTTTCTGCAGCCTTCGTTGATAAGTTTTATTTTCTTTATCCACTGTCATTCTAAAACTGGTGTAAATTATATGCATTATGAACATATTGTATTCTGTGTGTCTTCAAATCATGCCTAGAAATTAGTTTTTAAGCCTTTTGATTTTACTTTATTTCTAGCAGTGAGTAAAAATTGTTGCTCCCTTGTGACTATTTATGGACGTGTATAAAAAGAGTAGAGATGATTTCAAACAAATAAATACTGAACAAATTTCCGACACCTAGGTGCTCCTCTCACAGCAGTCATCATTAGATCTGGGGACATGTCAGGAAGAGGAGGGCGTTACACACATACAGTGGAGCTGAAATGCTGCCTGCTGCAGGACCCAAGGTGCCTTGTCTGCAAAGTGTCAGAGAACTTTCTGTCTGCCACACTATGTTGCCTGGACAAGGCAGCTTTAGTCAATTTATTTTCCATATTTAAGACATCTTTTTTTCTTTGCCAAGATCATAATTTTTGTCTCTTGGCAAAAAGTCTAGAAAAGACCATTAGAATTATATGTATAACCACAGAAGTTTTCTGGGTTTTTTGACAGAAACATGTGTTTAAGAAGTTTGCAATATAAAAAGAAGTAATGTTTTTACTGATTTTTTTTACAGATTTTTAATAGGGTTTTGGGAAGGGTGGCAGAAGAGGAAGTAACTGAAATCTGTACTTCCCCTACATGTTTTAGCAGAGATTGGTGTGTGGAAAGTCTGGCATTTCTGTTTAGGTAACACTGGCTGCGTGACCAGTAGAGGGAGCCCAGAATCACAAAATGTTGGAGAGATTTTTGACTGGGGGAGTTTGGGGTGCAAAGTTTGATTCGATAATGTACAGGAGTTTTGAAGGGCTGCACTGAGTACTACCATCTTATAGTGATTTTGAGAAAGAGAGTTTATAAAGCATTGAAATTCCTGATGTCTTCTAAATGATCAAGTTTTATTAGCAACCTTTATATTGGAAGGTTAATGAGTGTTTTGTTTTCTTTTCTTTCCTATGTTGCTGGTTGGTAACATCATAACATCACTTTTACAGAAAGTAAGTAACTTTTCATCTTTTAAACCTTTTTGAAAGTGTATGTGGGTGTAATACTGCTTGTATTTGTGTATAGATGTATATGTATATTAAAAAAACAGACAAGCAGAAAAATACCAATCTTAAAGACGTACTGCTAGAGATTGTATCTTTTATATATGAATGACTTCTAGAATACCACAGTGGTTTAAAGCAGTCTCACCCAAATGATGATAAATAGTATGGAAGTTCTGCATCTGAAGACTGTAAATGGTAAACATATTTCTTGTGTGCAGACTGTGGCAATAAAACTTGCAGCATATCAATTTAAAATATATTGTGGCTCTAAAAATTCACAGATATCGAGTTACAAAGTAGAATATTATTGTATCCAATTTCATTTAACTGAATCAAAGTTGAACTTACTTGAAGTGTTTCAAGAACTTAGGTCAAGCTGTGCCATTTTTGATATTCAGTGATACTCAGCCTTATATTGGCAGGCCTTGACTGCTGTATTAATACATGCCAGGAGCTCTGTGCAGAAGGAACATGTCCTCAGGCAGTAAGAGAATTTAGAAAGCATGCAATAAGTAGTACAGATCCCTGAGAAAGTGCTCTGTGATTCAGACATCAGTCTGCATCATGGAATCTTTCATTGCTGGCTTTTTGAACCACAGTTCCATGTGTTGTGATAGCATGTGTTGCAAGCATTTCCAGCGTCAGTTGTATGTAACATTTGGGATTTTTAATTCAGAGTTTTAAGGATGCCAGTGCTGACAGAAGAATAGGCAAGTCATTGGTTGACATGGGTCAAAGCAGCACTGACAAAGGACACCACAGAACTTCAGTTTGATCTGTTACCTCAAAATTAATCCCATCCTTCAGTGTTCCCAGATTATTTTGATTTGCAACTTAAGTGTGTTCTATGTGGTTTGTTTTGTGCTCCTTATGGACATACCCAACTCCAGTTTTCAAGAAGGGTGGATATGGCCCTTTGGTTGCATGCCATTAGGAGTTGCAGATATCTGTAAGAAACAAGCATAGCAGTAGTTAAAGTGCTTCTTGGCTCAGTAGCTGATAAGGGTTTCTTTCTAAGTCAGAGAGTAGTTTCTTTTGTCCACTTGCCAGTTGTCTAGACTTTGAAGATTAAGATATCTGCTGTGAGCACAGTAGTGATCATGAGATGTTGCCAAAGCCTCTATTTTGGGTTCATTCATCCTTCATCGTTTTAATTGGTTAACGATATCTAAAAATAAGTGTGGAGTCCAGAGTATCTCCATCAGAACAGGAGGAGAATACAAATTGTACATACCTGCACACAGTTTTGTTTCTTGTTGACATACCAAGTTTGTGTTCTGCTGCAGAGTCAGCAAGTTCTTTCTGTCTTGCAGAGAAAGCCTTAATCGGTGATAATGTTTCACTAAAAAGATCCAAGTCTGAGAGAGTGAAATTGCTTCACGTTATGTATGTTAACATATGGAAGAAATTACACAACCATAACTGCTGTATTAAATGCTTTGTGCTTTTGCTTGTCAAGCATTAATACAGTAAGAAAAATGTGTAAAGAGAAGTATCCTACAAATTACAAAAGTGTTTAAGTAATCATTAAACTCAATGAAATCTCTTAATGTCTTCTGTCCCACTGCTATCAGTATCATTTTGTTTCCAAATATATCAATTTGTATTTTGCGAAAGTATTATATCAAAACCAAATGTGGAACTAGTTTCATTTGCAGGGAAGCAAAAGAAACAGCAAAAACTTGTCAGAATTTTCATATTGCATGATCATATTTAGAATACCCATAAAATAAATGCCTATTGCATATCTGATGTATTTATCAGCAAGCAGCATTTTTACCTGCAATTTTTTATTTTAGATGTAGTGATATGATACATTAGGTGACCTGTAGCAAATAAATTATAATAGACAGGACTTCCTGGCCTGAGGGCACTTTATAGTTTAATTTTTACCGGAAGAGCAATTACCACACTATCGATCTTGCCATTAAAATAATGATACATGTACAGTAAGGATGAATTTTGTTGTAACAGAGCCATGGAAATCAACAGAAAGCATAACCATATGAAATACAACAATTTCAATCCACTTTCACATATTAAAAAAAAATCAGACGTGCAATTTTCAGCCAAGATTGGATGTTGTGTTTTAATACTGCAGAATAAAGAGGAGTAGTTTCTGATGAACTTTGAAGCTCTGTTCCTGGTTTATAGTTGAGTATATAATTAATCCTGAAATACTTCACAACACACTTAATTTAATGCACAGGCATTGTTCCACTTAACCAAGTGGAATATATTTACGTGGCTAAAGATAAGTGTGCGTGCAGACTGGGGACCCCAGGGAAGAAGCACAGTTTCAGATTCAGTCCCCGAGTACACAGTGTACAGTAGCCAGGAAATGGGGACAAAGATGTGATAGTACATCTATAAATCTTGTACTTCAGTTTTTAAATTAAAATTAAATAAAATAATTTATGACAGCCTTCTTCCCCACCATTTTTTAGATCAACTGTTCACAACAGTATACATCTAGCTAGGGTAGAAATATTTGCTTTCTTTTTCTGATGTAAACACGTATATACTACAAAGATATCCCTGTCCAAATACCCCTTTTTTTTCTTAATCTGTTGTGTTTCTTTTTAAATAATCCTTTAACATGCATTCCACAGTGGTATTAAAATTATTACCTTGAGAAGGTCAGTCTCATAATCTCCAAAACAATTCTAATTAGAAAGAGTAGTGCTTCGTAAAAGGCACAAATGTACTTATATTTGTGTGTAATACTGCATGCTGACCATGTTGAGCCAGAAGAAGGCTTTACTATATATCACTTTTAATTTTAAATGTGTTCTTTCTGGGCTCTTTATTATTCTTTTGTTGCCTTTCATCCTATGGGATGCAGCTGCCCTTGAACTTGGTACTGTTTTGATCATTCATGTGCAGCAGCCACATTGTCTGTAACATTTTAAAAATGAGGCTTCATGGTGTTATTTATGAAGTAATTTCACATAAATATTTGGACTTTGGTTCTTTCAGAATGTGGAGCTGTTTGCTGTATGAAGAAAAGCGTAATTATAATTCACAGACTTTTTGCCTCAAGCCTAAGGGACAGATGCATATGATTAAGTTTGAAACTGGCCTGTTATTGTAATGTAGATGTTTTCAGGGTTGAGAGAATTAAAAAAAAAGGGGGGGGGGGAGCAAAAAAAAAAAAAAAAGACGCCGGGCAAGCATGAGTTTTTAAAAAAATAGACCGAGGGAATAGTTTTACAAGAGGCACTCAATCTTAGACTGCACAATTTTATTTTTCAGTGGAACCTCTCCATTAGCTTGCCTGAATGCAATGCTTCATACTAACACTCGTGTAGGTGATGGAACATTCTTCAAAATCCCTGGGAAATCAGGACTCTATGCTCTCAAAGTAAGTTTAAATTTTGTGTATGGATTGTACATACAGCTATTAATCCATTTTATGAATGTCTCAATAGATATAAAGGTAAACAGATTAGATTCTTTGGCGAGGAAATGACCTGATAGTCCTTCTAACTGCTTTCAGATGTCTTTTAAAAGGATTTATAATGAAAGTAAACATTGAATGTTTTATCCTAGAAAGCATATATGTGTTCTTGAATTTGTCACATGGTATAAAAAAACACGCAGCTTAGTTAAAATGCTGCTTTTTTGGAGTTGTTCACAGTAAGGCCTTTGTTTTATGAGTAGTGATCTCAAGAGGATCACTGACTTTCTAATTAAGTAATTGTATTAATATTTGATTTTTGAATAGTGAAAAATTATTTGCAAGTCTAACATAAATCAGCTTTTAATTCAAAGGTTGCATCATTGCTTCTGAGAAGAAATGCTGTTATAGTGATAGAATTTTGCCTTTTTTCTGTTCATATTCCTTTTTGTTTTTTTGTTTTTATATGAACATGATGTTTACTGTGGGTGGAAATTTTTTCTTGTGGTACATGATCAAACTTAGAGGGGTTACACAATAGAAGTGGAATAATGTGAGGCAGAGATGAGAAAAAGAAAGTGAGATTATCTGCTTGGCAGTGTAAACGTAGTCAACTAAAATTTTGGGCTGAGGGGAAGGATCTTTTGTAATTTATGACAGATGTATTTGATGTAAGGGTATAAAAATATAAAAGTATATAGATTTGTCTGCTCCTGCTAACTAAAAATCCTAGACTTGAAGCTGAATTAATAGTTTTCAGAAGCTCTTTCCTAATTTACTAGAACAAATGCTGTTGTTTTTCTTTAAATCGGGAGATATTCTTGGCACAATTCCAGGAATTCACAATCACTCCCATGCTTGTGAGCTCCAGGTTGCTTCAGCTATTTGAATTCAGGAAACAGGCAAAGGCAGAAAAGAAACATTAAAGGATTTGTGTTTTGCTGCAGTGTTGTAGACACTCAACTGGAAAACTAGGATTTTTAACAGCCATACAAGTCTGTTTCTGTTAAAAAAAAAGAAGAAAAAGTGGAAGATCTTGCATTTTATGTGACTTTTTCGGTTTTAAAAAGAGCATGTTATGACCTCACAAAACAGCTTTTTTGCTTTTAGTTTGCAAGTTTTTTCAAAAAAATCTGGTTTTTATGGCTCTCTCTAGAGTAACTCACAAGCATATTTTATTTTATTCTTGTTTTTTTTGAAATGTAAGAATGAGAGTACTGCAGTAATCTATTTTCGGAGATGCAGCAAGACCATGATTGATTTTTTTTCTTGTTAATTTTATTTTTATTTTTATTTTTTAACTGTAGAAAGAAGAATCAACATGCCCTACTGATGGAACATTGGATTTAGGATGTGAATCTGAGTTAGATGGCACTGAAATGGCTGAGACAAACAATAATAATGGAGAAGAAAATGGTGGTAGGTGATTTAATCTCAATATTAGAGGGCATATTTTGGGAAAAGAAAAATATTATTTTCTTCAGATTTTCGTGGTGTGATTTGTAAGCAGTATAAATAATATTTTGTACTCAGTGGAACTATTTTGAGTGACTCCCTCTCTTTTTGGCCTTATGAAGGAATCAGGAACACTAAGTGCCTTTATTTGACTTAGGGTTTTAAAAGACAAAGAATAGTGCTGTTGGGTGTGTTTTCAGTAGGTAATTTTTTGGCTTACAATTTTTTTGTTTAGGGCCCAGAGCTAAAGAATAATTTGCCTTTACCAGGCTTCAGATTTGGCACTTGTCAGATTCAGACATCTCATTGATTTCAGTGTGGACATGCGGGGTTGGTCCCTCAGTGGAGTTCTGGGCAGAGGACAAAGGTTTGTATTTATTTTTTTCTTTCAGGCAGAGATATTCCTGTTTGCCATTGTGGCATAATGACCTCTTGAAGTATCAAATACTGTGCGTTTTTTTTCCTCTAAGATAATGGCAAACTGAAACATTTAAATACCTTAGAAATGGCAACCTTAGAAATTTTTTTTTCCTTTTTTTGAGAGTTAATAGTCAGTCATGGAGAGAACATAAGTCACCTAAAATTACTTTGCAAGTAACAGAAGTGAATATTATTGTAACTACGCTCATGTAATGATTGTAAAGTGAATGCTTTATAAAAAAAAAAAAACAAACAAACCTGACACCTGACTGTCCAGGACTTCTGAAATAAACCTTTCCTTGGCCAGTTCTCTTCTGCTGCCCAGTCACAACCTGTCCCACTGCTGGACTGAACCTGCTGTTGTGGCATACTTGGTATATGGTGAGAGGGTGTCCTGTTTACAACTAGGACATGAAAAGGCTCAGCTTATGTTGTTGTTCTGCTACAGACTTCCTTCTTTAACTTGAACAACTTACTTTGCTCCCAAGCTGTACCTTTACAGGACTGATACTGCAGTTTTTGTATTGCTCTGTAGCCACACTGAAAAATCATGAAGTGTTCAGTGACAGGAGTAACAGAACTATCCAAGACACACTGTGGATCTTTGTAGGACTGAAGTTTTGAATCTCTGTGCAAACAAAAGTCCAGAGTTATTAAATGTTTCTGCTTCTTCATTTTCTTTGAAATATTATTTCTGTAAGTTAACAGACTCTGCACGTGCAGTGGTTTGATCCTTATGTAATTTGTGCTATGTATGTAAGTGAACTTACATGCTTGTAGTTCTTAAACAATTCCTGTTTGATACTCAGAAAATTTGTTGATGCACAATTCCTGAAATTGCAGGAAGTATAGAGCAGTAAAAAGCAGTGTAAATACAGTTGCAAATACAATGCAAAAGTTGATGTTACTTGTTATAAACAAATAAAAATCATGGCAAAAAAACACGGCAATTACTTAGGAGCGTTAGAATGTAAATAGGATGTTATAGAATGTAAATAGGATGTCATAATTCCAGAAGTAGAAAATTGCTGGGTTTTGACCGGGAGCAGACTAGGTACTATTTTCACAGTAATAAAAATAATTATAGCACTTGTGATGACATAAAAGAGAAACTACGAAAATTTAACATTTTGAAATAGAGCATTAAATTACACCTAGATTGGTTTTAAAACTGAGAATTTTCCATCATTTGTCATCTTTAACAAATCTCGGAAAACTGCAATATATTTAACATTTTGAGAACAAGACATTTTAAATTTTTTTGCCCTGCAATGAATATCAATGGATATATTTAAAAAAGTAAATGGGATGGCAATAGTGATATTGCATATAGAAAGGCCAGTGCTGGATGTGATCAATTAAGAATGAAATGCAGCATGTATTTCATAAATAGCATATTAATCAGCTAATACAGAACATAATTTTGCCAAAGATGTTTCATAATAGCTTTTCTTGAGACTGCAAGTTTGTTGTTAAAGATATCATCTATATACACTTAGAATTCTGATTTCGTTTGCCATATAGAAGGCTTGGCTTAAAAATAAGGCCATGCCCAAAAAACGCATCCAGTATTTGGTGGATTGTGAATTGCAAATTATTTAATCTGCAAAGGCATAGGAATCACCATCCATGGCAGGCATTTCACTCTGGAGAGTGTGATTTGACCACTCTTCATTCAATATTTTTTTATGTCAATACTTTTTGAAAACTATGAAATCTTTCAAGCTTAAATTTATTGATAATAAATAATGATTTTGAGACTTCTTTTGATTGCCTTGTAAATTATTGAGTTGAACAGCATGTATTTTTTTAGACTTTCAAACAAAGAAAAAAGGTCATATTTATACAGCAGAAATATGTATTCAATAAATCAGTATATCTGAAAAGCATTTAAAGATCACAACAGAAAATAAATTGAACATGAATGAGATGGTTTTGCTAATTAGTCCAATGCAGTTCTTAGACTATAATTCTGATAGTACTGATTAAAGAATATAGGCACAGATTTTCCTTTGGGTATAGCACTAGTTAAATGATTACCAGTGTATTGCATTCATTATAGCTTTAAGAAGGAATTAAGGTAAACAGGAATGGATTTAGAAAAGACACATAAGAAGTCCTGAGTGAACAAATACCTCCTTTGTTCTGGGGGATTTAATAGGGATGGTCTCATTAGTTTATGAAAGGTGAGGTGGTGACTTGATCGGTTTGTAAATATTTGAGAAAATATATTTCTGTAGAAAATATTTGGTCTAACAGACGAATTACACTTTTCGCACTAAAGCTGGAGGTATTTTTTCTTTCCAGGAAACCATTCTGTGGCATGAAAGTAGCATTTAGTTCAGTGCAAAAAATACTTCATTAAATTCTCTGACTTGTGTTTTAGAATATGCGTGATACATATGAGGATGGGCATTGCTTGCACATTGAATTCTTAATTGCCCAATTGATTGCATTTTTATTTGCTCTTTTCCACTCTGATAGAATCCAGAAGCTGCAGAAATTGTTTAGCAAGAGTTTAAAAAATGCCTCTTTAAATGTAGCTGGAAGCAAAAGGATGAAACTGTAAGCAACAGCCTCAGCCCATTTGTAGGCTTTTAGACCATAGTCTTTGGGAATAAAAGGTACCAGCTGACACTCAGACAGAGAAGAATCACATCATTCCTCAGCAGGCACATTTTTCGCAGTACAAATGCAGACTACTGAACAATTTTATTAGCATAATAATATAAAAATTCCTAACCATTATATTCACATTACTTGGCAAAAGCTGTTACAACATATCACTATTGCTAAGTGGACAAGTGGAATAGACACACCTCAGGATTTTGCAGATGCTATGGAGAATTTTTCTTTCCCCACTTTCTCCAAAGGCATATGTTAAAGAAACTCTTTACGCTACAGTTGATTTTGTTTGGAATGGGATTTCTAATAGAAGCTCTGTAGCAGTCCTATATCTTTAAAATTCCATTTTCCTCAAATACAGGGGTAGCATGTAAAGATGCTGTGGGTAAAAGAATTAAAATCCCAATTACTGTTGCCTGGGAAAATGATGACTGTAATATCCTTTTGCCCATCAATAGGATGTTCAGTTCTCAAAAAGCATTTGTCCCTAGGGTTTCTGAAGCCAGGGCTAATCCATCAGCCACGGAGTGCAGTTGATTAAAAATGGTCTTTGCACGAGCCAGTGGAATGCACAATGATGTAAGTGTGGAGGAGACAGCAATTCCTGCAGAGTGTGACTTCCCTCCCCACCTCAGCCCAAAGAGGGCTTCTGATGTGTGCCCAAATACGAGTGACGTCTGTCTCCTCTTGAGGCACTTTGGTTTTCAGCACTTCCTAGAAGCATATGTTCTTCAACTATGAGCATGAAATGGCAGAGTTAATTCCTTAGGCAGTTTTCTTAGACATAGTTGACAAAATGATGGACAGCAGAGGATCACATTCATGCTGAATCCTAAAATTTTGCTTTGTAGCTACTGTCTTTTTGATCACTTTGTGCTTTTTAGACTAGGAAACCCTAGGATAACTCTGTAGCAAGGAATGTTCACCACTGTTTGAAACCTGAGTCCCCATTTGGATATTCAATTCCTTTCCAGGAATGGAATTCCTGGCAATTCAGTAAAACTTGTTGCTATTAGCATCTTGTCTCTTGGGAATAATATTGGATGATTCTACTGAAAATGTTTGTGACACGTGGCAACATCTGGATGTGAGACAAACTCTTCTAAAAGCAGAAGAGCAGCAGTGAAGTAGCAAGTAAAATATAGAGTTTTGGGCTACACATCGGCAAGAGGCAGTTTTTCACTTTGCTTAGATTTTTTTGGTGTATTTTTCCTTCATCTTTCTGCAACTATAAAATAAAAATATGATACCCAGGATTGAGTTTAACTGCTTTTGTTTCAAGTGATAACTTGAAGGGAGTCATAAGAATAAGAGAAGATACTATAAGGCTTGAGGATGTTTCTCATCTGGTTTTTTTCCTGTACAGTAGTTAATTAGGTCAAAGAAATTGGTGACTTAGTGATGACAGGCTGTATATTTTTGGTGGAAAATGTTGACTTGCTTTGAAATAAGAATTCACAGTTTTCTAAGCTTTGTGAAATGCTGGGCTCAAAAACATGCTGTTAATATAATGGGATTCAGTGCGAGCTAAGAAGCTGATGTGATATTTGATGTATTTTTCTAAAAAATACTATTCAATACTATTTATTAATTCACAGTGCTAGTATTGGTTTTCAGAAAGAATATTGCAGTCACTGTAGTACCCTTGATGTATACATCTGTTTTTGCTTGCTTTGGCAAACTCATACAATTAACTAACTCCCAAACTGGTTTTCATTTTCAAGAGCTGATGGCAACAGCCGAGTTCTGAATTGTTCAGTTTTGGCAAGTTGGGCTCTAGAGATCAAAGAGTGACGGAGGTGAATTAGTCGATACATCTGTGTTGGCAAAGTGCAACTATTTATGTCACTACAAGTATAGATCTGTGTCACCCAAAGAAAATATTGAATTTTATGGATATTTTAGAGAGAGAGATTGTGTGTATGTTTTCCTGAGGGAGTTCTCTCTGAAATTTCTTATCTCCAGAGTATGTGCATACATTTCATGCTTGAGATAGACTCTAGTCTTTAGCATATGGTAACAATATTAATTTATGCTTTGTAATGTCCATTAGTAAACAATCCTTCTCATTTGCTGTGGTTACTTTAATAAAAAGGGAGGTGGATTGATGTTGATTTTGCTGGTTTGATTTTAAATCAATATGATCTGACAGAAATCAAAATTAATTGTTTGTTGATTTTGGGAAAATAAGCCCTTTGCTGGACAGGAATTTTTCTGTCCATCTAGTTACATAAATCTGTTTGCAGTTATTCCTAATGACTTTCCGTGGCAACTAGACAGAATAATTTTTTGTTGTATTCCTCAAAAAATTGTTTATTTGAAGAAACACGTTTGCCAATATGTTTTACATAGGTTTCATTTCTTGGGTGGGGAAGGTAAAAGATAATAAAAAATATCAGAGATACCCTGTAAAATTTGAAATTCAAGGACAGCATTGCTGATTTTTATAAATTACAGCCTTTCATAATAATTAACAAAAATAATCTTGGAAAAATGGAAGAAAGGAAGTTATTTTAAATGGAGTTTTCTGAAAACATTTTTAACATACTCTTTTTCCTAAGTAATTCTAATTCTATCATTCGTGTTAACAGTCTCTGAACACTCACTAAGGAGGTCTTATCTTCAGAAACCCAGCTGCTCTTCCAGCTCATAACCTAACAGTTTACAGCTTAATAGTTGCTTTTTCTTTATTCCTTCACTTGGTCCTGGCCCTTGAGGAAGCCGATTTAAAGAATGGAGCCTAATTATTCTCCACTAAATAGAAATGCCTCCTGTAGGCTTAAAACCACTCTTTTCCTTTTTCTACTGTAGCAATAATGGTGAATCCTCTTTATTTGCTACCCAAATATTTTCCCTTTATCTGTCACATTCTCTCAGGGTTGTTTGGTTTTTTCCCTCCCCAGCACCCAGTTTAATTTTAGCATTCTTTTCTGGTATATATTTTCAAATCAACATGGATGTGATAATATTCATGGATCTTCAGCACTTATGGAAAAAGTGGTTGCAGCTTTTCGAAGTTGTATATATGTACAAAGAACACTTTAAATTTGCTTTTCTTTTACTATGATCTTTGGTTTCCATAGGAGAAATGCCTGTTTTGTTCTTAAGGCATTGTTTTTTTCACTAGGATCATCAATGGTGACTTCACTTATATATCTTTCTGTCATATTTTTCCCTATCTTTATGTCTGACTCATTCAGAGAAAAGCAGCTGGGCTTTATCCATAGAAATTAAGAAATAAATAATGACAATTTTATGTGGTCGCAGGCGTTTTAATACAGTCACACTTTGGCACACATTGATTTAAATTACTAAGTAGCAGAACATGTTTTAAAGATTAAATTTATTAATGGTTACATATTTGTATTTAATTTCTTATAGAAAAGACAATTCATATTGTTTTTAAACAATATCTTGATTATCCTCTAAATTAAGCCTGTATGTCAATTTTAGTATTACTTTTGAAGTAATGAAGTGAGTAGATTGTATAAATTATTAAGCAATCATGTAATTGAACACAATGTATTTAGATTTTTAATGCTTGTGTCTTCTACTTTTCAAAAATAGGCAGTGACATCTTTTATTTACTACATGGTTGGGTTTCTACCCATGTTTTGTATCAAGCTGGTTTTAAATGGAAATGGCAGTTTGATTAAAAAATAAAAAGTAACATTTAAAATAGTTTCTTACTATCTTACTGTTTTAAGCTACAAGGTATATGAAAAAAATACAATGTACATAATAAGTTTTAGAAAGAAAGTGTCATTTGTTCTAAATAAATTGGAATGAGTTTCTCACAATGTCATTTTAAATATTTTAAGCAGCAGATTTCAACCTCGTGTATCTATTTCTTTAATCATGAACTACAGGAAAATTCAGAGTTTTTTTTCAAAACTCTGAACAAACTAGGTTTAGGTTGTCCTAAAGAACCAGCCAGAAGTGAGATGTTCTTTCTGTTATCTGCAGGAGAGATTACAGTGATGGAAAGCTATTTATTGTTTCAGTGGGGTTCAGTTCCAATTGTTTCACCCACTAGAACAGTCCTTGTTTCTTGGTTTAACTTTGTTGTAAAAGATTCAAAGAACAGAAGCAAAATAAACCAATACACTGATTATGTTTTATGCAAAATTGAAGTAATGATAGAAATAAAAAGTGTGGCCTCCTATAAATTCTGTCACAACTCCAGGTTTATTGTTAAAAGAGAAATGAATAAAAGTACAAAATTAATATAGAACTATGTTTATTTTTATTCCTGCTGTTGTCATGCTAATGGTTGTAGTGTTGAGTATCATCAGATAGCTGTCAAACCACTTCAGGATGAACTTTATCACCAAAATAAATTGGGGAGGTTCCTGGACATCAAACCTCTTCAGGATTTATCACCAGGGGAGATTCCTGGACAATATCCTAGATCACCATAATGAAAATCTGAATTTCCCATCTCAACAAGAAGATAATAGGAGTTGCAGTCATTCTGGGGAACAGGAATAGGTTTATCATGACAGGTCATGTTGTATCTATCCTGTTTCAGAAGGGACACTTAAGTTTACCAGTTTCCATTCTTCAGGGATTTTTGAATGTGTTCTCCTTGTGTTAACGTTGGGGTCTGTGTGCACATGCTATTTCTGGGTTTTTTTCTTCAATTCTTTGACTCTCAAGATTTGCTGGAACACAGTAAAAATAAAGTTTCTTTGAAGGACAAGACAAAATCTGGGCAATTTGAAATGTCATGTTTTTATTTTTGTGTAGGTGTTATTTGTCTGAGGAGCTTAGCTGTTGCAGTGATTTGGATTATATAAACCAGCTGTTGTTTGTTTTCTGTGGACACTTTGCAGTTCCTTTACTTTGTCTTATTTGATAGTAATCTTTGCTCATCATGTGGAAAAGTTTGATCCAAACCAGGTGATTCTGTAAACTCAGAACCTGCTTTGTGTTGCAACTTCTTTGCATATTTTGACAAATCCAGCAAGTATGCGGGGTGGGGGGGGAGAAGACAAAAATCAGTTACAAATCTTGTGGCAAAATAGCGTTTCTCTTACCTAGTAAGGAAAAATTTTAATCTAGTATGACAGTTATCTTGGCATGACAGTCGTGCCATAGAGTCTATTCTCTCTTACTGAGGTATTAATTACTTTTTCTTTCAGCGTGAAAAAAAAGTTCAATATCACATGCATCTTATGATGGAAGTAATTATTGATAGCTAAATTGTCTGTATCTTTTTTGCTTGCAAATACAAATCAAAAAACATTACAAGGTTTCATCTAAGAAGCATTAGTAAAGGCGTGGGACTCAGCTACTTTGAGTGTCTGCTCATCTGAGTGAAGGACGGGCAGAGAAAATAGATTAACACTGGGCTACATTATTTCTGGCACATGTCTATACACCTTCCTTGAGTGTCTTCAGACTAGTCTGGTGGTGTGCAAAGTATGGCAAATCTTGGAAAACCGCTTACTGCCCCAAAGCATTATAAAGAAGGTATGTCAACACACAAACCAGCTTTGAACACTGCTGGAAGGCAGACTTGAATTGAGTCAGCAGAGGAGAATGAAAGAAAAGCTGCATCATTTCTGGATCCATGCTAATGCTGGTTTAGCTGGGCAGCCTTATGTTAGTAGTAATAGTAGTAGTAGTGCAAGGCATTAAGAGTGTAAAGGTTTCTACAGCCCTTTTAGTTCCGTTTGCTGACCATCAAGACTAATAGGATGATCCAGCTATTCTCACAGCTTTCATATTTATTTCATAAAGCTCCTTTTAAAAAAACAAAATAAATCATATTTTCATTTGTTTTTAACTAGGAGACTTTTTCTGTGTCACACAAATTTATTCAAGAGGCTGCTGAGTGCAAGTACAGTAGTATTTGTTCATTAAAGCATGTATTATTTAGAAAGCTGACAAGTATAGCAGCATGTATTACCTGAGATACCAGAATTTGTCTTGCATGATATTCCAATTGACCCATTAAACAGCAAAGTGTGTTCTTAGCTTTACCAAGATGTACTTGCAAAATAGGTGAGTCTGGCTCCTAAGAAGACATTACAATCTGGTATGAAGTTACATATCTGTGAATCTTTCTAGATCCAGGGGTCATCAATATCTCTAGTATAAATGCTCATTTAGATATAATCCACTAAAATGTGCTGATGAGGAAGATAGGTTCTACATGAAGTCTATTGTTAAACTATTTCAGTTACCTTTCAGGACCTGAAAGGCAAAATATGCAAGGCCTCCTGAACTGCACAGAAAGGGTACAATGAGGTACAAATATCTGTGAAGCAGTGCAGTTACTTAGGATATTGCTGGATTTTCAGCTGATGTGGACCTCAAGATCAGCTGAATTTTCTACAGCAAGCTTTTTGGTTTGGAGACATTTGCTTGTATTCGTTTATTTTTCCATCCTTACAACTCTTCGAGAAATAGGGAGGATAACCCCCATAACAGTATTCTGATTTTTTATTTCTTTTTATAAAGTTTGCCCAAAGCAGACATCTGAGGAAATGTCTTCCAATCGTGATTCAAGCCTTACTAGTGCACCGGTGCAAAGCAAGCTAGTATCTTCCTTCCAGCAGCACACAAAGAAAGCACTTAAACAGGTAAGCTTGTATTGACTGATCATCAGTTGGCTTCCCTTTAGCATCTCTGTCATTCCTGTGTGAATGGGATGTCAGCAGAACTTAAAGAGTCTTCTAAAGATTTTTAGTGGTGTGTTCAGTGGCATTTTGTTGGGGGTTTTGGTATGTTTTTAGCGAGGGTGCAATCCTAATTGTTATGCGTTTAAGTGCAGTAAGCACTTAAAGTCAAGTCAATTTCAAGTAAGCAGAATTCTTTATATTATCACACCTCTGCTTTTCCTGTGTAAGAATTTGTGTTGAAAATTTTATGTGAAGTTAAAAATAAATTTAAAAAAAAACATTTTGAAAGAAGTGCTGCAGATAGGAAAGACTCTAGGTATACTTGTTTAGTTTTGCTTTATGATCTGTTAAATAATTTTTTGTCATACTGTATTTACTACGACAGGGTATAAAAGTGGGGTAGGGTTATTTTTATAAAAAACTTAGGATTTGGGTGATTTAGGTTCTATGATAAGTATTAAAGCTTGCAAAAGCAGATGATTATTCAAAGTCACCTATTAGCTGAAAACATGATAATGTGAAAATTATTTTCCAGCATTGCCAAATTAATTCAACTTGCATCCAGAAAAATGAAAAACTAAACAACTAGAATTCATGAAACTCCCTATCATTACCTCTTGTCCATTCTGGGTTGTGATTTTTCTAAAGTGTTAGGATAATGAGATGATGTTGTAATTTTTCTCACATCTGCTCTCCTAGTTATGGTTAATGGAGATCTTGTATTTCATGGGGGAGTTTATTGCTGAGTTGTTTGTTTAGGCTTTAGTTAAGCAAAGCCTGTCCACATCTCTAAACATTTTAGTTTTTCGTGCAGGCTGAGTTTAAATCCAGTAAAATTAATAGATGTTTATCATTCACATAAGGTTATGTTGTATTTAGAGGCTTTGAGGACTGAAAAGGATTATTATATCAAGGTTTTACATATGTTTGTTCAGGACAATTGAACAGTGGGCACAAAACAGCTCACTAACCATTAGGATCGTTGTGAAAAATTTACACTTTTTGGAAACTTTTCTATACAGATCTTTTGTGATCTGTGAACCTCCTTAGGGGTGGAAGGAGTAGGCGAAGGGAAAGGCAAAGGGGAAAGAAGGGGGGAAAAAGAGCAGAGCCACAAATGTTTGAACTTCTGTAATTGTTTAAACTCTACCATTTGTCACTTAGCAGATATATAGCATTGCAAAGAATTTTTAAAGGGCAAATTAATCAGAATAGCTTAATTAATATAAAAAGTCATAACATTGATGTGAATCTTTGAAAACATTCCCTAAGGCAGTAGGCTTAAAGCAACATCAGAAAGTTAAGTAATCGATAAAAAGAAATTAGTTTTAATTAAGTTGATGGTAATTAGATCCTGTACTTCAGAGTATGAGACTAGCATTGCAGCTATCAGCAAAATGTTTTCTCTGTGCACAATGTGAGACAAATGGGCATTTGTATGGTGGAATAGTAGCTTTTTGCTTTTTTTTCTCTTAAATTTTCAGGCATTGGCTATTGCCATATATAGATATTGCAGATTTGATTTGTAGCAGAGGTGAATAAAACTTAATAGTGATTTTATTTATAAAATTGCTGTTGGAAATTTATTCTTTCACTTTCCCATGTCTCAATTGCTTTTATGGACGCGTAGTACCTAAAATTCATGCAAAGAACCTGTCAGACCCTTGAATACAGAAGAAACCTTTAGACACACTATGCAACACTTAAAACTGATACAAACTTACTGATTCCATGCTAAAGTGACAGAGGATAAGCCGTCATCATACTCTCAGCAAGTGCTGATAGTATATAAATGTATATATACCCTATATAATATATTGTAATGAGGTCTTCCTTAGCTATTGCTCTTTATCTATTGTGAAACAGTATTGAAAGAATTAAAACCTACAAGATAGTTTCCAGTTTCCTACTCAATTTATTTAAAACAGTGTGTTCTTCACATTACTTTGATCTTGTGTGTATTTGTTTTGTAACCTCTAAAAATAAAGCGAGAGGGAAGTTGATAATGTGCAATTCTTGAAGATCTGAGCTGGAAATAGAAGATTTTCTCTACTGTTTATCTACTTATTAACCACTCATATGTAATTCTCTTTAAATTATTATGTGCTGGATTTACATATGATTTGCTTTTTAATGAATTTTGGAGATACATTTCTGGGTTCAGATTGCAAAGAGCAATCTCATTTTTGGCTTGTAACAGCCTGCATTTTAGGATGTTCTCATGAATCGAATTAGTTACAATGCTGTATTGCGTGAGCTCTGCACAGAGCGTGGAGGAAAGGGCATTTTTTGAGCCCTGGCTCTTGGTTTTGATTTCTCTCAGGGAGCAGTGGATTTGGGGTACTTTCCAGGGACTAAGGAGGTTTGCAGTTGCAGTGGAATTTCATAAGGTCTGTGTCACAAATCACCCCTTATGTCTTTGCCTTACAAAGGCTGGACTGCCATTTTGGTCTGGAGACTTTCTAGCTTCACCACCTTCCACGGTGTCCTTGTTGGGAAAAGATTCTGAGTATTTTACCATTGAGTGTGTTTCGTGCTTCCCTTTGGTTTCTGAGGGAGTTTCAGTTTTGCTCTTGTAAAATGCTTACACTTTGCTGTGAGTGTAATGTCCCACAAACCAGTTCCTGTTCATGAGGGTATAGACAAAAGAGCCTATGGTGTAGAGCTGCCTTTCATGCTTGGCTTTCTGATGGCAGATTTTACAGATTTCTGTTTCCCTTGTGCTGTTGGAAGTGCTTGGGCATGTGTTCCCAGCTGTTGCTGATCTTGTACCTTTGAAAAGAAGGCTTATCACACGCTGTCACACGCTGATTTCCTATCAGTACTGATCAGTTCCTTACTGGTTTACCTCATTTTCACACTCGAGAGTTTTGGCATGCAGACCCATTTAAGGACCTCTTCCTGGGAAAGTACTGAACTACACCTGCATCTGCTAGCAGTGGTACATGGTCACACTACTGTGTGCATTATTCTTGCTCTGGACAAGGCTAACTCCAGTATGGACATCAAGTCATGGCATAGTATCTACATGCTTCTGTCTGGTCCAGTTTCTGTTCCATTGACTTGAGGTGATACTTTTTTGTGGAACTCTTCGCTGTATACAGATTTATCTGTATCTACCAAGATGTTCTTGGAACATTTCTCAGAAGAAACAATCATACCTGCAAACTGGCCTCACATAGGTAACACTGAGAATGTGTGAATATCCAGGACATTGAGGTGGTGTTAGTGTCTGTTGGACTCTGATAGCCAAGTGTAAGAGCACCTTGCCCATCAGTGTACCAGGTGTTCCCTGGGTCAGTACCAAGAGAGGAGAAAGAACACGAAGATGCGCTATTATGGTGTCTGGGATGATAGTAGACCTCCCAGACATGGAAGAAAATCCTGCCTCCCTTTTGGCATTTTGGAATCAGCACCAAGAAGGGTTCCCATAAATTTTCTGTTGGGAGAAGAGAAGGATACTCCATTCAGACTCAGGATCTGAATACAGAACCAGGACATGTCTGAGACTGTGCTGGGCATCCAGATCTCTTTGTAGAGACAGAAACTCCAGAGACAGCAGCCAAGTGGGTTTGGGAGGAGAGAAGCTCAGGAAATAAGGGAATCAACACAAGGTATGTCACTGCCATGGTTTGTTTTGTTTTCCTTAACTTTGGGCTTTATCTGCATGCTTGGTGGCTGGGTTCGTATATGTGCCACTAGTTGATTCATAAAGTGGGTAGATGCAGTTTTTTAATGAGAAGGAAGGCACCCATTTGTAGGATTTGTTCTTATAGTAGAAATGGCAACTCCACCCCCTTTTCTTTTTTTTTTTTTTTCCAGTGGATGCTGTCACACCCCAAGCAGTAATAGAGCTGTGGGGAAGTTAGGGTTTAGCTCACGTGTTGCTTCTGAATTGTAGGACATTAGACCTGTACAGCTCCAAATAATATTTCAGGCTGACATTTCTTTTCTACCACAACTGTAATTCTTATTAGAAACCAACCTTCAAGAGACTAAATTTCAGAATGGTTAACACTGTAATTTAGCCGTGACTTACCCAAATTCATAGAAACAATTTCAGTTTATCAAGATCTCTTTTGTTTCTTTTTATTTATTTTTTTTTTTGGACACAAGTGTCCAAGTGCCTAGGTTGGCACTGAAGGTAGAATCCTGATCTCCTATGATGCTGGTGTGAATTTGCTTTCCTGTCTTCAGCTCACACTGCTCACATTTCTTTCAGAGAAGAGCAAACTCACCAGTCTTGCTCCCTCCACACTCATTCTGTTAGGACTTCTTTCCTTGACTACAGCCAGATGCAGGTTATCTTGAAGCATTTTGCTGTCCATAGGAAGTAATCCAGTGTCCAGTGTGAGTCTCTCTGTGATATCTCTCCTTTGACTCGTTTGAGCAACTGCTCCCTCACGTGCTCTGATATAAGCCTGATAAATTTGCCTGCCCTGCTTTCCCTTCCTCACCCCAAAGAAGCAAAGATGACAGAGGAGATCATTATGATTTTGTCCTAATCATTTAGAATTTAAGTGCAGGGTGTCTTCCTGAAAGGCTCTGAAAATCCACTGTGAACTGAGAGGTATTTTTTGTACTGAATTCCTCGTTATAGAGAGTTTTTTGCAGTTGTCTCTGTTAACCACCTTCTTATGTTTCATTTCAGATGCAACAAATGTACCAATACTACAATTGGAGAATTTTGGCTCCCTAGCTGAAGCATTTGATCAGATGTCTGGCAACATAAGTGATGATTCTTGACAAATTTTCCTGACAACAAATGGAAAAGAAGGAAAACATGTTGCTTTTTGACTTCTAGAGAGATGTGGGAAGGGACACAGGAGTTTACAAAATGCCTTCCGGAAAATGGAAGTTCGAAGATGATAAACTAAACTGATTTTCTGATTGCCAAGACAAGTCTAGGGAAGAGGACAGAGAAACTATGGCAGGGAGACTGCATAATGGGGAAAAGAAGCTGGGAGAGCAAGAGTTCCAGCAGAAGCTGTTCAGGGAGTGCATGCATTGCCCGAAGGCTGGCTGCACGGTACGTCCCTCTAAAGGTCCCTATGCATGGGCAGCATGTACCAGCTGCTCAACACAGTGCTTTGGTAAGGTGCAAGACAATGTTTATGAGACTCTTTTCTGGGTCATCTCCGTGGTCCTCAGTCCTTACCTGTGATGGAAGGAAAGGGACAGGAATCCACACAATCCCATCTTTCTTTTTGTACTGCTTTTTAATAACTACCTCCCAGTTGCTGGAGCATTCTGCTTGTTTCTCCTCTGGGATTGTTTGCACAGCATGCTTTTTACAGTGCTCCTGCATCTTTTCTGTTTTAATAAATGTATTTTGCAGAATTTCTTAGTCTGAGAAATAACTGAAGAATTTTAAAGCAATATTAAGTGCTGAAGCACAGTTGCCCCTCTACCTCAGTGTAGGACGGTATCCTTCACTTAAAATATGTCCTAGCATGAGCGTTACATTTATTTAAACCTACCTCTGCAACATAATGAAATCTTCTTCTCAGATATAGGTTGAAAGTGTTGTCTTTCTTCTGTTCTGTAGATGCAGTTGCTTTTTCCAAGTCTCAGGTAATCAAGCTGAAGATAGCAGCCTAGTTCTAAGCATTGCATTTATCTGATAATGTGCTTCTTTAAATAGCCTGGAGAATTCCCTTAAGTAGCCTGGGGAACTATTTCAGGTGGATTGGTCATTGCTATTGTATTAATGTAAATATAATCACTAGAGACTGAAGTCCCAGTTAAGCTTTTCCAGTAGAGTTATGTGATTTTTCCTTATAGTGGCAGTGAGTATCTGAGTATCTTCTTTTGGGCCATGTGAAAAGAACAGCTTTTGATTTGAATAGTTTGTAACATGAAATTATATCCAGGTGACAATGAATCATGCCTTGATTTTGAAGTGCATCCTAGAAATTGTTGGCCTTTTCAGGAAAAGGCAGGAATTGGAACAGCTCACAACTCTTCAGAGCTCTAGGAAGTCTCCTACAAAATCTTGAGAAGCAGTTATCTACAAACGATGTTCCAGGAGCTGTTGGGTAGGTCCCCAGAAGGATGTGTGCTCAGGATGTGTGGGCAAGCCGGAGTACCCAGGCTGAAAGAGGATGTCAGGCAGAAAGACATTACACTGCTTACTTTGGTGCAATGTAAATGTCTGAGTGGAAATATGAGAAGATTTTTTTTATCTGGGGAGTCTAGCCATGAAGCCTCTGCTGTATGCTTTGGCCCCTGTGCAGAGTGTTTTTGAAAATTTGACCTCATGGAAAGTGTTGATTACTGTTCTAAGATTTTGTATTGACACTGCTATCTTTATTTTAATATGTTTTTCAACTGCTTTCTACAAACTGTTTCCTTACCTATATGTGCTTTGATGTGCCAAAGAACAGATTTCCCTATAAAACACAGCTGATGAATGTTGTTAATACTACACAAACGATTAAAAAAACCCCAAGTCTTCTCTTTGTAAAAAAGCTTTCACTGTGTTGATGCATATGCTGTCATCATTCCCATTTCACATGCAAGTCAAAAAGACATTGAACACATCACATGTGTTTTTTGTCCTTTTTTCTGTAGTTGAGAAAGCACCAAAAACATTTACTTTCCAGTCTGTCGTGGTCTGCAGCAACTGTAGCTGTGACTGCATTATTGTAATTCCATAAAAAGTAGTGCTGGCTTGCAGGTGTACAGACACACATGTGAACAGACAAATCTTGCCTCTGCCCCACAAAGGTCCAAGCACTTCAGTTCAGTGTTAGGTGGTACACAGGTGATGTTCAGTATTAATGTATACTGCAGTCCTGCAGAAAGACCCTGAGCCCTACTGAGACCTAAAGGAAAAATAAGCAGCAAGACATTATTTTTATTCCAAATGCAGA
This sequence comes from Acridotheres tristis, assembly GCA_037013685.1. Classification (NCBI taxonomy): domain Eukaryota; kingdom Metazoa; phylum Chordata; class Aves; order Passeriformes; family Sturnidae; genus Acridotheres; species Acridotheres tristis. The sequence continues at coordinate 107,468,522 of CM072886.1, forward strand.
TGTAACTGTCACGAGGCAGAAGGATGGCATGGGACAAGAATAGATGCTTATTTGAGAAGGTATTAGCATTTGCTTGAAAATAAACCCCAGGTTTCCAAACTTCCATCCTGCTGATTCTGACACTACTCTTCATCTCCAGATGACCGGTTGTGTACACTTGCACCGTACCGACATGTTTAGAGTACTAGTCTGGTTGGAAGTAAATTAATTTGCTTTGGAAATGGTACTTTGTGCTTTGTAGTTGTTTCCATAGGATATGTTTATTGTGTTTAAATCTTAAGGTTGCATGCTTATAACTTAGTGCTTTGTTTATGTTTACTATAAGAATTAGTGGCATCCAGGAAATAATAATGGGTTTGCTCTTCATGATTTCTGGTGCTTACTGTTTTAGTTTAACTGCTCTGTCTATCCATGAAACAGGTTGCCACTGAGATATTTGAATTTAACCAAGACATGGGAATTAAAGGCTCTTAACTTTACTAACAAAATGAGGGTGAGAGAGAAGACAAAGACTGAATTTTATGGTGGTGTTAAGTGAATCAGTGATAAACCATAAACCTGTTTCATCTTTGTCAGTTTGGGATCCATAACCATGATGTAGAGTTGTTATTTATTTTGTGCAAGAGACGTTGCTCAGTGTATCATAGCTTGTGTTTTCACATGGCAGAATGGAGGAATTCCACAGCTTTACATTTCTGATCCATAATGTGTGAAATTTCAAAGGTTATGTTTCATTACATGAGTTTCAGAATGTAGACTTGACATTTATGGAACAAGTAGAAATCTGGGACGATGTTGCTTAATGCAGCCAAGTGTTACATGTCTTTGTTGATAATAACTTTAATTTTTAACATTCTCAGCATGTCACACATTTAAGCTCAAATGAAAGCGGTTTTCTGCATTAATGGTTTATCTGTGTGCTCCGTTTTTGCATTCTGAGTTGAAAAGATATGGGAAAGGAAAAATAATAATAAAAATTGCCGAGCAGCAGTAAAATCAGAGTGCAGAGGCTGACATTTTGCTTCTGGTGCTCTTTTGGGGAGGTATTTTGCCCCATCTCCAGTTACCTTTTAGTTTATATTGTTTCCTTTCATTCCTGCCTGAAAGATGATTTTATGTTTTTACTGAAGACAGCCAACCATTGTGTCACATGGGTGAAGAAGTCTTTCCTGTGTTAAGATCAACTAAACATGAAATTATTATTCTTAAGAGCATATAATGGCAGTCATGAAACCTGAAAAATACTGCTATACACCAGTAGGGATAGAAACTCCCTGAAATAAAAGAAGGAACCTTGCTCTTGTCACCTCTTTATTAAAAAAAATAAAAAGCTTGTAATTAGAAGTTCACTGTTAATTTCATGGTGTTTTTCTTTTGCCATCTATCTTCAGAGTTTATGTTTTCTTAATTCTCATATTTTTATTTTATTTTGAATTCTTTGGATAAAAATAATTCTTGGATAAAAATTGATAGTTTACTTAAAGGTTTTGGCAATAAAAATAACTTCATTAAACCAAATAATTTTGCCAAGCACAGTATAATGACCATGGCAGTGTTATTCAACAGATGGTCACAGGTTCATTTTTATGAATGGGAATACTGGGAATTCTCCATACTCATTATGTGCGAGAGATTCACAGATGTCCTTTGCAAATCTGCTTGTGAAAGGCTGGATGTAAGTATTATATTTTGGTGGTAATTTTAAGCGAGCTTGTAATGTTTTAACTTGTATATTACATGAACTTTAATTTCCTTTCATTTTTTAAATTTAGTTGTTGTACAAATAGGATGATGATAGTGTCTTACAGAATACTTCAGTGGTGATCAGTTCTAGGTATTTAAAACGTGCAGCTTTTTAAACTCAGGCATTTAGCATGAAGTGATTTAATATATTTGAAATGTAAACATGGAGTCTCATTAAAGAAAAATATTCTTTATGTAAGCTACCATGTGCACTACATGTGTTTTTCTCTAATTTTCCATAGTGAAATTGACACCTTACCATTTAGTAAAATCATAATCTGTTTCTTGTAGTTCTGTAGGAAGTCCAGCTAGGAGGTTATATATCTCTAAATATGGGTGAGATGCAAAAGGCTGTGTCATAAAAGATTACAATGTAGTATGTGTTAGTTACTGTTTCCATATCTACAGTGAATCTGGAACCATTTTCCGTGGAATAAGTTGCAACATTTCTCATTTTCTTCAGTGCTAGTTATAAATTTGATTTATTTGGTTGTGGTGACTAGGAAAGCACTAAATTAGCTTGGTGCACTAAAAGCTCAGTATAGCAGGCATTTGGTGCATGTTTCACTTGGAGTAATCTCATTGACTTCCTAGCTAAGTAGAATTAATCTTCAGTTACAAGATTCTTGTCTTATCCTACAGTAGTCTTGTATCCTAAAATGAATATCCCTCAGGCTGGGTCTAGAGAAGTTATATATTTGTCCTCAGCAGAGACTACAGAGATTGTCCTTCATTTATACTTAACTCCTTCTGATGTTTGAATTCGCTTGTAACTGGATGTCAGTCAGCAATTTCTCCCACTGCTGGGTTGCTCCTAGTGTCATCTTGCAAAGATCTGTCTGTCTAAAATTTCAGATCCTGCAGCTTCAAATTCAGAGGAGAATTTAACATAAAACTGTGTTTAGTTGGGCATATCACAGCAAGAATGTCACAGCAGAATCTCAGCTATCTCTTTACCCTGCAAATCATATGTTAAATTATTTACTTGATATCTTTGTACCCTCTTCCCCTGTCTCATATCTTTCATTTGACAAATGAAAAGACAGAGAGGCATGGGGAAAGGTATGTGTCTATTCTCTGTACACAGGGTAATTCACTGGTAATTCGTTAACTTTGTGTTAAAAGTTTTACTTAGATTTAATGTCCACGTTGTGGGGGGGTTGGTTTTTGTGGGGGTTTTGGTTTGATGTTTTGGTTTGGCTTTTGTTTTTTCGTTTTTTGTTCTTCAGCCTGTCCTTCGGGTGTATGTAGCTTTACTCTCAGCTTGATTTTCAGACTTAACTTGGGCCCTTTTTGGTGAAACTCTGAAACTGTGAAACTGGAGAAACTGGGAAGGGGCTGGCAGTGAATCAACGTATGTTGGGGAAAAGTAACCTTGAAAAACAAATGTTTATTAAAGGTACATGGCATCTTTAAGGTTTGTGCTTGGCCCTCACATATAGAGGTGCTTAGGCTGTAGCTTGAGAAGTGTGCTATGCCTTGAAGTAAATAGTTCTGGTAGCTTTGTCTGCTCCCAGCTGTATTTCCTCATCTAACTGTCCAGGGAGTGTCTTGCATTAGTGCTCCACGAGCATGAATTGGCCTGTGCTTCTTGCAAATGCCAGATCAGTTGCATAAATATATGCTTAAAGACCACAGGGGGCTTGCCAGTAACAGGGAAGAAGGTAAGTGGTGCTCCTGACAAACACTGGGTACCGCTGCCCTCGCTCCAGCAGCAGGTGTGCCACCTGAGGTGTAGGAACACTGCGTGCCTGTCACTGGTGCTGGATACACTGCTGGTTCCTTTCTCTCCTTCTGGGAGTTCAGTCTAAGCATTGAGAATCAACTGCGAGGCTCCACAAAGAATCTCCCTTTGCCACAGTGGCTGTATAAATCATTAAAATGGTATTTCCATATGGATTCTGGCAGCAAAGCTGTGGACCTTTGACAGAGGTGGAAATTGTCTTGGAAAGTCAGGAGGAGGCTGGAGGAGAACGTGGAGTATTGTTTGGGCTCTAACCATTTGCCTTGGGTGGAGGAAATGAGGATGACATGAGGCAAATCAGGCTGTGGGGCACCATGATAAAAAGTTTGAGTTGTGTTTATATTGGTGTACTGGTAGTGCAGACATTGCCAGTCTTTTCAGTTAATTTTTAGTGAGCTGTTTCCCATTGTGTCTGTGGTGTTACTGTTCATTAAGGATCATCTGATTTGATACTTAGGTTTGCGGGGTCATTTTTGAAATTTTGAGGAATTTTTGAGACATGTTGATGCTTTAGAAATTTTTGTCCCGAAGTCTGGCTGTGCTTGCTCGATACCAGTATGAATTTTCTGTCTTAAAAATGTTTGCAGTATAGGGTGTTCTTTATGGCTTTCTGGTGCTTCTTTGGTTCAGCACAGATCTGACCAGCTTCCTCTCTTTGTTTGATTTCAAGTCTTCTAATTTGCTTTTTATTGCACAGTGCTTACGTGTCTTTTAAGAAGTACAATAAAATGGGTTAATCCATGAAATAGCTTCTATGTGGCCTGGTGTATTTTACGTTGTGTAGAGTGTTATTTAGAGGAATAGACCAATATCGATTTCTTTCTTCTCAGAGGTTTTTTTTCCTATTATTTAGCTATGGAACAATTTGGAAAGGTATTACAGTCCATTAAAGTTACAGACTTAAACCTCATAGGGCATCAGTCATTCATGCTCATAAACCTGTAGGGATAATTCATTTCAAATATGTTCCATGTTGACATGGTATTACTTTAATAAATCCCCCAAATTCATAACACAAATCACAATTGTAAAAATAGAGTGTACAGTAAGAATGGAGAAAAATAGACAGGAGGCTAGGAGAGATCTGTATTAAGCCCAGCCCGTTCTGATTAATTCCAGAATTTTAATGCTTGCAGATGTATTAATTGGCAGGTATTCATATTTGTATGTTTTAAGACTTTTTGAATGAGATATCATTTTCCATATAAAATAGTCTGATGGGTATTTGCTACTTCTAATCAGTACATATTTTATATTACATTATCAGCCCTGTATTCAATACATTTAAGAAGCACAAAGCACTACCATATGTAGAGATTTATTCGTGTATCATTTTTCCCCAGATTTGCCAGAACACCATCATGTTCGTGTTCTGAAGGTTAATGCCCAAAGTCAAACAGACAGAAGCCAAATGCTGCAAGGTTTCCAAGATTAGGACTGATTCCCCTCACGAAAATAAATGATTCCTGCCATGTTCAGTGATTTTGTGCAGCACTACTCACGGCTGAGTGAGTGCATCAATACTGTAGTCCTTACATGCTGTACATACTGATGACACTGTGTTAACTTGATTGACTGAGCAGTATACTGGAGAGGATGCACCTGCGAGAGATGTGCAGACATATATATTTTTATTCTGATTTTGAAATATTTTGGGTTTACTCTTTTTTTTTTTGAAGTCTTAGTTTCACATTTCATGGGCTATCATGTTGTGCTGTTAAGGTAGAGCAAATAGTTACGTGTTTCTTTGTTGTCAAAACTGGATTGGAAAATGATCTAAGGTGCATCTTCTTTCTCTATTAAAAAAAAAGGAAAAAAGCCTGATTTTGTATTTTAAAAGAAAATGACATAAAGAGGACGAGTGTGAAGTCTGGCAAGTCAGTAGCTGTGTAAATTATGCTTATTTTAAGGGATTCATTTTAATGGTAGAGAAATGTCATATGTAATTCACTTACAAGCATTATTTTTCTGCTACAGTTTTATGTTTTGTTATCGTTTTTGTAGGCTTTGAGACAACAGCAGAAAAGAAGAAATGGAGTCTCAATGATGGTAAACAAGACTGTTCCTCGTGTTGTTTTGACACCATTAAAGGTGTCCGATGAGCAGTCGGATTCACCTTCAGGTAAATAGCTAAAGGACCGTTTGCAAGATCAGCTCTAGTCACAGAGCCTTCCTCTGAATCAGATATGTAGCATACAGAATTTGGAATTGCTGAAATAATATTTCCACTGGGTGGCTTTGTTTAATGTCTTTATTTCCTTATCAAGACTCATGTCTCAAGGATGGAGATTTTTCTTTAATAAAGAACTGAAGACACACAGTAAAAAGACAATTGGTAATAGCAGGAGCTTTGAAGGAATGCAAAATAACATTTTGTTTGGCTCTGGAGCTCTAATGGAGGACCACATGCTGGTATTCAATGCCATAAAAAGAGAAGGGGGGGAAGGCATGCTACTCTGTGAATCTGAATTTGTGTCTCAGTTCTGCATTGCAATACTCAAATCCTTTTGTTAGCTTTTCTTCTTCTTGTACCGTGCTTATCACTGCAGCATAACCTTGACCTTTAACTATGGTGGTTAAGTTGCTTCATTTTAAGAGATTTCTGTGTCTGTGTTTAACACAATTCGACAATTTTATTTCCAAACATATCTTTTCTTTAAATATTTCTTCAAAAAGAAATTATCTTTTTTCAGCCTTAGATTGCTTTACTGCCCCATAACTTAAGGTTAAAATATTTTTTAAAATATCTCCTGGGCATTATAGAACTGTGTTATTTTTATTAGATCACTGAACATTTTTATTGACTGCAGCGTTCAGTAAACTTTAGTTTTCAGCTCTCAATTGATTTATTGAGCTTTTACTTCCAATTCCTCTGATGTATTGTGACCAGAAAAGTATATTGCCTTTCAGCAAGAAGATGTCAATTTTTAAAAAATTCTATTTTTATTTTGTTTACGGTGTAGGGGGTGCTGAGGGGATTGTTAGTAAAAGTGCAAAAGCATCATATTTGAGGGATTTTACTTTTTCCAAAGGATCGGAATCTAAAAATGGTGAAGCAGATGGTTCTGATAAAGAGATGAAACATGGGCAGAAGTCTCCAACTGGAAAGCAAACAAGCCAGCACTTAAAGAGGTTAAAAAAATCTGGTTTAGGTGAGTAGGAGTAAAATAGATATCTTATGTGTAATAGTGATATTTTTCTAAACTCGGTGTTCTCTTGAAAAGTTTTATTTTTCTGCTTACCTGTCCCTTTTTGAAACTCAGCCACTGACTCTTTCTCAAGAAGACATCTTTCTGTCTACCTGGAAAATTCATGGTCAATTTTTTTTTCCATCCTCACTGATTGCTTTTTAAAGTTTGACAGACCTAAGCAACTGCAGGCAGAGAGGTGATTTAGCAATTAGATTCTGATTGTTACGTAATGATTTTCTGGTGGATAGGGGTGGTGTGTAACAGATATTTTTTCTTCATGGTGAATTTGCTTGCCTAATGTGCATTTATTCCCAGAGATAGTAGCATATTTGCTTACATGCTTGCCCGATTAAAAGTTAACATTCTCTTTTCTTCATTTGCATTATTGCATGTCATATAGAGATTTGGCATGGAAGTTTTGGTTGGTTCTCCTTCTTTGGTTGATTAGTTCTTCAGCTGGATCTGTAATATTTTGCAGCTACATCTCTTGAGGTGGTAGATACAGTTTCTGGTTTTATTTTCTGGGGGCTTTTAAATGAGGTTCATGGATCATGTTCTGTAATTAACAAAGAATTTTCTCTAAAGAGATGCTATAAGTAAATTTTCGAACTCCATGTGATAGGCAGATTTTCCTGCTCTGCATGAAATTTAATTGGAAAAATTCCCTAGGGGGCACAAAATGTAGTGTTCACTAAGACTTTTGTCTCTGTTTAAGTGAAGTCAAATAATGACATAACTGTTTCGATATCTTTACAAAGTACTTTTTGCATTCAGCAGAATACTGAATCATTTAGAGAAGTATTTTGCAGTGTGGCCATGTTGAAAAGATAACAAACAAGCTTTTTGTAGTGGCTAAATCCTAGAAGTTATTTTATGTCTATCTTTGTGGAGATAAGATTGTTCTTCTTTATTAATCATCCAGCCTAGTCCTATTTTTATATATAATGATCCTGTGAAATAGCTCCAAGGCACTTTACTTCCTAAAGGCCACAGGAGAGTTGTTAAATGTGCTGTTGCCTGTTCCTGGCAGTGTAAACTATAAGCCTTATTGTATCACAGCCTTCCATGAAAGTGTACTTTGGTTTCATATATGATCTTTCTGCAGATTATCAATCAATCCCATGTGGATAGCTAATTCTCTATATTGATCCAACATCACTTTTCAAAATAGACAATACTCCTTCAGTATTACAGCTTTTGCTGTGCAAAGTAATGTTCAATGTTAGGCGATTTCCTGTAACTTTTCTCTACATTTAAGACTGAGATACATAATTTCAAGATACATTCCTCCCCATCTACAGATATGACATCAACTGTTGGCTGATGATATCAAATGAATTCATTAGGGTTTTTTTGGTGGATTTTGGAAAATAAATCTACTGGCCTTTTGGAACACCACACATGGAATGCAGGGAACTTTGTATAAGGTGTAAGGGTTTCTGCTCTTGTACCTGCTGAAATGTTTCTCTCATGATACAACATTTCTTGGGATGCTAAAAGTGCAGTTGTAGAGCGGCTTTGAGAATGTGTCCAGGGTCCTGTATAGTGCACAGTTCAGCTCCAGATACTGTTTGATTGTCTGAAACTCTGCTAATCTGCCCAACATTCCCTATATGTCATATTTGGTAGACCTTCTGAGCTCTGATTAAATATTATTACTTTTTTTCCCTTTTAGTTAAGAGATTCTGTCAGCTGTGTGATTTCTGTACTTTTTCTGTTTTCATTTTTATACCTTAATGTAGAACCATGGTGCTCCCATTTCCTTATGCTTAATTCTCTTTGTTGAAGGCTAAACTCCTATTTTCCAAGGCTGCAAGCCTGAGTTTCTCTCTTGTCTTACAGCTTCTATTTCTGATCTGGACAGTGATACCCCTGAACTATATAAGGATTCAAAATGTCTTTCTCTGTGGAAAACAATATAAGAAACATTTGCACATGCTTTATCATAAACTCTTCTCAGAGCTGTGATTAGTGAGGTGTAGTGTCTGACTTTCGTGCTGCTCCCAAATACTTCACTAAATCTTATTACAAACTTGGGATCTGCTATAGAGATCCTAAATTAGCCATAGGTGTGCAGGAGAGAGAATTTGTTGTTCTTCTGAACAGATTTTGAGGTTTTTTTTTTTTAAGTAGGACCGTGCTGGGCATCCACAGTTTGCTACTGGCCTAGAAGCAATACACACATTTCTTCCAGAAGATGATAAAACCTCCATAGTGTTCTGTAAGTGATAGCAGGTCAAATAAATCAGAAAATGTAGGTTTGACTCTTTGTCTAGGGCTTTTCATGCTATGAGAATATCTGCCACTGGAGGATGTTACTGATTTTGCAGTCGTGCATCTTATTTCAGTTTGGATTATCTCTGTGTATATGCCTTCCCATAAGGTATGAAGAGCTAGCTGGGGAAAATGTTGCTCTAATTTGGAGTCATTTAGAAGATGTAGATATGTATTTTGTATTGATTAAAGAAGATAATATACATACAGGCATTAAAATTCAATACATCATACAACTTATGTTATGCTCAGGGACTGTGCTCTTTTTACATTTATATTTAGTGGGTGGAACAGATGGTGAGGATAGTTTATTGTGATGCATTCATGAAAATGGGCACTTCTTCCATGCAATTGTCCTGTATAACAGGGCATTCATTTGTTGGTAATGAACTCTTTGCTGTACTGAAATGGAGTATGTCAGAAATATGTGTTGGAAAAGGTTATCCTATGCTGAGTGCAAAGTAGTCCTTGTCTCATTCAGTTACTATTGGCTGCTGAAAAATAAAATAAAATTGCAAGAATGTTTACAGGAGGCTGTGACTGAAATAGAGCTTTTAGAATTTACAAATCTTCATTTTCTTGCATATGTGTATTTTGTAGTTACAGACTTTCAGGGAAGAGACCACTGTGGGTCCTCTAATAAATCTAAAGCATAATTGCATCCCCTTCTATTAATGTTACTGTTAAGTAGCTTGTAGCATTTGAGACATTCCTAATAATCAGTATGCCCAAATGTTCTCATTTCTAAAACACATTTATTCTTCTTAACATGTCAGTTTTTATTGTTGCTGAGAAATCCTATGTAAATGCCATCATTCATCATAGCGGTGGAATAATTTTTTAATCACTTTTTTAGAGATTCTGGTGGAGTTTGTGTTTTATATAGTTCAGGCCCCTCTTATACTATTTTTAAAATATTTTAAAGTACAACAGACTGAAACCTGAAGAAGTTTCCTGGGAGGAGTTAGAAGCTTTTGAGTTTTTCCAGCCACGTGGACTTTGATATGTTAAGATTTAGAGGGGAAAAAAAAGGATTGTAGCAGTATATAAATACCTTGAAGCAGTTAGCTCTTTAAGAAGCTTTAAAAAGAGTCTTCTAAATATTATCCTAGAAAAGTTAACAAAATCAGACCAGGTAGCATCTCCAATGATCATCTAATTTGTTCATCAGTCATAGGTCAAAATCAGGTATGCATCTGTCATGATTGACAGGTATTTTCTAACATATTCTTAAAAGATTTTCACTGATGGAGACTGTAATACCTACTTATGGATCTAATCCAGCATCTCCTTGTTCTTGTGTTGGTTGAAAGCTTTCTTTTCCCGGTATTTAACAGATATATTTTTTACTGTGCAAGAGTTTAAGCTGATATCCTTCCTGTCCACTGTGTAAAGTAAGAAGACATTATTTTGTAGTGCTGTGCATGAGCCATATGTGTATTTCCCTTTCCCTCTGCTGAATCTTTATCTTACTCCTGGGTTTGTATCATTCCTCACATACCCTGTTTACTAATCTCACAATTCCTGCTGCTGCCTTCTGTGTGTTGATCATTTTAGATCATCAGTTCTAAGAATACTTCTGAAAAATGCTTTTGTTTTTATGGTTAATGTTTTCAGACATTAAGATATTAAATATTCTCATCTCTTTGATCACTCTCTATTCACTCAGGTAGTTTTAGCAGGTGCAATGGGACAAGTTGTGTAGTCCACAGGGCACTGCTGATGGCAAAAGAGAAGCTGTCCATAATGATTGATTCACATCAGCCTCATCAAGCAGCCTTTTGCTTGAAAATAGGTGCTTATATAATTATTGTTGATGACATGACAGGATTATTTCTGCAGCTGTTGAGTTGAGCTGGTCTCGAGCTGGAAGTAAGAATATGTCAGCTGTGATGTTGACTGGAACATAAGAGGTCAAGAGACAAATGCATTTGGTCTCTTGAATATAAAATAAAAGTATTTTATATTCAAGAGACAAATATAAAATATTTGTTATTATACAAATATAAAAGCTGTTAAGACACCTAGAAAAGGCTGTTACCTTTCTCAGAGTACCATTTCTCTAGAGCTTATTGTATTATACAATAAAACTAAAAACTTAAACAGAAGACTTGTTCCTACTCTCTTCCTTTATTTATGTTTAAAGTTATTTCTGTTTATTTACTCCAGGACATTTGAAATGGACCAAAGCTGAGGATATTGACATAGAAACACCGGGATCTATTCTAGTGAACACTAACCTGAGGGCTTTAATAAATAAACACACCTTTGCTTCTTTACCTCAGCATTTTCAACAATACCTCCTGCTTTTGCTTCCAGAAGTAGACAGGCAGGTAAGTAGCATCATAAAATATTTCTGTTTTTAATGGGACATTTTTACAGTTTGTTTGCATAGGCTGATTTGACTGACTAGGAATCGTTCCAGGAAAGAATTAGAAAATCTCCATACTTTCTTAGGTAAAACCGTTAGATGTAGAATGACTGTAAAGTTTATCTATGAAAACCATCTCCTGCTTCTTTGCTTCCTCAAAACTCAGCAGCTGTCTGATTTGTCTGAATGGAAACTGGGCAGCAAATCTTTCAAACTTGCCAAATCGCTTAATTAGTTTTTCTACCTATGGTGTTGAAGATACACTTCTCATTCTCAAAACTTTCTTTATTTTGAGTCTCTTTTCACCTGTGATCTCCCTTGGTGCTCTGCCAGCAATGTCCAGGTCAATATTAGCTCTGTTCATTCTCCTGCTCTTCACCTTTGACACATACCTGCGTATGATCACTCTGCTCCAGTGCACTGAATCCATTCATTCACACCTTTTATAAAGAATATCTTCTCCAGAGCTTATGTCAGTGTGCTTGGATGTGTTGAGGAGAGTGATTTGGACAGTAACAGGCTGGAAATAAAATTTCAGTTTCGTGATCTTTTCTACAATGTCCAGTCCTTCCTGCATTTGTTGATCAGATTGTAGAATTTCTTTGAGTGAGGAAAAAAAATCTTTCCAGCATGTCTAGGAGTTAAAATAGAAAAGAGATTTCATTTACTCCCTTGTCTCACTTAGGGATTCAAACAGTCTTACCAGTTTCAATGGGGAATATTCATGAACTTAATTCAGACTCATTAACTTACCCAAATAGGGCATTATATTTTTTGCAGATGGTCAGTATCCCTCTTTTAATATAGTAACTAGAGAATGCAGATCACTTAAATGAGTAATTAAAACCTGCATCTGCAATCAGTATTTCATTTCAGTATTGCAGGTTTTATTTCTTAAACTGTTAGTAGTTAGTCTACCTCTAAAGCAGGGCGAAGACATTGAATATGACACAGAAAGAAAAATTGTATTGATGTATGTTTACTCAGCCTCTTATCAAATTAGATACTGTATGTTGTGGACTGTAATTCTACATTTAATAACAGAATACTTGAGAAAGAACATCGGAACAAGATCCATAGGAGATACAATATAAATGTATTCTCAAACTCCCACAATGCAGTCAAAGTCAATATTGACAAGTTTTAAGAAAACTTTTTTCCCTGCTGCCAAACAGATTAACTCAGTGCCCAGCAAATATTTTTCTGATAGTTTTGATTTTTGGTCCTCTATCTAGTTAATCCATCAGAAAAATGTACTCAGTAAAATCATGTTTTCTCTCCAACCATCAAAGACCCAATGTTCACAAATTATATTTCAAGTATGGGGCCTTTTTTTAGAAGTTTTTTACTTTCAAATATATTTTTAGTAGTGGAGTATCTACGACTGACAAGCCACTTACCTTCTTATCAGTGTTCTTACAGCAGAGTTTTTTGGCAAGAAAATCAAGAGAATATTTGTTGAATTTAAACATGCCTCACTACTAGTTAAAAGCAGTGCATTTTTTTAAACTTGTATTTCAAAAAGCATTCACATAATGCATATAAGATGTTATTTCAGAAATAATTGGACACTGTTACTTCACAAGCAAATGTTATGATAAGACATTTGCAGGTGTCCTTCTGTCTGTCATCTTCTCACAGCGTTCTGTGGGTTTGTGCAGCATACCAGGTTTTCATCTGCATTTGGAAGGCAGGAGTCACCAGTCATCTCTGGAAGTTTAATGGAAATGCTTGGCCTCTAAGTGTGAAAGTTTGAAAATTGTTTTCCAGTGGAGAGTGGAATAGCCCTGAACCCTCACTTTGCAGAAATCTTAGCAGAGAAATAAATGCATCTCTCTTCTTGATATCTGAGAATATGTCCTCAGCTATGCCTGAAGTGTGCCATCCTAGATACAGACTGATGAAAACAATTGAACTGATGTTCTTTTCCTTCCTGTGGCAAGTGGAAAGGGCCCATGTAGTGCTTAAGGATTAAGTAAAAGGAGAAAGAATTTTAACCAGAGAGCTCTGGTGGGAATCTCTGCTGTTGGTCACTCTGACTGAACAAGGCAATGATATTCAGTTTTCCTCTTTTATTTCTACTTTCTAAATCAAATGGTGCATCAGGCAAGCAAAAATGGTGCAACACTATTCTTTGAGTTAGCTGCATATCTCTGGGGGTTCCATTTTATTGTTTTATATTGTCCTTTCTTTGATTAGTCTCAAAATTCTTATTTCTGCTCTTCTGGCTTAGAAGTGTTCCTTCCCTGTGTGCTGCTCTGCAGTTGGCTGCTGTTGTCTTCCCCAGAGAAAGCTGCATTTCTGTGTTGCCATGTGGATATAGTATGTGAAGTACTGTAATAAATGGCACTATAAAAATGTAATAGAGTTATGCTATTTGTGTATATATAGTGATCTGTGAAATAAATTGCTAATGAAGTGCAGTTTCATTTAGGCTTTATTACTGCTTCACATAGAAAACCCCATGATGAATGATTCTTTGTCATTTCTGTCATAAACACCATTTTTCTGGGTGGTATAACTCCTCCTCCTTAAATCGTACTCAGCCAAAACTTGTCATGCATGTGTCAGTTTGAATAAGCATTTTTAGAAACCATTAGTTAAAGGAGTTGAGGTTTTCTCGTTTTTATATGCAAGTGTTTATTATAAATAAATGGCTTCTCTCTCAACCTTGGTTAGTCTAATGCGTTCAAAAAAAGTTCAGGGACAAGTTAGGAGCTTTTTGGGATATGTTTTCTGATCTTTCTTTTGTTTTCAAGCTTTGTGGTTGCTATCAGGGAGCTATTGGAGCCCACGGAACAGAAAGCCTTAAGAAAGATGTCCCAGAACGGAAGAAGTTGAGAACAATTCTTCTGATGTTCATGTTGTCATTTTTCCTTCTTCAGTTAGATTTTTGACAAAGTGGAAGAATAGGGTCATTGCCTTTTTTCTCCCTTGGGAAAAGATAAACTGTATCATGAGTTATGATTACAATTTAAATTGATTTCAGCTTGCATATTAGTTTAAATTTTATTTCAGTAGCAATGAGACCATGTGTAATTTTCTATATTCAAAATGACTATAAAAGAAATTGGATCAAGTTGGCAGTTATGGTAGATGCATTTTATCAAGGATTTTATTTGTTTTGAATTGGGCTCAGAGGGAATAAGTATGTAGACATTGTTCAAATCACAGAAACAAAGAATGTCCTGAGTTGGAAGGGACCCATGAGGATTCATCCAGTCAGGCTTCTCACCCTGCACAGGACAGCCTCAATCACACCATGAGCAAAAATCAGGCTTGGTTCTGTGACCTCTTCTCGGGGGACCCTGTTCCAATGCTCAGCCACCCTCTGGGCGAAAAACCTTTTCCTAATATCCAACCTAAACCTCCCCTGACACAACTTCCGGGCATTCCCTTGGGTCCTGTCACTGGTCACCACAGAAAAGAGGTCAGTCCCAGTCATGGCTGAGAAGAACCATGAGAAAACCTCATGAGCGAAATTTGAACATCCAGATTTTCAGCTCTTCATTAATCTGTATGGATTCAAAGACTTAAAATCCTTGAAGCTCAGTTGATACAGAAGCCTATTGGGTGATTCTCTGGGAGACCTATATGACTGAGCTGGAAATATAGAAAACATGCAGGTATAGAATTGCATGGAAAGAAAAGTCTCTGCACAAGATATTTCAGTTATCACAAATTCCAGCAAAGTATTTTTCTTTGCAGCTCTAATTAGAACATTCTACAAATGTTATAAATAGCAATGGATTTTTCATCAAACACCTACTTCTGACATTGATACCTCAAGATGACAATTACATTTAACAGAAGCCTTCTTGACCTCTCAGCAAATACTCACTTTCAAAGCAGGAAGTTTCTCCCCATATCTAGATTGCTGTATGGCATTGAGTTGTTAAATATTAATTAAACAATGTATATTGTGCAGGGATGTGCAAGAGGTCTTTACAACAGGTTGCTGAAAATGAATGGCAGTTGGCCATGTTGTGTCTACACCAGCTTTCCTTGTTGGTGTTTCTGGGTAGTCAAATTCCTCCTCTTAACACTGGGGTATAGACAAAAGGAAGGGGAACACACCCACTTGCTTAGCTTCCAAGAAGAGAAGTGTAACATTATCTGAAAAGTAGCAGAAAGCTGAAGTGATTTTACTAATCCTTAGGGAACTAAATAAAATGTTCTTTCCTGAATGCTCTGAAAAAAGCGTGTCTTTTCAGACTCTGTGACTGCTTAACACCTTCCTGATCTTTGAGAATTTCACTCCATCTTGCATTTTCTCTTCTGGTAATACGGGACTTTTTTGAGTCTCTTGTGATTTGCACCTGCCCTGCTCTTTCACATAGATGCGAACCTCTTCCTACAAAAATACTTCAAAGCCACGTCAGACGTGTGTTAGGTAGCACTGTCATTTTATCAGACCAAATCTATTCAGGAAAAACATTCCAAACAGTAGAGGAAATCCCAGTAGTAGTTATATCATCTTTTCTCAGCTTTACTTGTTTCATGAAAGAAATTTAGCAATTATCTATCTTTTATATACAGTTTATAGTCAGGTCAGTTACTTAAATTAGAAACTTCAGTATTCCTAAAGAATTACTTAAGTCGTATAGTATTGCAGAAAGGCCTGTGAATATTTCAGGTTGGTAGCAGGTCAGTTTACTAAAAAGAAAAACATGATGTACAAATCAAAAGATTCTTGAATGTGTCAAAACCCACCTTATTCTCTTTCTTTTGATATCTAAATCAGTGAATCCCAAAATAATTGGTCTCTTGGGTCAGTGCTAGTATTGCTATGCAATCACGTCACAGCATCCTTTTATTTTAAGGTCAGTTCAGGTTCTGTGTATCTGTCTTGTCCTGTTCTTTTAGGTTGGTGCAGTTTGAATCTGTCACCTTGCAAAGATTCCTTCTCACCTTGCATTGAGAAAAAGCACAGGGTGATGTCAGCTAGTGATTTGCTCTGTTCCGTTTAAAATAATAAGAAGTAATTTTGGGGAAGGTTATCTACAGAATTCCAATTCAAACCTCTTTGTTTTCATGCAGTATGAATCAGCTTAGTATCTGTTCCTACAATCTGAGCAATGATAGCAAAAGGTAACCATTGTTTTTGATGTGCACAAATTACTCCTACTCCCAAGCACATCAGTTGGAATTCTGTGGTGGAGAGTGGGTAATGAATAATACAAAATATTCTTTTACTTGTAAAAGTCAAGAAGTCAAGTCTGCTGACATTCTGAACACTTAGTATTTAGTATGTATCTTACTGTATATTAGTTATTGTTATTTGAAGACAGTAAGTGAAGCTGGATTTTCACAGTTTGTTTCTTGTAGCAATGTAACCATCTCCCTGCTTGTTTTATTAACTTCATCAGTGCTCGAGGATTATATTTGCCATTGGATTTTTGCAGAATTGCTTTTATAAAAAGACTAACTGCAGAAATTAGTGCTGCGTGTATTATTTGCTTCCAGGTTTATTTTATGTTTCTCGACATGGAATTATTATGTAGCTGTAGTTAAATGGTTACCTTATCTTAGCTGCCTTTTTTGCTGATACTACAATCTTTTAGCTATGTCCTTTTCCATTCTCTATCATCACTAGCTTTCAAATATTTATTATTATGCTCCTGTAAATGTTTGAGTTTTACACTGAAATAGTTTTAGGGTTATGACAAAAGCATTTAGTTCAGAGGAGAACATTTGCAACTGAAGGTTAAATGTAACATATGTCATCTGCACCTAAGCAGATTTAAAAAGCTGTTAAATTGGCACCCCTGTGTGTGCAGTAATTGAAGGTCATTTTATGTCACATTTCTCCCTTTAGCTGACATTTTTTCTTCGGTTTTACTGGTTGATGTGAACAGCATGGCATTGTTATAATGTGCTTTATTTGTACAGCTTTATTAGAGTAGTTTTAATGCAGGTATCTTACAGGCTAGATATATGGAGAAATTCCAAAGATTTAATCTTTTCAATAAGATTCTGGGTCTGCCTTTTCAGTAAGATTCCGTGTCTGATTCCTGAGCTGAGCTAGCCAAGGGTTTTCAGACAGGTTAATACCCCCAGCTGGCCTTCTGTCCTTATACAGGAAGTTAATACTTATTTTACCTAACACACCTATAGGGATGGTGTATGTGTGTATTTCACAGTCACGTATTAACAACAACCATCAGTTTCACTTTACGTGAGTTGAAAGCTGAAGCATTTTACTTCAAAATCCCAGTTGTCTTTAGCTGCAAGAAAGCTACTCTTTCAGAAAGCTACTCTTTCCCTAGGCAGTCCAGAAAGGCTCACTGCAATTGCATTGCAATCTGGCTGCTCTGATTGATGTGGTAATGGAATTCTTGTTTGCTTGTTTGCAGTAATCCCTGGAGGTCCTCCTCAGTATCAGTACGTCTACATATGTGAATAGGAAGCTTTACATTTTTGATTAAGTGTCATGGCTTCATATTTCTGCAGGCTTGGTCACTGTAGTTCAGAAGTGTGAATCGGTGTTTTTCACCTTGCCTGATCCATGTTGTGGAAATTCTTTTTTGATTTCTAAAGCCTAGTTACAAGCTCTTGTCACACTTAAAACATGTCTCACCTTTAAGAACACGTTTTGCAGAGGTGTTAGCAGAGCTATTGCATTTGCTTTTGTCTGTAGCAAGGCTAAGCTCAGTTGGAACATCTAGTAGGACACAGCAATGGTGCTATGCCCCCTGAAAGCTAAAAATGCAAGATCCACAGCTGTCTCTGCAGCATCCTTTCCCATAAGTCCTTCTGATGTGTGAGAGGCCCTTCACTCAAGGTTGTTCTTCTGATGCAGACTAGTGAAGCTTTTGTTCCCCTCTTGTTCCCTTCAAGCAAGTTTTCTAATGTACAGTGCACAGCTGTTAGTGCTTAAAAAAAAGAGGACTTTGTATGCAATACAAGTTCCATTTACATTTGACAGAATTATTAGTACTTTAAAAAGAGAAGTGGTAAAGCAGCTCCCTTCCAGTGGGAAAGTAAGTGCCTCACATAAGTGCCTTTTTAAAAGACTGCACTAGGAGCTGTGTTATGAGAGTATAACTAATGTGTGGACATAAGGGGTAACGTACATGGGCACAAGAGACTGGTATGCTCCAAGTTATGTAGCTGTTAAGGATGCACTGCAGCACTGCAGTGTGTAGTGTTCAAACTGCGCCTCCCTTGCAAAGTGCTAATAATTAAGTGATATGAGTCGGTCTGCAGTGCCTCCAGTGTTGCCACTGTAGGGCCGTGCTGGAATTAGATGCAGAACAGAACATTCCTTACCGTTCTGAATCTGAGGACAGAGGGGGACTTGGAAACAGGATGTTGGATGCAGGTGCGGCAAAAGGAAGAGCAAGCAGAAGCGATCCATCCATGCTTCTGCAGCACTCTCCCCCTCTTCACCCTTATTCCCACCCTCTCTCTGCTTCCCCCCTCGCCTTTCCCTCCCCTCACCCTTTTCCAGTATAATTGTTTGACTTAAATACTAAAGAGAAAAAAAAAGGGTGAGACTTTTTTCCTAATTATTTCAGAACATTACTATTCTTTGAATTATTTAATCTCAGATTTAGCTTGTTCTCTCTTGTGTTAAGAACATGCGGCCATTTTTTTTTGCATAGAAAGGCAGTGTTTTCTAATGCCTAGAGGAAAGGGATTAGATGCAGGATTTTTATTTTGGACAGCCATCAAAAATGACTGAATAATTTTAGATGCTTACATGTAACTTTCCCTCACCTTCTGCTTCTTGGGCTCAAAGGTATATATCTATAATTTTATTATTAAAAACTAAGTGAATAGACCCTGGTTGTTTATATCCCTTTTTCTGCACTCTCCACAAAATATGAACATTCTTGGATAATTTAATAATGTTTAACTTTCTCAGAGTCATCTTTCCTTAAACAAGTTCCATACATGCTCGCCTTGATCACAATCCATATATGTTTTTCTGCCTATTTTCCCCCCAGGCTTATATGCCTTTTCTAGTACCTTTATAAATACTTGCTTTTTTCTATGTGTTCTGACATGCTTGGGTTCACTAATTACGTGAAATCTATGTATTAGAAAAAATGAGTTTTAATTGTTACTTCTAGAATTTGAATGCAGTTAGACAGCACTGTTTGCTGCATGTTCTATTTTGCATGAGTTTTGTTTCATTTTAAAACATGCTTTATCTTTTCATTTTGTCAGATGTATTACTCTCCTAAAATTCTTCATCTAATTTCTTGCATCTGAGCTCAAACAGATTGGATTCTATTGTCTTTTTTGACACTACAGTGTATTGGAATGAATATAGCTATCCCACTTGTCTTCTTGATTTAGACAAGGTCTAAATTAACAAGTCACATTTCATTTTGAAAACATATGTTTGCAATTCTTCAGTCTTACTCGGCATATTTCCCACTTTAGTGAAGATGGAAAAGGTCTTTGTTTCTTTCTCTAAAAGATGCTTCTTGCTTTTCTCCTCATGTCTGAAGCAATTATTCCTACAGTAGTAGATAATTTCTTTTTCATCCTTTGATGTTTTACTTCTAAGTTTAATCTGGTTATTTTTTATAGGACTAAAGTAATACTCAGAATCACTTTCACCATCTGTCTTCAAAATCTGTCTTTTCATTTTGTATTTGAAGGCAGACTGTTCATGTTATGTCAGTGATCAGGTGGGAATGACAAAGAGCTTTACTTGTAAAGATTGATAACTTCATAATCAGAACTAAAGAAAATTAGCCATATTCTGGATCATGTTATCCTTTACTGTGAAAACGTGAGACCCATGGAAGAGAGCTTATACAGAGTGAACATGTACACCCAGGCTGAGGTACATCAGTATTGCTGAGAGAACCATAGGATGGGTTGGTACCTGTCCATGTCACCTCTCCAGACCTGAACTTGTGGTGGCTGACTTTGTTCTGGCAGCAGCTCTTGAGTCAGACTCTGTATTTCTGTTTGCTGTATTTACATATGTATATGGTGTTGGATGTATCTCTTACGATTCATCTATTTATCAGTGTTACTATAGGTATTTTGTAGTCACAACAGCAAAAAGGGTAGTTGCATCTTGTCAGTAGTATTTCCTTTATATTCCTGTTTATATACTTCATACTCAGAAGCTCCTCCACTGTTGACTTTAAATACATGGTAACTGGTTTAAGAAAGGATAGATTTTTCATCAGTCATGGCACTGTGTAAATGTGTTCATTTTTCTGTTTGAGATGAGCCTCTGAGTGTTCCTTATCTTCAGGCAAAGAAACAGTTGCTATCCTCTTGTGTCTTTGGGTTTTTGCAAGACCTGTCTATTTGTAAAAAATGTTCTGTGTTTTCATCTGCATTACTTCTTCCACTTTCCAACCATCTGTGTCCCCAGGACCTGAAATCATCAATGTTTTGTACTAAACTTGGTAATTACTGACTCCTTAACTATTCACTCCCCTCCTTTTTTTACTTCTTTCCAGTATTACATCTTTCTCTGCATGTTTCCCTTTCCCTTTTTTATGTATATCAGAGCTGTTGACAATCTTTTGCTTCCCTTGAAACAAAAGACAGGCAGAGAAGAAAAGGAGGAGTGATTGTTGCCCTCAAGGGGATCAGCATGTGTGTGAACCTCTTTTATAGGGTCGATTAAGTCCGGTTCAGGTTTTAGGGGTTTGGGTCAGAGAAGAGGCAGTGGCATGAATGCCATTGTGATGTGAGTTTAACAGACCATCTCATCTAACTCAGCATTTGTAAGGCCACAATTAGAGTACCTTGTCCCATTGTAGGACTTTGTCTAGGTAAGAACAGGGCCAGGGGCAGTTTTACCAATGTGTATGAAAGGATTAGGGCACTATCAGAGGCAGTAAGTACAAACCAAAAAGCAGGAGCTTTCGTTTGGACATGAAGTAAAAGTTTTTTTTAGTGCGGGTGCAGGCTGTTGAGGGCACTGTTAAAGAGGTTGTGAGTTCTCCATCCTTGGACATATTAAAAACTAACTGATTTTTATTTCTAGCTGAAGTGTGCTATTATAGTTCAATAGCACAAACACGTTAATACTTTCAGTGTGCTTCTCTCAGGTCTGGAAATGAATGAAAGGCCTGTGCCTTAACTTGGTAGGTTATCTATCACATGTACAGGTGTTTCTTGGGGATGGGGTTTTGTGCAACCTGGCCTAGTGGAAGGTGTCTCAGGCCATGCAGGGGGTTGGAACTAGATGATCTTTTAAGGTCTCTTCTAACCCAAACCATTCTTTGATTTAGTGTAGGAAAGCATACACCATTTTGTACCGGAAATTATGTGGGTTATTCCATTTCTAGTTTCTAAATCAAACTTGAAAAGAAAATATGGTCGTGATTATGGACAGCTCAGCAGAAACATCTGTTCAGTCAACCTTTAAGCAACAACAACACCAGGGAGGCTACACAAAACAAAATACCCTTTTCATTAAATAAATACTATTAAGTCATCATCTTCAATATTAAGTGTGGCCAGTTCAGTTCAGAAGCTGTGGAAAGAGCTCAGAGGAGAGCACTAAAGTTTGCACAAGCCATAAAAATGTCCAAAGAAAAATTACTGGACTTGAGCTTTTTAATCTACCGGAACAAAATTAAAAGTGAAGAGCATCAAATTTAATAAAATCAACTGCTGTATTTCATACAATAGACAACCAAGCTATGGAAATCTTTTGCATGCTAAAAGTTAGTATTGATTGCTGCCACAGTTCAACTGATATAAATAGAAGATGGTGAATGCATATATATGAGTAGTAGCCACAGTTATATCAAACAGACTAAAATATTTATGGACATTAAAATTCCCTTTTTCAGTCTTATGCCAGCTAAACTAAATAGAAATAGAAAATTTTTATTTGACAGCTTTCTTAGTAATTGGCTATTATGTGATCTTTCACAAGCTTTATCTACATGATGTGTTCCTTGCAATTATCAAGGATTAGTTCAACCTCTGCTTTGATCTGATATTGTTACCATATGGTACCACTCAGATATGACTAAATGCTGTAAAATACAGCATCTTTGCTTAGCATTGAGTTGTGTAGCAGAAACACTACCATCAGAAATGCAGCCATTGTTTAACAGAACTTCAGATTTTTTGTGACAACTACAGCTGCTTTTCCTTTTGACCCAAGTGCATTCACACTCATTCTCTATTATAGACTTGCCAACTGTTAGAGCATTATTTTAGTTTGGTCCCATTTATCACAGTCTCTTTTGAATAGTAGTTGTATAAGTGGAAAAATGACTTTTAGATAGGTAATGGTGTACTTGAATAGTCAGCAGTATTCTGTAGGAAATGGAGAAACTTAATTATTTTCTTACTATAAATACATGCGAGTTCACTTAAAAGTATTTTGCAGATGGATAGAAGTTAAGTTTTATAATTGCCATTATTTAACAAGAGAACTCTAGCTGTGGATAACTCCTTGACATAATTGATTCCCAGGTCATTAGCCAAAGTAGTGAACTAATGATTGTTTTGCATTATTGCAGAGAATTTAGGCTTTTATAAGTGCAAGCAGATCTTATTAATTTCTGAAGAATGTGTCAGTCACAATATGAACAGGCCAGAGACTAACAGGAGCACATATAGCAGTAAGTTCTGTTTCACTTTTTAGTAACTTGTACTAAAATATCAGTATGGACAAAGTGTATGGCTTTGTAATACTAGTCTCTGCAGCCATTCAGTATTTCCCAGTGAGAATTTCTGTCTCTTGGGCTTAATGAGAAATCTCTTGCACGGGGTTGCCACACTCAGCCTCAAGGAAGAAAGTATCTACCTTGACTTTTAACATAGCTCAAGCTATCAACTGTGAGTACAAAATTCGTTCATGAATGAGGAAGGATCCTTCCAGCCATCATGAAGCGTAACTGGTAGCAGATACAATGGGTTTGTGTTTGAGAATGATGATTCCAGAAGCTGAGTGTAATCTAAGGTTTTAATTGCATGCAGGCAAGCTAAGGCATTATCTTATGAAATCACAGTGTTCCTGAAGGTCACGCTGTCCAGATGAGGGGCTCTTTCAGATACGAATCACGAGCTGTGGTCAATTATATTTGACTGCATAGAGTGACTCCACTGGAAGGGCATTAAGAGGTTAGAAGCCAGGAAGCCATAATGCAAGGACTGACTCTTAAGCACCTTTCTTTGAAATTGGAGGTTGGCAATTGGTCAGAAGTTAAATATGCAAGAGCACTTCTAGTTTTCTTTTTAATGATATTTTAATAGATGGAATTTTGTTATACCATGTTGACATACAAAACATGGCAAAAAAAGGAAAATTTATCTCGTCTTCTCTACACTAAGGCAAAATCAACAATGCCTGCTTTTCTTTATATTGGCTAAAACTTTTTTTTGGCTGTTCAGTGGTGGAGAATTCACAGCCTGTCCAAAGAAATCTAGTGTTTCATTGTTTTCACCAATAGAAAGCTTTTTACTTGGGGTCTGATCTGAATCTTTCTTGCTGCAATTCTGAACTGTTCATCTTTGTTCTTTTTGGCATCTACATGTAGAGTATGGAGATTGCTGTGCCCCTGTTTCTTTTTCTTGAGAAACAGCCCATAATAATGCAGTTTTGGTATATTTAGGACCTTAAATCTGTTCCTAGCCTCATTTATCTCCTTTGCATTTTGTATGGGTTCTGAGTTGCATCAGTCAGAATTGAATGTAAAGCTCAACTGGTAGGTAACACCAAGGAGAGCAAAACTCATTTATCTGCTTTTACACTGTACTCTTTGTAACTTAGAGTGTTGTGCTTACCTTCTTTGCAATTGCAAGGTTGACTTACATTCAGTTTGTGAACTGTCCATCAATACAAGTACTTTTCTACAGAACCATTGCATAGCCACTGTTTCCTCATTTTGCGTTTCTCTAGTTTTGTATTATACAAGAGTGTGAGACTTCCCATTTGCCACTATTGCAATGCCCTGCTTTATCCCTGTTGTTTCCAAAGTAATTCACAAAACCATCAAGAGAATTCTGATGCTCTCTTTACATGCTCTCTGTCTGATAGTATTTCCAAATTACTTACATCTTTTTATAATGTTCCTGAATACACAGACTCCCAGTTGATAATAAATAAACAATAGTTCCCTAACTAAAGAGTTCTGAGTAGTTCTTTGGCGACCTAATTACAATTTATATATCCTGGCTTTGCTTAAGAAAATATTAAGCAACGCTGCATTGTTATGATCAAGAGACACAACTTGTGCTGCTGCTCTTCTATCACAAGGCCTTTTATGCTATCAGAGAGAAAATAGACTGATCTGACATAACCTGCTCTTGACAAATCTGTGTTGGCTGTTGCTCAACTCCTGGTTAATTTTCAGGCAGTTGTGTATGGTGTGATACCTTACATGGTTCAGATGTGGGCTTGGCAGTGCTGGGTTAATGGTTGGACTTGATGGTATTAAAGGTTTTCTCCAACCTAAATGATCCTATGATTCAATCTTGTGCCTTAACCATTGCACATATTTTCCAGAGCATGAAGACGGGGAAGAAGCAAGCTATTTAAACACAGATATCTTGTGTCAGCTGAGAGGCTAGCACCTGACTTCTTCAAAGTATTAAAGATCCCATGTAGAGTCTGGGTTGTATCCGTTTAGAATGTGTCCATATCAGTATCTTAGGACAGCCTAGAGTATCACAAAAAAGAATGGGTTGTCTGTGCATAGGCCATGTAGTTCTGAAGCTGGCTAAGTCTGTAAGTCCTTAGCTGTCCTATTCCCTTCTTTAGACACAGGTAATTCATATGTGCTATATATGTATAACCAGCATGTATAATTTTGCATTTGTGTTCATCATTTCTTCAAAATCCATCTTTTAACAGTTCTGAAATAGATTTGTATCTAAGCATTTAACAGGCTAGACTATCAAACCCAGATGATTTGAATGCATTTAAGTAATATTGAGCTGCTTGCCTGTTTTAGGTCAGTCCTGACCCTTTTGCCTTTTGTTGCTGGTGTTAATTGTATTAAGCACCTCAACCCAGTAGATTTGTGGTGAGGAGTCATAAAAAAAAAAGAAGGAAGTTTTAACATTAGCTTTGTCTCTGTATTCCTCTAGTATTCCCCAGTGTTGCACAACAGTCTCTTTCTTTCATCATCTTCTTGCTTTAAATGTACTTACAGAATTATTTCTTCTGGAGTTTGATGTGTCCCTTTCCAACTGTGTCTAATTTTGGCCCATTATACCATGTTCTGCTGTGGTATTCTTACTTAGTAAGTTGACCTCGTTTCCATTCCCTACATGCTGTGAGATCAACAGCGAGATCCTAACTAAGACAATGTGGTCTTATTGTACAATCCCATTACTCCTTTGCAGGAGGCTTTGCACTCCATGTGGTCAGCATTGTTTATTTAAAGAACTGTGACAGTTTTTTTGACTCCTTTTTCACTAGCACTGTGTTCTTCGGGATTCTTCCAACTAATTCTGCTAATTTATGAAAGTATGCCTACTTAAATCACATTTTTAAAATTCTTTTGTCTTTCTTTCTTTTCTTCTTTTTTTCACAAACAAGCCTAATCTATTATATTACTATCAGTCATGAATTATCAGATCGTCATTTTGCCAGTTAAGTCAAAAATGCCGATTGTCAGCTGAATCTTCCAAGTCCTCCTACGTACCATTTGCAGTTCTTGCATTGGTGTTCAACCATCAAAGACTGAAATAAATGTACCACTTCCATCACATTATCTTCTTCTTTAACCCCTTATTTTATAAATAAACTTTTTTTGGCAGTGGATCGCAGAACAGGATTTATTTGAATTTGATTTGCCCATACTATTGAGCTGTGCATATAAATACAGCATTCAAATTTTGAAGAATAAGCAAGTCTGTCTATAGAGCATGTTCCTTTCCTCCACAAGAGCTGTTTTCAATCACTGTTTGCCTATTGCCATATCTCTAAACATTCTTGGGGCATCACCACGTGTTGAAAATGACAAAGCCATTCTGCTATAGCATCTATTAAACCACCATTCATTATCAGTATATGTCTATCACTGCTGATAAAAATATCAAGAGATCCCTAGGTTCCATGATAATTCCTACAGCCTCCTTGTCACTTCTGATCCACTCAGTCTCATGCCTGGCAATATTCTTAGGGTGAAGGTGGAGGGACATCATGAGCAGTGAAAAAGGTAGGTTTTGCAGGTATCATACCTACCAACACCTTCCTGAGGTTCATTACACAGTCTCTGTTGTCCTCCTTACAGATGATGTAGATCAAGTCAATACTTGAACATAAAGCTCTCTAAAGTATCTGCCTTCAGAGTGTCAGTCACTAAAGTTACTGCATCTTCAGATGTTCCATCTGCACTGTACAATAATCACAGGTCAGTGGAATTCTGGTGACCAGCGCTGGAGAATTGAATTTGTTACAAATTCATGTTACAAAACAGCAGTGGTGTCTCTCTGCACACATAAATAAAATGTAATGTTTCCTGTGTGTGATATAAATGCTCCTAAATTTTTCATTTTAATATTTTGGAAGCTTCAATGCAAAAGCATCAAAATGTATTTTCTCATCTCTTCCATCTTTTGTAGATAATTTCTTTTACACACCTTTGGGAAAGTATGTGAATTATAGGATTGTTCTTCCCCCGAGATAAAATATAGAGTTATTAGCAATTTTTAGAAAAGGTATAAAAAATTAGCAGTACTGGACCCTTCATTTGGATGAATCTTCATTTCCTTTGCTGATTTTTTGATTACTTTTGTGTTTATGTTTTTTGATTGGTTGGTTTTGATTTTATTTGGTATTTTTGTTGTAAGGCTGAGAGAATTGGGATGGCTGGGCCTTCTAAAAAATGGGGAAAAACTTCTTTACAGGGCCTGTTGCTGTAGGACTGAGGGGTAATGGTTTTAAACTGAAGGAGCATTGATTCAGATTAAATAGAAGGAAAAAAGGTTTTTATGAAGATGGTGATAAAACACTGAAAGAGGTTGCCCATGGAGGTGGCAGCTAAAAACTTTCAAGGTCAGTTTGGATGAGGCTCTGAGGCACCTGATGATGAATGTGTCCCTCTGATAGTTCAGTGTATCCCTGCTCATTGCAGAAGGGTTAGTCTAGATGACCTTTAAAAGCTCCCTTCCAACTCAAACTATTCTATGATTCTAGTCAAATGACATGATATTCACACATAAGCTTTCATGTAAGAAATACAGTATACTACACGAGAACAGTGTTCAACGGATCATTAGAAATTTTATAAATACATTAGGAGAAATTTGAATTATTTGAAAGAGATATAGAAATAATAGATTGACTAATTCCTTGTCTTTCCAGATTCTAGCTAAAATCAGATAACCTACCAGTACAGATCTATGCTGTAATTACTGTATACTTACTAAACACCAAAGTGCATCTCCAGGTTGAGCTAAAAAAATAATCCCTGCCTTATTTTCAGAAGAGAATTTTCAGTAAAACTTGGAAGAAAATAATTGAAGTAGTTGTTCTAGAAAGGTTACTCAGTTTGTTCTGATAAGAGTGTTTGATATTTGCTTTGTAATGCAAATAGATGCTGGGTTTTAAGAGATATGTTTTGGGGTTGGGTGGTTTTTTGTTTGTTTCCAATAAAAAGAGGAACTTTCAAAAGCCACTGTGAATTCTGCATGAAAGTATTAATTAGAAAGCATAATTCTGACATTGTGCTTAATCAGAAAAACCCAGAAATTTAAAGCCTGACAGAATAAAACATAAACTTTCCCAGAAATGTTTATTGTTCCAGCTCATTAACACACTGTCTCTGTTGGACAGCATTTTTAAATACCATAAAAATTAACAATGTATTTAAGAACTGCTTTATTGGCATGTTTCTCCAAATTCTAATTTAAAGCTGGTGGTTAATTGTGCTGTCTCTATCATCAGAGCTTAGAGAAGTGAATACACTCCATGGCTTCAAAATTTCCACTTTAACTTTTTGATTCAAGTGAAAATGCATTCTCCAGGTGAAGTAAGAAAATATTCCAGTAGAGATTGTTAGCTAACATTGTAGGAGGATGACCTCTTAATCCTTTGAAGTTTAACAGAGCATGAAAAATGTTAGCCTGATTTCACATGACTAGGGTATTGAGAAAAAGTATAAAACATCTTTAGTTTTGTTGTTTCTGATGGACTCTTTCAAAACAACTAGATGTAAAATTACTTGGGTTTTGTCTGTTCCAACTTGTTCAAACTGTTTTTCACTGTGTAGAAATCTTTAAATGGACTGAAAATGGCTAAAAGATTGAACTTCTTGTTAATTTATTTTGAGTAGTGGTATCCGCTTTCTGCATAATGCTTTATTCCTTCTATAATATTTTCAGAATTTCTGTTTTATTTGCTTTGTCTCTTTGGCCATTATGACTTTCTTTAGCGTTTTTGTCCTCATCCTTTTCTTTGAGCTTTTTCTGGTTGAATAAATCCTTCCTGTTCCATTCCCAGCAAATGTTTTCTTTGATCTCAATTTCCTAAGCAAGTTGGGCGAAGTCACTGGGGCTGCACAACTCTATTTCTTCCATTTTTAACATTAGTATCCATATGTGTACCAAGTCTAGATAATGATGTCTACTTTCATACATCCCTCTATAATGTTTAAGCCTGAAATGATTCTTCCACGTAGTGTTAAAATAGATCGTTGTAAGCTTCTCCTCTAATTAATTAGTGCATTTCCACCTTCTGTATCATCAGATGCTCTTGTGTTTAGATTTTGGTTGTTCTAGCTACATAAATCTTCCATGAATTATGTGGACCCATGTACACAGGTCTCTGGAAAGGCCCTTCTCTGCTGGTTCATCAGTGGCAATGACTATCATGCAGTCAGTCAGTGACTTCATATTTACTTCATTGCTCTTACATTTCTTAACCTAAGCATCTTTAACATCATCTTTTCAGTCTTGTGGACTTAGTTCCCCAGTATTTGTAAACTGCTGCAGTTCATACCTAAAGTGGTCAGTGAAGTATGTATCAGGTTTTTTATACAGTTCACAAATGGACTTCCATTTTTAATTGGCCTATAATATTTTTTTTTCTTAGGTAACCAATATAATTCCCCCTTTTTGCTATTCTTTTGGGAGTTTGTTTCCCCTTCCTTTTATTTCTTTTACAGATACTTACTATTTGGCGTTTTTTTCTGGTCCGCAAGAACTAATGACCTTTACCCATGACCTTGCTAACATTTGCTTTCTGTTCTGAAGGTCCAGCCTGTGCTTTTTTCTCAGGTGAACTAGATCACATTTGAATTTATTTGGACCTTTTCCTAGCATTTAGCTTGGGGTTCACAGTTTCCTTTTGAAACTTTTTTAAGAAATTAGCACCCAAAACTTGGCACTTTTTTCTGAAGTATATTAGCCAACAAAAATAAAAGGTGCAGTAACTCTTCCTGCAAAACTTGCTTTTCTCCTGGTCCTTACAACAATGGGGCTAAAATGAAGCTAATACTGTTCTTCTTGTATTCACATGGTAATATAACTTGGCAGTCTTTATAATGCTCTTCATTTATGCAGTCTGGTGAAATAGCTCAATCACACTTGGCTGCAGTTTCAAATTATGTTTAATGCAATCTGATAGTGGATTGCTGCTGACAAGTGGCAATCTCTTTCCACCTATTGTGGTACATTCCAGCTTTGCATGAAATCTAATAGAGGTGTGACCTTAGAATAAGTTGGATAATTTTGCTCATTTAACAGAAAATTATTGTCTACAAATCATTACTTTCTATGAGATCTTTTGATCTGGCTGGCAATATGGCTACACTGTTTGTCATCAGCTGAGCCATGGAGTTTCAGGAGGTCCATACCTTTCAGACACAGCCTGCAGTTAAATGTGGTTAAATATAATTATAATTTTATGTCTGTATGACTCTTTTTTGCAAAACACTGCCAGGCTGAGAGAAAAAATCTTGAATTGAATAAAGATTGGAGTAGAACATATGTTGGCAAGTGAGTCTTTCCGTTTAATCTCCTTTTATGTTGAAACTTAGGGTAGCTTCAACACCTTTCTTAGAGGAACAAAAAGTCGTTTGTTTAGTAATTTGTGATTCTTTTCTTTGTGACTTTGCATCTGACCTTTCTGGAAAATTGTCTAAGTGCTGGTTTTGACCATATAC
Source organism: Acridotheres tristis (assembly GCA_037013685.1). Lineage (NCBI taxonomy): Eukaryota > Metazoa > Chordata > Aves > Passeriformes > Sturnidae > Acridotheres > Acridotheres tristis. Next base: position 107,498,906 of record CM072886.1, read on the forward strand.
TGGTTTGTTTGTTCAGGCACAAGAGGAGCTGGTATTTAAAAATCCCTCTTTAATGTATTAATTGTGGAATTTAAGTATTTCTGGCAAAATTCATTTGTGCAGGAAGAAGATAATGTGTCACGGTAGTATGATTTATACAATAAGTACACGTTTGTTATCACCTTTCTCACCTCACTGGTTTTATTATCTTGCTGCTTCTCCTGCATGTCTCACTGTTTCTTTCCAGTGTTCCTCTAGTTTCAGCATTAGTCATAGCCTACCTGTAATTAGTATGCATATGTTCCATAACCCACATCGTGAGATGTACAGAAACGTTACATATCCAACCCACTTAAATCTAACTTCTGTGACATGTTGGCAAAACAATGCCATATAGCAGGAAAGCACAGGCAGCAGTTCTGTAGGTTCATATCCTGCTGAGGAACTCTGTACATGCACACTTTATTTTCTTACTGTAATCAAATGCCTTTAGCAATGCCTGTTTTTCAGAGTCCGTGCTAATTGCTATTTCTCTGGTTACTACTTCACATCTTTCTGGTTTACTCCTCTGAGGTAACTGTGGGACAGGATGCCAACAAGGCAACGAGTAAATTAGCAAAGACTGCTCGAAATAGGGCCTGTATTATCAGTGAAATATAGAGCTCCGTGAGGTAACTACATCAGAGTATCATTCAATGTTTCTGGCATGCCTGTGTCTTTCTGGCTCTTGTTTGAAACAGGCACTGAGAACTAGGGGATATTACTTAGCTAAAACATCTGTTAATATGCTGGAAAATGTGCTGGATTTTACTGCTAGATTATAAATAGTTTTGTCAAACATTTATCTCTTACTTACCTGGAAGGATGTAAAACAGCGAGAGTATTTGTTCTAGCTACATTGCCTTTACTACTGTTTCCTCTCCTTTTAATTTGCTAATTTCTTTTTTTTTTTTTACTGTCTATTTATTATGCTACAGGTGATACCCACTGCTAATTTATTTAATACAATTACATTTTTCAATTATTAGAATTCTTTCGGAAACAGAAATATCCTCAAAAACCTGAAAATACACATTAAGTTTTGTGGTAAAATCCAAATAGTTGGATTGCTTTTAAAAATTATTGTAGAAAAATACTATGATTAAGACTTTTAATGTTGTCTTAAAATTGAATATTTGACAGATGTAGAAAATATGAATAATTCTAATGTTCTTCCACAGATTTTGCTTTTGATGCCTGTAAAATTATTAGTAGAGCTGTTTTCAGTTTCAGTGCTGAGTTTACATCAGTTCTTTTGTTAAGGATGCCTGTCATCCACTCTTTGGCCAATACAGCTTATTAGCTAGTATGAGTATTAGGTTTATTTAGAAACAGCAAAGTTACTTGTCTTCATTGAATTTAATTAATTAGTTTTGTACCGTATTATAGGCAGATGCACAAGTACGATAATGATCTTGATTTTTGATTGCATACAATGCCTCTAGACATAGTCTCAAGGCAGGGCTGTGATTAAAGCACATCAATCAGTTGTAAACTGTGTTATCATCAGTAACACTTCTGACTGAAGAGAGCGCATTGATGCTGGATTAGCTCACTTCCATTTACAGTAAGGACTGTCATGAAAATGCTGCTTTAGTAGTAGTCATTTTGTGTTCTTCCCACTGCCTACACTTCCCCCATCTCCCCTAATTGAAACTCTGCTTTGATGTGATCTTGGCTGACGCTGTTTCTGACACTATCTTCTGCTGCCATCGCCTTATTTTCTAGATGGGGAGCGATGGAGTTTTGCGCCTCAGTAGCTCCGCTCTAAATAACGAGTTCTTCGCATATGCAGCACAAGGGTGGAAACAGCGGCTGGCAGAAGGTAACTCTCTGCTTGCTCCCAGGTTTGCCCAAGGTTAATTGTTTTTATGAGCAATGTCTCTTTCTCTACATTTGAGGAACACTTTTAGAATAGCAACTGTAATAGACCGGTAATTCAGCAAAAGAGAAATTGCTGATTCCATTTTGAATTTAGAGTACATTTTTGCAGCTTGCTGTGGCAGCTTATTTTGACAGTTAAAAAAAAAAAAAAAAACCAAGTATTTTCATCACTGTCAGCCTTGGAAACATGAATGCATGCCACTAAACCGTGCCAATATACCTTTGAAATACTGGTGGTATATGGTAAATTAAATCCTTCTATGTCACTCTCCCTTTTCTTTTCCATTATTTTCATTTGGCATTGTTGGATGACTGTATCAGAAATCACTGTACGTCATCATTGTATCCACAATTTATAATTACCTGTATTGAATTAATCCTTGACAACTTTTGTTCAATATGTTAGTATTTGTTTTTTAGGAGAATTTACACCAGAAATGCAGTTGCGCATCAGACAAGAGATTGAAAAGGAAAAGAAAACAGAACCTTGGAAAGAAAAATTCTTTGAAAGGTTTTATGGTGAAAAGTAAGTACTGAAGCAAATAAAAGGATTTTTTTATATTTTCGTTTAGGAGGAAATGAAAATATAATTCTATGCTTCACATAGCACAGTCCTATGCTGTAAAACTTAATAAAGCAGTTATCAAAAGCAGTCATTCCCCAATAGAAGAAGTTGTGGGTAGAATTACAGTCATGTGTCTGCACTTGCATTGCAATTGCATTTTTAAAGAGTCATAACTCATCCATAAAAATTCATTCCAAAGAGAGCTTAAGACACAAGCATATGAATATTTTTAAATTATCTTTTAAAAGATAGTATTAGGGCAATTCCTCCCTCCTGCAAAATATAAATACAGCTTCTGCAGACAAGAAGACAAATAACAATATTTCTGTAATATGTTTTAATTTGTTTTATTTTTGTCTAAGCTAGTTGCAAGGTTACTAAAATGAAATAGAACTTTTTATTTTTTGACTGAGATGGCCCATTGGCCTGAGAAGAATATATGGCATAGAACAAATATTAGCTTGAGACAAATAAAAGTGACGATGACTAACCTAATTTAGAAGTGAGATACAAAGAATAAATAAATACCTTTAACTGAGTAAAATTAAATATAGTATCACTCCAGGCGCACAACTGGGGTGAGTCAGCACAATTTTAATTTGATGATGATGATACAGAGATGGCATTCTTCAGCAGCTGAAGATTCACTGCTTATCTTCATTTTTTAAAAAACAAAATTTAAGGAGATGCACATCTTAAAATCCTTGAATTTTCCTTTTAGAAATTATTTTTAAAAGCTAATTCATCAGTACTTAGAATTATATCTCTGTTTATAAAAATGCTAAGAATTTATTATAAAGTATAAACTAACTATTTAAAAATTACTGATTCTTTCTTTTTATTAAAGTGTTTTTTAATTATATCACTGAACCACAGAATGGGTCAGGTTGGAAGGGACCGCAGTCGCTCATCTGGTCCAAGCTTCCTGCTCAAACAGGATCATCTTTGAGCACATGGCACAGAATTGCATTCAGGCAGTTTTCAAGTGAGGAAGATTCCACAGCCTCTCTGGGCAATCTGTTCCACTGCTCACTGCATAGAGAAGTTCTTTGTCACATTCAGGTGGGATCTCCTGTGCCTCAGTTTCTGCCCATTATCTCTTGTCCTATTGTTTGGCACCACTGAGAAGAGCCTAGCTCCATCCTCTTGACATTCTCCCTTTAGGTACTTTTTGATAAGGTCTCCTTTCAGTTGCCTCTTCTCAAGGCAGAGCAGGCCCAGCTCCCTCAGCTTGTCCTCATCAGAGAGATGCTCCAGACCCTTAATCATCTTTGTTGCCCTCCACTGGACCATCTCCAGAAGCTCCATGTCTCTCTTGTACCAAGGAGCCAGAACTGGACACAGCACTCCACAGGTGGCCTCACCAGGGTACAGCAGAGAGGCAGGAGCATCTCCCTCAACCTGCTGGAATGCTCTTCCTACTCTTCCTAAATGCTTGCAGGATACCATTGACCATCTTGGCCACAAGGGCACTGCTGGCTCACAGACAGCTCGTTGTCCACCAGGACCCTCAGGTCCTTCTTGGCAGAGCTGCTTTCCAGCAGGTCAGCCCCCAGCCTGTGCTGGTGCCTGGAGTTATTCCTCCCCAAGTGCAGGACCCTGCACTTGCCTTTGCTGAATTTCAGACAGTTCTCTGCCCTCCTTTCCCGCCTGTCAAGGTCCTTCCGAAGGGCTGCACAGGCCCTGGTGTATTGTCCATTCATCCCAGCTTTGTGTGGTCAGTGAACATTCTGAGGAGGCATCTACCCCTTCATCTGAGTCATTGATGAGTAAGTTAAACAATATTGGGCCCAGTATTGAGCCTTGGGGGACACCACTAGTGACAGGCCTCCAAATACACCCTGTGCCACTGATTACAACCATCTGGAATCTGCCATTCAGTCAGTTCTCAATCTACCTCACTGTCTACTCTATCAAATGTATGCATAATACTTAGCAGAAAAACTGATCAATGGGAACAATCATTAGTTAAGTTGTCTTAGTTTTGCTGTCAGTGGTTTTTCACTTAAGAAATCCAGGGCACAGAGAACCCTTCATATAACTGATTATCTTAAAGATTAACTAAAATGTTTCTATAATAACAGCACTGCTTCTCACAATCCATTGCCTTTGGCCACTGGGAAATGTAGTGAAAATGAGGCAAGAAATGAACAGATCCATTTTAGTATTTTATTTTGTGCACCCTTGCTAGATGCTTTCCCCCAGTGTATTTTTTCTACAGCACCTTATCTTTACATATAACGGAAATTCTTGGCTCTTAATGTGTCAGACATTCTTATTGTAAAGTGCTTAATTTCTTTGTAAACAGCTTTGAGACTTCAGTTTAGTCCAGGTGTTGATCCTTTCAGTATCAAAAAAACACTTATTAGGTTTTCAGATAAAGAATATAATGGCTTCTCATTATGCATGTCAAGAGAAGAGTCAGTGACTAACCTTCCATGTAGGAAAGGGCTGTGTAAGATACTGGTGTAGGGACTTCCACAAGAAGTTTATTACCAGCAATGCAGGAGTTCTTCATTCCAGTCAGAAATGGCTGTCACAGGCACAGAGAATGATGCTCATAGTTCTGCAGAGCCAGCAGTCCTGCTGGGCTGGCTGAATGCTGGATGCCATAGTGGTTGGCAGATGATCGCTCAGTCTGTGATGATACGTGTCATTTGGTTTCATAGGTTTCTGACATCAACATTGTTATGCAAAATGTCATATTCCACATAATTTCCATTTTGACTGAAGTATTGAATCTAGTACCCCCTGCCCTTTCCCCTGCTTGCATTGTTTCACTTACATTCTTCTGCTTGGCTGTTATATAGACAGATGTACTTTGCTGACTTTAAGTATTTTTCCTCATTGTTTACTGACTGAGTGGCAGTGTTTGCTGTAGCTTCCACCTTGTGTTGGTTCATGGGACAGTCCTGTGCAGGGGCAGGAGTTGGACTCAGTGATCTTGTGGATCCTTTTCAACTCAGGATGTCCTGTGACTCCGTGAATCTCTTACCTTTCTTCACTTCGGTTTTTAAACTAGCTTTCAGTATGATAGGACTTTGTCTCTTTTCAGCTATGTTGATTTGACTGAACTAGCAGAATTTGTAAGCTTTCCTGAGCTGTTTCTCACATGCACTGTCTGCAAAATGAATCTGTCTTGCAGTCTAACTTGCTCACTTTACAGTCAGAGTAGTATCTTTCCTCTGACTTAAGCGAATTTGATCTTCTAATATTCCTTAAGTAAATTTAAGTTTCACCTTCTACTTAGAGAAGGACTATTACTAGATGGAGAATCTCTGTAAACATTTTCATACACTCCACAGTTGATGGCAATCAAAGACTTTAGAGTGCTTTTTCCCTGTTAGCTCTAAGCATTGCATCTTTTGTTTGCTCTTATCTGTACCCAGGCTGTTTATCATGGCACTGTCAGTTGCAGTTTACTTCCATCCATTTTTGTTCTTTTTCCACTGCCTCATGTTTGTTCATTTTTCCTCTCTCTGGCTTTCTTAAAAATACAAAATCTTATTCTGCAGTCATTCATCTAGGATCTGCTGATGCATGTTGTTAGAAATCCACATTCTTCTGGCTTGTTGCCCCAAGATTGCAAGGGTTATATTATGTCAATATATTATTTCTTTTCTCACTTTTGATAGTTACATGTAAGGATAGTACTATCAGCTAGATTAAAGCTTTAATTTTGGGTAGACCTCCTCCAAATTTTGTTGCTGATTTAATAATTTTCTTACTTTGTTTTTTGTTCCTCACAGTACTACCTATCACAGTACTAGAATATCAGCATTCATATATCCTTGAGTAGCTTTTTGGGTGTTTTTATTGGATGACTGGGTCCCTTTCTTTACCTTTTCTTTTGAATCCTGTCCTTAGCACTTATATTGAAATCTGCTTTCTGCTGCACTCTTATTTTTGTGCTGTTTTGCAAACTTTGAGTGTCTTTTTCTCTAAGGGAGAAGACAGATCAGCTATTTATTTTGCAATCTGAGATTGCCTTAAACATGCTGATCTTGAGTCTTCTTCTTTAGAAAGCCTTTTGCTTCAGTTTCTTCTTCAACATAGTAGTATTTCCAATATTGAAAAAATTATTAAGATTCAGTACATGTTATACTGGCCTTAATCTGCTTTATCTTAATTCCCTTACAGTTCTTTATCTTCAATATGTTACTAGAATGTGTGTTTTTGTGTAGTGTCTGTGTGACAGTTTCATTCACCTTTATCCTGTCCTTCATTCCTTTGCTGATTTTCAATCCATAAAGATAACCATCAAGCAATATCTTTTCATGATGTAACTCAGCTAGAGAAAATAGACCATTCATTCAGTTTTCAGTAGTGGAGTGGATTTGTTTTCCCTTCTCATTTTCCCGAGATAACTTTGGCTCCTTAACACAAGGAATTTTAGAGGAAGTTACTCACCAGAATCTTGGTAAACTAAACTTTACTCACCTAAACTTATAACCTAAACTTAGACCATATGAGGGACTTTTACTCAGAAAGACACATCTTCTGAAATGCATTCAGTGTGGGAATTGTGAATTTGCTGCTCTGAATTGCTCTCTAGATGATCCTTCCTTAGCGTATTGATGGCATAGAGAGACTTTGTTCATGATTAGTGTCTAGTAGTAGGCAATACTAATAATTAAGTGTGCTTTTTGGGATGCCAGTTCCAGGCTGGGTTGATTTGGGGTTTTTTTTTGTGTGTTTACAGCTCTCACTGTAATGCATCTGTTCAGTATTTTTAAAGAGCACAACCACAGATTTTGGTTTTTTACATGTTCTGTACGTTCATCTGAATAGGCCTTTGTATCTCTGTCCTCTGGGTACACACTGACAAGCGATTTTGCTTCTATAGCCTCTGAATATCTTTTATGCTTGCTTGTTTCCATTTTATTCTTTATTTTCTGATTAAAATGATAACAGAGATCTGTTTAGTAGATTAGAAGATCCTTAAGACCATGAAATTTCTTTTAAGGCCTCCCACCAAGCTTTTGTGTATTTTCTACTATTATGGAATTGCTGAGGCATAAAGTCTGCTTGGCAAATCTTACTAAAGATGCTGAACGTCTGTACTCCCACTGGCCTTAGAAGGAAAGGAGGATGTCAGAGCACATACACTTTTTAAAATAACCTTTTTTTTTTTTTTTAATCTCCTGGCCTTAGTTTTGTTTTGGGGTTTTTTGTAGATTTTTAAATTCTGCTGAAGTAATAAAACTTTATGTAAACTAGTATTTTCAGGATGAAAGGTAGGAAAATCTTCAGGAACATGCATAGTATACATGGTTCCTTTGCACTTCATTCCTGAGAATGAATGCTTAGATTGCAAATATGTATTTTTTAGCTCCTTAAGAATGTTAAACTTGTGTCATATCGCTGGCTCTGTTGACCCTAAAAGCAGGTGAGGGAGGGAAAAAGGGATTTCCTTTACAACTGTTCCTACTGGAAGAAGATGCAGTTGTACATTTCTTCTGTAACAAATGCTGTACCGGTCTTGCAATATTGTGCTGGTATTTAAAAACGAACAAAAACAACTAAAGTAAAAATAAACAAACAAAAGCCAGGATTGTAATCAGAGAGATTACTTATGTTAAAAATATTCATGGTTTTTAACACTTGTAAGAAAATCTCAGTAGTTAGGTTTCCAAAATACATAAAACTATATAAATTAGTTAGCCACCACTTAAGCAAGCCACTATTTTAAACTAGAAAATATGTGTTTTTTGGAAATAAAAGATGTGGATGAGAAAGGTTAGCTTATTCTCTTATCCCTAATGTGATGGAAATACCTATTTTAATTTCTGTTTTTCTTTAGGTTGGGAATGTCAAGAGGAGAATCAACGAAGCTCACTGCAGTGCAGAGCAATGATGAAGATGAAAGCAATTCTTTGTGTGGATCTTCTGGCACACCTGGTCCTTCTAAGCAAGCCACCTTTGAGGATCAAGAGGAGAAAGGTGCTAAAGTTCCACCTTTACAAGAAAGAGATTGTAGTCCATCTCACTGTAGTATGGAACAGGTTCCTGTCAAGGATCTAACAGCAGATTCTGAGGATATACTGATACCTGAAGAATCAGTCATTCAGGAGGAAATTGCTGAAGAAGTCGAGACAAGTATTTGTGAATGCCAAGAGGAGAACCATAAGCCAGAACATGAGTTTTCTGAGGAGTCTGTAAGTCCAGCTGGCACAAATGAGGAAACAGAGGCAGTACAACTTGCAGACAGCACTGAGTCTTGTGTCATGATGAATGATGTAACTGATACTGTATCTCGCATTGAAATTAAAGTAGAGTTGAAGTCAGAATGCCCTCAGGAGGAGATGTCAGTTGTGATAGATCAGCTGGAGGATTGCATATCACCAGCACAATCAGCTTCATCCACAAACTCTGTCAGCGGTACAGCTGAGAAGGATTCTGAGTCTGCAAAAGAGCTAATTGTGCCAGAAATGCAAAGTGCTGCTCTGGAAGGCTCCTTGTTCACTGGTGGAGGCATTGCAGTGGATATGGAGCTTCATAGCGACCCTGAGGAACAGTTGTCTGAGAATGCTTGTATTTCTGAAACTTCCTTTTCCTCTGGAAGTCCAGAAGTTTGTATTGCCTCTCCTGGAGGAGACACTCAGTCGACTTCAGAGGAACCCTGTACTCCAGCATCTCTTGAAACAGCTTGCTCATCTGAAGTGTCCAGTTCTGAAAACACTGAAGGTGATATTCAGCAAAAGGCCAGTGATGAAAACTTGCACACACCCTTAATGTCAGAAATCTCTCCAATGTCCACCTCACCTGTAACCTCAGAAGCATCTTTGATGTCAAATTTACCTTTAACATCAGAGGCATCACCAGCTTCTAATTTACCTTTAACATCAGAAACATCTCCAGTGTCTGACTTGCCTTTAACATCAGAGACATCTTCAGTATCTTCTGTTCTTCTAACTTCTGAAACATTTGTGACAAATAGTTTGCCTCTTCCATCAGAGATCTCTCCAGTTTCTAATTCCCCAAGCAGTGAAAGACTTACTCTGCAACAAAGGAAATCACCATGTTTGTTGGAAGACTCCCTTCCCACTCCAAAAGAAGAAATCTCTGTCATTCCTAAAGTGGTTCAAGAAGAGAATCTTGTTCAGCCAAAACAACTTCAGAGTGCCCCTGAAAATATGAAAGTTGGTCCACTAACAATTACACCTGAATCTTCAGTATTGGAAGAGTCCCAATGCAAAAACCTCAGTCATCAGCCATGTAAGTCACATTCTGAAATTGAGAAATCCTACATTGCATCCGTCCCAGAACACACTCCTCCAGAGGTGATCAAAATTAAAAATCACAGTGTTCAGCAAAGAGGTGACAAGAAAGGTACACTCTTGCCCTCAGAGGTATCTGTCTTATCAGAAGGATCACTTGGCAAAAATATCGAATTGCTTCCATCAAAGCCACATGATAAACTATATACCTCATCTCTAGAGAAAGCTACGTTCTCTGAAGTGTGCAGAAGTAAATCTCACAAGCTAACAGGCAGCACCCAAAGTCGTCTAGAGAGTTCACATTCTTCCAAGTCTTTAGAACCCACAAAATCACCGGAAGCAAGAAATGAAAGTAGAGACCCAGAGATCCCAAAGAGGAAAACAGCAGAACAGCACGGTTTTGGAATCTGTAAAGAGAAGAGAGCTAGAATAGATGATGACCTGCCTAATCGTAATGCTTCATCAACAAGTCCATCTGATAAAGAACAGCCACCCAGAGAGGAACCCCGAGTTCCACCCCTTAAGGTAATGGATAAACAGGGTGGCTTGGAAACAAAAGTTTTATTATGTCCCTCTATGAACTGCATACAGGCACAGTGCATGGTGTATTTTTTGGGGATGTATAAGGGCTGTTAGTACTGATGGTTTTGCTTTCCTGTTACATTTCCACCATGCCAAATTACTTCTGATACAGATATATCTACAGTTGTTCAGAAGGGGTCTTTGCTAAAAAATTGAATTTGCGTGTTGGAGAGCTCTCCAGGATCCATGGCTTAATCTAATTCAAGATCTTCCCCATCAGTCTCATGCAGCACTTGTTTTTTTTAACTGCCCATCTGTATTTTGTGCTTGTTCTTCTGTGGATGTCTTCTCCAGCAAGCATGACTAATAAATGTTGTCATAGCCAGTACTTAGAAAAACAACCAGCACCTTAATCCAGCCAGAGAACCAAGAGTCACAATAGCCAAAGATCCTTTTGCAAGCCCAAGGCTTGGGGTAGGCTGAAATACAAGATTTCCCTGTAGAATTAACTGGAAACAGAGACATATAAGGAGGAAGCATCTTATTTATATATATAGATACCTTTGTTAATGGCAAAGCAAAAGGTAAAAAGAAATACACCACCTAAGCAAACACTTTTATGTGTATTATTCTGCTATGTAAGAAAGTATATTTCACTTGAAAAGGGTTTTTTTTTAATAACAGAGAGTTCTGTAGATTCAGTTATATGTAGGCTCAATGTTTTGACCCTTTTAATTTCGTACTTGATGACATCAGCCAAGTTTAAGATCCAATTTACTGCATTTAAGCCATTGACTTTGCAATACTAGTTCCTGATTATTCAGAAATGCCCTTTTCTGCATTTATTTTTAACTGCTGCAGTCACTGAACATTTTTTATATGGCCAGGAGGGCAAATAGAGTAACTGCTTTAATCACTAATGTAGAAGCATATTTCAGCTAATTTATTTTTAAGAGCAGTGATACAATTAGAAGTTATACCCCATTCTGAGTTTAGTGATATTCTTATATATTTGGAAGGTATCTATCCAGTCTAATAAATTCTAATGACTCGCTAAGCATAAGGGAAAATAGATCACTAGAGAATAAAAAAAGGTCATGACTATAATAATAATAAAAAAATAACCAAACACTTAGAGCTCTAGAAGTTCTGGTAATAAAAAGTAGAAACTGGAAAGAGTTGTTTCTGAAACCAAAAGCAGAATGTTTTGAATAATTGTGGGCAATCAATTCTAGTATGCTTTATGTGTAACAGATATTTAGCACTTGTATCATCTCACCAACAAACCCCTATCCTTTGTAATTAAAGGAAGAAAAAAGAACCACAGTTCTTCTAAGTCATTCTGCTATATGGCTGTCACATCTCATCGTATCTTATGACTACTTTTTCTACAAATACTACCTAGTTTTCCTCTCAGCTCCTTTCAGAAGATGAGTCATAGCATTAACCACTAAGTCCTATTGCTAGGGAGAGCCAGTAGACATATGTCCATTTTAAGAAATGGATTTTTTTTTTGCTAACCTTGGCGTGTGCTGAGAGAGTGTATGAGTTACAAAGTGATTCCAAGATTCTTAACCTTGAAAAGCTATATGCCTAATTGGAAACATCCTAATAATTCCAGTGATTTTACAGGTTATTATTTTGCTTAAAGTGGTAGGTATTTAAATTTTTAATATTTGTGGGTTTATTATTTATAGTCTTGAGGATTTAATTTTTGAAAAGCAGTAATGTAGAAGTTATCCAGGGATGTACTAAAGCAAGTCTCTTAAAAATGCAAGTGAGAAAAGGAAAGGCATATCCTTTAGTGACTCACTTCTTTCATACCTCTTAAATCCTCCATTGTGGAAGTTGGAAAACAACTTTATATGCAAAACACAGGCTGTTTCTGATGTCTTAATCACTGGTGACCAAGGAGAAAGGCACTACATGATCGTTACTTTTTCATGTGTTTGCAGGAAGGGGTTGCTTGCAGGTTCTTGTGCTGCACAAGTCTTGCAGATCATCTCAGGTAGATGCACTGAATATAAAACAGGTCTGACAAATTGTATCTGATAAGCATCATGTTGTTGTCCAGTTCAATCTTCCTTCCTGTCAGAAGGATCAGTGTGAGTAGGCTAATACAGGTGTCAGTTATTCACGCTGGAGGATGATAAAATACTGAAGCATAAATATCATTAAGTTTTAGCAGTTTTCTGTCCACCTGCATTGAACAGTTAATTCCTTTCACTACCTTTCTCTGGCCCTTAAAGAGACAGCTGGTTATTTTAGTGAGTTGATGATCTCATTAAAATTTACTGGGTTGTTTTCTTTTTCTTTCTTTAGATTCAGCTTTCAAAAATTGGACCACCTTTTATCATCAAGAGCCAACCTGTTTCTAAACCAGAACCTCGAGTTTCCCCAAGTACATCAGTCAGCAGTGGGAGAAACACTGGGGCTAGAACTCTGGCAGATATCAAAGCAAGAGCTCAGCAAGCAAGAGCCCAAAGAGAAGCTGCAGCTGCAGCAGCCGTGGCAGCAGCTGCCAGCATAGTCTCTGGTGCAATGGGGACCCCATGCGAAGGTGGAAAGACAAGAACGCTGGCACACATCAAGGAGCAAACAAAGGCCAAGCTATTTGCAAAGCATCAAGCCAGAGCTCATTTACTCCAGACTAATAAAGAATCAAAGTCACAGTTCAGCTCAAAGGAAAGTAGTACCTCATCTTTGGAGATACCAACGACTGCTGACACAAAGATTGAAGGTTCTACTGGTGTCATTATAGTTAATCCTAACTGCAGGTCCCCTAGCAACAAGTCTTCTCATCACCGTGAGACTACCACTTTATTGCAGCAGTCCCTTAACACAGCTACATTACCAGAAACTGCTACTGAGATATCTGTGCACAGTTCTGATGAAAATATACCTGTGCCACAATTGTGTGAGAAAATTATTTCATCTACCTCTACTGAAAGTAACAGTGTGCCAGTGCTTTATAATAAAAGTTCAGTCTCTGTGTGTGTTTGCAGCACTGCTATGTCTGGAGCAATTAAAGAACTTTCTTTTGCAAGTTCTGTTGATAAATCCTCTGTGTTAATGTCTGTTGACAGCGCAAACACAGCAATTTCAGCCTGTAATATAAATATGCTGAAAACCATCCAAGGGGCTGATACTCCATGCATAACTGTTGGACCAAAATGTATTGATAACAGTAATGTACCAGTCTCCATAGACAACACAGTCTTATCAAATGCCATCGATGACAAAAGGTTGCCAGTACCCAGTAGCAATGTGAATAACGCAGTCTCCGGTCATTATGCCACTGTGCCAGCTTCATCTATTGCAAGTAACTTGCCAAATCATCTCTCTGGTAGTTCTGTACTGATTCCCCCAGTGGGGACTACCAACAGATTTCCTTCTGATAAGATAGCCATAAGTGAGCAGAGCACTGTCTCCATCCACACTACCGTCAGGTCAGCTTTAAGTTGCAGTGAGGCCCTTGCAGCAGCAGATTCTGTTGCAAGGCCACCCATTTCAATGTTTACTGGTAACATGGTGACAATAAGCTCTTACGATAACACTACTAAATTGAATGCTGATATCTTAGAAAAAAGCTCTGGAGCACGAAACCGGATGGATCTCTCTGGTAAATCTCATCCACTGAGCTTTACGCAAACTGCCATGAATAGGTCTATACCTTGTAAAGTCATTGTTGACCACACTACAAACCAGAATTCCAGTCTGTCACTTTCTTCTTCTCTTGAAAATGCAGAGAACAGCATTGACCTGCAGAGCAGACCTATAAGGACAGAAGCTGCCTTACAAAGTATAGGCTGTCCTCAGGTGTCTGTCATAAGCAGGCCTGAAGTGGTCGCTAATGAAAACCTTGAGCACAGCTCCAGCTTTATCACCATTGCAGCAAAGCAAGACAGTAAAAACTTGCAGGCAGGTTGTTCAAGTCTTCGAGAAGTGCCTCTTGCTCCTCAAGATAAATTAATTGAGGTGGTTACTGCCAGCCAAGGCTTTGCTGAGCAACTAAGAGGTCCTTCAGCACTGAAAAATGAAGCCAATGCTGCCTGTGCCAATCAGTACAGCACTAACAATAGAATTTGTTGGCGTGATGAGGAGGCAATGAATACAGACCAGCCAGTGGTCAGCCATCTTACCCCTGGTAAGCATAAGGAATACGCAGAGCAAAACTGCTTGAAAAATGTCAAAAGCGAACCTTCCAGTTACACACAGATGTCAGAACTGCAATCCAGGAGTCTTTTGACGAGCATTGCCGTTCCTGTTAAATCAGAAACTAACGAGTCTGACAAGTGCTTCAGGATGGACACCGAGGATTTTACAGGACCTGAAATGCCTGCCCAGACTGCAGAAATAGCCACGAGTGTGCAGCCACCGCAGACCTCCAAGACATCCATCGCAGACTCCATGGAAGACTCCCTGTCCCTGACAACAGAAACCCTGAAGAGAGTTACGAGTGCTGGGGGCTCTAGCTGTCGCTTGTCGTCAGTGGAGGCCAACAATCCCTTAGTGACACAGTTACTGCAAGGCAATCTGCCTTTAGAAAAAGTGCTGCCGCAGCCCAGATCAGGAGCCAAACTAGAAATTAACAGGCTTCCCTTGCCTTTGCAAACTACCTCAGTATGTAAAACAGTAGTGGCTGAGAGAAATATTGTTGAACATGCTTCCAACTCTCCTAATCCAGATGGTAAAGGATTTACAGCAGGCAGCATAGCCCCGCTACAAATCAGAAAGCGTGAAAACCATCCGAAAAAGAGGATGGCCAGGACTATAGGGGAACATGCTCAAATTAAATGTGAGCCTGGGAAGGTGTCAATGGACACAGATGTTAAAGTGGCTCCTTGTGTAATTAGTTCCAGCATGAATCAGTTAGGGCATGGACAGCCATTTAAGCAGGAGTGGCTTAACAAACACGCCATTCAGAGCCGGATCGCTCACAGCCCAGAGATCAAGCAGCAGAAGAGACCGTTGCCTTCATGCAGTTTCCAGCAGAGCTTATTTCACATTGATAAAAATGGCAGCTTTCATGCAGAAGCCAGTACCTCACATAGACAGCATTTTTACCAAATGTCCATGGCTGCAAGAGGCCCCATTCCTACGGCAGCTTTGTTGCAAACTACTTCAAAAGGCCCACCTGGCTGCAACGCATTTGCTTTTAGCAGACACCTGGAACAGAAGGGTTTGGGAGACGTGAATATTTCTACAGCAGCTCACCAGCTGAGGCTAGGAAGTGTGTTTTCCCCTAATACTCAAATTAAGGAAGGTGATGACATTGCCAGTGCCTCTCAAACTCTGCAGAGTAAAACATTAGTGCATCCCCCTGCTCCCCCTCCACCCCTGCCACCTCCTCCCCCTCCTCACCCAAATGCAGAAGTCCCCTCTGATCAAAAACAACCGACAGTTACTATGGAAACCACTAAAAGACTTAGTTGGCCTCAGCCAGCAAGCATCTGTAGCAATATAAAATCTGAACCTATTTCTTTTGAGGAAGGTTTAAGCAGCAGCTGCGAACTGGGCATGAAACAAGCTTCCTATGATCAAAACGAAGTGAAAGAACAGTTAAAAGCGTTTGCATTAAAAAATGCAGATTTCTCTTCCTATTTACTTTCTGAGCCACAGAAGCCTTTTACCCAACTTGCTGCTCAGAAAATACAGACGCAGCACCCACAGCAGCAGCAGCAGCAGCAGCAGCAGCTCTGTGGAAATTATCCAACAATACACTTTGGTAGCACAAGTTTCAAAAGGGCAGCATCTGCAATTGAGAAATCGATTGGGATTTTAGGAAGTGGTTCAAACACTGCCACAGGCCTGTCAAACCAGAACGCGCAGATCCCGGTTCAGAAATTTGCTGACAGCAGCAACGCCGATGAGCTGGAACTGAAATGCTCCTGCAGGCTGAAAGCCATGATCGTGTGCAAGGGCTGCGGAGCCTTCTGTCATGATGACTGCATAGGGCCTTCCAAACTGTGTGTAGCTTGCCTGGTGGTGCGGTAGGAGCTGAGTCAAAGATGCAGTATCCCTTATCAGCGTGGGAGAGCAGGACAAAGGAACAGAGAAATTGGAACGGTTTAGGCCACTAATGGTTTGCAATTAGTGGATTGATTTTTTTTTTAACTGTTTTTTTGGTTTTTTTCCTTCTACGTGGTGCTTTCAGAACTTAGTTATTCTGCCCGAGTGCCATTTTCTGGGAAGAAGAGGAAACCTGTAGAAGTAGTTTTAAAAAAAAGATAGCCTTGTTACTGAAGCATCTATGAGCTCTCTTGCTGTGCTAAAAAAAAAAAAGAGAAATGCATTAATGCATGTCATTCGTAGTTTCTATTTATTTGCACAAAGTGCAGCACATTTTTTTCTCCACTGTTTGGTAGTTGATACGAGCTGCAGGTTAATGATCAGTGGAAGAATAGCACTGTAAGAAGTGGAGTAACTATGCAGAATGAATAACACACTGAATAGCAACTGGTGTGAGTGGGATAGTGGCAAGGTGCAGGGTGCCGACCATCGGTAGTTTCTAAGTCAGTTTGCAGTTTTTCTGCTGACAAAATTGTTTTTTTCAATTGACTTTCACTATGTACGGCTAAAATATAGTCACTTCAGCTAACAAAAGAAATTCAAAAGAGGAATTTAGATGGTTAAAGAAGTTTCTTTATGTGCCTGCCAGGGACTGTGGAACTCAAATCTTACTCATCATCTCTTCTTTGTTGATTCCTTGAGAAGGATTTGTATATGTGATGAGTTAGCAGGACCAACACTGGAAACACATTGGCTTCAGCCAGTGAGTCTGGAGAAGGTAACTTCTCTGCTGGAGATCAGAAACCTCTTTTCTCTTCCTGTTTCTCACTCAAATGGTTTTTATTTGTATTTGTCTCTCTAATCTGTCCTCTAGGTTTGTCAGTCTCAAATATATATAAAAATAAGGTCAGACATAGGTCATTGGTCTCGAGGTTGTAGCCTTTCTGTGGCCTAAAATGATGCATTCTTCTGATGAATGAATAAGGCAAGATTTTAATTGCATATTGATTGAATGTTGGCTTATAATTTCTTTTTCCTCCTGTGTGAGTTACTCTATTTAAATAACATCTGAGAGTTTTGCCATTTAAACTAATTCTTAGAAGTATTTACAACACTGACTTTTTTTTTTTTTCTCTCAAAGGAAGTCAGACCCCTTTTAGAAATTTGGAAGCAAAATGTATTTTTAAAAGGGATACTGCATCTTTAAAGTAACCTTCGGTAGTTATCCAGTACTGTATTTGCATTCAGGACTATAGCTGCATTCCAGATGTGCTAGCCACCATAAAAGTAAAAAGGAAAAACAGTGATTTTGGAGTCCTATTCACCTAAAAGGAAAATATCATAAAGGGATAAAGCACATGCAGTTGCTGGGGAGATGAAAACACCTTGGGGTTTTTTTTACTCCCACTTCAAGAACACAACACGTGGAGTTCAAGTCATCCATCTGCCAATATGTGGTTGGGTCTGCCCAAATGTCAGCATCAAGAGAAACATTTATTTTTACCATCACAGTAGAACCTCACTAATCCAAAGACCATTACAGTCTGCCCAAGAAAACTGATTTTCCTTGCACAGTTTTAAGAGAGCAGTGTAGTAAGAATGTGTGAGATGTAAGACTGCTTGGTTTCA
The DNA here is from genome assembly GCA_037013685.1 of Acridotheres tristis. NCBI lineage: Eukaryota > Metazoa > Chordata > Aves > Passeriformes > Sturnidae > Acridotheres > Acridotheres tristis. Next base: position 107,516,756 of record CM072886.1, read on the forward strand.
TCATGGAGTGAACTGTTGCCTTCTAATGTACTAATGTGAATGATAGAGCTCCATTTAGGAAATGAAAAGTATGCTATATTTTAGAACATACTTTTTTTAATCTGATCTTTGTTTGTGTACTTTTCATCAGCTGTAACTGGTCTCCCTGACTCGGGGGCATATTAGTGAGGTTCTGCTGAATGAAGGAACCATATTTATTTTCTTGTGGGACCATTTTCACAAACATGATAAATGCCGTTTCTTGTCTTAAAAGTGAGCTGGAATATCAACAACATACATTCCTGTCATAGGAAGTTCTATGGTGCACCTTGACGTTTTCTTTTATTGTAATTAGCAACATATCAATATTATTTTTGACACTGTGTGGTACAAAGGCCATTTGTAATAACTAACAAATTTGTTGCTGATACAATAATACTTTTTTTTTTCTATACAAAAGTGCTCCTTAATATGACGTGTGAACTAAGAACTGGCTTCTCAGCACTTTCAGGTCTTCTGGTAGGAAAATAAGCCAGCCAAGCAAAAACCTAAAAGTAACCAAGTGAAAATTAGCATCCACTGCTATGCCAGCAGCTGGCAAAACAGCGACTGGGCAATACTCATAAGTAAGCATGAGTGTAGTCAGTTAATGTATATCAGATTCATAGTTGAGGAGCCTTTGTTTTGGAATTGTATTGCGTTGTATTTATACTTGGTAGAGCTAGGATCGTCTATTTAAAAAAAAAGAGAGAGCAACCAGTCTTAGACTTCTATTTACCTATGTTTATATAAGCCTGCTGGGAATCCTTATTTCTAGCTCAGGTTCTCCTGTCCACAGCACATAAGTCAATATTTGTTTGTACTTGCATCTTGAAATAGTTCTTGTATTGACTGACATAATACAGAAATAAATTCCAGCCACAACATAGTTTTCCTTTGTTCAAAGGGTAAGAGTGTGACTGATGTGATAGGCCACTCATTCATGATATTGTCATTTTTGTATCAGGATTGCAGCTTGCATGTGTGAGGTCATGATAAAATGTATTTAAAATGGCATTAGACTGGATGGTGCTATGTTACATTACACAACTGACCAAACTCTTCCATAGTGCAGTTCCACTCCTTTCATTTTTGAGTCATTGGAGTTGCACCAGGATTAAATTGGAGCAATTAGTTAGCAACAGTGGTGAAGTGTTGTTACAGATTACGTTTAGGGTATGAAAATACTCAAAAGCAACCGCGGTGATGTGAGAGCCTGATTGAATCCTAGCGTGACTGAAAACCTTACATGGATTTTGGTATCACACAAATGCCTAGGGGAGAGTCACCCTAGGCCTGTGGTAAGAACCCAGTCACATTTAGATGTTAATTTTGAATTACTCCTTTTGTTGTTGTTCTTTGATTGTTCAGGTTTCAGGCTCAATGTCATCGTGTTTTCTAATGACCATGCCGTTTGCACCGTGGGTTGTTAATAGTTTATGCACTGAAAAGTGGTGAAAGAATTACTTAAGAACACACTGCTCTGTGTTTGTGTGTACGTACGTATGGCTCCCAGTGTCCAGCATGTATAATTTACCTTTTCTTTTTTTTTTTAATCTCCAAAATTGTCCCCCTACTCCTACCCCTGGAGCAGCACTTTTGGGTGAGAGGGAGAAACATTTTTTTCTTTCCTCCCTCTTTATTGTTTTAATTGCATACCTGTGAGATATGCAGATAACGTTAGGGCATTTGCAGTGAGTATGTTTGTATGTTTCTGTTCTGAATAGTTTTCCAAGCAGAAACTCCCTTTGAAATAATGTTAAAAAAATAATTAAGAAATGGTGAACTGGATGCTCCCTGTTTGCATTTTATTTATCTGCTGAGATCTAGTACATGAAATAGCATTTAAAAGACAAAAATAAAGGTTGAGCCATAAAGCGAAAGGTATATTCTCTGTACTATAGACTTACTTCTTGAGGGTGGTGCATGTTGTCAGGGTAAGCTACAGAACGTGCAGGTGGCTTTTCAGGGCCCTGCAATTCCTTGCACAGTTTTTAAGCTGGTGCATATGGTGCTTTATAATGCAATTTCTGAAGTAAAATTACCTTATGCTGCACCCCCTTCCCCTTATGAACACACGCACAATTTTCAGAATCGTTATTGTAGCCTCTGGTTTAGCAGTTTCTCCAAGGTGTGGTGAAGTACCAGGATAAACACTCGGGATGAGCTGAGAAGTGTCACCAAAAGGGATCATTTTAGCTGACGCACACGAAGGGCCCTGCTCTGAGCACTGAATGACTTCTGCAGTCTCCTGGCAGCGCCTCGTCTTCCGTAGCTCTGCGGAACACCGCGGGGGAAGCAGCGAAATATTCAGTGGCTTTATCACGGACCTGTGTAGCTAAATGTTTCTGAGTCTATGGAATCCTGTTGTCTTCGGTCATCATGCTTTGTCACTGTAAAACCAACGAAAAGGAAAAAAAAAAAAAAAAGCATTTTTTTAGTCTAATTTAAGGAGCTGCTTCTTTTATAGCACATAATATTTCGCTTTGTACTATATTTGATAGTTAAAGAATAATTTAGTCCGTAGAATAACTTTGTTGTATTTGTACTGTTCATGAATGTTACAAGAAAAGTGCTTTACTTTGTTGCCATAATTCTCTTGTACTGCTGTAAAATATTTTTTCTGCTTTATGGAAACTTAACTCGGTTCACATTTTCAGTACAGGGTTTTTTGTGTGTATGTATTTTTTTTTTGTCAGTATTCTGAATGTTTACATCTGTTCAACATTAGCCATTCTATGCCTTTATAGGGCAGTATTACTCCTGCAGTGTAACAGCAATGTGAAATCCACTCGTACCTAACATGCATGAGAAATACAGATTTATTGGGGAGATCCCTAACGTGCATAGATACTTTTTCTATCCGCATTCAGTGAAGTAAATACCCTCCTTCAGTCCTCTACCAAAGAAAATGTTATTCCCACAGGACAAGCTCGGAAAGTGGTTCTCTGAATTTTCAGAAGGGGGTGTAGTTGGTTTCAGCAAGATTGCTACAGTTTAATGCTGTTATGCTTTGCTTTGTTACCCCACCAGATATGACAGGGTGAAACAAGCATTTTAGCAATTTTTTGTGTTTCAAGACAGTGTTTTGTTTAGAATTCAGGGATCATGCTTTCTTTAATGGTGCTGTTTGTTTTATTATTTTTTTTAAGAAAACAACCTTTTGTTGCCTACAGAAATGACCATTCACAAAACCATAAATTAAATAAAATAATTTGTCTTCATAATGTTTCTCCCTTTCCTTTCCCCCTTCCCTGTCCCTTGAAAATAACAACTTGGGCTTCAATATTAAAATATTCTGGAAAAAAAATAAAAGAAATAAAATAATATTTGTCATTTGTTTATTTATTTTAAGTTCAGTGCCTTAGGCAGGAGATCCTCCTTGTGCATGTCTGTTGTATGTACAGGTTGGTGAACTAGAAATGTGAGAGAAATGAGCCCTTGGTAAAGGATTTTTCAATTACGATGATGTAAGGCACAGTTTGAATGACTTCTGATGTAATTCGAGTATTAATCATCTTATACTAATAAAATAAAACTAGGTGTTGTATAATAAGTTGTTTAAGTAGAACAGTTTGTGGATGAAAATATTTATATTACTTTGGGTATTTTATGCTGGGTGCATTTTAGTGCTTTGGACTCCCTGTCTGCAACCCCTTCCAGAACATCCTTAACAGCAACCATCCCATCATGCACTTCCCTGATTTCCCATTCCTACAGCAGAAGAAATTAAATGTCCATGGTGCATGAAAGGCAACCAGTCCAAGCTGTATTCCTCAAAGATTTATTTCTTGAGGTCTGGTAGGTCTTCCTGAAATGGAAATTCAGTAGCCATTATATTAAAATGTAAAAAACCACACTGTTTTCATCATGTTCATCTGCAAAAAGAGCTTTGAGTACTGATGGTGATGGTGCAAAATGTTGCAGGATGAACAACAAACAGCTTTTTCACAAGATTGCTTGGAAATCTCAGAACTAAACACCATCTTTTGTCCAGCCTCCTGTCATTATTATTTCAGATGTGATACCATCTGAGGGTCTTGTTAGCAGCAGATGACAGCCCTGTCTGCCAAAATCTGTCCAAATGCAGAAAGAAGGCAATACCAACCTCTGTAATTTATAATTCAGTGACCTTTTTTTTCATATCCAATACTCATCTAGCAAACCCCCTCAACACCTACTGTCATGCAGATAATTTTTTTTTCTTAATGGGCCTGTGCCAAAGCAGGGATCAGCTCTGTTTCTGGCAGTAACAGCTTTTTTTATAATTATTTTCTTTTTCATCTAAGCCATATAATGTAAATAATTTTGTTAAAGCTGTACTAGCTAAATACTAACTTTTGTCCTTTCCCTAATTCTAGACCTGTAAAATAATTTTGTGCATTTTTATTACCTCTTAAAAAATAAGTATTTTGTTTTTCTGAGGGGTTTGCCTTGTAAGTGTTGCTTAGTGAAGCCTTGTGATGGTTTTTCTGTGGGTGTGCTGTGTCTGCCTGGGTGAGCCCAGCCTCATCCAGCAGATGGCATCAGGAGCAAACAGGCTGCTGTGCTCTCCAAGAATTCCTGTCCCCCGGCAAGAGTCACAGCACGGAGAAATCCAGCCTGCCACGAATACTGAGGGTTTCTGGGTTCCTGTTCCTTTCGTACAGAGCTTTAGTTGCAGTGAAAACAAGCCTTCCTTCCCCCTCCCCAGTCCTGCGACTTGGCTTTCAGTAGAAATGATGCCCTGAAGCTCACATCATCCTTTCCTGCTCTTGGCACTGTCTGAGTCGTGCAGTCTGGAATTGAAGTACTGATACACTGGAAAAAATTCTTCCCCAGGCCAGAGACAGAGCTTTTTTTTTTCCCCTCCCCAGTTTTCTTTGTCACTCGTGGATGGAAAGCAGCAGAACAAAGCTCTTTGTATTGAGGTGCTCCACAGAATACAATCTGAAGGTATTACCACAGCTTGGTGTGCAGAGGGTGTGATGTTATCAAGCCTGGCCTTTGTTGGATGGCAGGACTTGCAGTGGAAGGACCATCAACATGCAGTCATAAAATAGTTTAGGTTGGAAGGAATCTTAAATTCTACCCAGTTCCAACCCCCCTGCCACGGGCAGGAACACCTTCCACTAGACCAGGTTGCTGAAAGTCCTATCAGCCTGACCTTGAACACTTCCAAGAACAGGGCATCCACAGCTTTTCTGGGCAATCTTCTGGGCAACCTTTTCTGGGCAATCTGGGCAACGTTCCAGTATCCCACCACCTTCACAGTAGGTAATTTCTTGTTAATATCTATTCTAAACCTACCTATATCTAATTTAAACCCATTCAGTTAGAATACCTTGGAGCACCACCACACTGGGGACAGCTTTCCATGCTAAGGAAGGTAGACAGTCACAGGTTACCTGAGGTAACTGCTTGTGGAGGCAGATTACATTATTTGTACATCTGGGTTTTTATAGGAACTGAGCTAGACGTAGAAATAAAGCCACATTCATTGAGATAATTCACAAACCTGGACATTGGCACTCTGCAAATACATAGGAGGCACTGATAAGAGAAGCTTGTATCTCAGTTAAATGTCAGGCACTTGCTTTTAAGTATTGAAGGTTCATGCTCAGAGCTTTGGAGATGCCTCTTGATTCACCATCAGTGCTGATATCAACAGTTGTTCCACATAGTCAAGGGAGCAAAATACCTGGATTGTACTTTTTGGAAGCTGATGACACTGGATACATGTGAGTTTCTATGTGTAGCTCACCTTTCTGTTCTGTGTCTTTTGTCCTGATCTTGTACAGCTTAGTTTGTCCATCAGTTTTATCTCCATGTCTTTCCAACAAAAATTGAGCTTTCTTCCCGTATCTCTGGCATCCTCATGTGTCTGCCAGCAGGGCAGAGAATAGTTTAATATCCCACATAAACCCCCCTCCCCCAGATTTGGAAATACACTGATTATGCTGGATAGTTTGCTTTATTAATAAGAAATCATTGCTATATTGAGAAAATAAATGATTGTTGATATCAGTATAAAGGGGGAGATGTCAGGGTTTTTTTAAATATTGGTCCTTGCTGTACTCTTACTTACTTCTGATTCCCAACTGCTCAAATCTATTCAGCAAATCATTTTTTCATTCCCCTTGATTGAGAATTCTCAGCCCAACATCTATTGTGCAGAATCTTTGCTACTGCTCTGTGCATTTCTGGCATTTAAAGGAGCAAATGTGGACAATGGTGAAGAGACACGTGTGCAGTGCTCAATCTTCACTCATTTACCTCTGCATTGCGCAGAATAAGATGGAGTCTTTGGGAAAAATAATAGAACTAGATGTGGAAATGCAGTAACAACAAACGTTCCTTGACTTCCTTTAGATTATTGAGTGGAAAAGTCCACGCTTCAGCTTTTTTAATGAGAGTGAGCAGGAACTCAGAACAGACCACAGTCCTAAGTTCCATCCAGAAGTGAGCATGTACAGTTCAGCAAGCCCAGAGTATCCTCAGAATATTAGGAAAACAGAACCAACGAAGACAAAATCATAGAATTCTTAAGGCTGAAAAATTCTCTAAGGTCATCCAGTCTAACACAGTGTCAGCCGAGTCTGTCACAGGAAAGAAGCATGGATAAGGAGATAGCTTGAGACTAGAGAAAAAGAATCTTAGTTGCATTTTTGGAACAAGTGATCCTGCCAATTGTTTTAATTTTTCAGTATCTGTAGAATTGCAAGCATTAAGAATATATTTTGTAGCTCTAAATTCAGAGAGAAATTGAAATATTTAAGGAACAGATCCACAGCTAGTTCATAGGATAAAATTATGAAAATTCATAGCTCATTTCTTAAAAACTGTGTTTGAAGGTATTTTTCTGGTTATAAGATTTAAGTTACTATATGATCAACATTTTTCACATTAATGGTCTTCATTTTGATTTCCTAAAATAGGAATTTCAGAACGTTAGTTTCCTGGTTATAAAATTACTTGCTTGCGCTGCCATACAAGTCTTAATTATGTTCTTCATTGTGTAGGACAGCTCAAAAAGTAATCCAGAAATACATTCAGTGTCACCTATTTCAGATAAATAAGTCATGTTGCCTAGAACTAACTAAGTTGGAGGGGAAATCTGCATTTGTCTTTTCAGTTCCTTCAAAATCAAGTGAAAGGGCAGTGAAGATAGCCATGGGATTCAAGGGAATTTGAGGAGTATTACTGGATTTGAGGAAGGTACCTTCTCCATTCTGCATTCTTCTAAATTTTATGAGAAATAATGTCAAGACATTTATGAAGTGTGTAGGTGACAGCAAAGAGGAATTATATGTACAGTGGTGGCAGTGGTACTTGAATACTTAATAAAAAAGGATTTAGGAAAACTTTGGCAGAAAATGAAATAACGCTTGTGAGGAATAGAAAGAAATATGTGTTAGGTGTCAGTCACAAGGGGTTGTCTCTGGCATCTGATGCTTGTGACATGGTTACAAAAATAAAAAGATTAAGGATAACAAGAGCAGAACAAAGCATTAGAAAAGTGGGCTATGATGAAGTACATTTAAATCTGGATCAGTATTACAGAATTTCTTCTGCTGCAAAAAGAAGGCTGATTTTATTCACATAATTTAGAACCTAAAAATAGGATTGCCAGAATTCCGAAGGCCAGCTTGTCTCTGGTGCTCCTCAGTAGTCACACTGCTGAGGGTGGTGCTGGTAGTGGTGGTGAGAGTTTGCTTCACCCACCCTGCATGGCCTTCACTCATGGACACAGCTTGTTTCAGTGCTTCACTGTTCTTACAATTAGAGGGCTTATCCTAATGTTTAACCCAGATCTTCCTTGCTGCTGTTTAAGCCCATTCAGTCTTATCTACTCCTCACAGGCATGGAACATAACTTCTTCCTGTACTCTTTCCAGCAGTCTATTAGATATCTAGGCTGTTCATTTTTCTCTCTTGCTTTTCCATTGTTTAATTTAAATAATCCTGATAATCAGCCTTTCTTGGTAGATAATATTTTCCAAACTCCTGCAATTTTCATTGATCTTCTGTGGACTCCCTCTAGTTAGTTCAGATTCTTTCTATTTTCAGATCCCAAGAGTGAACACATTATCTCAGTCTGAAGCCAAGCAGAAAGGTGGGAACGGTCTGCATGGCCCAGAGGCTAAAATTGTACTCTGTGTCCCAGATCAGTGTTTGGTTTGTCAATGACCTTTCTGACTTGGCCCAGTAATGCTCTGCATCCTTTACAGTAAAGCTGCTTTTAGCTGCTTCTTCCCCATATTTGAAGAATTATTTCTAAGTTAGAATATTCTGTTTATTGGTACTTAGTGGTATCATAAGCTTTTAAACCATAACTTGTATTTATCCAAGTAATTTTAAAATCCAGTCCTATGTCTCAAGGAGGTTACAGTATTTCCCAGGTAGGTATTATGTGCAAATTTAGAAAAAGAGGACCATACTGTCACAGGATAACTCCTATCGAAGAGCCCTCAGTAAGTCATCAAGCCCAATCTTCTGTTCAGAACTTGGTATCCCATCATTCACCTCATTGAATAAAATGTTGCAAGGAACTGGAGCCAAGCCAGAACTGGCTCTGATGCAGTTGCTGCTATGACTGTGTAAGAAAGGTTTTCTCCCAAGTTTTGATTAATTGGTTAACAGTCTTGCTTAGACCTTATTTTTCTGGTTTACCTATGAAAATGTCATGGAAACAATGCCAAAATATTTACTGAAATTTAAATGTGAGATCTAGTACTCTTAAGCCCACAGAGCCTGTTATGCTATCAGGGAGGGAGATTAGACTGGGTTGGCTCAACTTCTTCTTGATCAATTCATATTGACTATAGCTGGTTTATTTTTTTATCTCTGAGGGTGCTTATCTACCACTGAATTGTGCTAACACTCTTCTAGAGAATGAAATTAAGCTGATGATACTAACTCCTTGTCACTCCCTTTGTTTTTTTTAAATCTAGGTAGTTATTATGTTCATCTTCCCCAGTTTTCCCTGCATCACCTGATTTCACAGGTTCTGCAAGGTAAGTCCTGGTGGCCCTGTGGCAGAATCAGCCCTGCTTCAAGGGCTACCCAGTGACAGTCCTGATACAAAACATAGAGCTCATAGATGTTCTCTCTAACTTATTTAAGACTGAGATGTGCCCTTTTCTCTCTGGTGCCAATTATGTTAATTATCTGATGATAATCCCTATTTTTAAGGATGGTTTTCCCTCTCCTTTAAGTAGCTGACCAGTTGGCACTTTGCTGTTTCTCTTAACTGCTGATGTCCATCAAAAATGCCCTTTTTTGTTGTTGTTTTTAATGTCCTTTCCTGATCAAACTTAATTTTTGGTTTAGCATTTCTGATTTCACCATTACAGGCTTGTACTATAGGTTATCAATTTTTGTGTACTATTTTCCTCAAGGAAAGAAGTGCTCCAGAAGAGGAAAAGTTAAAAGTTGTCCTCTGGCTACCATTTACATTTCTCTGCAGTAAAAATTGACATACTTCTTCAAAACCTTGTTTGAACTGAAAAAGAAACACCAAAAAACTTTGTGACAATCCAAATCCATCAAGTAATTTTAAGCTGAATATTAAAATACCTCCCAACCATTACTGAAAATTTCTAAAATTTAAAAGGTAAAATCGATTTCAAGGTGTTCAAGATCAATAATATACAAAAGACAAGAGAGGAACTATGATGTTCAGATCACAAAGACAAACTAGGAAGAAAATAGTACCTTGAAATAGCATGTTTTTACCAAGATAAAGCTAGTCCTGGAACAAAATGAAGGGTCCATACTGAATATCAGAAAATGAACTGTAATGTTATCTACAGAAAAATGGTAAAGAAATAGTGAGCAAAGTGTCTGTTTGGTATAAAATATGAGGAGCCTAAGTGCTCCCTTTTATACACTACACAAAAATAGTTTCAAAATACTAATTCACCTGTCATAAACACTAAATTAAAATTAGCTGCACTTGCTCACTTTCTTACACATTTTGCAGAATTTAGTATTTTTTGACTGGTTTTCTGTGGCTGTACAGCCAGTAGTTATTTGCTCCAGTGTTAGGAAGTGTAAATGGGTACCAGTTCACTATTACAGGATTCTAAATCAACTCAATGTTCATTTTATTTGTGAATAGTTCTCTGTCACTTGTCAAGAAGAAATAATCTATTTCCTCTAATATTAATATATGGTTTGGGGCCTCCTCATGCAGAAGCATTACATGTAGATGAAGTACAGACTGGTTCAAAGCACGCATACAGAAACTTAAGAAAACCACTGGCATTATTTATGATTTGATCTTTTTTTTCCTTGGAATAGGCTGAGATTTGTTTGGAACTGGAATGCACATATAGAAGGACCCCAAAGTTGAACATCCAACCAAAGTGCAGTAAAACCCCCACTGCAGCTGCCACTATCAACCCTCTGCAGTGATGCCTCCTCTGTCACTTTGCCAAGAAGGAGTTGTTGCAGAAAATAAATAAATTCTCTATCATTTGACCAAGCAGGAGAGGTCTTAGCTTTGACAGATGCAGGAGTGTGAAAAAAAATAAATGCTAATCAGACATTTAGAAAGGTAAACATTCCTTGTTTGTGCCTCAAAAATAATCTTTCTTCTGCTTGAGGCAAAATGTTATTAAAGAGTATGGGGTTCATATACACAGAATTTCTCCTATCAAAAATCGATGGCATAGAGAAGTGGGTTTATTATTTCTTAAATGATAGGGTTTTATTTAAAAAGCACTCGGTATTACACAATAACCTTTCCCTATATTTCAAAATTATTATTCTTTAGTTGTCTGTCTATGCGCACACTAGAACTTAGTAATGTACTTTATACTCATCCTCCTACTAAGAGTGGCACGAATTCACAGTACTCACCCTGGAGCAGCTGGCAATGAAGCAGAGTTAGGCAGCACAAGCACATAAAGTGTCCCGAAGTACATGGGTGGGCTAATCACAATTACTTCTTAATTACGCATGCATTTGTGTGCATCATGCATGTAAGTTTCATTGTAGTTGCAGAGTGTATCTGCCAAAGATTTTTTCTGCTGAAATTATGGTCCTGGTAGGCAGGAGGACCTTGCCCTGCAGTCAGTGTGGACAGCAGGCCATACTGACTAAACTGGAATGTTTGTATCTTTGTCTGGAAATGTTTGTGAGCTCCAAGGCCAACTGGCAGAGCTGGCCCTGGGACTTTCCTGGAATGGTGCTTCTTGGTGCAGGCCAGAACCTCAGCAGAAGTTCTTCCTACAGTGTATTAGTAGGCATGACTGTGTTTAAGTGCTGAAAAAAGTCCTGGACTCTTCTTAATTTACAGTCACAGAAGAAGCCAAGATGTCTGCTAAGATGTACAGGGTTTATTTCCTGTACGTGAGTTGCTTAGGTCACGTCTGAAGGCACAAGCAGACAAGGAGTCTGAGATGGATCACTTTTACAGGCATACCTCAGTCATCAGGGAATGTGGGCATATCAGAACTGCTGCATATGCTCTAGAGACAGACCTTTAGCCTGAAAATTTCAGGCAGTAATATGGTAACCATAAATGGGGGCTGAGTCTGTGTAGAGAATTGTTTTAACTTTTGATATAACTCTCCCTTCTATTGTTTGCTGCTGTGCTTTGCTGGAAAGCTATTTAGTGTAAGATTAACGTGGTTGCAGATTTTACTCATGATCTCTTCATTGTTGTGTTTCTCAGTTTTTTCACATCCAGTAGCTTAACAAGCTTATGTTCTCAAGAGGAAATTACAGATGTAGCTGATACTGTTGGGCTCAGCATTACACATCTATTACCTCAACTCTATTTCAGTATAATCCGGTTCTTTTATTCTCTCTAAACATGCTGTGTTAGTCAACTGTACTTCTGAAAGACAGAATTTACTCCATAGAAGACAGGTCTCTAATGGAGGCAAGAATTCCTTTCAGTATTTACAAGACATTTTGGAATTTTCGTTGTCTTTCGCAAAGTCTCAGTATTGTATTTTTCCTCAGGCAAGAACATTCACAATGTCAACACTCTGTTTTTCAGGATCTCTCCTCTGCCTCAGAAATATAACCTTTCTCCAGCTCCTCTGCTTGTATCTCTTCCATACCTACTTTCCCTCTCATTTTATTGTTCTGACTTGTCCAGTTGTGCTGTGTCTCCTGTATCTGCTGCCTTTGCTCTAATTTTTTTAGTTTCTTGGAGTTGTACTTGTTCAACACTTGTTGGCTACCAACATTGAGACAAGCCTTTGAGGCAAGTCCTCATTTCCCAGTGATGCTTATCTACAAAGTGTAGTGGAGGTACAGTTGGATGTGTTTAAGATGGAGGGTGATTCTTTTATACATCCACAAGTCCAAAGATCTGCTTGGGAGAAACCCATGGGATACAACTTTGGAGAAAACAAGGGCCAGGAGAACTGGTTGATTTTCAACAATGATTTATCTGAACTCAAGAATGGCCCATCCCTACAAAAACATGATCAAGCAAAGCCAGCAGCAGGAGGGCTGCATGAATGAATGAGGAACTCCTATCTTTGGAAATAAGGGTGGTTTTTTTTCTTTCTAATTTCATCTTTCTAAAACAAGGACTCTCCTTTTCTCTTATATTTATTTTGGACTTTTTGCCCTGTTTGGGTCTGTGAATGTAGCTCCTCAGGGTATGGCAGTGTGTAAAAACCACATACCAGCTGTTGCTGAAATTGTGTGTCTCAGAGCTGTCATATGGAAAAATAGACAAATGGGGACAAATTTCCTTCTAAAACTAAACTAAAACTTTATTATAATAAAGAAAATATTATTATCATAATTTTATTATGAGAATTTTAATTATTAGTTATAATTTATATATAGTAATATTGCTAGTTATTTATTATTGTCTTGTCCTTTTTTTCACTATTATTTTTCACTATTATTATTCACTATTTTTCACTATTATTATTATTTTTTCACTATTTAGTTTTTGAATATCTGTCTTCTCTTTGCTTCTCAATTACAAACTAATGGGAAAAAAAACCCACAAAAACTGTTTATCCAGTCTCACAAATCCCAGCAAAACCCCTCTTAATATTGGCTTATGTGAGCTGTGTGGAAGGATGGTCTCAACCAATTTCTGCTGAAGGAGCACTCAGTGAAGAAAGGAAAAGGAAGGTTCTGTTGGTGACCATCCTGTTCATACCATCTCTGCCTTTCCTCAGAACTTTGCTATTCAGGTTACATCAGGCAATGGAGTTCCTGTCATGGGTACTAACTGATCTATCAATCTTGATGGCCAGGACTTACAACTAAAATACTGATTCCCAAAACACCTGATGAAGACATTTGGTGAGCAGAATTCCAAGGTGGTATGCTGAAGAGGTTATTATGGGGAGAGCCCAGATGACATTCCCAGTAAAAATCATCCTTTTGAACACACTGTATACTATACTCAAGAGAAGTAGCCTGAATAATACTTGCTAAAAAAGAAAAAAAAAAAGTTTATATAGGATTTCAAGTGTCTGCAATAATTTCTTTCTCTTTTCACTCCCTTGTCATTGTTTTGGGAGAGGTGACTGGACTCAAGGAATTTATTTAAGTGGAAGGGAACATATATAAAACATATATAAAATAACCTTTTGTTGGGCTAATCACCCATGTTTCTGCTAAGGAATGTAACTCTGGCCTCTCAAATCTGTTAAAGCATTTAGATTTAGGATTTCAAGATAAAATAAAAGTCTCAAAATCACATGTTGGAGTTCTGACCTCATTAAGAAATATCCAAAAGGAGAAATAGTCTATCATACTATTAGATTTATGCATTCTTTTTCATTATTTTAGTGATCTATACATACCTAATATAGCTAGTTTAATTAAAAATAAAAGTAGACAGATTATTCTGGGAAAAAAATGCTAATTCTTTCCCTTTTGTTTGAAACATTTGACTAAATGTACTTCCCCATTATTGAACTTTAAATGCAAATTGCACTTCGATATGTAATTAACCTTATCTTTATTTTAGTCTTCCTAAGAACCATACTGTACTTTCAAAAATGTAATTTGACTTTCAGGAAACTATCGTTGCACCACTGTTTTTGTGCCCATAATATGAACAAAAAACCATATTTTTCTCATGAAAATGAGCAACAGCTTATTGAATTAACACAGCAAATATTGGTCCAAGTTAAAATTCACAAAAACACAGGCTGAGTAAAAAATTTCTTACTCTTACATAGATAATCATCAAATTTAATAGGCTGAGTTAACAAATTAGTATTTTTTTTTTGCAACAGACAATCCTGATTTGATTTAAATTGGAGTGTAGAGATGGTATTAACACTTCCTTTAGCTTTTGTGCACCTGCCACTAAACTCCACCAATTCAGGTGTCCAAAACTAATGAATAATTTTGAAAACTTGGTAGGAATTTGCCAAATAGTGGTAAAAAAACAAAGGTGGGAGATGAAAGACTTGGAAGTTTCATAGTATCTAAATACGGAAGGCAATTAAAGAAGTTACTTGAACATGGATTTTTTAATAGATAACTCTATTTGTTGAAGGTGTAAAAGACATGTTGGATAGAAGCTAAACTGAGTAATTTAAAGTTATGTTTTTAACAATGACAGGAAGCTGATAAACCTCTGTAAAGCCAATTCTCCATCATCCATTGTGTATTTATAAGTCAAACATTTCACTAGTTCTTATCTATTTCAACCATTACAACTGAAAACAGATATCATGGGTGAAACAGTCTCAAATTTTTACTTGATTTAATATCAATTATCACCATCTTCTGATGTAGGTATTTGTTGGGGGGGATGTCATAAATGGGAAAGTAACTCTTTCCTTCCTGTTTCCCAGGCTTAAGGCAAACATCTCGACTTCTCTTACTAGCATCACCTGCCTCGGGTTTGCTGTGGATTCCCCTCAGCCCCTCCCTGTTCATTCCACGGGTGCATGGGCAGGTTTCTGCTGTTCCTTGCTCATTTTCCCCCTGCTCCACGGCCACAGTCCCTCAGGGCTGCTCCCAGGCTGCAGTCCCTTGAGTTGTCCCCACTGTGACGTGCAGAGTGCCCCATCTCTGTGTCCCAAAATGTCTGGCTCCTTCCCTGTGGCTCCTTGACACATCTGTCCAAAATCCTCTCCCCCATGTGTCCTGACCTTTGTGGCTGCCACCTTTTCCGGTGCACTGGAGCAGAAGCTCCACGTGCTCCTTCAGCACTGAAGATTTGCAGGCTGTGAGTTGCCCACCCCAGTTCCAGAGCTGGCTGGACCTGCCTGTTTCCTGCCCAGGGCAGCTCGTGACCTTCTCCCATGCAGCCCCCAGGTACCCAAATGCTGCCTGTTGTGCTCAACACAGCAGCTAAGCTTTTCTTTTCCATATCTCAGTGCACCTCGGGCTCTATAATCAAAACATTGTCCAGCCTGTGCCTAAAGCCAGGCAGAGCAAATGCCATTTTCAGGGTTCCAAACCAGCTCGTGTTATGCGACTTATTTTGCCTAATATTTCCTGTTACCACAGAATAAAGTCATGTTTGGGAGTACCGTGTTCTTCTGATCTTATGAGAATTATTTTCAGCTACTTTGTCATCTTGTTCTGTAATGACAAGAAAGCATATTCCATTATGTCAAAAAAATAGGATGTAAAAATGTGTATTTTCTCTGAAACTAAAGGCAACATTTCCATTTGCCTTCCATCATTTCCTATTTGGCCTGATTTCAGTAATTCAGGAGCTCTTTGCTCAGTCTATAAAACTTCACTGATAAAGTCACACACTTAAAAAGGTCCCATTTCAACAAGGCAGTTATGTCAGTATACAACTGTAAACACATGCACTTAATTCAGTCCTTTTTATCGGAAATACCCTTTTAAATGCCTAAAAAATAAAGCAGAAATTACGTTCTCTAAGTGTATGGAATAGGCTCTTCTCTGAAACTCAAAGGCTGCTTTTGCAATCTTTTTGCTACTCTTTTGCAATCAACACTCCCATTGAGTACCATTAGGTGTCAAGATTTCGCCTTGAAACATAATCTCTCACTGGACTTTAGCAAACAAACCATGAGGGCAGACTGAACACGGGAAAATGAAACCTACCAGTGACATTTGTTACTGATGATGGGGGGCCCTGATAGATGGTTCAATTTGAGAGTGCAAATTCAATTCCTGACCCACATGTCACTATACAGAAGGTTTATGTAATTATCATTAGTGTGTTGTTATTTATCTGTGTGTAGATCCTGCTGACTTTTTATTACTTGCTGCTAATGTTGTCATTAAAAATGCATACCAATTAACATAATTTTAAAAGGCAACATGAAAAATATCTAATTTAGCTTTAAATTTCAATTATTTCATTTATTTATTTAATATTTATTAATTTCTCTTCAGCAATTTCAAAATAAAAGTCTGGGTAGGCAATACATAGGTAAATACTAGCCAAGTCTTGTAATTCTTTTACCTCTGTAGGTAAAGATGATAAGCTTATCATTTTGTGCTAGGCAAATCACAAGCTACCACCAGTCTTTGGCCAGTCGTTTCTTTTCATTTAAAAAACCCCAAACCCTAGCACAGATGTCAAATCTTGTTGCAGCATTGCAGTTCCAAGCCCTTCGTGAATCACTTGAGTAGATAAAATAGCATCTGTCAATTTTATTATATTGGATTTATTGAAATCAGGAAATTAGGAGAATGTAAGTATATATTAGTGTCTACTTGGCATTTTATTGCAGTACTCGGTTACCCGGGATGGCAAATTCAGATCTGTTTACTGAAACCTTCAGAAATCATTTTCTTTCTTGCTTTACTTGACTGAGGAGGCTTAATGATCACAATTTTATGAGGCTCTGTTTCTTATAACAGTAAAAACCTTGACATTTCTTTTTAGATCAGCTTCTCAGAGCCTTATACAGAACACAGGTTTCACATAAGCTTCAAGATGAAGAGGAAAGTGGGGAAGGAACTTAGCAGGGAGCTAAAATCAACAATTTCAGCACAAGAAAATGATTGCTCTGCTCAGGAGAAACCCATTCCCTGGAACTGCTGCCTCCTGTTCTGCCAGGAGGGCTAAGTCCCCAGGGCCTCCCAGATGTCAGAGAGAGTTAAGGACCAAATGTCAGAAATGTTGAAATGAACCTGTGGCTGGTGATTGGGTCCCTCGGGCAAGACAGTAGGTTGCCTAAGTCTAAGTTTTTTGCTGAAGAGCTGTATCTACACACAGCTCTTTCAGTAATAATAGTCACTTGCACTCCACATGTATAACACTTTTAGTTTGTTATCTTCTCCATTTTGCCTTTGTTTTTGAGCAGATGGGAAATCAGAGCAAGCAAGGTCACAAAGTGTTTTTCCATCACGCACACTCTTGATTCATTAACAAGAATATGAATTGAATTTGAAAGTAATAATCTTTATGCTCTTTCCTTTGATTTTTTTGATTATTTGTATAAACTATGGTGAGTTGGCAGGCACTCATCAGGATCATGGAGTCTGACTTTATAGTTACAATGAGTTTGAAATACCTTTTGTGATTTTCCATTTGAACAGAGCAAAACAGTGAAGACTGCTAATGCCAAAACATGCACCTTGTCACTCAGATCCAGTGCCCCACCAAAATCTAATCTTTTATCTGGCCACCTGGATCTGGTAAAGTCCTGATATTTCACCTGATATTGCTGTCTGGTGAAATTAGTCACGTTGCAGCTTTGATTGCTGTTCCATTTCTCTGGTAGCTAAACTACAGAGTGTATTTTAGAGGAAGAGAGAGACTTGGAAGGTGGATCTTCCATCTGAAACCCATCTAGCCTTTTATTTCTTTCAGGATACATTCCAGCAGTTCCATCTGAAAAATCTTCCAGCATTTCCAGTTTCTTTCCTGGTTTCCACAGTGAATATCCCAGAACTGAAGCCATACCTATCTCTGCCCTGATGGGGAGTAAGATCCTGAAACACGAGCTCAGCCATATGGAACAGAAGTGAAACATGATATTGATGGAGGTCACTTGTGCAATGGAGGAAGGAAAGTGCTGACACAGTGAATATTTTTTGTTTGTTTTTATTCATGCTAAGCTCTTGAATGGCTTGATAGGAAAGATTTGTGGTGTATTTTAGTGCAAAAAGACACATGGTGTTGAAAATTGGCTTTTACAAATGTCACTGGAAAAGGAACATTCTGCTCATTAAGAGTACGCATAACAAGATTCTGCTCTAAGTGGAAGTTCCCATACTGTTCTGTTTTCCTGCTTTCTCCCTTTTTCTTTCTCCTTTTTTATTTTTAAACTAATATTTTTAATATGTGTTCTCCTGGCAGGACTTAGCATATCAAGTGAGGTCTACTAGCACTAGACCAATAATGTTAGCTGAAACAAATGTATAATATCCTGCAGTACATTATCTTGTACTAGAGGTTTTAGTTCCTGTCATAGCACCATACTTGGGCCTTTGCATCATTAGTCTCCCCAGTATGAGGAATGGTGATGAGAAGGAAAATGCTCTATTACAGCAGTAGCAGAATATCCAAAGGTAGTGGTGTGTGGCTGGTGGGTTCACAGTGAGGTGTTCAGGGGAAAGGGTTTAAGGGCAGGATGCTGAGACCCTGAATCAGGAGAGAGAAACTGAAATAAGGTGAGGACTGTCAAAAGTTCAACCATTTTTAACATTCTTTTTGTGTTATTTCTCATGATGGGGATCAAGTGACTTCAAAAAGTCATATTGACTACAATTTATTTGGGCATATTTATCTTGGAATAAGGAGCATTTTTCAGAAATGAGAAAATTATAAGTATATATAGCAATCAATCAAATGCTTGTTATAACTGTGTTAGCTTCCTATTTCAGAGGTCAAATACTGGGAAAAACCCTGTAACATGTATGAAACACATTCACTGATAGAAAAGTCTGTGAGTTTTAGTAGTTCATCCTGTGATTTGTTTTAATTCACGACTTTAAATAAAGATCAGAAATAGCAGCTTCATAAGAGAGCTCTATGGGAGTAGGTTTACATGTTAATATACGAAATTATTCAAGAATAATTTAGAACAAACATTAGATTAGAGAAGTGGCACTCCATCTTCTAATAATAAAATTAAAGAAAAATTAAGAAACAGGTAAGTTTATTTCTTGAACCAGCAAAGTAATATTTGCCTGATGGATTAGTCCTATTTAATCAGGACAATGAGCAGCTGGATAAATCCTAGCTACGAGAATATTAGGTCATTTGTTAGCCCTTCAGCCAATTACAGCTGCAGCTGCTCTGTGCTATCTTTTTCTCCTCATCACTGAGCTGATTTTTTCCTGGAAAACACTAGATGATGAGCCCTCAATAGATAAGAATGTAGGGCAGAGGATCTTACAGCATCAGGGTGCTGGTGGATAAAATATGGTTCCTCTCATCACCAACACAGAGTGTCAGTGAAACTTGTTTGTGGAACTAGAGAGCTGCAGGACCAGTCTAGTCCTGACTTGGCAAGAAGACAGCTGGAGTGCCTTTTACCCCTCTGCCTAAGGAACATTTTTCTTTTTCCTTTAACAAACTACTCAGTTCTTGTTTTGTTTTTTTGATTTTTTTTTTTATCATTTTCATTTAGGCTGTCATTGTAATGGTAATGTTTATGCCAAGCAGTTTGCTTTTGGGTTTGGGGGATTTTTAATGGGTTTTAATTTGTTAAAAAGCAAGCAAACCAAGGTGAGAAAATAGCTGAAAAGTCTTGTCAGTGCTCCTGAAAGCAAGGGTAAGTGGGGGTCTTCATCCCACGGTACTGAAAGATATAATGATGTCATGCCAGTATAGAACCTCTCTCCATTATTTTTCAGCAGTCCCAGGAGTCTGGAGAAGTCTCATTTGCCTGGAAGCTGGCAAATGTTGTCCCAGTTTTCAAGAAGAGTAAGGAAAAAGGCCTTGGTAATTGCAGGCCTGTCCATCTCACTTCAGTGATTAGTAAAATTATGGAAAACGTTATTCTGGGAGTTACTGAAAAACACTTGAGAGACAACACAGTCCTTAGTCATGGCCATTCACAGATTCACAAGGGTAAAGCAGGCTTAACAAACCTAATTCCCCTTTATGACAAGGTCACCTATCTCGTTGACCAAATGGAGATGTGGGGGCTTGTGGTTTTAGCAAAGCTTTTGATACTGTCTCTCACAGTATCCTTCTGGATAATCTATCCAGCACACAGCTGGATAAACACAGCATGCAATTCGTGAGCAACTGGCTCACAGGTTGGGCACAAGGGATTATAGTATATGAAGTCACAACAGACTTCATAGTGGCATTCCCCCAGGCTCCATCTCAGGGCCAGTGCTCTTTAGTGTTTTTATAAATGATCTGGGTACAAGCATTCAATGTACATTAAGTAAGTTTGCTGATGCTGCTGAATTAGGAGGAGCTGTGGTACAGAGGCCTTGCAAAGAGATCTGGAGAGATTCAAGAGCTGAGCAGACATCAGCTGCATGGAATTTAACAAGAGCAAGTGCTGTATTGCCCAACTGGGACAAGGTAACCCTGGTTACACCTACAGATTGGGGGGCAAGAAGTTAAAGAGCAGCACTGTAGAAAGGGACCTGGGGGTTCTGGTCAATGGCAAGTTGAACATGAGCCAGCAGTGCCCTGGCAGCCAGGAGGGCCAACCCTGTCCTGGGGGGCATCAGGCACAGCATCACAGCCAGGCAAGGGAGGGGATTGTCCTGCTCTGCTCTGAGCTGGGGCAACCTCACCTCCAGTGCTGGGGGCACTGTCAGGAGCCACAATACAAAATAGACATAAAGTTGTTAGACCATGTCCAGAGAAGGGTGACCAAGATAGCAAAATGTCTTGAGGATAAGACAGAACCACAGAATCAGCTAGGTTAGAAAAGACCTCTGAGATCTCTGAGTCCAACCTGTGAAAAAACATCACCTTGTTAACTAGACTATGGCAAAAAGTGCCACATCCAGTCGTTTCTTAAACACCTCCAGGGATGGTGACTCCACCACAGTCCACTCCACTGCCCAGGCACTCTTACAGTGAAGAACTTCTTACTAAACATATAATACCAGTGGCTGAGGCTTCTTGTTTTGTTCCACTTGGAGAAGGCAGAAAGGTGGCCTCCTTCTACTCTACAACTTCTCTAAGGAGGACAGCAGAGGCAGAGGTGCTGATCTGCTCTCTGGTGACCAGCAGTAGGACACAAGGAAATGGAAAATGCATGTGGAGAAGTTCAGGTCGGACTTTATCTAAAGTTTCTTCACTGAGGGGGTGATCAGTGACTGGAACAGGCCCTCAAGGGAAGAGGTCACGGCACTCAGCCTGTCAGAGTGCAAGGGGCATGCCACTGATGCTCTTAGCCATGTGCTTTAGTTCTAGTTGGTCCTGCTTAGAGAAGGAAGCTAATGCTCCTTATGGCTCTCTTTCAACTGGAGATATTCTGTGACTCTGTGAGATATTTGGACCATGTCACGTGAGCTAAGTTTTGGGTTTTAATCAGTTGTGCAAGGCGGGGTTCTGTTTCTTTAGTGCGCTGTAGAGGAAAGAGAGAGGTATTTTGGTAGCCAGCTTGGTCAGATGTGGTTTGTACCCTCTCTGCCTCACCTGGGGCTTGCAGGGAGCTACTCGTGGTAACACAAGACTGGACTACAGCTTTGTAGCAGCCAGCAACATTTAGAGTTCATGGGATATTCAGTGGCAAATTATACCTTGCATTTTATTGACTAGTTCCATCTCAAACACCAGCTTTGTGCTGCAGTGCATCCCCAGGTTACTCCACATGCTAATAACAGTATGTGCTCTCTCTTGTACACCTTAATTTTAAATTATATTTACACAATGCATGAATGTGAATCAATTGACGCTTGGCATTCCTATTTCAGGGTAGGAATAGCTGGTCAATATGAGCTGATATTATTGACTGGCCTGTTTATGTGTCTGTCATGCAAACTATACAGGTAATGAATATCAATTTACAAGAGTCTGCTGAAATGCTTTACAGTCAAAATCGTGGAGGCTGATCGTGGAAGGCAGTCTTCCATGTTGGAAAGCAGTTGCCCGTATTTTGGTACAATAGATTCATCTGTAATCTAAAGTATACATAAAAGAAGAAATGTGAAATACTCTATCTTAAAGGGAAAACATGAACATATGTTTCACAGTACACTTCTGACATGTGGTGTCTCACACTCCAGGGAGACTTTTTTTTAACATCAGATGCAGAGCTGGTGTTACAGATATGGAGCTTCCACATGGAAGCACAGTGGAGCCTCTTTTCTAGCTAAACTCTACTGCCTTGCTCTGCTACCTCCTCCAAATCTAACAGACAGACCTTCTCCTGCCTGTCCTCAGTGGCCTGAGATCCTAAGCACTTGCTCTGATTCTTGTTTTTAAATCTTGATTTAATCAGGTATGTGTTTCAAGGAGACAATTAGGATTGAATAGCAATTAGGAATGGATAATATGCCATTATTGTAAATCAGGATTA
This sequence comes from Acridotheres tristis, assembly GCA_037013685.1. NCBI lineage: Eukaryota > Metazoa > Chordata > Aves > Passeriformes > Sturnidae > Acridotheres > Acridotheres tristis. Next base: position 107,539,137 of record CM072886.1, read on the forward strand.
CTAAGCATTTACATCATTGTAATGACAATATCTGTAGGAGAAGAGACCAAACCAATGACTAGTAAGGGAAAATTAAGATTAATCATAAGCCAATTGTTGGCTTTGTAATATGGCCCCTGCAGCAGTCATGGGTCCATCTGGGCTGTCTCAGGAGCAGAACCGGGACAGAGCTGTGACTCTGGGAGCTGTGATATGCTCTCTGAGACATGACATAGAAGGATTAGTTGATGCTTCCTGACTAACAGCAGATTGACTGTGCTGACTGGTGTGCTGCAGATGACTGCAGCACAGGCACCAAGTCGATTGTTTGTAATCTAAAAACCCTTCTGTTTCTTTTCTCTTATTTTGTTAATAGTCTGTAAATATGTCTATACTTGCCCCGAGCAGATGTGAGCTTACTTCATTGATGACAGCTACAGCCTTACTTGAAGCTACATAACCATGCTAATGAGTCAACAACGTATAGCAATAACAAAAAAAACTATTGGTTCTCAGCAAGGCTTGTTAGCTTGGGCCCAGCTTTATGCAGGCATGGCTGTTTAGCTTTCATTCAGAGCTCTCTTGTTCTAGCTAACTCCAAGTGTGGGCAGAATATGATAATAACAGTACACAAAATGCCATGCAGGCATATCTCAGTTCCTCATGATATTCTTTTAACACTTCAATTTGAGAGTGGGTGACAAAGTTAAAAGGAAGCAAACAGATGAATCAACTCTCCCTGTTTAGAATGGGATTCCTCCTAGAAAAGCTCTGTGGTTTGTATTTTAGGGTTCTTTATATGAGATCAGTCATCCATATGCTGTCACTTCTGTGGAACCTGGGATGGCATTTTATGGTCAAGATGAACTTCCCATTGCTTGCAAATAGAGAGGCTAATACGGTTCCAGGCACAGGGTACCAGGAGATCAATTTTTATGTCTTGGTGGCAATATGGGAAGAATAATAATGAAGTGTTATATACACACTAAGCTACAAGTGGCTCTAGCACAGTTTACACTGGAAAATAAGAACTACCTCCTTGGGAATGAAAAGCTTTTGCTTCCATACACAAGGGGATAGAAAACATCCTCTGTGAAGCTTATCTGGGGATACTGACATAAGGGCTACCAGCCTTTAATTCTGTCTCTCATAAATAAATAAAGTTAGAAATGCAGAATGGTGGTGTGAATATTTAAATTCATAGACATGAGCACTAATGTTGTTCCACATTGCTTATGTTGCTTATTAATCATTTCTGGAAGATTAAGGAATAGGCATTGTGGGTTTTAATCAATGTGCTATGATGAACCTGAAGAATGTTGAAAAATATTTTGAATTCTCCTTTGGCACTATTTCATCTAACTGAATCCAAATGATTTTTTAATTTAAAATATGAACTCCACTTTCTTTTCTACTTTCAACTTGCCTCATCAATGCCATTCATTTCATGTATGCTGTGACTTTCTGGAACGATCACGTTGTACATTTACTAATTATAACTCTGCCTTATCTGGCTTACCAAAAATTATTGAATGTTGGGGTTTTTTATCTTTCTCGAGGAAAAAGGAATTGCTGATTTTCAAGCTGGGTAGTTTAGGATTAAATTTGTTTGGTTTAGAGTGAGGTAGTATTCCAATTAGTGGAAGACCATTACAGTGATTAGGTACCCTATTGCCAAATACATTCCTATGTTTACCACAACCAAATTCTTTATCTGTATGTAAAAACAAATCATCTGGAGTGATCCCATATGACAGATGTTGACAGTTGTCACAAAAACCTCCTATGGGCTCTATGCAGTTGGTCCATATTACACCCAGGATCATCTCATTAGATAGCCCACAAATATTACAGCAGTCTGGGGTATTTTCTCCTTCCAAGAGGTATCTTTATAATATTTTAGATGACATTTCATTAGAAAACAGTGTGAAGTTTTAAGTCATGACCTTCTCAAAGCACCAAACCAATAAGGAAGTTGCTAGCAAAATTTTTCTAACATTCCACCTTCTCTTCCCTCTCCTTCACCTTCTCCTTCTCCTACACCTTCTCCTTGCTCTTCTTCTCTTTCTTTTTGTGACCCAATTTTGCAAGTGACAATTTGAAAGGCTCTATTTGTGTGTTTCAATAATTCACCATTTGTTGTGCAGAGTGGTGTCACCCAAGAACCTAACAAGACAGAAAAAAGGTGGCTGATGGCCTTTGGTAAAAAAAGAAAATGTCAATTGCTAGGTTAAATTCAGACTTGTATGCATCAGTTATGTCACTGGCCCAACAGAAAGGAATATTCTACACAGCACTTACTCAGATGGCAGCCTATTTGGAAAAAGAATCATAGTAAGTCATTCAATCTTGCCATGCATAAAGTCACAGCCACAAGGCAAATTTTAGTTTTGATCATTTGCCTTAAAAAAGATAAGAGGTATGCCACTGTACATCAATTAATACTCCTATACTTTGCAGGCAATTCAGAGTTACAGTTGTCTAAAACCTGTATTTCCACCAGTCCCACTGCTTGGATATTCAAGGAATATGAGCTGCCTTCTTCAAACTGGCAGTTCTCCAACAGTCAGCAGTTGGCTCTGAAGAGAAGAAACAGACTTGGATTTTTCTTGGTATACTCATGTGTTTAGCTCATCTCTGTCATGTTTACCTCGTGCAGATTGTGGTGAAGACAGTTGCTGCTCACGTATGTGTTACTTTTTCCCCCCATGTATGCAATGTGTGCATGGGAAGAGTTTTGGAGAGCAGGTGGGGATGACACAGCCATGTGTTGCAAGTATATTCATAGATTATGGAGCCAAGAGGGAGGGCTGCGACAGTCTAATGTGACTCCTCACATCACGTTCTTCTGTACATGTGTAAAATTGTTTGAGAGGAAACATCCTATTTTGATTTAAGCATTTATTTCATTAGCTATGTTATTCAGTAGTCCTCAATACCAAGGACCTCATTTCTCCTGAGACAATAAAACCCTTAACCCAATAAAACCTTTGTTGAAGCAAGAGGGAGGTGTTGGGGTGTTGAATCATAAAAAAATGTGCACACCACCAATGACTGGATTCCTCTCCAGGCCCATACATGTGCCCTTGAACTCTTTGTAATCTGTGCAACTGAAAGGCTTTCCTTCAAGTTTCTTGACATTTTGCTTTATTTTTTTTCAGCTCTCTTGTAGCAGACCCCTTTCATTTTACTTGCTGTCACATTTTCTTTCACTCTGTGAGCTGACAATCTAGTCTTTGTTCCTCCAATGATTTGGCTTTTGCTTCTAATTTTCAGCTGTAATTCTGTTTCCTCTCTGTCTGTTCTTTGTGCCCAACCCCTATTTCACTCCCCCTCCCCCAGCCTCGGTCTTGTACATCAGAGGGGTAAAAATTGTCTTCTATATTTGCACTTCTTTAAATAATTCACAACTTTGGCCATTTTCATGTGTCTCTCTTTCTCAGTGATGCAGGTGAGTCACTGTTTTCCTGCCATCATTTCTAATTCTTTTTCTTTTAATAACTTTTCTTGCATTTCTAGATAATTGTTTTAGGATCCAGCTCTGCTGATGATCCTGCAAGTAACATGGGCCAACAATCCAACAATATCAAGCCCATTGGCAGTATTTTGTTGAAGCAGCCATTGCTTTTCAAGTGTAACTGCTTCTGATGGAATTGGTTTTTCAGGCAGATTGTGGAAGAGATAAAAAGACCTTTGGTTAACTGCATCACTGGTGAATTCTTCCTCTACCAAGTCTGGGAGGGAGACTGCCCCATCTGACTTTGTCATTTCTCTTTCTCTCCTGCTTTCTGTTTCCCTGAATCTGCTGACCTAAGTATTTCCCCAACAAATGTGTGCTTTTCAGCAGTACTTATTTTTCTCCCACTTGCTAGGATGGAGACCATCCTGCTTCTCAGAGTCCAATCAGCAAAACTTGTCCCTGAGTTCTCCTTCAGCTCCAGTTTTTGTGATTGTTGTGCAAATGGTATTTTGAATTAAATTACTTCACCTTTTATTTATTTTTTTCATTTTGTTTCTTTCTCTGGCCTTATGTGGGAGAGACAAGCCTATCCAACACCCTGAATTGATAAATTTCTATTCTTTTGTCTTGCTACAGGTTGTGGAGAGCTTAAAACACATCTAAAATTTATCCTAGAAGAGACTCAAACAGTAATGTGTGTCAAAAAGAAAAGTTTTCTTTATAAACTTTTTCTTGCCTCCGAAGAAATACAGAGCATGACTCATGTCTGACAGTTGTTTCTCTCCTAGAAGGAATCTAGAAAATATCCTGCACTCCTGATATATATGTGGAAGAGTATCCCAAAACCTTTCTGCAATAGGGAGCTGGGGCCAGCCACTAGAAGGCAACATGATCCCACAAACAGCCAAAGACAGTATTCCCTCAGAGCTACTTTAAGCCAAACCCTGCACTGCTGCTCAATAAAATCACTTTTACTACTTGTCTGTGTCATGAGTAGGGGATCTATTAAAAACACAGGGCTTTCCTTGGGCAGTGGTTGCAGCACAGCAGCATTTGAGAGGCACAGCACGAGAAGGGGCAGTGGCCACTGGTGGCACACAGGTGCTCAGTCTTGTGCTTTAACAGCATTTACTGTATTTATAATCACCTGTGCTTGCAATGCAGGCTGACCACAATTTATTGGAAAAAACCAGTTACATGCCAATAATAGTCTCTTGATGACCACTGACACCTGAAGCCCTCTAGGACTGTGTGAAGGGGATTTTGCTGTGCCAACTTGCTTTTGTGAGCTATCAATAGGAAATAACTTGTCCCTGTCAGGGATTTAATGCTCCCAAAGCATGGTTAATATATCCCTGTGTCTGGGTGAGTATACAACTACAAAGTAGATGTGGTGCTCCTGCTTCACCTTTTCCTTTTCATCTCTCTTGTAGCTGAGAGACCTGACAGATGGTCCTTTATATGTCCGTGTGTTAAAACTGCAGTGTAAGAAATGCCAGCAAGTATTTTCTGCCTTTTAATTTTAAAGAAAACATGTAAATGGAGGAAATCTTGCTCTGCGGATCAGAATAAGAGAGCCTAATTAGCACAGCACTCTGGTCTTGGAGTGCTGCCCCTAACCAAGCCCCTTAAAGCTCCTGAAGTGACTATCTTGATCTTTGTCACATTTTTGAGGGTTCTGGTGACATATTTTCTTGCTTCTTTCAATAGCATTCACCTGGAATTCTACTCTCTTTGCTGTAATAACTTGGTCTCTGTTAGTGGCTTTTGTCTAATGTGTGAATAACAAGGACCTCTCTGCATTTACTCCTTTTTACACATTTGGGCCTCATGTGCAGCCTCTTCAGGTACCTGCCACTGGCTGGAGGCTGGAAGAGATGCTGTGGTGTCCCTCAGAGCACGTCTTCTTCAACAGTATGGAGGGGAGTGGAGAAAAAACACCCGAGGGGAAATATCCTTGCAGCAGGTAACTCCTTCTCCTCACTATTCCTCCTGATTTGGTAAGTTTGTGGATCCAGGCAAGTGTATTTATTGTAGAATCTAATAAGATGCCAAGATTTAATTAAATCAGACAAGAGAGTGATCAAATGATCATGTATGGCTTTAAGAGTACCAGCTCACCTGTTACAGTCAGGATACATAGTTCTCCTGTCTTTGATGTCTATACCTGACAAAAATCAGGCTATTTGCATGGCTTCACTCCTTGGAGAACAAAAAGTCCTATCTTGTACCAAGCCTCCAGATTCTCAGAAATAACTCAGAATTCTTCTGTACTGTATCAAAGCACTCTAGAAGGCACAGGCATTCGGCTATTGTTCCACAGTACGTTTTTTCATTATCATTGATCCTGTATGTCTGTGAGGCTGTGTGTGTGTGTGTGTGTGTATGATGAGAATTATCCATAAACTAGAAATCTAATTAGGGAGATTTTCATGTCTCATGGCTCAGTAAAATACTCCCCAGACAAGGGCAGGGCAAAGCTGTGTTGCTGAAGGACAAATCAATACTGATAGAGTCTGACTAATCCCTGAGGCTGCTGTGCAGGGGGAGGGCAGGGCTCCCTGTGTGCCCACTGGCTGGCTGGGACACGGGTCAGGGTTTTGTTCAGGCAGGTGCAGAACCTGTTGTTTATTTAACAAGGTTGGCGTCAGCTGCTGCCACTGCTTCGGAGCAATTAAAGAATGTGTTGTTGGGTATGAGGTTGCCAGGTGCTGGCTGTCCTATATGCTATGACAAGCAGGGCAAAATTTCATGTAAACACCTGCCAGCATCCCAGGCAGACCTGAACTAATGGGCTATTATGTACCTGCCATTAAGCAGTTTGTGGGTTTAGCTGACAGCAACACGTGCACACCAGCTACAGCAGCAAAGGCTTGGAGAGATAAGATATGCCCTTGTTTCCTTGCCTCCAACAGATGCCAGGCCAGGGTGTTTGAGAAACACCAACAACCACTTCAGATTTACCCTCTTCAGTACATGGGGTGAATCCGTGCTGTGCTGGATGCTCCTGCTGACAGCAGGAGGAAAGTGTGCTGCACATTCTGGAGCTCTGACACGGATCAAACCTACCAGCCACAGCCTGCTGTTTCAGTGTGGGGTCATTTTGCCTCATGGAACCTGGATTTAGGTGGCCTTTCTTGCCTCCAAAAACGTGGCATGGAAGGTTAGCCCCTTAGCTGATTCTCAAGCATGGATGTGATCTCTGCTCCATTAACTGAAACTGATGCAACAAGTCAGTAGTCACAAATTTCCCCCTGAAAGGAACAGATGCTACTACTGAAAAAAAGAATAATGTCTGTGAAATATTAAAAAACATATCTTACAATGATAAATACAGAATTCTGAGAATGCAGGTGATGCATTGTGCTTCTGTTACTTCAGTGTATGAGACACTCAGGTATTCTGCTGCAGTCCTCTGAGAGCATAACTCAGGAAAGGAGGCCAGAAATGGTTACAGGCTGCACCTTCTTTGAGGTGATGCAGCCAGAGATCAGGAATAGTCTCTCAGAACTCCTCTCCAGAGTTCTGTGGCTAATGGCCCTCGAGGGACCATTGACCAGGCAGAAATGGCTGAATGACAGTAGAGATGTAGCCCTTGCCTGTTGGAACCCAGAAACCTGGGATTTTTGAGCTTTCTGTGCTTTCTGACACTGACACCCAGGAGAACACTGCTTTTTGGCCGTGGCGAAGGCTTCCAAATTTGAGCGATGGAGTTCAAGTCACTGGTGTGTAGTTAAATAGAAGTGTGAGATTTCACATGGTGGAGGGTTTTGAATTTGAAGGTTTTAGAATATAGCAATAGGTATGGGACAAGATGGAGGATTTTGGGTGTTGTTTCCTTTCTGTCTTCTTCTTCCTTCTTCTTCATGATTTCAGGTAGTAGTTTCTGGTTGGATAGCTAGTGCTGCATTGTGGGTCACAGGAGTTTGGTTATTGGGTGAAAAGCATAAATAATATAGGTGTTAGTTCTTTATTGGACCATTCAGCTTTAAAAGACCTTGTAACTAGCTGGGTTCACCTCTATTTTGCTGGCTTTTACTGGTAGCTAGAAGTGTTGTAGAACTCTCTGTATTTTAGTTAAGATTTAATAAATAACCAAGCCCAAACACAAGAAAATTCGTCTCCTTTGTGTTTTTAATCCTGACTCTGAATGAAGACAGAAGAAAATGAAGACAAGCCACTAATTAAGTAGTGCAGATACCACATTTACACCTGCCCTCCCATCCTGAGTGATGCTGGAGGAGCAGACAGGAGGGCTGGCTCTGGCACAGAAGTTTTCTATCTGAGAAGAGGGTCCTGGAGCTTACAGACTTACAAGTGATAGCAGCCATAACATGAGGAGGCAGAACCAGTACATTTTCAATTTATTGCCATATATTAGACCATCAAAGTTTATTTTTCCTAAGTGCTTTAGCATGAAAATGGGTGCTCTGCTTTATGAAGTTTGAGAGTCAATGGATTACTGTTCAGAACTGTGTTTTGTTTCAAAAGGAAAAGTGAAAAAGCTTACTCAGAAACTGGTTGTGGCAACAGCTGCGAAAATCACTGACCTTGCTGAATAAATGGGTCCAGCAGCAGTGACAGAGACCTACTCCTCTTCTTGAAAACTCCATCCAACCACTCCTGTTCCTAACTCTGCACTCTGTGACCTCTTCCATGTTCAGTGAAATGGACTGTGTGCACACGGACAGGTAACTGTGCCTTTTGGACTGTTCACTGAACTATAGAAATTCACAGATTAAAAAGATAATGGTAGAGATTTATTTTGTTTTGTAACAAGAAAATCTTGATAATAGTAGTAGATTAGTGACCCAGGAGTAATTTATCTATGTTCTGTCCTGGGGAAGTGAATTACTCTAATCCAGACTCAGTTCCTGTGCACTGTGTATGTTTGCAACAGCAATTATTATATCTGCATTTTTCTTCCTTATTAAAAGGAAAACCGGCAGTCTCTTGCCCCCTGCAGTTTTTAGTGAATACTGTACATAAATGATTTATTCTTTTCTTTTAGAGGGCTTTGCTCTACACGGCATCTGTCATCTGGGATTTCCCCCTCCCCCTCTTTCAGAAATGTAGCTGGAAGCTGTTTGACTCAATCTGAGAACAAATCAAAGTTGGTTGTATTAAACCCATCAAGCTTCAACTACTCTTTAACATTCTCTTTCATCTGGTGAGGACCTTCATTTATATGCACCATTTGTGATTAAGGTAGCACTTGCAGGACCATCACATGATTATGTGCAGATTACTACACATGTCCATGAAATTCAGATTTCTAGAGTTTAAAAAAGAATATTTAAAACCTTCAAAAGTTTTTTTAATCACTCTTCTTAAAATTATTGATAAAGTGAAGTCATGCCTACAATTGCCCTCTAAGACATGATCTCTTCATTTGCTGTATATTGGAGATGGGCAGTGAGACATGATTTCAGCTGAAAGACGTGTTGCCCAACACCTATACTAAGATGGATCAAGAAAGTTAACCTATGAAAAGTCTCAACTTAGTGGGATGCTGGGGTCCATTTCTGGTAGCTCTTCTTCAGAGGGGAAATAAGTGTGTTACATTAGGTACCACACAGTAGTAAATGCTGTTAGCAAATGCTGTATATCATGACTTTTTATCTTTAAACAAAGTTCAAAGTAGCATTCTGAAATAGAGCTGTCAGGTGAACTCCTGTGTAAAGGCCAAGGAAATGTAGTTGCTGGCATGAGATAAAAGACAAAAATGGAACGGGTGACAGGACAGAAAACTTTGGAAGTTTTGTATCAAAGCAAATCATGATAGAGGTCGATGGGGAAGAAGATTAAAGTAGAATAGGAAAAGTAATCAAAAGATATCTTGAGTGAAAGCTGTTGGAGGGTAAACTAGATATTGCTGAGAGGGAAATGCTTGAATCAGTAAATACACCTAGTGTAGTTATCAATTTTCTGCTGGTCAAAACTGCTCCCACTGAAATGAGTTCAAAAACTTCAAGAGATGCTAAACTGAGTCTGCAAAGAGCCTCAGCAATATCACCACTGGGAATGGCATGCTGGGGCTTTCTGATCACAAAGAAGAGCTGGAAAATCTCGACCAAGATGAACAACATGCAGCTCAGCCATGCATGGCTTATTGTAAGCCATTTTTTCAGGCAAGCCTTTGTCAGAGGACCTGGAGCTAGTTACAGGGTGTTGGGACTTCAGTGGGGAGATGAGGAGGTACCTAGGGCAGGTCATCACAAGCATGCAAAAAGCTTCATTTCACAATCATCATAGAATCATGGAGTCATAGAACAGCTGGGGCTGAAAGGGACCCCGAGGATTATCCAGCTCCAATATCAAGGACACCTTTCAGTAGACCACATTGCTTAGAGGCCTATCCAACCTGGCTTGAACACTCCCAGGAACAGGGCATTTGAACCAAGAAACCAAGGAAGATGGAGCTTCATATGAGGAGGAGTGCCCTTGAATACAGGATTATTTATTTTTCTGTAAAAGGATAAGTCTGTCTTCACAGAAAGGCCCATCTGTTCTGCTGGAGGGTGGAAGTAAGTGGTAGCTCAGAACCTCCAAGAAAGTTGAGACACAGCCTTTTTACCTGCTCAGCAGAGGTGTTACAACATGGCTGGTTAAATGGGAAATTCAAATTAAACCAAGACAATGGAGCAGTTCCAAGTGACTGCCCTAGAGCAGAAAGGAGAACAAAACAAAAAAGACTAAGAGGCTGAGATTATCTGTAAACCAGACAGAAGTGGGGTCAAATGGGACCCTACAGTTCCATGCTGAACTACAGACCAAATTCCTGCTCCTGCACGGGGACAGGCACAGGGAGCCTGACCTCCCTCACTGATGGGCTTTGGGCTGTGTGCTTTGTGCTGTGTGTGTGCATTGAGCTGGAGATCATCTACAGGGGCCTTGGTGGATGTTGGCTAGGAGAAAGCAGGGAAACTGAGACAGATGGGACATGAGGAGCAGGAAAAACAGGATGTTGAAAATTAGAGGAGAAGAAAAGGTGAGGTGGGAGCTCATGGCTGCAGCTGCACTTTTCAGACCACACGGGCCACATGGAACTGGGAATTACTTTCTCTCTCCTTAACCACAAACTCCTGCATTTCTGCAAAGTATAATTTATGGGGAAATTCCATCATCTTTCTAAAGATAGTACAATTTACATATCACATTTGCATTTTGTGACTTATTTGCATACTGATCCCACTTACTTGCTCCTCCTGCATTTAAAAATTTCAACTATGTTACATCTATAAGCAAATATTGAATATGTAGTAACAACTACTAAAATCACCATTTAATCGTTGGAACATGTACTATTTGTTCATGGCAGGAATTTTCAGTAGCAAAGGCTTGCAGAATGTGCATAAATAATAGTGGTGTCAGGAAAAGTTTTCAGAGTGAAAACTAGGTACTATTTTTATGGTCTTCAAAAGAGTGTTTGCTGTGAGAGGAGATTGCTATGACATCTCAAGGCCCTTGGCTTCAGAAGATACCGGCTGTGGGCACTGAAGGAACAGAGAAGTAAGCAGATTTAAGGAACTGTTTTCTGCAGGAAAAGAGAGCTCTAGTTTGGAGAACTGTGGAGTGGAGTAGGGTAATGTAGACTATTTCTTCTTCTAAATATGATGGCTAGCCCAAGGAGGGGATTTCTGTGTGGGGGAGTTTGCCACTGGCCTGAGGGGAGGAAGAGCCCCCAGGGAGCTCTAGGCAAAAGGTAGGACTCCATCAAGAAGTGTGAAACATACCAATTTAATATTGGTGGTGGTAGAAGAACTGTGTATTTGAACTAATTTTTTAATTAAAGTCTTGCAGTACTGCTGAAAGCAGTATCCACTCTTGGGGTTGCTGCCTACCTCAGAAAAGAGAGGAGGTTGTTGAATGGAAGAAACATGGTTGTCTCAGGGGGGACTGGGCAGCCCCTCCATGAACTGTGCTCTTTCCCACTTGGAACTGGGGTGCATGATAGCAAAGGATTCTCTGATGAAAAATGAAAAGAGATACCTTCACTCTTTTACTTCATCGATGCACTCTCATCAACCTTCCCTTCCCCTGTCTTCTCTGGCAGTTACTCTCTCATCTGTTTCACCTCCTCTGTTGTCCCTATCTCAGGTTTCACACACAAAGCCTGAGCTTCTCCAGTACAGCGATAAGAGAGCAGAGTAACAAGGGGTTTGAAGAAGAAAATACAAGCCAGAGAAAAAAATCTTCAATTGAAGAAGGAATGCCATATTGTTTGTCTTATGTAGTGTTCTTGTTCAATGAAATTATCTCTACAGTCCATAATTAATTCCTTTTTCTTGCAATTACATCAATTAGCATACAACACAGATAAATTGAAGAGGCAGCATTTTGCCTCCAGCAGCCAGCAGTGCAATATGTTAAGCCATCGAATCATCTATGGTGCTGCAGAACATTTCTCCCTTTGAAAAAAAATTGCCCACCATTAAAGCACTAGCAAAGAAAAATGAGCCAGAAGTTTATGGCAAAGAGGCAGTGCTTCAAATGTACATTTTATGCTGCTAAAGAGAGCCAGAGTACTGTGACCAAAATCCCATTAAATGGAACACTTTCTATTTAAATCTTCCCATGACATGATTCTGGTATTACTGCACTGGGGAGGCACATAACTGTCAGGCTTAAAGGCTGCTCTTCTCTCCTTCCTTGAAAGGCTCTGCAGACTCAGGCTGTCACTTCCAGCTCAGGATCTCAGGCTAAGTGCCAAACTTCAGCTCAGAACAATGAACTCACCTCTGACTGTTGCTGAGGCTCTTGGCTTGTGAACCTTACCCAGCGAGGCATCAGCAACTTAGTACTCAGGTGAGAAAGCTCAAGACTTGTCAAGGAAAATTGTGATGTTCTAACCCCTTCCCTGGGCCATCAGCTTTGCTGTGTCCCTCATGGGATGAGCTCCATGTGTTATTTGTGGGTGCTTGTTATGGATAGAGTGATGCACTTCACTCATAAGAAAGAAGTAACATTTTTTAAATTGATATAAACCAGCAATTTAATGAAGTTTGATAGCAAATGCAAAAGTGGCTTAACAAGCTTTTTTTGCAAGGTACATTTGGTTATTTACTGCATGGAGGGCAGGGCCAGACAAAATTATCAGGGAGAGCCTCTCAATGGGTCATGAGGTACAAAAAAGATACCCTTTTATTCTAAACTCCTTTTCAGAAGGGAGTTTAGGTGCAGCTGGAGCCAGACTTAGACCTAGACTTGACCAATGGCTTATAGCTAAATTATTATATGGATGCAATCCATCTTTTATATCACTTAGCTAAGATTTAAAATTTGAGTAACCTGAGAATTACTACTGAGAATCCATTGTGGCAAGAAATCTCTCAATCTTGAGGAGTAACCTTGAGAAGTGTCCCTGCTGAAGGGGAGATCCTGGAGTGCAGCCCATGGCTGTGCAGGAGAGCACAAGAGGTCCCTGGCTGTCCAGTTTAGGGAGTAGGGTAATGACTTACAGTCCTAGCTCACATCAACTACAGAAATTAGTTTCTGCCAAACCTGGCTTTGGTCAAACCTTGACCAGGTCTATGCTGAGGGAGTGGGGGTATTTTTCTCATGTTAGCCCTTGGCTATTGCATTGTTTTCCACCTGTTTTGAATCTATTAGGAGGCAGATGCAGCCAGCAGGACCAGATTCATCTGTTGACACAACTGCTGGTAGTTATCCCTTGAGCTGGTGTGCAGGAAATAAAGGTCAGTTTTGGGAGATGGAGGAACACACCCTCACAGTGCCTTGCCTGTCTTTTTCCACTGGTGGATAGGCCTCTGATAGTGTTAACCTGGCCAGCACTGAATGGAGAGCAGTGCCTCAAACTAGAAGTTTTGGTTGCTGGTTTTGACCCACCCTTTGGGCACTCAAGGCATGCTGTGGTTTCTGGCCTGCACAGAGAAGAGTTTCTCATCGTGAAGGGCAGCAAAGTGTGCTCTAAGTGTCTGGCATCATCTGAAATGTCACACTTAGCTTTCTGTCAAGGGGCTGGTCCCAGCATCTTGGATACACTTAATGCTGGCTTACATTAAGCACCTGTTAAAAGCTTGCAGTAATCCCAAATGCACTGTATACAGAGTGGAGTATGGGAGCTGGTTCAGAGGAAAAAATATGATTAAATGAATCTTCACAGGTTGTCATCCTAAGCTCTCCAAACACTGGTGATGTTACACAATACTAGAAGAAAAAAAAAAATACATGCATGAAATGAATGAAAAATATAAATAAAATTATAAACTAAAGTCTCAGAAACTTGCTCTGTCCATTGAAAGGCTAAAATATGCCCCCTTTTTATAATTCTGTATTGGAAGGTCAGCCTTTTTTGCTCCCAGTTCAAGAGCTTCAGTGTAGTCATAATTTCTATGAAGCAGACAGCTATAGCTATATTTTCATATTTACCCAGTTTGTAAAGCATACAGAAAACTCATCAGATTTGGGATTCCTCATAGAAACAACTAGTAATAGCCAGTAGATCAACTGGATTGTTGTTTTAGTTAGGATGTTAGGTTTGGTTTTTCATGTCTTGTCCCTAAATATTGAACTTTTTATCATCGCTTGATAGTTGCCTTAGCGTTGGTTTTCTTCCTTCATCCCAGTATATTAGCAATACTGAAACAGGGAATTGCTTCAGTGCTAACTCTTCAGTGTCTGTCTAGCTAAAATGATTTTACACCCTTCTTGCAGTTCACAGTGGGCATGGTCTCAGAAAGGACACAAAGATCTGAACATATCAGTCCTTAGCAACACTGGGCAATGCAGAAGTATGAATTAATTTTCATCTCTTCTTTGGGTCAACAGGACTCTACTATCCTTCCTAATGCTCACTATGTGAGAATTAAACTCTGCTAACCACCCCCTCAACCCCACACTCCCAAATAAGCCAAGAGAGATAATATATTCAAAGGGGTAGGCAGGTTAAAATATGGTGTCTGTCAAGTAACTGAGCCCATACTTTGTTGCAAATATTTTAAAATAATTTTCCTGGCCACTATTGCTATTTATCAAAGCTCTCTTTTCTGTGTAAGTACGGACTTGCTGTCTCACAGCCTGTCTGCTTGGTCCTGCAGTGCAGCCATTCAGCTGAATGCAAGACACAACAGTAATTACTGTGCCAAGCCCAACCAGCTGCTGTTTAAAAAAGAAACCTCCCGAAAATCTAAGAAACAAAACCACTGGATTGTGCCTAACAAGGCAGAATTAGACAGTGGAGGAAGCTTTATTCCAGCATTAATGTTCAGCAAAGTAGCAGGTACACTGGAAATGAATGGCAGTGTAAGTGGCACGTTGAAGAAATGTCTCCTCCAAGTTTATTCCATTGTTATACCCCTTCTCGGTGTAGGGTGTTGCCACAGTGTAAGGCACACAGAGAGCCAAACACTCACTTGGAGTGAACAAAGGCCTGTCTCCCGCTGTTGCTTAATGCTGTAACTTTTATTAGCAGCAAGTGACAGCAGTTCAGCCTCCCTTCCTTTTTCTAGATGATTACATTCTTAAGCCGATTGACTGCGGTGACTAAAGGCAGCTGTTGATCCACACTCCTTCCTCTCACACACACAATGGCACACGAAGAAAAGAAACACCAGATTTCATATGTTCAGGATAAGCTTAAGGTTTTCACGGCCTGAACAGAGGTGAAAAATTGGTTGCTGTATCAGGAGCCAGGGATCCCTAAGGGTAGTTTCCATATGCCTAGCAAAAGTAGGTGGGCATGCTCTGAGTTTGGGAGCACAGAACTGAGCCTTCTCCTAAATTCACTTCCCTCTTGTCCCAGACATGGGGGAAAGGGTGGGAAAGGGGATCTCAGTAATAGGTCCCCTTTTATTTGGTATTTATTTGTATTTGGCTGGATTTGGGCTACTAAGTCATCAACCTGGGAAAACTCTGACAGAAAAAGAATTAATGAATCAAGTATAAATGCGGCCTACAGTCTTTTCACAGAGTTAGATGTAGATGTGTACAAGTAATTAGTTTCCTTCTCTTTTTTTTCCCCTTCATATTTGTTTATACCTAGATTGGTTTCCATGCCTAAGTCCGGGTAGGTGCTTTGCTCCATGCTCAGAAGACTTTCAGGACATCCAAAGTGGCAGCTGTCTTTTCTGTTAAGGCTGAGGAGTGCAATGCCAGTGCATGGGGGTGTGGATGGTGTTGAACGGGCAGTTCACTGAACTTGCAAGCCATCCTTTGAGGCTGTAAATAGCACTATTATAGGGGATGGTATTGGAAAAGGATTCCTCATAACCACAAAACAGCTGCTAAGCTGGCTCTTCAAGAGGTTCTGCCTTTTAACTAACTTGTCTATGTGAACTGGCACAAAATTTTACCCAGGAGAAAAGATGACAGTGGAGTGGAGTTGCAGCTATAATTAGCCAATTAAGCTTTTTTTCCAAGGAAAAACATGTCTTATATATCACCTTATCTGCTGTAAATTAATGGGAAAAAATCCCAATCTCTTTCTGCAAAGATTTAGGTGACAAATTTCCTGCTTCAGCCTCTGTTGGCTGCAATGCACAGTAAATACATCAGTTACAGGTCTCAGGAGAGGTTGATCTAACAAGGCTCCTGCTGCTGTCTTATCTCAGGTGAGAGGTAATTTACTGTTTAAAGGAACATCCAAGAGCAAGGCCTCATTTGCAAAAAGAAAATACAAGTGAAGGAAGTTGTAGGTATGATTTTTCTTGTGCACAAGCTAGTGAGGCAATGCGGCTCTAGTGAAAAGGGATTTAACCAAAAAATTCAGATCTGCACTTTCTTCTCTGGTAAAGCTATGGGGTATATGCTTAAGAGCCTTTCTAGTTAATGCAAAAACACACCAAAAAGTTCTTCCAAGTGAAATCCAACTATTGTGTCCAGATAAAACTGCAGATTTTAAAGGGAGAGTAGTGTGGAAGAAAAAACACCTTAGATATGTCAAAATGAAGTTTTCAAAAACGATTAAAGCAAAAGGTACTGTTTCCACTTAGAACCTGTGCCATCTGTTTAACTGCTTTGGAAACTACAATAGTGAAAAAGGTTCCTTTTGTGTGCTAAGAATATATAAGAAATGCTTATCCTTACTACCTTTTGCTTTTCTCTCTCTCCATATACCTAAGCTCTCATTCATATTTGAGTGACATAAAACGATTTATGAAGTATTGGCCAGACACACAGCTTGCAAACGGATGCAAAAGCTTCTTGATTCTGCTTTGTGCAGTGTGAAATGGATTTATGCACAGTGGAAAAACTTAACAGGGATGACAATTTGATAAGTGACATTGTTAAGGTAATTTATTTAGAAGAGAAAACCTAGACTGGATCTCAAAAGCTTGAGTAGAGTTAGATAATAGCTCACTGGTAAACCATATCCTGAGACATGAAACCGCTGCTGGTGTGGTGTCAAATAGGTAAAGTCTGTTCAATAATGAAACAGGACACACTAGGGAAGCAAGTGGTAATAGAAGTACAAGTGTGGGTCTGAGCTGGGAAGGTCACAGTCCAGTGGAGTTAGCACTGAGGAGTGGAAAGATTCTGCTTTTTGTGAAAAAAGCCAGGAAGTTGCTTGGTTTAGAAACACCTTGAAAATTCTGCACCCTTTGATGGAGTGATGTGGTAAAATATGTTACTTTAATTTCAACCCACAAGTACCTGATTATAGTTCCTACAAATCTGTTTTGTGTGTGGATGAGACGGATAATATAAGGCGAGAAAGTGTGTAAGTCACAAAACCCCCTGATGATGATAACCATAGGGTTAAAAGGGTTAAAAGTGTGGTTCTACTGCTTCTCTCCACATCACCTTCATTCCATCCCTGGTGTCTTCAGAAAACTCCATCAACTGTCACATTGCCTCAAATGAAAGAAACTCAGGCTTAACTTCAGCAGCCCTTGTAGGATACAACTGTGGAAGCTGCTTGTCTGTGGTGAGCTCTCCAGAGCCTTGGGCTAAATCAGCAGCTCCGCCTTTCAGGTAGGGGCAGTGCCCTTTACACAATCCCTTCAGCCAAAGCTACAATGAAGTGGCTTGTCTGGAGTGCAGGGCACAGGAGCCAAGGATGCTGCACCACCCTGGGGCACACTGATCCAGGCTGCAGCTGCCCCTTGCACACAATGTTGTGTCTGAACACACCCCATCCTTTTGCTGTTTTCAGTGATTGTCCTGCCCCTGTGCATGGATATACATTAATAATCACTTCAATGGGAAACAAAAACCCCATTCTTGGCAAATGCATCTATTCCATCATTCAGAAGGGGCTGCATCTATTTATTTTGGTTATCTCTACCAGTAGGTGTCATGATACAGCAACCTGTGAAAATTCTTGGTGGAGCAGGAGATAAAGTGTTTAAATAAAAACTAATAATTCCAGAATTTTATTTAAATCAGTGGATGCCAGTGGTTAAAAGGGTGGTTAATTTTGCTAGATGCTGCCACACAGACATTACTCTCCTTGTTTTGGATGGGCTGCAAATGAAAACCTCTGTCATTGCCCCCAAAAATTTCTTTTTGATGCCTGTGGAATACACCAGTTTCTCTCATGCCAAGAATGGTACCTGCCCTTCAGTGGGACACACAAATGATGGAGTGGGTAAGTGGCTGACAAGTGACATTCTCTAAAGAAATTAATAATAACCTCTCCTTTG
This sequence comes from Acridotheres tristis, assembly GCA_037013685.1. Lineage (NCBI taxonomy): Eukaryota > Metazoa > Chordata > Aves > Passeriformes > Sturnidae > Acridotheres > Acridotheres tristis. The sequence continues at coordinate 107,557,182 of CM072886.1, forward strand.
AAGAAAGAGATTCAAAACGAATGCCACACACATTTGCCATGTCTAAGAGCAGTCCACTTAGATATTTTTGTCAAACACATCAAAGCACAGCTCTCAGCCATGTCCATTTATGTGATGGCTTTGGTTTCATCCTCCTGGGGAGGGAAAGAAAAAAAAGTCTGTCTAGTCTGGGAAATCAATTAAAAGGAACTGTGATATCCCAGATAGTCAATCAGGTGCCTGTGCTAACGAGGATCAGATCCATTCAGAACTGCTGCAGATTACAGCATGACATGAGTTCTCTCTCACCTTACCAACAGCAAGCCTGGTGCTAATGCCAGACAGGGTGTTTAGTTCTCAAGCTTCTGCCTGCACAGGCATGCTGCATTTTAAGAGTAAAGTGGTAGTGTTTTAAAGTTTGATCTGATTGTTGGCCTGATGACTTCTCCTAAGCACTTCTCCTGCTCCCAATGAAGGCATCTGTTAAAAGTTTTGAGGTGTTTTTTTTTGTTTTGGTTTGGGTTTTTTTGGTTGGTTTGTGTTGTTTTGTTATTTTTTCTTTTTAATTTATTTATCTTAACCCTTTAAAGGTTCCAAAAAAACCCCAAACCCACCCCCATCACATCACATGAAAGGGCCTATTGCTATTCAGTGAGAGAATAAAATCTGAAGTTCAATGTCTTATTAACTAAAAATGTCTAAACCTTCCTTTGTCTACCTTTGCTTCATGTTCTCAGCAAAGGTCTTACTTTAAGCCTCAGGGATCATGTAAATCTATTCTGGGTGGTTTCAATGATATTTGCAATCCATACTTTGAAGCTACTCTTCTGTTTTTAAAACATATTATGTTTACAACTGAATTTCTAGATTCTTAAAGGGTTAATATGAAAAAATAAATGGAGGCTCATTAAAAGGATTCCTCAGCACAGATGGAAGCAAAAAATACTTAAGAATATGCACTTCATTTTAGTGAAAACTCCAACCCTGCAAATTCAGTAAAGAGGGAGTGTAAGAACAAACACAGCGTGGAGGTTAGGAAGGTACCATGGTACAGGGTTAACCACAAGGAGCCTGTGTGTGACTTCTAGTCAGGCAAGACTTGATGGAACTTTTTAGTCAGACTCACCAACACCCACAGAAAAGCCCTTCTGGACCTCTGAACTGGAGGAGCTGATCACCCAAGCCTTACTTGAGCGTTGGCTGATAAGCACTGCCATCTGCAGAACAGAACCAAAACTTCTTAATTGGTAATAGAACCTCTTTGACAAGTGTGGGTTTTACACAACACACCTCCAGCATGTCATACTGTCACTCTTGAAGGAAATGAGACGAGATCACTACATTATTTTGGTTTCTCAAAATTCTTTGGGAAGAAGTCTGGTCTCTTGAATTCAACAACAGTGAAATATTCATGAAGCAAAGCTACCACAGTGGGCCTGCTTGTCACAACTAGCCCACTTCAGAATGGTTTACCATTTCTTAGCATTCAAGCTGGATCTACTACTTGGCAACTAAACTTTACAAGTGAACATACCAAATTAGCTAGCAGGTTTCAGTGGATGAACAGAGTCTGTTGCACCCAAACCAAATGCTTATGCTTTTTTGAATTGGAGGAATCTCAATCAGTAATGAATGAGCTTTTTTCCTTCATCCTAGAGCTGTCAGCCTTCTAGAAATCAACTTATGGTCAGAGTACTTGGTGCAAGCCTCCCAGCTCAGCTGCGATTGCTGGAAGAGCTATTATAAACAAAGATGTGTTATCAGCTGTCCTGCTTTCGGCTGGGATAGTGTTTGTTTCCTTCCCAGTAGCTGGTACAGTGCTGTGGTTGGATTTAGAATGAGAACAATTTGATAACACACTGGTGTTCTAGTTGTTGCTCTGTAGTGGCCAGGGATCCTTCAGCCTCTCATCCCACCCCACCAGGGAGCAGACGAGGGGCACAAGAAGCAGGGCAGCTGACCAGAGGGGTAGCACACACCCTCTTGTATAACCTGAGCTCCATGGCTCCATATATAACCTGAGGGAGGGAGAAGAGGGACAGCCGACCAGGACCACTGCTCAGGAACTTGACTGGGTGGTAAACAATTGCACCCTCTTTGTGATGTTTGTCAAATCCTGAACCTATGACTGAGGTGAATGCTGCTCATTTTTATAAAGATTTTTAACGGTCTTAGCCTGAGATCTTCCCTGTTAAATGGGTTCCATACCTTTTCCCATTCAGGAGTGGCACCCATAACTTTTATTCACAGCCTGGGAAAAGATCTACATAATTTGTAAGTAGCTGTTTCTGATAGTTCATGAATATAAATTTAGTGAAAAAAAGTGTGCCCTCCCAAAACGTGTCAAGTTGAGTCTTTACTCAAGTAACTTCAGACAAACAGATCTGGGTCTGTAGAGTCCTTTCAGGACCTGGTGCTCATCCAGGCACCCAACACCTATTGATTTCTGTCATCATAGTTTGCCATTCTTACTGTATTACCATAACAATGACATCCTCTTATTGGTGGGGAGCAAGAGAGGCCTAATAAAAAGTCAGTATCCTTGTTAGTATTCTCATTTTCCCCTACAGAAGAAAATAAAAAAGTGTCCTTTTATAGTGACAAGGATGGGCAGATGGCCCTTTTTAAGCAAAGAAAATGAATTTTCACTGCTTTACATCCTAAAAATGTATTATCTTAGCATGATGTACAGAGAGACAGCTAGTAACCACATTTCTCTCTCAGTTTCTTGGCAGTGGAGTTCTCTTTCAAGTTCTAAAATATCAGCCTCAGCGACTGGGACAAGCTGCCATAGGAAGAGTTTTTGAACTGCCACTGAAACATCCCCAGGCTGCCCACAATACCTAAGCTATATCATTCCACAGAGATTTTCCAAAGACTTCTCAGCCCAAAAATATCAGGAATGCAGTGCCCAGCCAAAAGGCTACTGGGAATGAGAGCTTTTCTGTAGCATCATGCAGAACTCATAACAGCCCTCTCCTAGGCTAGTAATGAGCCAAGAGATTGGATCCTCTGGGATGCCATCCAGAAGGAACTTAGCAGGCTTGGAGTGGACCAAAGTGAACCTCATCATGCTTAACAGGGTCAAGTGTAATGTTCTGCACCTGGGTCAGGGCAACCCTCAATATCAATATAGGCTGTAGAATGGATTACTTGGGACTGGAGAAGGACTTGGGAATACGGGTGGATGAAAAACTGGACACAAAGCAGCAATGTGTGCTTGCAGGCCAGAAAGACAGACACATCCTTGTCTGCCTAATGAAAATTGTGGCCTCCTCTGGAGTTGCCCACACAAAGAACACAAGGATCTGCTGGAGCAGATCCAGAGGAAGGCCACAAAAATGATCAGAGGGCTGGAACTCCCCCCTTCTGAGGAAATGCCTAGAGAGTTGGGTTGTTCAGCCTGGAGGAAAGAAGGCTCTGGAGCAGACAGAGTATACTTTTGATACCTAAGAAAGACAGAAAGTGATTTTTCACCAAGGTCTGCAGTGACAGGACAAGGGGCAATGAGGGCAACAATTTTAAACTGAAATAGGGTAAATTTATATGGAATGTAAGGAAGACATTTTTTGCAATGAAGATAGTGAGGCACTGGAACAGGTTACCCTGAGAAGCTGTGGATGCCCCATCACTGGAAATGTTCAAGGCCAAAGTTGGATAAGGCTTTGAAAGTTGTCCCTGCCCATGGAGAGAGGTGGGACTAGATGATCTTTGAAGGTCCCCCCTCAACCCAAACCATTGTTTGTTTATATGACTCTTCTGGAATGTGAATGATTTAATGTTTGAACCATTAAATTTTAGTCAATAACCACACGGTAATTTTTTAATTGACCACGATTTCAAGCCCTTTATCATCATTGTTTGTAAGGCAGTAGAATGATGAATGGCAGGGAGACTAAATGGGGTATGCTGCCTTCTTGACACCCAAGTCCAAACAAGAGAGTGGATTTACACCATAGAGATCTCTCCCTAATAGCAGAAGAAATCTGGACTCCATATACTGTAAACAATACATACCAATAGTAATTTTTCAAAAGGAGAAACCATGATTTTATACTTTAGCACTGAGACAAATTTTCCAACTCTATGCTAGGTATTAAGGATTTATATTAAATCTCTAATTTTATTTCTGTTGTTATTTATACTTTAAATCAATTAATATATGGTTTAATATAGTATAATTAGATTGGACAGAGACATTTAAAAAAAGCCTGTGCCTCTAATTATTAGAGAATGGCGCTGTGAGTTAAGCATGCCTTGTAGCTTGCAATTTTCAAATATCAGGTGCAGCAAATGAACATTGTTACGGCTGCCTGCTGGCTAGGGCAGCAAGAGCTTTTCTCAGCTAGAAGCTATTTCTCCACAGAGCAAATCCTTCTCTTCCTATTGCAAAATATGAGAGGAAATAAATAGGTCAAGCTCGTGGTGCTACAGCACTGTGAGCTGGGAACCACAAATAAAATTAATTCAAAACAGTTAAACAGAGACGTTTGAAATATTAATAATACTTATTCCTCCTATTTTTCCAGTTTTTCCTGCTGTTTTTCCTGCTACGAATACTTCACTGTGCTGAGAGTGAGCATGAAAAGAAACAGCACCAAGAACTGATTAGCAACCCTACAATAACAAAACAGCAGCCTCACAGGAAAAAACAAAAAATTATCTGATATTAGTTTCCATGGGAGCATTAAGAAAAACTTTAAGTTTTTTTCTTATAAACTCGAAAATTCAGTAACACTATTCCTTTTTAATTAGCTACTGTAATTTACCTCCCTGCTGAGTCAAGAAAAGGAAGACAAACCTATCTGTGTGCTGGATCCTTTTCCCAGCTCTCCTTGCACCATAGTTGGCTAACTACAGCAAAGACGTACTTACAAAAAAGTTTTATATATGCAGTCACAATAATTAGAACTCTTACACTGTGTTTCCAGACATCATTAGAAAAAGGAGCAAAAATTTTGCATAGAATATCTTTATCCAGACTCGGGGAAATTAACTGAATTATGTGGCATAACATAAAGTTTCTATTCACAAAGCAGTTAGTAATTTTTCAGCCTTTACAGCTCCTTTGTGCTCCTTTGTTCAGTGGTGAAAAAGAGATTTAAGCAGGTAATTTGAGTGGAGGTAAAAAAAAACATTTCTGCACCCTGTTGTACAACATTTGATTTAGTCCTGACAATGGAAAGGGGTCAACAGACCCAGGCATTCACAGGTTACATGGCCTCAAGCAATTAATTTCTCTTCTTGCCTGATATTTTTTAATGATATATCATGCCACATACATCATTCTTTGCCAAAAAAGAAGTAAAGGGAATGGGGGGAGAGGTGGTGAGGAGGGGTACATGTCCTAAGTAGCCATTGCCTGGGAATCAGCTGGGAGTCACATCTTCTGGTGGGAAGTGATGAGGGATTACCTCTGCACCCCTTTTTCCTTTTCATTCTTCACTTACTCAGCTTGACCCAGTTTTTTACCCTTGCTTTTGCTCTTTGGATTTTTTCCCTGTGCCACTGTGGGGAGGGAGTGTGAGGATGGGTGGGGACTCACCTGCCAGCCAGGGACAACCCACCACAGCCTCAAGCTGTTGTGGGCCATGGACATGCATTTAGAAATCCTTGCTATAGGCTTGCTCTATTCTTCTGGCTTGCTATATCTGGTACATATTTATCTGTTTTGCACATTATTCAGAGACAGACTACAAGGCTGTGAACAGCTGATCTTGTCCAGCACAGACATTTTATATTCTTATATATTTAATCCAGTAACCCACCCGTATGACATTGCTTGATTTCTCTCATTATTTCACAATTCTTTTTCACATGCTGGTGTTTTTCAATAGTGGGTGGAGCCTGGACTAGATCCCGACTTCAGGATCTATCAAGATCAGCTTTTCTTTATATAGAAAAACATGTCTTCCTTATGAATGCCTCACAAGCCTTTCAAAGCCAGATTCAGAGGAGCTTCAACAAATTTATGGGGAGTCTTTTAACACAGTGCTAGGCACTTCGAAGAAATGAAATTGCTCCTCATTTTCAATGGAGTTTTACCAACGAATCCTACCTCCACCTACACTGTATTCAGCAGGGACTCAGGCCATTACTGCAAGAATATCCAGTCACTTTAGTATAACTCTGCTTTCCAATTAGTTTTATAGACACAGTCACGTACATGTTCACTTGCTTTCCCTCATTCAGAAAATTTCTTCTCTGCAGAGGATGGGCAGCTTCAGAATTGTCAAATATTCTGTATACTCTTTCTGTAGCTTCTGATACTCACCATGGCTGGTATGGTGGCGTTATCCTTCAGTGACAGGCAGCAAGATGCCAATCTGCATAAAAACATTTGACTCCAAATCTCTTTCCGTGTGTTCTGACTCTAGTTTCCCAGCAGGCATTGAAAGCAGTAAATCAATCTGATTAGTTGATAAGCTAGCTGGATTGTCCACTCTCACAACCCAAAGTTGCATCTGTAGATATTATCCACAGCTGTCTATGAAAACTACCCTGTAAATCAGGGAGAGAAGAATGGATGACTGACTTGTCCTCCCAGTGTGTATGTAAGACTAAAGAGACTCTAGAGACTCAGACCATGGTCAAGTTTGGTACTTAACTCTGCAGGGAAGTTCTTGGACATTATGACATTTTCCCACCATCCCTCCCTGCCCAGCAGGACAGCTGGGAAGATGTGAGGCTGTCTCAAGAAGGACCAGCACCTGCCTGTCTGCACTGATGAAGGTCTGTACTGAGACATCCACCAAACTTGAAGCACTAGTTTAACAAGGATATTGGATGTAAGGGTAATGCATTTCTGAAGGCAGTCTTAAGCAGTCATACTCAGTGGACACACACATGCTGGTAGAAACTGGCCTTATCCTAACAGCAGTATTTAAACTGAGGTAATCAGGCCTTTGTTAGAGAAGATGTGGATGAGAGAAAGAAATAACCCTGAGGTTGTTGCTGGGTACCTGAGCAAGATGTTTTCCCTTGTGCTTATACTGCCTTAGAAGGTTCAAAGCAGACACAAAGTAGGTGGCTCTGAGACCTGGATTCAAGAGGACAAATTTAGTTGCAATGCTTGGATCTAGATTTGCACACACAAAAATGGACAGAGGTTTATGGTCTCTCCTTCACAGAATGGGTCTGAATTTCAGTACCTTCTTAGAAGAGGAACTTAAAACTCCAATTGAATTTGTGATTGTTTCAAAAATGGAATTAATAAACCCAGAACTTAGGGGTGGAAACAGATCTAGAACAAAAACTCTCATCTGTCTGATGGAATTTGGTATAGACAAACCACTTGAGGACACAGTTACTGTTAAGTATCTGTATGAGACTTCAGAGGACATCAATTGCTCCTATGACTGAAGAAGACGCTAAATATTCCAGAGGAGGCACCCAGAAGAAGAGGATGCATGTAGAGGACATATTGTAAAAGACATGGAGAACTATCAAAGTAGGCTGGGAATGGAGCTGGAGAAAGGGAAAACTAGTCATGGGCATTACAGGTTGTATGGTGATCCCAAACTTCCCTACTTCTCTCTCAAGAGGAGTAATTGAGGGAGAAGAAAGAGGAGTCAGAGGATAGAACAACGAATTAAATTTCTTACCTCCTTGTCCTTTAACTTCTTGTCCTTACCTGGATATAGCAAAAGAGCTTGAAAAGTGGTGAGGCTGCTCAGCTGAGAAGGATTCCTGGCTGGCAAACAGCCTCTTGGACAAACTGCTGGTTGCTGCTTAGTTGGCAGTGTGAGGCACAGTGCCCTGCACAACAAGACCAAGGAAACTTGGAAACCTAGGCATACCTGCCACTCTTTGTGGCAGATGTATGGCAGAGCTTTTTTTGGGTGAGCACAACACCGTGACCTGGCACAAGGTACCTGCTTCATCCCCTCCTGGCATGCAGGAGACAGGAGCATAGATATTTGAAAGTGGAAGAGAGCAGAAAGGCTCCTGGGTCTGAAGGGGCTTTTGAATTCCAGATGAGAGAAAATCTAAAGCAACCCCACATCTAGGGCAGAGATGAGCTCCAAGCTTTCAGGGGCTTGGGGAGATGATATTAGAAACAAACATACCTCCCAAGTGATGGGAAAGAACGGGTAAGGATTTGCTACAATATTCTCATATCCGAGAATAGGGGCCTCTGAAAAGGCATCCAATAATTTTTGAAGAACAAATGTAGAGTGGCAAAATGGTGTTCCCTCCAGCCAACTTCAAATTATATATGCTAGTTACTCAATCCTACTGGATTACTTAGTAATATTGAGAAATTATGTTTGAGGTGCTGCATGAATTGGACTGGGAGGCCCTTTTCCATGTTTGAAGACCATAATAGTTATAGCTTTAAATGCTATTCAATTTAAATGTTATAATGTTTCACAATCATGTATTTAAACACAGAAATCTGTTTATTTACCCAAACAAAACAGAGGAAATGATTCCAGCCCTCAGGTTTTGAATTCTCATTTAAATATGTGAACATCAGTCCACAACTTAGAGATGTTTGTGTATCTATGTACCTCCAAAATACTCATATTTCATAGGCTTTTTCACATTAATATTCACCAACAGTATCACAAAAGTTCTTTTTCTTTTACATAACTGTAAGCAACAGTAATTCTAGAAACACTAGAGAAAAAAAAAGCATAGCAATGTCCACAGTTACAAGAAAAAGTGCACATTACTTGGTCACAATCACAGTCATTACTTGGAAAACTATATGTAACAAGTAGATATAAAATATCACTGATGCCTTAAACTCATCGTCAAAAACGGAATTACATAAAATTTTGTACATGAAATAAGGCAAATTTAGGAATGCACAAGAAACTTGTTATTCAACAAAAGCTAAACAACAGAACAGATAGTACAATAAGCATAAACTAAAGTACCTTTTTCTATATATTTAAAAAGAAGCCTGCCATAGTGCACAAAGAAAACACCATTAATGTGTAATCAATATTATAAAATAAGAAATAGAGGGGTTGGGAAGAGTGGGGAAGGGGAGAGAAGAGTTTTTTTATAGTTGCAGCTGCATCCACTTACAGTCTTGTACAGGTTTTAGCTAGGCCTGGGAATTATACAAATTATATCAGAAGTGTCAATGACCTTCCTTGGTAAGAATTTTGCTTAAATTAAGGAAAAAAATAAATACACACAAGAGTGCAAATTTTCAGATTGTCACTTGCAACCTCTTAACATTCATCATCTACATCCAATCACAACTAGAGGGACTTGTATAAGACAGCAGCAGTGATCATGGAGTCAGATGAGCTCACTGTAAGAAATCAAATCATCTTTTTTTTTTCTCAACGATATGTCTTTTTTAAAAAACGCTCAACTCTTTATTAATTGCTAATAAAGCTGCAATATATTACAGAATGGAGTTGAGAATGGCATGAATGCAGGAAATGCATACTTCCTTTGGAAGGTATTCCATAGATGACAATTTACAGTACACAGGGGAGGAAATTATCCAGCATCAAGAGTTACTCGTTGTAGAAAGAATATGAAGTTGGGGAGAAGGGCACAGCCAGGGATTCAAGAGAGGAAGGGGGGACTTAAAATAGCTCCTCAAAACATTTTCAGGACCAGTGAAAAAGTTTACCAAAGTAAAAATGAAAAATCTTGAATGAAAACAAAAATCTTTTGTTTCGTTTTTTATAAAAATTACATTTTTTTTTAAAATACAAGATCCTTTTCATTGCAATTGTGCCCTGTAGCAACAGGACATTTGGCAATGTTTTGCCATATACTGCAGCTTTAAGTCCAATGAGTCAGTATCACATTCCACTAATATTGCACTTGGATCTTGAACCACTTGTTTTAAAAAACCATCACAGCATCTTCTGTTTCCTCCACTTGTTAGAATGAGTTAATTTCTAGCCACTTTTTCGATATTTATGCTGACACACTAAAACAAAAGCAATAGGCTGGACACAGTAAAGTACCTCGGAAATACCAGAGGTCGAAGTTCACTTGAAGCACCTTAACACATCACTTTATGGATCAAGAACAGTGTGGCATTATGGTAATTAACTCTCCTAAAAGACTGTGCAGTAACTGAAGTGTGTGCTCTGGGAAATCAAAATGTCATTAGTGGAAATTCTGAGATAAGACCAGGCCGGTGTGAAGGTCACATGACTCAGTTCTGCTGCAAAATAAGGTTTTCCAGTTCATCTGCAGAGCGCAATAAAAACGCGGCTGATTCTCGGTACCCTGCCACAAGCTGCCTCACTGCATTTATTTCAGTCGGACTCAGCTGGGGTCTGGAGCTGGAACTACTGGAGGATCCAGAGCTGGTTGCTAACTGCCTCTTCATACTGAGATCTGTTGGACCTGCAGACAGCAAAAGGAAAGAAAAGAAGCTTCAGATCTGCTGCCAGAGACATTTCACATTGCAAATACAAATGCAGAGTAGTAGGATCTGCTCTCACATGAGTGCAAATAGAAGAAATAAACAGAAATAAACAAAAAATTATTATTTATATAAACAATAATTGTTCTGTCGCCTTGATAGGATTCACAGCAACTTATATTGATGTATCACAGACCCCACTTACAGAACACGAGGGGCAAGTCCACTGCCAGCAGAAAATTACCCTCCAGGGCCATATTCCAACAAGTGTGAGCCCCTTGCACCCCAAACCCTGCCCTGGGATCTGACAATGGTGATCAGACAGAAGGATCATCTCCCGTGCCTCCCCCCAGCTCCACCTGCCATCGTAGACTTCATGGCAATATGCACACTTGGAATTTCTATCACAGAAAATCCAACTTATATTCTCTAGACAGCTATTTTCACATTTTATGCTTCAATCAGCATGTGGCCAGATTGAATCCCTTGCAGACGCAGATAAATGGTCATCCACATGACTTGCCTGACGCTGTCTGATCACTTACATAAATAGCTGCTCATGAATGAGATTAGGCTGGTGACAATCTGGCTGCCACAGTGAGGAGCACACTATCATCTGTGAGGGCTGCATACAGCTGGCAACACATTGCAAGGATCTTGTAAGGCCAGAACACTGACAAGAGATTCTGCAGCAATCACCATGCTGTTGTATTGGCAGCTCACAGCAATATGCTTAGCACTTTTTTTCAAAAAATATTCTCAGGACTGTGAATAGTTCATATAGAAGACAGCATTCCTGAGGGCAGCCTGAAGGTTACTGTGATTGGCAAAACATCTGCCATCATGAATTTTGGCTTTGTGTGGAATTTCTCTGGTTGTTTGATCAGTTATTAACCAGCTAAGACACATGGTGCTTTAATTAAGTGTTTGCAATTTCCACTCAACACATTTTTCTTCCTAGAGTATAAACTTGGACAGGTAGAATGGGACTGAGGACTTTTTTGGACATATATAGAAGGATGCAGATGGCCACTATACCTGTTAAACAGTATATTCTGTGCAAATCTGGGACATACTGTTCTCTCATTTTGGCAATGTAAAAAATCTATACTTCCTGCAGAAGATCAGATTAGCCTGACCCTAATGTTAACACTCTCCTGGAAACTGGGATCAAGCCATCCAAAGCAATGTATCTTACTTTCCTATGAGAAAAATGTCACTCTTCAATTTGATAAGGACAATATATGTCAATACCAAGGTTTTCCAGCAAAGAATGGAATAATTTTAAAATTTTGCATATTCAACTGTAGAACACAGAACACACTAATTCATACTCTGGAGGTTCTCCTAAATAATCCCACTAAATGTTTAAGATTCAAAAACACAGACTCAAAATAGTAATTACTAATGGAAAGAGATGCCTGTTTTCTAGAAGCTGAAGATCTGATCATAAATCTTATTTAATTTTTCTTTCTTATATGTCTGTGTAGAGGTACAGGTGAGACCACAAAAAAATGCCATGTCCACACAAAAACTGAAGTTAATCAAAAATCTCCCCTTCAGTGAATAAAAGCAAAGCTGGGGCTATGAACAGAAACTACTCAAACTGAAAGGGTCCTATTAGATCTGATTTCCTACTACACAACTAGCACTTAGCCTCACAACTTGTATTATCTGGTTTTACACTGGTATAAATGAACTGACTCTTAAATGTCTTCCAGTGTACAAAGGATAAATTAAGCACAATTAGCTCAGCGAATTTGTTTCAGTGTGACCACACACTGCAGGAAAATGATGACTGTGAAGAAGCTCAGAGGATATTTTAAAATAAAATCTTAACCCAGCACAGGGAAGAATGGTATACCAATCATAATGCAAGTTGGGCTGAATGGTTGTAAGAAGCCATTAAAGACTTCTGTATTTATTGGGGCAATAGTGAAAAAGCTGCCACTGACATATTGAAGGCATTGTGCTCTATATGAACCTACCTTAACTTCTATGTTCTCTCTTTGACTTTCATTCATGTGACTGCCAAACACACAGACACACACACAATATCTGGCAGAATATTCTGCAGCAGAGCACCTCATTTTATTAAATGTAACTGAAGGGTTTTTCTCATTGGTAATCCAGATTTTAAGTGACAGAATAGGGTATCAGTTTATGTCACTCATAAGTAAATTATACATGGAAATGTGCTTGCTCATACCTCTCAGGTTTTCCTTTCATGAACTGATGGAACTTACACAAACTGATTTCCTTTCACTGCTCTGAAAGGTAAACTAGGAGAAGACCAGATGTCTATCATGCACAAATCAGCGTAGGTCCTCACAAGTCTATAGGGTCACAGTTATTTACATAGTCTGAAGATCTGGCTGGCTCTGTCTTCCTAGATGTCTGGATGAACTTTCACAAAGAAAGTTCTTTAATTCTTCAGAATATTTATCTTTGCATTCTGACGGTACTGGAAAAAGCTGGATGGCAGTCTGCATAAACAGGTGACAGTGACATCCCAAAAATCTCGGTCTGGGAGATTTCTGTTGTGTCAGAACTTTTGTATGCAAAGAAAATAAGATATCTCAAATTTTAACATAGCAAGTTTCTTCACACTGCTTGGTGGGTTCATTTATTTTTTTTCTATTTACTAGTAAAATGGGATTTTACTTCATTCCCCAACTCCTGCCTGGTACTTAACAACTCACAGTGCTGTCCTCCTTCCTCTTTAAAGAAAACTCCTCTGAGGAAAAAACCAAAGGAATACACACACTGAGAAAATTTTCATAGCTGTGATTTTGGGACAGTGAGAATACTCATGCCTATTCAGGAAGGGAAGCTGGCAGGGAACTGAATAGAAAAAAAACAAACAAACAAACCATGTTTCATGTGGAGATAAAGATTTTAGCTCTTTTAATCATGTTATGTGACCCCTACATCTCACCTCTAAAGCTTACCTATGACAGCCCAAGCTTTATATCTGGGAAAACACCTCACTCCGAGATTAGTTCCAGGATGTGTTATATTGGTCTCAGCTTTTAATAGCTGTGACAGACACTCACTGGCAGTAATAGAGATTCTCAAATATTGGCCAGGCTGCTAAATACTAAAATACTATAACTTATTTGTAGCTTCATCAGTCATACCTGGTCATCTGAAAACTAAGGAATAAGTGTAACCTATAAGTGCATTCTTGTACTGTAGATTTTTCCTGTGTAATTTTATGCAAATCAGCTGTTGAAACATGGAAACCTAAACCTTACTCATACCTACCATATCTCTTTAATCAGAAAAATAAATCACAGCATTCTGAAGGCTGATAATAGCTGTTTAAGGACACTTCATGTACATCTATCTCCAGAAGCCATCACTGCAGGTTACTAGATCTGGAAAAAGCCGAACAGTTCACCATCATGTCTTTTAATAACTATCGTTACTATTCTTTAGTGTATTTAACATTATTTATTAAACTGCCAGTCCTCACAGGAACAAGAAAGTGTATACTTGTTTAAAGGGAAATCTGAATATTTTTGCAATGAATTTTGCAGTGTCAGGCTCCTCCAAGATGTTACCGCACATTTTAGCATACTGCTTCCTATTCTGGATTGCTTCAGGACTATTAAAAATCTTGATTGCAAACATTATCAGGTTCCACAATGTCTGTTGAGTAAGCAAAGATTAAGCATATATCACAGGAGACTTATTTCCAGATTTTTCTTTCTCTTAGTGCATATTGCCATAACACAAAATTGTCACCTTACATGTTTTTATATCAGCACAACATTCTCACAAGCAGTGCATTAAACGAATTGCTGAGACAGACCCTTTCTTTTATACTCTTTCAGAAGACTAAAGTATTGCTCCTCTGCCTCTTGTTTAGGCCATCTGATCTACACTTTAAGATGGGAATATTTTTGATTTACTATCTCTGTCCAGTTACATTGACCTAATTTCCCCTGTGAGATGCAATTGTTCTTGTTGGAACCACATCAGGCTGAATATGAAAACTCTAAAAACCTGCTCTTCATGTGCTAGACAAACATTTATCAAATTAGCTGCTAGAAATGTCTGCCACTAAATACACTGTGGAACAAATCGCTTTTTCTGTAAATTACAAGACTTTATTGGAACTAGTTATTGCCTCATGCACTGCTCATTATCAATGTAATTTATATAAAATTCCAAAATATGGGTCAGATGTAGATGTGTTGATACTGATTGCTTAGACACTATCAACTGTCTCAGCAAAATTCCCTTAAGAATTTTATGTTGTCACTGGGTAGCTACCAATCTAATAATTAACAACTACTGAAAGAATAATAAATGTGTCAGTGACTCTCAGAATGATTGTCACTATTGTAGATAATAATGTAAATAAAAAATATTTTTTAAAAGCTTTATGTGCTTAAGCATCTACATGTTCATTAATAGTTAAGCAACCTTTTTCATCAGTGATAATGCAAAAACCAGGGACACTTATTTAGAGAAAAATACACTTGCCGATGCTTTGAAATCTCTTGTGCGTATTATCTTTTCTATTGCACCTATTCTCCTCTCCCATTTTTTCCCCATGAATGGCTTTAGAGGACAGGTTGGACTACATTCTTATATACTCCAATAAAAATAAACAGAAAAAAACCACATCAAGGAATGCTACCTTTTATTTCCAAATCAGATGTATTTATTGTAGTAAGAATGCTTTGTTGTGATATTACGTATCTGTCAATGCTTCTTTTTCTCCTGCCTTCAAACATAGAGCAGATGTGCCTAAAAGTATTACTTCAAGTGCCAGGAGAAATCAAGAAAACATGGACTAATGAATTGGACCTTTTAAGCTTCTTTCTCCCTTCTACACCTCTCCCTCTGGAAGACACATCTTCTGCTACTTTAGACAGCAGGAAAATATGCTGTCTTGCCTGAGGAAAGTGATATGAAAAACACCAAAATGCCTACAGCCATCATTTATTTTCAGTGATCAGGAAACAGTGGTCTGTGATTCAATGATTATGTGAGATCCTTTCTATCCACCATAGGTGATTAATTATGTGGTATATACTGTGTTGCCTTAACAGTTGTTACCTCAGCTTTGCACAGAGGCAGGAAAGTAGGGTACTGCCCAGTACATCCACAGACATTCCATTTCCATCCCTGTGGTGGGAATGGAGTAGTACTTGCCTGTGCCACATATCTGACAATTTGAAGAGGATGAGGAAGGAGGAAGAGGAATGTGGGGAAGGTCTTAACAGAAAATTCAGCCAGCATTTTTCAGCAAAAAATTCCCCTTTGCTGAAATATAGGTCAAACCGTTTAACTTCTGCCAACTCCACCTTTTGGGTTTCTAAACGGGATTAAGCATACTGTCCCAGGTTCCTAACTCTATCACTCTTGATTTGTTTCTTCCTGCTCCAGGCTCTGTGTTAGAGACAAACTATGTTCTCTCTCCCTTCTCTCCACTTTGATGTCATCAGGGTAGCACTGTGAATACAAAAGACTGTGCAAGAGTAGAAGTATAAAGAACACCAGGAGGGAGGAATCACAGCAAAAACCCCATTCAACCCCTACATCCTGGCTAGCCAACCTGTGTGTAACCCACTCAGCATTTTAAAAACTAGCTACATATTGGATATTCTCATCTGCTGGGTTTTTTACCCCAGTTTGTCACCAAGAATATCACCAAGTTTATCACCAAGTTCACCACCAAGTCTATCAATCATGCAAGTGCCAAGATTTTACAGAAGGCTATAGCTTGACCAAATTTTTGGATGGGGAAATGAGGCACCTTCCCTGCTGCCTCATGAACAACTGGACAGGAGTGCTCAGTACACCTCTCCCTGCTGATCATGCTGCTCCATGTCCCCTCCATGGTCCTGCTGATCCTTGGAGCACTCGCTCTGGGAGATGCCCCAGTTACTCTGCTGCCTTCAGCAGGGTTGCATCACCTGGAGGACCAGAACCAGAAGGACCAGGAAGGCTGACTGGCACATGGGTAAGAGCCTGGCTAAAGCAGGGAACAGGTGGGAGGGTATAGCCTCTGGAAGGGAGTAGCAGGGAGTGGTGAGCAGGGCCAGGATTTGCCATGGTGGGAACACGATGGGATTCATCCCAAGAACTCACCTGAGCTGGAAGGGGACTGGACGTTCGTGGTGCCTGGGATGCAGTGCTGAGTTGTGGCTGTGGTGGAGGTAGGCTGCAGATCTGTGGAGAGAAATGGAGACACAACATTTTGCCTTACTATGACATGAGGGCATATGCTTCATGGCTGGCCCAACACTGGGTCTGAAACACTCTCTTTTTACACACACAATAGAAATTGACTGACATTTCTGGCTAGAAAACCAAACAATGATGCAGAAGAAGCAGCCCCAAATCACCTCCAAGCAACCCAGCTGTGGTAGAAGAAACACATTCCATAACCCTTAGAGAAAATGGACTTCAGGAAATGAAGCAGCTGTGAAGACCATGACTCCAAGGAGCCCAACACGACTTCAGAGAGTGCTGACAGTCATCAGGAGAGGCCAGACAGCAACTCACTGGACTGAAGTACACGGGGAGACAAGTCAACCCCACTCCCTCAGGAAACACTCAGCATACATGCAGACGCTTCAACAGCTCCTGGTGGTATGAAGAGATTTTGCTCCCAACATTATCTCCTGTCCTCACCCTCGTGCCCTCAAGCTGGGCATTTTCCATGCTCAGTCCAGGAATGATAGAGCTGAAGCCTTTGTGGCTGGCTAAGAGCTGGCAGGCAAATTTGTTTACATTCATTGAGCTATTGCACCTTGAAGGGTCTCTATTCAGTTCTGTAACAGGAACTACATTAACCTTAAAGAAAGAGAGCTGTGGAAACCCACCCTTCTCAAAGAGTAGCTCTCCTTTACCACCTAAATGAATCAAACACAACATGACCAAAGGCTTCTCCCCAGCCCATGTACAGGCTGACAGGGACTCTTTCAACCCACATATTGCTTGATGGACGTTTCCAGCCAAGCTGGATTGGCCTAAAAAGTTTAAAAGAAGGGAGAAAGATGCTTTGGTGCTGTAAGACCAAGCCTTTTCCTCCCGTGTTTTTTTGCCAGTCCCTAATTAAAGGAGGGGTCATTGCACAAGCTGCTACATTCTGTTTGCTCACATTGAGCTGTTTCATGAAGGCTTGCCCCATGCAGTTGTGTGAGGAGCTAATTATGGCTCTGTAATTAGCCATGTGGAAGGACAGACCTCCCCATGTGGAGGGAAGCCCTACAACAGCAGGCAGAGAGAGGTCCCTGAGCCAGAGCCACCAAACAGTTGGGCGAACAGATAGCTAAGTCTGTAAGGTCAGAGTAAGGATTAACTTTATATGGAGGAAATAGCCAAATCAAATGAGTCACAGAATACAAAATACATACATCAGCTGGACTACTAGACAGAGAGTTAATTGGGCATTAATTATTATATTACTGTGGGGGAAGGTCTAGAAATAGGTAATCAAGCAGTGAATTTTAGATAGCTATCACAGCTACTGCAGCTTCTTTTTTTCTTTTTGTTTTAGCAGATACAAAAAAACACACCGTATTTGTTTGTACACACATTCTGACTGAGGTGCATATTTGTTTTTACACTAGGAGAACATCTGTAAACGTGACAAGAACATTTGATAGGTTTCTATGTTGAAAACAAACTGCATTTTAAAACTAGTTCTTAGCTCCTGAAAACAATTCACAAGTAAATATCCTGCTCTCCAGAGAAGTCTCTCATTAACCATTTTAACTACCTTGCATATGTTTGGAACAAGAGCCCTTGAAGCAGCGTAATGACTGCAAACAAGGGTCCCATAAGGTCTGTCAGGAGGGCAGTGGTTACCCCTGCCAACTGCAATTCCAACCACTCCTCTTGGATCATCAATGGACACATCAGAGAGGACTGACAGATCTCACTGGCCTCCGAGTCCTCCCTTCTCCTGTGGGGAAACCAGCCACCAGAGCCAGAGCAATTTACCCTTAATATGCAAGAGATAATGAGGCTGGCTCCTGGTTGGTTTTGTGTCAGTGAGACTGAGGAATGAACCGAGTCACCTTTCCACAACTTTCCTAATGATTTTCCTGAAATGGCAAGTGGATCACAAATCACCAACCTAACTAGACTGTCAGCATCAACAACTGGTTTCCAATTCCTGGCATACAAAGACTTTTGGTTCCCATAGTTATGGACTTTGGCTCATGTAGGATCCCTACGGAGAAGAAGGACACCTTTGCACGGCCTTCCAACTGTGCACGACCATATGGGAGAAGTGCAATGCCTTACTGGTCTTTCAGAGTAAAAAGGCATACAGACAAAATTGTCCAGTGCAAGTAGGGAAAGGCAAGGAAAAAGAAGTGGTTGAGCATATGTCTGTATACAAACCTGTCTTGAGCTTTAATTGTGAAAAAAACCACTGGAGTCCTCTATGTTAAAGGCACAAAGAAGATGTGGCTGCTAATCAGAAGGCAAGACAAATTGATGGCATTTGATTTGTACATCGTGTTTTAAAATTGCACGCTGAAGCAACCCAGAATATTTTTGCCTTAACCCCACAATTCACTGCAAAATGGGAGTTATGAAAATGTATCCTATTACAAGAGGTTTGAAGGGAAAAACAAGTACACAAAACAGTTGTGATTCCTCACAGTTTAGGATTATATAAACCAGGACAATATTGATGGCTTTTGCTGACAAATAACACATGGGGAGCTTAATCCTAGTCTTAGTTGGGTAAAAGGGCAAATGCCAACTGTTTTCAGTGGGAATGGGTTCAGCTCCTCTTGGACATAATGTAAAAGACAATTTTAAAGTTCTTGTGCCTTTTCACAAAAAAACCCAAGATTTCCATGGCTTGTCTTACTCTTATGAAAATATTTGATCAGAGACCATATTCAGAGCTTCAGATGTGCTTTTCATGTGTATGGAAACAATTGTAATCATCATTCACTCTGAGTCAAAGACTTTTGACAACTAAGGTATTATCTATTTAAAGACTTTTGAAAACTTAGCACAAACCATCCACAGACGTTTGAGAATTTTACAGGCAGGGGGTGAGGAAGAAGATGTGACTGAAGGTCTCCAGCACACCACATTCCAATAACTCTTTGCAGGCTGCAGCCCTGATAGCATTTTGAAAATTGCTGAGTATGCTGAATGTAAAGGCTGTAGCTGAGCAATTATCCTCCAGCCTAAATCACCTCTCTACCTGAACTGGCACTCTCGTCAGACAGAGAGGGATCAGCCAGGGTAAAACCACAGGGATTTCTCCATCCTCTGAGACATTTCTTTAAATACAGTCCTAGGAGTCAATAAAACCTCAGGCTTCCAGAGTAATCACATTTCTCTGACAGAGAGACAATACCCTTTTTATCAGAAGGGTGTTGCTCTGCATTTGTACAAAATAAATATAAGGGATAATTTCAAGCAAATACTACAATTTGCTTACATTTTTTTGCTACAAAAGCATGCCAATGTAAAAAGAAAGGAATGTTGTCTAAATAAATGACACCACTTGTTTTTTGCAGAGGGACATACAACTTCATGGTGACGCATATTTACCTTATCATTTTTAGTGTAGGGTATAAAGGAATATGCTGATTTCTCATTTAACACTTTGTATGCCAGATCCTTATCTGCAGTAAATTAAAGTAGTTGGTGAGAATATGTGACCAATCTATGTCAATTCATTTGTATTACAAAATATGGAGTTGAGTGTTTTGAAACTTGAGACAAAAAATATACTAATGGACTTATTTTGTGATCAGTGTAGGAGAGGGCAGTAATGATAAGGCCCTACAAAGTTATTCAAACCTACTGAATATCTAACTTGGCTTTTTTTTTCACTCAGCTTTGTTAGAGGCTTATGGTTCAGTCTTGCCCTATTGTGTATTAGTCCCTTGAAACCGAAAAGAGACTAGCATGCAGGGAACAAGTATTTTGCTCAGCAGTAGCTGTTTGCAGGATTGTGCTCCTGCTCATTATATGATAATAGCCTATGGATATTGAACCCCACAGACTGGCTTTCTATACGGCAGGGGGAAATACACATCCACACGTACACACACAGGCACAGTTTGTAAGGAAACTCACCACTGCTAGAAGCATCATTGAGATTGAGCAGCCCACCTCCGAGCCCTCTGTAACTATGGTAACTGTAGGTCCCATTGCCGTTGATGTACAGCACCTCCTGCGTGCTGGAAACAGCTGATGTTGAGTAAGTGACCTGGGCTGGCTCCTGTTTGCACTGCTTGTCAGCTGGAGCAGCCTCATCCTGCACAAAAACAAGAAAAGGTTTGGAATTATAGTTACGTTTCACCTTGCATGTGAAAGTCTTTTCCATCATTAAGATTCTACATCTATTGTTTTCACAAACATGTTAAAGAAATGCATGTTAAACAAGCACAGAAGTTTCTGATTGACCAAATATTAGCACAAAAGAAACAATGGAAACAAGCAAGAATACAGGTTTCTTAAAAATCTGAGAATATTCATTTATTTGTGCCCCGCAAACCAACCATACTGTTTCTCAAATGAGAACATATACCCTCTCACCCTGAAGAGCTCACAGACCTCTTCAAAACCCAACTCTGTCCAGAAATAGTGGGAAAGGATAGGAAATAGCCATTTCCTGAGTACCAGAGTGACTCTTACAAGTCAGAGAATCATATATTTCTTGATAAAATAAGCCAATACAGAATGCACCATCTACTTATTTTGATATATCAGTCTCAGAAGTGACAGAAGGAATAGAGGAATGGAATAAAACTGCATTCCTACGTTTGGAGAAGTCTGAGTGTCCTTCCACATAAAGGCCATAAAGTAGGGATGCCTCCACAAAATACTGTTATCTGTGTAAGAGCAATGCCTGTTTGTACACCATGAGTTTTCCTCAAAGCTTCCTATTTGCCTCTTTGATGATTGTATAATATTTAACAGAATTTAGCACAACAGCCCTTCAATTTTCCCTGAAAGGAGATGTTTCAGGTGGAAGTGTATTATTCCTCATCTGTACTTACTGTATCTACTGCTTAGAATACCTCACCTCCACTCATGATCACAGAATGCCACGGTAGCGACTTTATTTATGACAGAGGTGAAATAATAAAAAGCATTAAGAGAAGATTTAATGCATTTTAGTAGTTGGACACAAGGAAAACTACAAGTTTGTGACTGCTCATCTTGCCACAGAGACCTCAGTGACACAAAATCTGATTTAGTCTATGTATTTGAACATTTTCTTTGTTTCTTGACTTTTTTATGGGTTTGATTTTGCACTCTCATCTGATGAAAACATATATCAGTGTTTTCACATAAAATGGATCTATAGAAGTTTTGTTTTTAAATAACTTTTTCAGAGTAGTCAACTAAAAAAAGATCTGCTAAAATTACCTCCCGTTTGTGTAAGATTTTTGTCTATTTTATGCATCTCTCCTCTGCACGACCCTTTTATGGTTCAGAAATATAACAAACTTATTAAGAATTCTATAAAATATCTGGAACCTTACCGTTTTTACCTAGAGAGATAAAATAATTCAAACAGTGTCCAGTCTCTGTGTTGAAGCAAAAAGGGCTGTGAATCTTGCATGCATTAGGAGCAGTCAAAAAGATGCTATCAACTTTTCTTAGATGAAGACATCTCTGTCTTGCAGGTATTTATTGGTGAAAGAGACTTCCACTGAAGCACAACTGAGATAACTCAGAAGAAGGGATATATACTATTAACAGAAGTTTTAATATTTAATAGGGAACACTGAACCATCAGACAATTAATTCCATAAACAATAAGAATGGGGCCTCTTGGGCAGTAATACGAGCTAAGGCAAAACTACGTTTTTAAGAGAGTTGGCCAAAGTGGTCTCCTAAGCATTTTCCTAAGTAATAATAATCTTAAACAAACGGCCAGAATTGCAATGTATTTTTTGCCAGGAATTCAACTTTAATATAATTTACCTTTTATCTCCAAAAAAATCATTGATGTCTCTCATGAGAGAAAATATATTATTTTCTCAGAGAATATTCATAAGCTACACAGTAAAGTTCTATCTTGGCAACACAGCTTAACTCATCGTCCAAAATTTTAACACTCTCAAGACTCAGATGTTCAGCCTCCTTATGTCTAAAACTAAATGATACTTCCTGCCATAGACTCACTCACTCAGAGCATCATTTTTTTTTTCACAGAGCAGAACTTCTGCAAAACTATCAAGGACTACACAGTGTCCAAGGGGCACAGTGCAAACAGAACTAACTCTAGAGCTAAGCAGAGTGTCTCGGGATTGGTCTCCTTATCCTCGCTGTCTGGAAGGCACAGATTTGCCGTCCCTGGATTTACATGTCCTCCAGAGCCCCTCTAGTCAGGGCACGGAAGCCCTGACTGGAAGCCTCTTGCAGAGCAGATGCACTGAGCTCCTGGCAAAGCCCAGAATGCAGAGCCTGGCTGGAGGATGCAGCAGGGGTGCTTGGTGCACCTTGGTGCACGCCAGCCCACGTGTTCTGGAGCGCACACCCAAAAAGTGGGAGACCAGAGTTCTGGCTACTTGTCACAGTACATGGTGAAGAGGCGGAAAAATTGGGATGCAGGGTCTCTGCTGGCTGTGGTGAGGAGGGGACCTGAACTCAGAGCTGCCATCTCCTAGCAACCAGGCTCCAAGGAAAACTGTGGTGGGAGTCGTCTCTGAAGCTGTGCCACTGTGGGGAAGGAATGTACAATTCACAGGGCTACAGAGACAGCACACGAAAAAGGAGCGTGACTCAGTTCCCTCTCAGCAGTGCTGCCCTGGGAGGCTCCTTTCCAGCTACTCCCTAATACAGGCAGCTCTGAGGTCAGAAATCCAAGTTTGGAGCTGTGCTACTGAAGGGGGATCTTTATACAGAACTAATCATAGCCCTATAAAACAGTGTGACATGCCATGGGATGGGGCTTGATGTGGAGTCTGGGTACTCCAGTGGGGAAGGCATTCTCAGGGAGGCTTCAGAAGTTGATGATGATGCTGAGACCAGGACTCCTGGTTCTGCATATGAACTCTCTTGGCCACTATGCAAAAGGAGACTTCCTCTAAATATTATACATCTCTTTAAAGAGCACACTGATCACCTGTCCCTAAATTATGAATAAATTGCCATACATTTCAGATATTAAATCTGATCCTTAATTGTTTACCTTCATGACAACTATACACAGAAATAGGGCAGGATTTTTGTCAAGCTTTTTCTGAGCAGGCTCAGGTGTCAGCCCTACTGGTAGGATTATGAACCATTAGCCTGGTCCCAGGGGGTTAGGTATTGCCGTTCATATATTCCCCTGGGATTTAAGCATTTTTTTGCAAATGTTTTGTACTTCAAAAGGCAAAGTTGTGCCAGTTTTCCTTGCCACCATACCAAGAATAAAGAAGCCAGTCTCTTTTTTCTTGGGAACAGAGAATATGAATATCGTATTTGCTTTTGTATAACTGAGATTGATTTATTCTTCATAGATTCATTCTCTTTATTTTTTTCACCTGAAATACCTTTGATTTTAAAGTAATGTAAAACTTAAATGTATTGTTGTTCCACTGAGAACTGAGGTCTTTGAAATATTCTTTGTTATTCAGCATCTCCTGGTTTTCCCTATATAATGTTTACATTGAAAAGGCTTATTTATTTAAAATTTTATTTTATTAAATACTTTAATTTCAAGGCAATCATTAGCAATTAACTAACTATTTAGTGACATGTTTGACCCAACTACCTGGAACATACACTGTTGTCATCATAACAATATACTAAACTTCTGAAGTATTAACTAACCATTTTTGAAGTATTTATAATTTACCTTTAATAAGAAGTATGGCCAAGGTCAGATAAAACTTTTGTTCACCTAGAATTTGACTCATACTATCTTAATTTAGTATATGGCAAAGGAAATAAATCATCCCTCTAACAATATTTCTCTTTTTTTGGAGAGAAATTTATTTTGGAGGAGAAGCCATTTAAGTCTTGAGCACATTATCTGCAAAATGATTAAAATCAAAATAGGAAAAATACTTCTTAGGTACAAAAGCATGCTAATATAAGAACTTATCTGTTGGCTTGAAAAGAGGGAGTATGAAGTCTCCTTACTGTGATCCTCAACTTGATATATTTATGCTTCAGTTTTATGTCAAGCAAGGTCTGTACTGGGAGAACACATTTTTTCTCCACAAAAGGGTAGATAAAAAAATTTATTTGATTTTATTTTTAATCGGGGAAGCAATTTACTAACCCTCTAAGGACAGTATATCCTAAGAAAATTTTCCATGAGCTGTTGCATAACCTGTATATTTAAGAAATCCTTCTCTGCTCTGACTGATGCTCTGAGCAGCAAATGAATGGTTTACAGAGGAATCATCATCCACAGCAAGATGAGGTTGGTGCAGATTTTCAGGACTGTGGTACAAAGAGCAAGGCTCACTGGCAGTTCCCAGCCTCTTGCCCCCCTGCCAGCAGAAGCACAGCACACACAACTCTTTCCAAACAGTCTTCATGGAAGCATCTTTAGCAGTGTCACTGATCCCTTCTGTTCCCAATCTCCTTTACCACCTCCAAAATAACACAAAAAAGCAATAGTTTGTTGAAATAGAAAGCCCTGGGAAATCTGTGCTACATTGAGTTTTGATCCCTTATACACACAGTGTCGGAAATTCAGTGTACTCCAGTTAAGAGAGAGCAGTACTATTGCCTTGGCTTCTCTATTAGCAACAGGCATTGCTAACAGGCAAATGTAAATCCCAACAGATTGTGTGCAGATCAACTCACATGGCCAGTGCTAGCTCACCACAGAGCTAACAAAACTCCTGCAAAAAGAGTGGAAATGATAATGTTCCAAAGCACAAAGATGGTGACACACAGAGAGCTCCTGCTTTCAATAATGCAGTGCTTCCCAGACTGACAAATCAATGACTGAGAATAACAGCTTTTAACTGCCCCTATGTCAGCGTGTTTTTTGACCCATGAATTAGAAGAGACAGACAAACACATTTTTGCCTCATATTTCTTGATACTGCCTTTTTTAATAAGCTAAACTGAAAAATGTGGTTTGATTGTTGTTCTTGTCAATAAACACTTCTTTTAGAATACCTCTTTGAGGATAGGAAAACTCAAATGCAGATAAGTATTCAAACAAACAGGCAAGCCTATTTGCATAGCGTCTTCCACTTTTTCGGCATAGGAAAAAAATTCATTCACTTGGAAAAACAAAGCAGGCTTTCAAATTTTTTTTAGGTCTCAGTAGCTTTTAATATGGCTTTAGAAGAAGGGAGATAATGTTTCATATCTTTTTCTCATTTGAATCCCACTAATTTAATTCTACAATTTTTGAATCTAAAGTAAAATAAATAGAAACATATGATAAAACCACATAACACTTTTCAAAGCATATCCAATTAATCCTTACAATACTCCTGATAGATAGGACTTCTATCAGTGCTTTTCAGATTGTGAGATTCTGGTAACAAAGGCAACCTTACACTAGAGTTACCTAATACACAAAGTACTTGAGTTCTGCAGCCATAAAACATAATGAGCTTCTCTTTGTGTAAATTAATTTTTAAAAACTCTGAAGTTTTTAACTGAGAACAAACTCAGAAATTATGCCACGAGACACCCTGCTATATCTACAGAGGATTGTGGGGCTGGGAGTTCTCTGTCCATCCCAGCTTTGGCACAGAGAAGCAGCTGCAGCCATCATCATCTGCATGGAGCAAGGTATTTAAAGGAAGATAAGTCACATGAAACCTGGCTCCCACTGAAAGGCCCAGAATCTGGCCCCTTCTTAGACACCCATCTGCTGTTGCCAGGACCAAATGGTGTACACCTTGTGCTCTGTCTGTGCAAAATCTCTAAGACTTCACCCCATCCTCTTTGCTTCTCCAGTCTCATCTTCTACCCTTCATCTCAGTTTCAATCTTCTTGCCTAGCAAATCCTAATCTCGCCTTTCCAAACAAGTCTCTTGATGCCAGACACCTGAGCAGCTTCAACAACTCAAGACCTTTTGTTTCCTTGTTTATATTCAATCAGTGTTACACTCAGTGATGGCTCCATTTGAGATTTTTCTCTCCATGCTCAGATGCCTATCAGTGTCCAAATCCAAAAAATCTTGTCCCATAGGGAGCAAAGCCAGGTTCCATAATTAGCCAGAGCAGCTCCTGGTTTCAACTCACATGATTTCTCATTAGTAGTATCTGATCCTCTTTCACCACTAGTTCGTTAATCCACATGGCCAGTTTCCATCACATGCCAGCCTCAGCTCACTCAATTTCCTCATCCAACTCCATCTCATAATGCCACTTTCCCTTTGTCCCTTGTTTTCACTGCTCCTGTCAACCCTCACCAGGCTCCAGCCCCAACACTTTTCCCCTCCCTTCTGCATTAAGATCAGAATTTAGGAACTAAAATACTTTGATTGCATACGCATGTGCATCCAGTGTCACATCCTTGGTATAAATGACATCACTATATTGCCAAGAGCAAACAGAGAGCCTTTTTTTTTCTCTAAGGAATGGTAAATATACTTAAGGATCAAACTACCCGTACAGGATAAAATTTTCCTCTCTTGAAAATGACTGTAATTATCTCTGAAAGAGTTCAACAGATGGAAGACATAGAGAACAGTAAATGCAATCCCTGTGGGCTGAAGGTCATGAAGTTATCATTGAACTGCACACCTAGTATTGTAATGGGAAATGCCAGGTAATCTTAATAAGTGATGATTCTCCCAACTGCTTGGATAATACACATTGTTCTGACAGAACACTGGATCTTTTTATTAGCTTTAATTACATTAAAGTAATTCTCTAGTGTTTAACCCAGCTTTTAATTTTATGACCAATATCTTGGAAGCATGGACACCTAAACATTACTTTGGCATGTCACAGTCAGCTAAATTTTCCCTTAATTCTGCAGTAAGGCTGTTGACTCAGTGTGCTTAGCAATAGTGGAAATGATATTTCTGAAAATGATGGATGTGAGTTTTCACTTCAGTTTTGGTTTCCATTGCACATTCTTTCTCCCCTCTCCAGTTGCTAAGGTCTGTGTTGGGATTACTACTAAATAAACTACACTAAATAAAGCCTGTTCAAGACTAGTGAAGCTTGAACAGAAAGAAAATATGCTTACATAATTCATAGTTTCACAGACCTACATAATTTCCTAAGTTTGAAATACAAATGAAGGTACACACTAGTCCTTTGCATTAACTGACCTGCATATCTAAAGAACTGAATATTTATAGTCCTGTAAAAGGACTCCTTTTAATATTCTAGGATATGCTCTTACAGCTGTAAGTTCAGCAAGCAGGCAATGTAAGACAAGACCAGGAGAACTTCTCTGCCCAAAAGCTGATCTAAGAAAGCCTTATTTCTCTTACAATGGAATGAACAAAAGCCAAATTTTCAGGTAAGTCAGCAGTATTCAGTATTCACAATAAGAAAAGCAAAGCATTTGCTAAAGCCTCTGGATATGCACATGTGACCTATTTGCCATGTAGCATCAACCTCAAAACTATTTTGAATAAAGTTCTACAAAATTTCCAGTCCTTATGTTGAGGGATTATTAATAAAAAATTAACATCTACTTGAAATTTCAACTTGCTGTACCAGACTCGTAGCTGAAACCTGAAAAATGAGTGCTAGAATGTCATAATCTCTTTAGGAAAATACTTGAAATATAATGCAGCAATATTTTATTTAACAGGAAGGTTCTTCTCCGCTAACCTTTCCAGACTTATACATATATTTATATTTATCATATAATATCTCTCCATGGGTATTTCTCCACCTCTCAGACTATTCACAGTATTCCTTAAAATGATGCATCTATTGACAGTCCCACAACCTGGTGTCCAAGACCATTAGTAGAGATAGACATAAAAAAATAATTGCACCTTTAGACAATTCCTTCCCCTTTGAGTTCAGTTGTCCTCCAAAACAGCATTGCAGGAAAATTGCACTAGATTTATGGATGAGGTCTACTTACAGCCAGCAGAAAGTCCCCTGAGATTTTATCCAGAAGTACTTAATGCAAATTTGAGCAAGCTGGCTAATATAAAACATGAAGTAAAGTTTAAATAGTATCACAGAACTCATGCCAGATATTCCTTAGACTGGAAATGTTTTGACAATTTAGGAGTGGACTTAGCAGTGAAATCAAGAGGGACGTAATTGCTGTTCTTGGGTTTGCACACTATTTCTCCTCTTGTAAGGAGCAGCTGAGGGATTGCAAAGTTGTTTTCCACTCTCTGTTATCAGATCTACACTGTTTTTCTCTGCCACTCTCTCTGCATTATTTTCTTCACTTTTACTTACTTAAATCAAGTGTGTATAAAAAATGAGAAAGCCCATTCTTGTATGACGTACCACTCAATTTGTAGCTCAGTTGGAGCTGGGTATTCCAGCCAAGCTGAACACTCAGCTTTAGCTGTGAGTCTATCATCTCATCATTACACGGAGAGCACATCAGTCTGAGTAGAATTTTCTGGCCTGAAAACCTGAGATTACATGAAAAAGTGCTCCTAGCCTGCAGAGACAACTGTAATGAACATGTCACTGCCAGAAGTCTAGGTATTAATGATGATTTTGCTTTGAAGTCCAGTACAAATTTTTTTTCATACTTCTGACAAAAAACTATAAATAGAATATTTTAGATGGTGGTGAAATATTGATAGAGTCTAATTGAGTTAAATTGAGTGCAATATGGAGTCCAGTTAGGCATCTAAACTGCCTAGAATGCCAATAGTGATGAGGAAAGTTGAAGAGAGCCTATCAAAATATTACGTTAGCTGCCAGCACTTAAAGGATCTCCAAACTGTCCTCTTGACACAGGGTATAGAGTCAAGAAAGGAAAGCCATGCTTCAGTTTCAGGTTAGAATGGCAGTAGGTTTGTTTTGCTTTCAGATTATTAACACTGAAATGAACTGTCACCATCAGCGTTGTCACCAGGCATCAAAAATGACATCAGCCAATGTTCAACAAGAAATGAAAGCCTGAGACTGACATAGAAAAAGAAGATCAAAATAAAAAGGTGTCATTGTGTAGAAGAGAGATAAATGAACCCCAGACTTCTGCATTTCTGATAGAATGACAGATGATCTATAAACTGGAATGGGTATGTTAACCTTAAATAAAAGGTTGCTGTTTTCACATTGCAGCATTTGAGTCTTGTTTTTTCACTACTGCCACATCACCTGCAATACAGAAAACAATTTTTTGGGAAAAGGTATTGTATGGCTGTTGGAAGGAGCTGTTGGAGAACCACTTTTGTTGGAGCAGTACCTAAGCAGAAGGCTCACTGTTCATAGTCTGTCAGCTTTTCAGTGCATTATCCACTGTGGTAGCAGAAGTGCAACGTGAGCTTTCAGAGGCCACCAGTGCTGCTGGTTGAGCATGGATGAGTTACTCCTAAAGTTGAGTTAATTGTGATGCACAGTCCCTGGGAAAGAGAAACTGTGTTCTACTAAGGGACTGTGTTTCTCTGCCCAAACGGAAAGAGATAGCATTTATCTTTTCCTGTGGCCCTTGAGATAAACGTACTGTTCTTTAGTAAGATTCTAGATAGTTGATTTTTGAATGTGCTCTCCTTGGTGTGTTTTTTTGTCCTGTCAGGAATAAAGGAATGTTAAAAAGCGTAACTCAATGGAGAAATCCCATTTTAGGTCGATTAATGGTAGAAAGTGTCCTTGCAAGTTAATTTTCTCTATAGCTCCTGCTGTTCTTGTCTTAGGTTGCACCACCATAACTTGCATATCACCATTCACAAACTATTTCATAAGTTGTACTGGTCATGCTATTTATTTTTCTAGGGACTTTTAATACATGAAATAATTTAGTTAGTTAGATATTCCACCACTAGTAATTGAAAGTTGTCTCAATATACAAGACAGATGCACAGTGCAAGACTGCACAGTGCACCACAGTGTGTGCACAGCAGTGACTTCCTCAGTGCAAATTTAAATCACATGTCCAACAATGGCTGGCACCAGGTTACAAGCAGCTTCAAACATGTAAGAGGCAGGATTGGTCATGGTTGAATATGGGAACTGTGCCAATGCCTTTGAGTTTTGGCAAAAACTCCTGTGGGTGGTAGTGTATTCCACAAAATACATATGACATTTCCTATGGAGAAAGCAGCACAAATTCAGACAAAGGTGTCATGTGAAAAACAAAAAAGTCTTCAGCAACCATTTTCTGCCTTGCAGAGGAAGACAAGGGGAGAGAGGGTAGGTGGAACTTTTTTCTTCCCTGTTGTACCAGCAGAGGGAAGAGATTTATTAGGGCCCAGGCCTCATACAGAATTTCTTTCTCTCAGGATAGACAGACAACAAAGACAGACTTTGACCTAAAGAACAGCTCAGCATAACCCTTGCCTTGGGCCTTGTGACAAATTATCAATTGAGGTTTTGTTTTTTAGCAGTCAGTCTTGAGAATCCCCACCTCCTCTATTTATACATCCCCACCCACTGCCAGTTCCCATTTTCATTTAAAGGAAAGGAAGTTTCCTTCAGCCTCTGACACAGAGGAAGGGACCAGAGAATATGAAGGGATCCTTTGCTTCCCTCTGTCACCTCTGCAGAGCTCTCAGCCTAAGATCACTCAGGACACAGGACCACGGGCACAGGTTTGCTAAACCTTCTCTTTCCTAAGAGACTTCATTTGGTACACGCCTGATCCCAAAAGTGAAGCACTGCATAAAGAACTGCAGGGCCTAGGATGCCCCTGCCAGAATCAGAGCAACTAAAAATCTAAAGGAAATAAAGATAAAACTTCAGGGGAAATGAAGTAGAGGTTATGTCATGTTTATTATCTTGCTACATAAACCCTCTCAAAGATATTTTTTTTCAGAAAATCATAGCTACCGATCATTTTTGCTGCTTCTTTATTGACAAGCAGCACTATGGAGGAGTCTGAATATCTGACTTTTCTTCCAAAAGAGAAACAACATAAACTGCAAGAAAACAATGTCCTCTTTTGCCATCCCAAGAGTGGTTTTGCCTGCAGGTAATGGTGCTCAATGAATCAATGTATTACTGAAACTGATGCGTGATGACAAAGGCATAGCAGTACTTACTGCTGAACCAGAAATATGCAAAACAAGAGAAATTCTTCCTTTGCAGTGTATTCCTCTCATTCAGAACAAGCCATGCTATGCCTCAGGCAGCTCCGCTTTTATGATCACAATCAACTATTTTTCTCTGTACTTTTCATGCCTATGTGTACTGTCCTAAAGAAATTGTCTCAGTGAGGAACTCCTGCAGGAGTTTCTTTCCCCCCTTGCCAAAATGCCTTTTTCCAGTGACTGTGATGGGCAACATTTTCAGCTGGGCTAGATCAGCATTTCTCCATTCAGTGCAGAAGGACTGTAGCACCAGAGCACCAACAGAAAAAAATCTTTAAGCATATGAATCAAATGTTTAGGAAGTGCACAAGGAAGAGTGTGTGGGAGTACTGGAGCAAGGCTTGTGCCAGCTTTGCAGATTTATTACTACAATGTCATCATGGTCAACATAATTAAACCTCCCACTATAGGTCTCTCGTCTACTGCACAAGTGGTATCACTCCCACCACTGCCAGCCTATTTTGTTGACACAAAACAGTTTTCCATACTCCTGCAAGATCTGGGATATTGAGATGCAACCACTGAAAAAGTCTTTTTGGAAAATTATGGGATACATTTTGGATTTTGAGTGATTCTTCCTATTTCTGTGCTGCTCCAAACTTTCTTTTAATATTACACATATTGGAGTGTGTGGCAGGTGGAATGGACCAAAGCACTTTATGTTAGATTCCAAATTAAATTCTTCTTCATTTAGAAAACATATGACAGCCTAGATATGAAGTATTTGAGGTCAGTGCTGAATTAACTTCCTCAGTTTCAACTAATTAAAAATGTCTGTTGTGTTCCACTTTGAAAAGAAAAACAAGTAAGCCTGCTGTAGATTCCATCCTTTTGTTTCCACAGGTAAATTATAGTGGAAGTTATAGATCTAAAAAAAACTCAAACAAGACCCAATTTGCTTGTCTGTTAGAGAGTAAGCAATTACTTTTTTGCATTCACTTAATGATTGGCTCTTCTTTTCAAAGGTAGCTTCGGATATTTTACCCTGTGTTTGATACATTTTAATGCTAATTATTTTATTTCAAATCTGCATTAAAACTTGAACAGCATGTTTGTGGAAAACAAAATTCTTTCTGTGAGTTCAATGCAGGATGTCTGTTTATGAACACTGTCTCAGGTAAAACTTAATTTCTAGAGTTTAAAAAAAATCTTTAAAAAATAACTGGTATTTTAAAAACCCAAACAAACCTGACCTCCACACTCTGTCTCAAACTATTTAGTAGAAAGAGAATATTTTGCTACTTAAGAAGACTTGCTCTAATTTTATTATAGAACTTGGCACTTATCCTTTAACTTTAGTACTGTGAGTGTTCTGTATTTTAAAAGATTAAGTAAATAAGAAGTGATGTTTGGGGCATGGCCTTTTGACTCCATAATCATCAAACCAAAGTAGCATATGCCATTGGTGGGAACAAAGAAATGAACTTTGACTGGCCTTTGCAGGATGCACTTGCTGATTTGCTTTATTAATGGAGACAGTAAAACTGAAGCTTAATATGAAATACCATGAGTAATAAGCATGAAATATGTGTACTGCAGTGCAAATCTGTTCCCCAAATATTCTCATTTCAGGGGAGAATTCTTTTGGCACAATGCCTGGGCTGCTGGCCACAGCCTGCTTGGCTGCCTTGTCCTGTGCCTAGCCTCTCTTTAGCAGCTGGTGCTGCTCTCAGGCACTGCATTCAGCTCCTGTTCCCACAGCTTATTATAGGTTTAATTTTTTTCTTAGAAAAATATGTTTCTAAATTTAGTTTAGGACATCAAGCCAGTTGTTGAATCACAAACATGTTCCTGCTACCAAACATAAGCAGTCTGTGCATACACTTGTACATGTATTTTCTGTAGGCAGAACTGCATTTTCTAATTGAGGAATATTCCTGAATCCATTCTGCAACTGATGTTTGGGATTTAGGAGTAATTTATGTCTCTCCAAAGTCTTCTAAATCTTACTAATTCAATAACCAAAACCAGAATTTGCCTCTCTTGTAAAATAAGGTTTTGCCCATGCACACTGGCTTTGCATTGATTGATTTCATTAAACTGGCCCAAACTCTGCACGATAATAGGGATTTACTCCCCAGAAAAAATATTCTCTGCCTGTGCTGTGGGCAGGAGGGTGTGTGCAATGAAGTCATTACCTAAACACAGAAAAAGAAAGACATACTTGAATCTATGACAGAAATATCTGACAGGCAAGAAAATGCTTCACATTTGATATCTTCTTGCCATGTGAAAGGAAGGGATAAGTAAAAAGGTCTCTGTTCCTGGCTTTTACGGCTGGAGCAGGAAGAACAGAAGTCCTAACTCTAAAACCTCCATCTTCAGACCTGAATACAGAACTCTTATATCTACATTTCCACTGGCCTTTCCTTTTCGGCCTCCGTGACATAAAATGGATGTTAAAGACACCTGAAAGAAAGAGCCTGTTCCCAACCCTGTTCATTTTCATTCAACTTATGGTAGGAAGGGAGATAGGGTTGCTCAAAAGTTCATGTCCAAGAAACAACACAATATTCTGGTTTTAAGCCTTCAGGTTTATCAACCATCAGAACAGAAAACTTAGATTGACATCAAATTTACTTCACATTCAAGATCTTATTGCAGCTCAGGGTGCCCTAAAGTATATTCTGAAACCAGCAGCTTGAAATTCAACTACACATGCTCAGCACAAAGAGCCGGGAAAAACACAGCATTTTCTAATTTAATGATCTCTGTGTTAAGGTGAAAAATTAGCTGTTCACCTTGGGGCCTCACTGAAAATCCAAGGCATGAAATTATTTGCAATTGCATGCCTTGCACATTATTCCTTTCCATTGCATGTAGCAAATTTAATGTAGGCTGGTCTGGAGTGTGGAGGGAGGGGGGCTGCCCTGTGATACTCAGCATCCTCTCCAGCTGCATCTGCTAATGACAGAGCCCTATCCAACACTGCTGAAACCAGGAATTTTGCCACTGACTTGAAAGGCAGCAGGATTTAAAATTACAATGCACGCCACTTATTTTCTTCCCCTTGACAATATGGCCTGTGCATTCTGAGTAGGAAGCTAAGCTTCCCCATACTTGTACATCATTTGATCTCCTGACAATAATCCACATGCAGTTAAACGGTGCCTACAATAACATTTTTTGCCTCAGTGGTTAAGGCGTATCATTTGGAACTACAAAAACAAACCAAAGACCAACCTAGAAGTAAAATAATCGCTAGTTGGGGAAATGATGGAAGTGAACAAGGCCTGAAATGCAAACTGGAGTGTGGGTATCCAAGGGCACTACAGTCATCTTAGATAAAACGCAAATAAAAAAGGATAAAGTACTGAAGTACGGAAGTAATTCTCATCCCTGTTAAATACCAAATCACAAAGAGATGTCTGAATACAAAAAGATATTATTAATAAAGCTTCTGTAGTGTGAGAGGCATTGAGCTCTTTACAAGTTAAGTGACATTTGCCTCTTATGGATTTTGGGATTCCGATTTCTATTTGTTTGATTTATGTTAAGTGAACCATCTGCTTCCTTTTGGTCTTTTCTAAGACCCCACAAGCTTCCCATTCTGAAGCAAAAATCACTTTGAGCTGGTATTTTTCAGGTCTTTCGTAAATATACAGCAGAGGTAGGACATGGCCCTATCCCTCTGCACAGCTGCCACTCGGATGAAGTGCCTTTTTCCTTCCATCCTCTAGACCAAATTAGGCTCTGTGAAACCCAAAAGGAAGGGAACTCCTGATGCTTTCTCCTCCACCTCTTACAAGGATGTACAGTGGATGTGCTCTTCCTGCATACTGAATAGCTGTGACAAGGACTCCATCACCCTGACACAAAACCACTTCTTTGTGCTCCCTCTGCATTTGCAGCTTTTCTGCCACAGCAGCACTGCCTCAACAGGGCATCCTCCAGCATCAGCTGGGAGGTATTTTTGCATAACACCCTTTTCTGCAACCAGTGGTGTCAAAATCTGTCCTATACAATATATTGTTCTATATTGCCACTGTAAAATATAAATAACAGAATATAGAGAATATTTTAAAACTGTACCATTTTTTTCCTTCCTCCTGGGAGCTGTATTGATCACAAAAGAGAACAACATACAATCAGGGACATAAATGTATATCTTTCTTCTTTCTTTCCTGGTCTCTGAAGGGTAACGTGAAAAAACTCCTCAATGTCAAGATTTAGAAGCTGGGCATTAATTGCAAAATTCTTTCTGTCCTCCAAATATGAAGGTTTAAAAGTCTCTTACCCATCGCTGCTGAAAGCCAGATACAGTGATCTTGCAATAGAGGTCCATGCCCTCACTGCAATTTAGATTTTTAATTAGTTTCTCCCAAAGCAGTTTCACAATTACCTGTAATTTGTCCACCAGAATTTCCTTCCTTCTTAATCAAAACACAAACTGCTCCTGCTCTGCAACAGCCAGACATTTATTTTTGTTGATAAAATGGTGCATGAAGAGTCTTTCTTTCTGTAAACCTCCCTATTACATGGAGCAAAACAGCACCAGAAATTGTATGGAGGCAGATCAGTAATATCTCCTCACAAACCTCAATTTCTTTAAAATTTAGGAATTGGATATAAATAGAAAGAAATACCATAGCAGTGATTTCCTAGTGGCAGTACATGTTCACTTTTATTAATATTCAGATGTATTGCATTAGCACAGAACCTGTATCCAGTTCTGCAATCAGCATTTGTATCAATCTGCTCTATTCAGGTTGCTGCTATGACAACAATCCAGAGTCAAATGTTAGGTCAGCTCCCAGCATATGTGTCTAGGACATAATTAATTTGTCAGAAACCTAATAGCCACCTATTCCTACTCCTCTAACAAATAAAAGCAATATTATTAAATTTACTAAATGTTACAATATCCTTAACAGCCTGTTCACTGAAAAATTTAGATTTTTCTTGCTTTTATCCGCCCCTCCCAAAAAAAATGGCTGAGAAGGTTGTATTTAAAGTGCCTATTTGCAAATTTATCACAGAATCACAGAATAAGCTGAGTTGCAAAGTCCTATCAGGATCATTGAGTTCAGCTCCTGGTCCTGCACAGTCTCTAAGGGTCCAAGAGTCTCGCCACATTCCCAGGAGCATTGACCAAACATTTCTTTAACTCAGACAGGCTTGGTGCTGTAACCATTAACCTGGGGAGCCTGTTCCAATGCCCAACCACCCTCTGGGTGAAGAATCTTTTTCTAATACCCAGTCTAAACATCCACTGACAAAACTTCAGGCCATTCCTTCGGGTTCTGTAGTGTCACCACAGAGAAGAAACCAGTGCCTGCCCCTCTTGTTCCTGTAAGGAAGTTGTAACTGCAATGAGGTCTCCCCTCAGTCTCTTCTTCCAGGCTGAACAGACCTCAGCTGCTCCTCATATAGTTTGGGATCATTAAATTTTTTCTTCCTTGGGAGTTAGTTGTTATCTCTTCCTCCACCACAATTATTACTGATATTTAATTTGGCTGGTTACAAGTCACAGCATAGAAAAAAATTACAGCTGTCATCTCGATGAGAGATTTCCTTAAAAATGCATTTTGTTTATTGCAAAGAACTGCTTCATAGCATCATAGTGCATAATACTCTGTGAACATAGACTCGCCCTTGTCAACTTGAGAAGCTCAAATAAACAAAGATTTTTTTTTTTAAACTGCAGTTAGCACATCAAGTGAGCTGTATTGTGATGTCCATACAGTGACTGTATGAGGACAACACCTTTATCAGACTATAAAGTTGTCCTGCTATTTTCATGTAATCTCTGGAATGAAAGGAAACTTTTAAACTCATATATATTTAAAAATGAAATGCAGAATAACTTTTTCTTATTATGTATAGTCTATAAAATACTGACAGACAAGCATTCTATGAAGATATTACTAATTTTAAAAAGCAGCAGCTCTAAGAAATGCCTTTGTTAGGATGGGAAATATGTAAGATAAAAATAACTTTCATTTTCCTCTAAGCTTAAGTTTTTCTTGGGCTCAACTTGTCATTTGCTGTGTATCTACAATAGAATCACACATTGAGTGTCCAAATATTAGGGGCACAAGGATGAAAGAAGTGTATGTGGCTCCCTCCTTTGACTGATCAAAAAATTGTGCACGCTATTGCAGCCTTTCCATGACATTAGTCACTGAAGTGGAGTCAAATGGCTAAAATGACATGGATTGAATCCAGGATAGCATCCGGGCCACTGGCTTTGCAGTCATATGGGACCACTATTCTCCTATCTGCAAATATAACCATGTATTCTCAAAGGACCACATTCCTAACTGGTACAAGTCAACATGTTGTGAATGAAGCAACATCAATTTTCTAAATTATCTGGCTAACTATACATGACACGTCCATAAAAAGGTTCATATACTTCTACAGTGATATTACTCTATGATTCAGTTATTCTTCTGCTTTTCCATATTCATCCTCCCTCCTCATTCCCAAGTGATGACATTTTGTCTTGATTGCCAAAAACTACTTATTTCAATTAGGAAAAATGTTCATTCATAAATTTTGCAACATGACAGCACACAAAAAGTATATATTCTAAACAAAAAAAAAAATTTAACAAAATGCAAAAAAACCTTGTGTCCAAATGAAGGGGAGGGCATTTTTTCCTATTATAATTCTTATGTGCTTTTCCACAGATTGATTCCACCAGTTCATCTTCTTTAGGGAAAATAAAAAGGCAGGCCCTCTCGCATACTAATGTATATAAATTACTATTTACCCTTACATCTTCCCTTGAAGAATTTTCATTATTTTTTGGTTATTTTTTATTTCAAACAGAACAGTAGCAACACTAATCCACCTCCACTTTCTCCATTGCCCAGCCCTGATCCACACTGTTTAACATTAAGGTTTACAAAATCTACAGCACACTTATATCTGTTTGGAAGAAGCAGAGACTGACAATGGTTCAGCTCTTAGAACAAAACTTCTATTTCTGTGATCAACAGCAAATTGAACCACATGACCAAAGTCTCTGGAGTGCATAAAGAATGCATCCTGCCCCTCTGCTCACTGCCCAGGACATAATGACAGGATGACTTCTCCCAGATTTTACTCCTTATTTAACCATTCTTCTTTTGCCCAATCAAGACACAGTTTGGTTGGTAAAGTGAGGAGCGTGGCAAAAGAATGGTTATATTGTTCACCATGTGCAATGAATACAAGTCGATAGGGTTGTATTTTAGCTCTACTTCTTTTGTTTCATTATTCCCTTGTTCATTGTAGTTCAGAATCTCCACGTAATGCAACTGCTTCATACTAAATATTGTTAGGGATGTAATAAGGATCTTGAAAGATTATCCCAGGAGAACATCCAAAGCAGCACAGAAAATCTTAAGTATTCAGGTAATGTCTCTTCTATCTCTAACTGAAGCAAAATCATGTAAGGTTGATTCAGTTATTGTTTCTAAATTTTTCATTAACTGTGATCAAAAACGTCTTTAAAATTCAAAAGAGTTACTCTTTTTCAGTATTCAGACTCAACAGAGGTGATCTGAAGAGAGACACAAAATCTCTGCATTGCTTCTCTACCATCTTCCTGATCTTTACTGTGAAAGATCAACCAAATTTAGCCCAGTGTCACAAGCACTTCACTGTTCAGCAGTACTACCAGTAAACCTAGACAATTTAACATATAAATCTATAAAAGAGAATAAATTATTTTTGGCACCAGGCAGAATTTAAAAGTGGAAGTGACAGGATTCTTCAGTTGGGTAATAGGTATCAAATATGTAACTTCTCAACGCTAAAGCTTCTGGCCAACCAAACAGTGCTTGATCTCAAGATAATGAAAATGCACTGGAGCTTGAGAGCACTTGAGTAACATTTAACATGGTCAGACAGCCAAAGCATTACAGTCTGAGCTACCAAGCCCTAGTAAATACATTTTTTTTGAGAAGTCTCACAAACTGACAATGCTTTTATTGTTGCAGTTCCCAACAACTATGGAAAATTACTAGTTTCCTGAAAGAGAAGAAAACATTCATTTTCCCATTAATACATAAATTCCTGGCATGAAAAAAAACAATACTGAAAATAAGTCAGTGTCGCCAATGAGACCAGATTTCATTAACTCATTTTTTAAATTGGATTTTTGCTGGCAGAAATTTTCAGCTTTGAATTAGGAGATACAAAGATCATATAGGTGGAATTTAAGACATAGGTTGAAGGATGGTTTCTTTGTTACTCTGACTTAACTTTAGCACACTTAACACTGTCCCCAGATCAGAGCTATATTAACCACTGCAGCTATCAGGAATACTTGCAGAAAGTAATCAATAAGATGAAGTATTTGTGTGTGCAGAGTCACATACACATAAGGAGAGGTTTCTTCCAAAGAGAAAAAAAATGGGCACGTGGGATTGTAGGTATATAAAGCCAGTCCTTCACATTTAATACTTGTGAAAGAAACAGCAAATACTCATGAGCGTGGCCAACACTGTGAAAAAGGTGTTAAAAGCATCCCTAGTTTTGACTTTTAAGTTGCTTCTTTTTGCTGAGCAATAATTGAGATATTTTCATCAAATCACTGATAAAATTAACACTGCAGGCCAAAATCCTATTTAATTTGGAAATTCATGTCATTTTTAGAAACAGAGACTTCCATAAGGGACATACATGCAAGATACTCAGAACTTCCTGCTCAAGGCCTGTGTTGTGTCAGGGAGAGAAAGAAAACTGGAGAAGAAAAGGATAGAGCATAAGCAAGACAAGGAGTTCAGGAGGCTGCAAAGTTTTATCTTAGCTTCAGGACTGGTCATAACAGCCACTGTGTTCTTAATTCATTTATTGTTTATGGGCAATATTCTGAAAAAGGTGGGGGTGTGGATACAAATTACAGAATCACAGAACCCATGGAAGAGCCCTCTGATACCATCAAGTCAAACCTATCACAAGAACATCACCACATCAATTAGAGCATGGCACTGATGAGTGCCACATCCCACTTTGAGATGGTTCTCCTGTCTGGAAGACATAAGTCAGAACTTCACAGTACTACATGCAAGAATAAAGCAGTCTTAATGCAATGCTTCCATTCAGCTCTGAGGGGAAGTGCTGAGTGAGTGCTCTTGCCAGATCCTCTTGACAATCTACTTTCCAGGACTGTCTAATGCTTGTTTTCAATTAAAAAATATCTTTATATAATTTATGAAGTGGTAATTTTCATCATCAAAATCTTATTTATCTTATTTTTCCTTTCTCCTTCCCAAATTTTTACTGGCATCCTCAAAGTTTTAGTCTACCCAGTGGTATAACATCCACTTTTGGAAAACAAGGCACTTTTTTATTTTGTTGGTTTTTTTTTTTTTTTAAGTTATGAGCTGTGGAACAACAAAACAACATGATGAACTGAGCTTTTCCAACTTTTCTCTGTTTAAAAAAAAATCTAATGAAAATATAACATTTTAGATATGTCTAAGAAAAATGAAGGTAATTTAATAGGAAGTTAAGAGGAAAAAATAGGAGGAGGAGCAAAATAGAACCCTCTTACCTATTAGTCACATTCTCTGGATGTGAGGATACAGATCCAGTTCCCATCTCAGCATATGAGCTGAGCACACTATTGTCCATTAAATACCACACTCAGAAATATTCTGGAATGCTGTGCTCTCAGTCTACTTTGTTCATTTCATATCCTCAGAGTAAATAATTAAATTTCAATGGAACTGGGACTAAACGCAAGGTTTTTTACTTCTCTAATAACTTGTCTATTCCACCCTGAAGGGTGAATTTCTCACTAAGTTTTATGAAGCTACCTAACACACGCTGCCGTATTTTTTTCCAGCATGTTCAGCATATCCATCAGCATATCTGTCCTGAATTCACAAGTAGTTTTGCAAGCACCAAAGCTGCATCAGCTCAGCTAATTTACTGCTTGCTGAATCAAATGGCTGGTGCTATTTGCAACTCCACTGTGTTCCCATAACTCACTGGCAAAAAGGGGGAAGAGCTGAAGGAAGCAGAACTCAATACCCGTTGTTCATAGGCAGCTTTGCTACTTTAACATCACAGTTGCAATTAAGGTGCTCAGCTGGGAGATAATCTGACGACGGATTTTTAATTCTGTAATGAAAAGTAAAGAAATGCCTCTCCCCCCAAAGATGTTACCAGATTCTTCTGTGATAGTAATATTACAAATAAAAGGAAAAAAATAAAATCCTATTAATATGATTTTTTGAGTTCTGACTAGAGTTTAAATATTAATTTTTGTTTCAACAGGTCTCTGGCTCCCTGAAAAGCATTATGGGACTCTCACTTAAATCACTTGAAAACTCTGCCTCATCCTGGCTGGACCAAGGAATTGAGCCATTAGTTGTGTGCAATGAAAGTAAATGATGTTTGTGCAAGTCATTTCTAGTTTCCCTTGGGATAAGAGCCCATTGACTTTGTAGCTTTTCTTTTTATTATTACTGAAAAATCAGAGAGCAAATGAGAGAATATAAAACTTGCACAATCTGAATGAGCACTGCTTCTAAACTAAATTATATTTAATATTACAGTGCTTTGACATCCCCTGTGATTTGTAAATCTTAAGGCATATGTAGCACAATAATGAAAATACTAGCAAAAAATATCACCACATAAAGAAATAGCAACATACACTCTCAGATCCTAAAATATCAATTTTATAAGTATAACAGTAGTAATGCTTTATACAGTTAGGGCATGACCTGAAAGAACTCAATGGACTATGCATAAAAGGAAAATGTTCTTTTAAAAACTGTTCTATTCCACAAAATAAAAGTTCATCTGCCATGACAGAAGGACATTTTGGAACACATGAGATATCACTAAGATTTTTACTTTGTTACAATCATGAAGAGAAATAAAGCATAATAGTCTTTGTAATAAGAATGTTAAGACATTCACTGTATCTGTGTAAGTAATCAAAGCCTGGAATGAACTACCAGTTGGATTTTAAAAAAACTAAAAGAAAACATGCAATTTCCAGAAAATTAAAGGTAATAAAATTGTAGCATGCACTACAAAAGGTGAATAATCACACAAGGAAAAAACATATGAGCTTTAAAAACTTGCTAGTAAGTTATTTGACATCATTTTGCTATAGAGCACAGTAACTTCTCTGTTTCAGGCTAATAGGTATTTCAGTCAGTAACACTATTTCACCATATATTTAAAATGCATACACTTTTTGAAAGAGAATATATGCACAAGTAAATACACTGATTCATGGACACATGCACCAGTTCTATTATTTATGTACATTATATCCACTCTGTGTTCTGCTCTTTTTAATACCAGTTTAGAGATTACACATTATGCTCTGAAAATCTACAGCCATCAAAAAGTAAATATACA
Source organism: Acridotheres tristis (assembly GCA_037013685.1). Classification (NCBI taxonomy): domain Eukaryota; kingdom Metazoa; phylum Chordata; class Aves; order Passeriformes; family Sturnidae; genus Acridotheres; species Acridotheres tristis. Next base: position 107,599,947 of record CM072886.1, read on the forward strand.
GCTTTATTTAGCTGGACATTACAAATATACTAGACACCTTCACACAGCTTATGTAAATATAGACAAAGACATGCTTGTGTATTCATTAAAAAAAAAAACTACAGCTTTTTTATTTTAATTAATCTTGGTAGCAAGAAGCATATAAAGCACTGCACCACCCTTCTGCATGGCATCCTATGTAAATGAGTCCAGTGCATTTATAAATATGGATGTGGTAGACCCCCAAACAACACAGTACCTGCTGTCTATCCAACCGCATCCTTTTTGCAGCATTTCTGCTTTCACTCTCACAGGCGGAAGCCAGGATACTCTCTGCAACTGCTGAAGTAAGGTGTGAGGGAATAGGTCGTGACTATGAAAGAGAAAAAGAAACACAGAAATTATTCCTAGCATAATCCACAACATCCTTTTTTCAAAGCACACCATACCATCACCTAGGCAGGAAAGTCCACTCATTGAAATGCAGTTTATACCAACAAAACAGGGAAATGGAACTTGCAAAGATGAAAAATGAAACTAGTTAGATGTTAAAGCTGCAGCTGATCCACAGAGCCACGAGAAGCCCTTTCCCCCCACAGCTCTATTGTCCAGTGTGTTTAGTCTGGCTCATTAAGCTGTACTTTGAACAGACAGTGGCATATTCTCTGCGTTCCAGCAGCACCCTGGCCGTCTGATTCTTGTTAAGAAAACTGAAAGGCTTTTTATCCTGTGCAGCATGTGACAGAGATGAGTAGTGTTTTTTATAGTCATACAGAAAAAAAACAAAAAACAGAAAACCAAACCAAACAAAAAAAACCCAAGTGATAGGGTTGAAACATCACTCAAAACCTAACAGATTGTCAGAACATTTCAGAGCAGCCTCAATCTGTAGTATATGAATATTTGCATTCCTTGCTGCAACATGACTGATGTGATTAGAACGACTTAAAAAAAAAAATCTGTTTTTCTTTCGATAATGCCAGCCTTCCAACACTCCAGATATTTTGTGGTCCAACTAGATATGGTTCATTTTTCTGATTCAAAACCTGTCATTACTAATTTCATAGCATTTACAATTTTAAGGTTAAAGGTGCAGTGAGCCCCCCACCAAAAAAGGAATGATAGAATCTTTTTAGTGTCGTTGTTGATTATGAACTCCAGTATGATCTTGCCTACCATTTCATTAGGAAGAATATTTATGCAGTTTTTTTTTCCTGATCGTATACAAAATAATCTTCCTGAAAGATGAACCTCATAATAATCTTCTTCATTAATATACAAAGCCATATCAGAACTACCAAGAAAATAAACAGAGTGGGGATAACAACAGAGATACTGATGTACATATAAGCCCATTACAGAGACTGCAATTTACTGAGCCCAGTTCTGAACTTCCACAGATTTTCAGAGCTTCATTTAACTCAAATTTACATTTACCATGTAAATTTTTACCTAGTGAGGATGTAGCCATGTGTGAGGGGGTTTGGGTGTGGTTTTTTGCTTGTTGGGTGAGGGGTTTTTTGTTGTTGTTGTTTTTTGGTTTTTAGGGGTTTTTTTTGTTTGTTTTTTTGAAGAGTTTTACTTTCTTACTTCCAAAACCGTGGATATGAACCTGCTATGAAATCTCAGTTAATTTTGGAAGAAAATTTTGAAGATATTCCCATTTCATTCCTAGACAACAACCTTAAAACAGATTAATTATATAGGCTCAACTGATTTTATGGTTTTCATAACATTCCAGAAACTGCGGAGCCAGCCATTATCAGTATTAGGCTTTTACCTTTAAAAATTAAAGTCTATTTATTGACTTTGGATATCCTCTGCAGAATGCCAGTTTTTAATCTGAAATTCTACTTTCTCTGAAGCATGGGACCAGAAGGTGAACTAGCTTTGAGAAATAGATGGATTTATGGGTCTTCCTCAGTAGTGCAATAGGCTAATTTCTCCCCACTTAGATGAGAACAAGTTCTCTGGCATCAGCATAGCAGCAGTGCTAGAAAGGCAACCAGAGGCTGCAATACTGCAATAGATTATACTTGGATTAATTTGACAGAACAAACTATTGAACTTGTTACCAGTTTGAAAAAAATTCAGTCTAAGAGATGAGGGACACTGATGCAAACCCTGGTGTCAGGACAGAAGTTAACATTTCATGCAGTACAAGCAGATGCCCTACTCAGAGCTCCAGAGGACGAAGTAAAATTTTTGTGGTTTTCACTGACAAAGCATTATATTTAATAAACTGCCTCCCTAGAATGGTGATGTTACTCTGAATTTTTTATGCATCACACTAGATCCCTCTCTATATTTGCTGGCCAAATACCACTGTATATGCCACTTCATATTTATATATGTTCATATTTATATATGTTCATATTTATATATGTTCAAGGTGCACTTACGCTGTTGGCTGCATGGAAGTCTCATGGAAGTGATGTTCACATAATAATATTCTTGAAAAATGGTGAGCAATCACCTGTTTAATTCATCCAGCTCAGATCTTTAGCTAAACTTGTAACTATGCCTACACATCAGTGGATTTTTAGAAAGTGATATATGAGCCAAAAAACTTAATGTTCTGACCAAAAAGTAAATGCAACACCAGTTCTCCTAGTTTATCTGTTTATGGCAAAGAATAAGTTTATTGAAGTGTTTTATAAAACAAAAAGTGTTAGCAGTTATCTTTTCTCTGAAAAGGAATTTAGTGGTCATGTGCTCACTGTTGAAATATTGAACTCAAGTTAGCACCTGCAAAAAAGAGGAAATCTCTGGGTACTGGAGTACATTCCTCTTGAAATACATGTTAACCCATAATTTCTCGCAATCATCACTGCAGCTGGCTGTTGATAGGTTCATGTCAAGAACTACCTAGAGTGAGCCTTAGGAAAAAAGGTGATGAATACATGGCCCAGTCACCTGGGAAGTAAAGTACTGTAACAAAGAAAAATCATCTGCTCAGGGTTCAGGCTTTATCAACAGAGCTCTAGTGTGGCATTGGCTGAGAAGATGAACACAGTCTCCTGTCACTAGGAGCAGAGCTGTTAAAAAGGAGATTTTCTGCTTCACAAAATTCCATATCTATAGTGTCAAAAAGATCAATTTTGAAAAGCCTTGCCTAAGAGGAAAAATTGCTTTGAAATAACCACTTCAAAAAAATTGTTTTTAAATAAACTGGATTAATATTTTCATCTTCTAAGCTCAGAATCCCCTTTCTGGTTTAACTCAGCTTCCTTTTCCTCTCTACTTCTGATTATTCATGATCTCTCTCATAACTACAGCTGTAACACCAATTCTGTAAGAAGCTCAAACATCCCTGTTGGCTTCTGAACATCTCTCAATTCCCAAGCTGAGGGTGAGATTTAAAGGCCTTGGAAAATGTGGAAAAAGGGATACTGTTCAATTTTGCAGAAGGAAGCCTGCAGATCTCAGCCAAAAGGACATTTTGCAGGTTCCCAGGCTGCCCTCTGCAGAGCTGAGAGCTGAGTGCTGGTTCCTACATATTTGGAACTACAGCAGGAAATGTGGGAGCCAAGGAGAACTTTTTCCAAGGGCCCCCAGGCCACCCCCACAATTCCGGGATCCAAACCTGCCCACTGAACTAGCAGAAAACCAGGTTTTATTTTATTTCAAAATAGAAAACCCTTGACAAACTAACATTTCTTAAAGAGGAAAAAAAAAAAAAAAGGTATTACAAAAAAATTCCCAACCAGTTTTAGCTGGTTTAGAATGTGCCTAGTGTTGTATGAGGCATGACCTTCATAGCCCCAGTCTAGTATTTCTCTCACTTCATAGTGATGTAAAGCAGGAAATAACTATACTGTAACTACCCATGTGTAAAACAGAAGAAAAGAAGAAATCCTGTCAGCGTATTCTACCAAAAGTAGCAAATCACAAGGCAGGATAACATTTTTGTCATTTTGAACCAAGGAGAGATAGAAAAGACACGTGTGAGAATTGTATAGTAACTTTCAGGTGAAGAGATGAATAAAACTTAGAAGGAATCTGGTGAACAGTGTAATAGAGACCTTTTGAGCAGGCTGTATGTCCATCACACAAAAGCAGTATACAGAATTGCTTTGTATTTACTTGGAAAGATGATACTGCTCGTGACTGCACTAAAGCAGAAGTCACATTTTGAACACACATCCTGTTTTGGTTTTTACATCTCCTCAGCTGACACACAACTGACATCCAGCCTCTAACACAACATAGGTGAGGAGCATTTTGATAAATGATGTAAGGAAAGCCTGCTAGATTGCATGTGCACATGGATGCCTTTGTTTATAACAGCTTCTGAAGTGACTGACATTTAGGAAGTGGTCGGAATTCCCTCAGTAACCCATGGGAGATGACCAACCACTTCAGTCCTCTCACATTTGAAACTATTTTGAGACCACCACAGAGCCTGTAGATGACAGCAATGAAACAAATCAGCATGCACACTTAACCACCTTATCGGATATGCACTTTTGCATACTTTTATGAGAAATATTTTTTTTGTTCAAATTTGTTTGAACTTTTTATACACTCATCCCTTTTTCTCCTGCTGAAGAGTTTATAAATCATTGACAGATATACTTTTGCAAGGTAACAGAAAATCAGATCAGTCAACACTTCTTTCTAGTCTAATAAGTGCTGTTTTGCCTTAAAATATGTTAAACCTAATGAAGACCTTTTCATGACTTTGATGCTCCTTGGATCTGGGTATCAACAATCAAAGCATCTTACAACAAGCCTTTCTGGAGTTACAGAGTAGTCCTGCAAGGCTGCTGATTTTTAGTAGTTGAAATCAGAAATCCTTGGCCCAGTTCACATAAAAATTAGCTCTCTTGGTGTAATCTCTGACTCTTTAAAAAAGGAGAGATTAGCATGTTCAATATGCTTTAAAATAGGAATTTTCACTATAACAACTCTATGCAGCATCATCAAGTCTGCTCTTTAAAGTGAGACACTTTTGCAGTATCTTCATGTGAAACACCAAATACCTTTTCTGGCATAGTCACATAATTCCTGTATTTCTACACAGAGTCTAAAAACACTTTTATGTTTTAATTTCTTATGCACATTTTTGGCATCAATTTACCAATTATTGATATACTAGATAACTGATTATATTTCAGTCTAAACCACTAGGAGCAGTATAGTCACTAAAAAGAATTCTGCAATTTACTGTGCAATTTACTGTCCACCCGTGGCTAGAGATCCATTGTCTCTAAAATTACTACCTTGGCATGTTTTTTTAGATCCAGTATAAATAAAAGCCAAAGTTGTCCTACAAAAGTTTGGTCTACATACTTTTGCATGTTGCATCCATCTGGTTCTGTTCTGAAAAAACACAGCTGTCTGTTTAGTCAGTTAATGGGCTTACATGCATACCTGCTGAAATGCCAAACATCATAAGCTGACGTGTGCATAAATACTACCTTCTAGTTTAGGTAAATTAACACTAAACATTACATCTCTCAGTATAAGGCAGTTGCAAATACATAAATATGCGAGGTACTTCTTTTTGTTCATAGACACCCTAATATAAAGCATAGAATCACAGAATCATTTAGGTTGGAAAAGGCCTGTAAGAACATTGAGTCCAACCATTAAAACAACATTCCCAACTCTACCACTAAACCATGTCCCCAAGTGCTGTATCCACACTTCTTTTAAACATCTCCAGGGACAGTAACTCCACCACTTCCCTGGACAGTCTATACTTCATCTTTGGATGAAGATTTTTTTTTTTTTCCCCTAATAGCCAATGTAAATCTGCCCTGGCACAAGTTGAGACCATTTCCCCTACTCCTATGGCTTGCTACATGGGACATTAATACAAATGTGAGAATGAGGAAGTATTTTAAGTATCACTTAACCTTGGGAAAAAAAGGGTTTAAAATTTTCCAAAGTGATTTGGCATCCAAAATTGAAGATGAATGTCTACGATGCCTCATTGACAGTAACTGAAATTTTCCAAAGGTACCACTAAAGACTTCTTTGCATATTGGGTTCCCAAAAACTAGATAGTCCCTAGTGTTCTCCTGCATGTCAGTTTTTTCTCAGGTTTTGCAAGACCAATTAATTTCCAAAGTTAAATACTGCAAATATGCCACAAGTCTTTCATAATAAGTTAAGATCTAACACAATGTCCTAAAATGCCCAACATATTTGTAACAGTGTGCAATATCTAAATAGCACTTTTTAATAGAAAACTTGCAAAATACATTACAAGACAGGCAATACATGATCTCCAAATAAGAATGTTTAATCAGAATAGTGCAGTGAAATGTATAACAGAACTGTCCTACACAGCACAATAGCAAAGGACTCAGAAAACGTTCTACAGAGTATTTTTGAATTTAAAGACTGAATGAAGGACATTACTGCACTATATTGGATGTACTTTTATAGTGGTTACAAACTGGGGTAGATTAGATTAGATTAGATTATATTAGATTAGATTAGATTAGATTAGATTAGATAAAATATTGGGAAGAAATTCCTTACTGTGAGGGTGGTGAGGAACTGGACTGAGCTGCCTAGAAGAGCTGTGGATGCTCCATTCCTGGAAGTTCTCAAGGCCAGGTTGGGTGGGGCTTTGAGCAACCTCGTCTAATGAAAGATGCTCCTGCCCATGGAAGAGGGGCTGGAACTGGATGAACTTTAAAGTCACTTCCAACCCAAATCATTTTGTAATTCTATGAATTGTTAGTACAGAATAGTGGAATATGAACAACAGGACTGGCATTTTAATGCCTGTAGCACTGCATTTCAGTATGGGATTTAAGATATTTTGCTCAGTCTTATAGTTTTGTGATAAATACCCAATTGTAACACCTGTAAAGGATTCAATGAAATAACTAGAAATATTTTCTAGTAGAAAGCAGAAGAGGCTTTTTGAAACATCTAGTGATGTTCAAATCACTTTTTACATTTTCAGCTTTGAAATACATTGAATTGAAACATTGTGTGTTGTATGTTGATTATGATGGCACCTAAGTAAATCCATTTATATCTTAACACATCTATATTCCTGTCTAAAAGTAAAGCAAATGAGTCATTCCCACCAACCACCATGTTGCTGTTGCAGCTGCTATGCTTACAAATGGGACCAAGTCCTGTTCTGTTTATTGTTTATTTAGGTAAGCAATTACAGCAGAGCTAGTGGAGACTTTAAATTACTTATGTGAACAACAGCAAGAATATCTATCTGACTTTATTTATATAAAAATGAAGCATTTTTTTCTAAAGCAGTCACCTAGGCATCTTTTTTGTTTCATTGTTGATTCATGAGATAGCTGGGGATGAACCTCTCCAGATTGGTTCATTGAAGTGCTTCACTGACTGCTAAGGGAGCCAAAGTCACCTAATTTCTCTAATAAACAAGAAACAATTGTCTCTATCCAAGATTTATTTGGCAGTGACAGAGAACTCCAGGAATCATCATGCTGACCAAATTCCAGGTGAGGGTTGTATTGAACACTGATAGCACTTTACTAGAAAAACTCCAGAGGACTTAGGAAAACTGAGTATGATTTAACATTATTTACTCTAATTGTAAATAATAGTTTATTATTACCTAAAATAATACACTGAATTGGTTTCCTATCCTTAAACCTTTGGCACAAGCCAGTTAATCAAGTGACATTGCAGCAAGAGCTCTCAATCTAAGTCAGAATCACAGTATCAAAAACCACTGAAATACTTACTATTTTTTTTTCTGATTTCAAGCTTACAGGTAAACAGAATGAACATTCTTTTAACCTATTTTTTGGTTTTTTTAAATAAAAAAGGGATTTTGTTCTACATCAGAATTTACTGCCATTTCAGAGGGGATTACTTTTATTCTAAATTCAACAAAAATTTGAAACAAATGTCAAAATTGCATTCCTATATTTTCCTCTCTCGCAGGATGTAGAAGACGAAGTCCAGGTTGGTAGGTATTTTAAACTTTTAGTTTTAATTCTTTCTCCAAATGCCATACCCTTTTTAAAGCTAACTTCTTCACATTTTACAAGGTTAATGAAAGAAGTGTTACTTCTTCCACTACTCACTTTTCCAAAATTGCCTATACTTTGAAAAGTTATTAAAAAAGCAAAAGCTTCCTCAGAGAGGAAGATTTAGGAGGAAGTTCTTAAAAATCACATGAGTACTTAATCACACTTAACTGTTCTGTGGTGAAAGAAAGAAAGAACAACATATTTAAGAGCCTTGGAAAAAGTGTTTCTAGAATAATTTTTCAAGACTATACGATAAAAGTCAAAGTTTATCAGAGAGTAGCTTTGGTCTTTTTCAACCAAGTTGCCCATCAGACTTAAAGAAGCTAATCACTATCAAAAAAGGGCAAGATGCTTAGAAAGTGCCCCACTGACAGAGTTTGGGGTATAATACAAAGGAACAACTCTATTAGTATTTGTAGATCTTCATGTAACTGTTCTTGTGATAATTTTCTTAATGCTTCCCAGCTTATGAATCAAATATGCATCCCTGAATCCACAGATCCTCATTTTCCTGAAAATGCTTATGACCTTTCCAGACATAAAAGCCTGGGGACTAAAAACCCATGTGACTGTAAGGGCAGCTGGACTTTTCAGCAGTAAATTCAGTAAATATTGAAAGACTCCTCTTTCTAAAACTTAAAAGCAGAACCTAGATACCTATCCCAAGTAATCTTAATGAGGCAGATTTCAGAAAAAATCCCATTTCTGGAAACCCAATCCCAACACAGACACATGACAAGCTACGAGACACATTCAAAACACCTTGATCAACATGAGCACAGTTGCAAATTGTTAAAACACCTTCCTCAGCCAACTGGCATAACCAAGTGACAGCATCAGTGAAAGATACAGAGCTTAGTTATTTGTTCTTGAGGCTGGCAATAGGAATGAAGGAGCCGGGATGAACAACACTGGGACCTGAATCAGGAACTGTCTTTAGGCGCAGTGTGACTCTTCTCTAACATATCCAAACTTGTCTTTGGATAATGAAAAGCATTTAAATTTAGCCTTTTCTCTCCAACATAGAACACTTTGCTCCTTGATACTGTTGTTTTGTATTACAGTAGTATTTAGAAGGAGGGTTTCCTTTTGCTTAAAAAAAAGGGGAAGTGAACTCTTAGTGAACAAGAGTTTAAAATCTTGCTCTTGCCTTGGGATGCTCACAGAAAAAATGTCACATCTGTGAAAAAGATACTGTAAGATGCAATTTCAAGTTGAATGCAGTGAGATTGATCATAGGAGATCATGAAGATGGGAGAAAGGAGAGAGTAGTAAGAAAATGTAACTATTAAGACAATTAAACTTCATTTGATTATTTCTAGCATCTAAAGTTTTCTGGACTAAAACTAAATAAATGCATACCACGTATCTCCAGCATTCGTCTATTAAGTCTCTTTAATTGGCAGTTCTCTATCACAGAGGCTAAGACAAGTATAAACAAAGGATTTGAAAACATTAGTGAAACAGGCCATCTGACTATTTCTGGGAGAAAATTCCTCTTGCATTGCCTATAGAGGTCACAAAACACCTAACATATATACAGGGATTCTCATTGATGTCAGTCCTTAAAAATAAGGAAGTAATTTTGTTCTTTTGGTTTTGGGCAAATGAAGAGAAAAAGAAATAATTTCTTTAAGAATATAAAAAACTTTTAGGTTCTCAAAGCATAAAAGAAACACAGGCAGAAACACAGCCTAGAAATTCATTCCAAAGGCCAGTGATTTCAGTATTTGACAGACTTCTCTCCCAATGAAAGATTCTGAGCAAGATCATAGAATTTAGTAAGAGAACATTCTCGACAGTCTATTAGCAAGAGACAATGGGAGGAGAAGAACAATCTTACGATTCGTGAGAAAAACTGAGAGCCTTATCGAGGCACTTGTGTCAGAATGAAAACTGCACAGCTACAAGCTGCACAGGAAAATGGGCAGAGCATTTCCAATGTAGAAAGGGAGCTGCTCAAAGGCATATTTGTAACAAGAAGCTATGCAAGCTGCCTCAGAGCCCACAGACAACTATCTGTCACAAGTAAAAGCAGAATAACTATAAGTGATCGCTTAAACATAATAATACTAAGAATCATGTTAATTAATAATATGAACACTCATGAGACTGAGCCTTTTTTATTGCCTCAAAGCTAGAACTGGCCTGTTATGCAGTAAGAACTGTCGTTGGGATTATAGATGGCAAATAACTGACAGAATCAGGCTCCAGGCATGCTTTTTCATCTTTACCATGCAGTTTTACACTAATTTAACATAGTGTTTAGATTTTCTCTTCACTTTGCAGTATGATGCTGTAGATAGATGCACAGTTATACACACAGTCTGAACTGTCACATGCCACAAAAGAGAATATTCTCTTTTTCTCATGCAACGACCTGCTCAAAATGTAGCATTTTGAACCTGAACAAATATTAAAAAATTGTATTTAACATGCATATAGCAAAAGACATCTCCTGTGGAAGTCATTATCTGACATTTTATTTAAAGTAACAATGGTACTGGTACTGCTGCTGAGCAGATCATTATTCTGGTTTGCTGTATTTGAGAGTAGCCCCTTATTCAAAACAACACCATCATGTCCCATCATGATTGTTTTGAATAAATGTTATTATGCAGAAAAGGTGGTTCTTCTCCACTACCAAAATGGTAAGGACATCTAAATCAACTAGTCAAATGCCTCTGTCCATGATAGAAAATGCCTATAATCAAGAGATGATGATACAATAACTTAGGAATCAAAAAATAATTTAAAAACCCAAAGGGATACACATTACATTTCAGAATTATGCAAGACATACACATAAAATGCTACTTATTCTCTTAGGAAGTTGATGGGAGCACCTCCAGAGACTTTGGATAATCTTTGGCTTGTAATCCCACCTGCAAACAGGGACACAGGACAGATATCCCTTTGGGCCCAAGAGGGCTGCAGTCTTTGGCATGAGTTCCAGTGCCTTGTCACTTCCATTCATGGGCAAAAAGTCAATGCTTTAGAGGGTGATTTGTTTGTTTAAAAAGAAATAAAGCCCATCATAAACTGTCATGAAACATTATAAAACCAGGAAATCTTTCTGAACTATAAAGATTGCCTATTTGGATCATATTCCTGGTAATGTCTGCTCTTTTTCCCCTCCCAGGAATAAATTTGATCCCATAACCTTTATTCATATGAAAGTAACATTTGCAAATGTGCACTGAAGTCAAGCCACCCAGCTCTTGTGGGCTGTAGCCCCTCGTTCACATTGCAAAACAGTTGCACAAGTCTTTCAGATAACAAAAACGAGCCAGTTTACATAACTGCTCATCAGCATGAACAATGATAGTAATAAAGCCATAAATTGGAACAGTGAGACTTGCTAGCATTGGCTAATTTTGTAAGTATTTTCAATTGAAAGTACAGCAAAATAAATTTTTTGGCTTCTTGAAAGCTGAACTTGATGTTGATGAATTATTGTCAGATAGAGTGCATAGATGCAATTTAATGCTACTTAGTATATTGTAGGAAATAGTTATTTTCTATTTGTCCTTTTTTTGTTGTTTTGGAGGGCTAAACACTCTGCCATGTATACCACCGCTCAATCTTTGGTACTTCTGTCTGTACAGATGTCCTTTATTCTACCTGTCTTTCCTCATCTGAGCTTCCATTGTTCAGAAACAGTGTTATCCCAATGTTTCGGATAATAAAACCATGCAGTTGATTAGAATCCCGAACATACACAAAAATTTAGTTTCTGTCTTTGCTTTTTGTGTCATCAAATAGTGGTCTTACCCTACAAATAAGCCTGATATTTTGTTCTTTTAACTGTCAGCTACCATCTTAAGCAACATATGGTACTCATAAATATTCTGCAAAAACTGCAGGAAAGAGAAAGACAGAGAGAAAGAGAAAAACAGTAAAATGCAATCATCTCCAATAATTTTTAATGTAATCCATGGGTTTGCAGATGATCCATTAAAAAAAAAATGGTATGTTTAATCACTAAATGATATCTATTTGTAACAATGAGGTGTTTTTGTTGTCATCTAAAGGCCAGAGATAGCTAAGACATTAAACACAAGGTGTGTAGCTATCTAGCTTCTTCTGAATTTCCTCCATTTTGGAAATACAAACGTTTTCTAGAGATAATGAAGCTGCCAATTAATGAGAAGACTTTATTTACCCATGTTTCTACTACTGAGTAATATTAAAATAACTGTGTCTGAAAACACTGTCAGTTGTATACCATGATAATCTTCATGAGTTTTGGTTCAATTATAAATACTAAACCATTGGGATGCTCAGGTTGTAAGTTTGATGTCTGTGTTTTACAGCCATTAAACAAGTTTTGCACACCTATATATTAATTGAAAGATTTCAAAGGAGTAACTTTCACTGATCAGTAATTGGCTAAGGCGTACAAGGAAACACCTAAAACCAAAGCCATTGCCACTATGACGTTACTACACCAGGTATTTTCTTGAGTATAGCCTTTCTCTAGCAGGATCAATTTTACAGAGCTCTCTAGAATCCAGCTAGCAGAGGCATTTTAGAGAAAAATCCATCCTACAGCAAGACTTTTCCAGGCAAAAATCTGTAACTGTAACTTAAAGTAAGAAATAAGTCACTGTATAGTCCATAGTTCAGTTTCCCTCCTTATGCCTTGCTTTGTTCTTCCTTTCCTATAGATCTGCATTAGTTCATTCTGTGAACTCTAATGTCTTTTTAAATCGAGGGGAATAAATTCAGGAAGAATGAAGGAGGGGAAAAAGAAATCTCTGACCTGGTATTACCAAAAAAAATTAAACAAACAAAAAAATAAAGACGCTAAGATGAAAACAAAATAGTGCCATGGATTTACATATGGGGTTTTGATGGAAACTAGGGCTGGGTTTTAAGTCAAAACTCACCATCTCAAAACCACTTCTTTTCATCCGCCTGCAGGACTTGAGGTAAGTACGTATGCGTTTTCTGGCACGCTCTTGATACTCAGGGAATTGTCGCCTGCATGAGTCAATGATAGCCTGGATCTTTTCTTTGGGCTGCTTAGAGATTGGGACCATTCGGTCCAAGTTTTCATCTACAAACAGCCTGACAAACATCTGTTGGCAAGAGGGAGACAGAGGAGATGGGTTTGGAGGGCAGCTCTCTTCTCTTCCTAGCTTCCTGGCTTGAATACTGATAGGAAGACATTTTTTTTTTTTCTATCCACTGAAGAGCTTTGTAACGGGAAGCCAGAAATATAAAGCAAACAGTTCTTTAAAGGGTTATTTGGGGTGGGGGTGGGTTGGGTTTAAAAAAATAGACAAGAAAAGAATAGTCTAGAGGATACAGAACTTGTGAGATAAACCAGAACAGACTGTGAAAATAGGGACTACTTAAGTTTCATTATTAACAATAAGCTGTGATTGCTAATCATTTTATTGAACTGACTCACATTTTTTCTTTGTTTGAACAATTGCTTGTGTTTTCATGCATAATTATATACATTGGGAAAGCAATAGAGAACAGCTGACCACCAGAATGGTCTCCTGACAAAACTAGCTACAGCCTCTATCCATTCAATGGGTGAACATGCACATCCACACAGCCACACACACAGTCACACATGCACACATACAGAACAAAGCTTTGTTTTCCTCACTGGTAAAGATGGCACTCTGCCCCAAAATCCTAAATGAAACACAGCAAATCTGTTGTCTGTTGGCAAGAGTTTAATGTGCATTAAAATAATGATGATTGAAATAAGTCCCGCAAATTAACGTGCATTTAATATTGTCAAACTTACCCACAAACAACAATGCAAAAGGAATAGAAGAAGCAAACAAGGTGAGTGCAAGAGGGCTTACGTTAAAAGCTTTCAGTCGCTCAGCTTCTACCCCATCTGATTCATTAACCTTCTCAGGATCTTCTTGCTCATCATGGTCATCCTCATCCTCATCTCCTCGATTCAGAGACAGATCTTCAGCACCTCTGCCCACACTCTCATTCTTGCCAGAGTCATAGCTTGAATAGCTATGTGCAGGGGACTGAAAATAGAGAAAAAAGAGCATGCTTGTAAAAATTCTTAGCAAAAATAAGGTCTGACTTATCAATAATGCTTGGTAAATATTTCAAGAATTCCATGAATTCTTTTTATATTTTGTTCAACATAAAGTGCTCCTAATCTTTCCAAGAGCAAACAATGCACAATTATATTAATTTCAATGCTTTAAAAACATGTGACCAACTGCAAATTCAGTAAATCTATTAACAAAATAATTACCTATGACTACGGTTAACATGAAATCTTTGCCATACAGCCTGGTGTAAGTACTACTTACAGAAGTTTCTGTAATAATATAAATAATAACTTCTTTGTATTAATCAAGATGTAAATAAAGGATAGCTGATTTGAACAAAACTCCAAAGAACTAAAATTTAAACATTTCAAGGCAAGGAGGATTCAAGTAGGAAATACTGCTATTCATCCAATGAATATTAAATATTATCAAGAGATGCAAAAATTTATTCAAAATAAGGAGATGATTATGCTCTAGTTTCACTTGCAAAACCCCAGAATGAATTAGAGATGTGTAGGTTTACATTTTGTATGCTCTCTGAGAATCATATAGTAAAACCATTTTCCCTTTGAAAATCAGCATTCGGAACTTTCCCCTAAGCAGAAATTAATTTTGTTGGATAAAACAGATGACCATCTCAATACGGTATATCCACAATAGGACCAAAACTTTCCAATTACCAAAAGTTGATACAGTGCATTTTCCCTTGCAATATTAACTCCTCAGTTAACTGTTCCCAGTGCATACACTTCAAACTGCAGAGCATAAAACGGCATCAATAACAAAAAGCCTTCTTCAACATGAAACTTAAAGATCAAACCTGTTCCCCAGCCACACAAAAATATCAGAGAGTATCTCCTCTAGTCATCAGATTCACATTTAGGTCAATCAGAGCAAAATTTTATTTCTATATCTTAATGCTGTAATATTTCACTATTTTTCTCTCTGGCTTCAAAGCATTCTGTAGTCTGAATCAGGTGCTACATGACAAATTTCACACATTTTTTTTAGTTGCCTCCTCCCTTAATGTCACCAAAAGTCAGGAGCATAATTCCTCAAACGAAAATACATTTCAAATGGCATGCTTTGTACCACATCCTGAGCTTCCTAAAATTGTCTTTACTTCAGGGTATTTCACCAGCCACAGAATGAATCTTGACAGTGAAGTAGAAAGGAAATACAAACAAAACCATTCTTTCATGAGGTATATTTTTTGCTTTATATTTTTACTTCAGCTTCTTTTTTTTCCTTTTCCTATTTTCATTTTCATCTTACTTTGGTCTTCTATACACAATCAATTTTAGTCACTTGCCTTGCCTTAACAGCACTCATATTCCAAGCCTTCCTTTTTTATATATCCTCCCCAGACTATATTCTCACTGTAGTAATCCCCTGGAGTTCCAGTTTTTAATCCCTAATGCTCCTGATATCAGAACTTGCAGTCTCTCTCATCCCCTTCCCTGAGTCTCTTCATTCTCTAGACCACTCTTCATTCCCTAGACCCTTACAGCAGATGTAGGAAGAATAAGAAAACATCAGAACAAAATAGAAGTGCCAGCCTCAGGATAAAAACAGCTTCAACAAGTAGCAAGCTCAGCACCACCTCTTCTGGGGCAAGAAATTAGCCAGGGTTTAAGATGGCAGATGTGAGATGGCATGGGAAGATAAGGCTTGCAAGAGCAGAAAAAACAAAACTCCAGTTCTTGATACCCTGATAGCTTGCCTTATGAAGATGATGAGTATCTACATTGCTGCCCAGTCAGATAAGTTCAGGTTCCATCCTAAAGGAGGTGATGGCTGTATCTTATCAGAGTCTCTAGCATATTTAAGCAAAAACGTTTAATCTGGCCAACAGCTGCAGCCGCATAGCCTGTTATGAAGGAAGATTTCCCTTCAACCTGAAGAGATCGTCAGAAGACATTTTTAAAAAAAGAAAGTTACAATGAATTAATTGCTACTTTTGTTCAGTGCTGTGCAGTAGAAGATCTGACCTATGCTGCAGGATTTGTTCTTCTGTAGTTCTTTGTTTCACCCATCACTACAGCTATATAGCATGCAGAAGGCTTTGAGATAATCAAAAAGCCATTTCATGTGCTAGGCACCACGTAAAGCATAGAAGCTGCTGCCCTAAAGAAACCTACTGACTGAAATCCTTGTTGTGCAGACACTTGATCTTGCATGTGTCATTTCATCAGACTAAATCCAATTAGACTACTCATGTGCACACAGTTAAACAGATGCAAAACTGATTTCAGGATGTACATATGTTTCGGCTGGATGCCAAGACCATAAATTATGCACCAAGGTTGAGATTTCCTTTTGTGAAGGAAACAAATTCAGGCCAAAATGGCTTAAGTATTTCTATCAAAAACGCAATAGTCAGGGTGGTTTTTTGGATTTTGGTTCTGTTCTGTTTTGTTTTCTAAATAAAGCATTGCATATAGAGCCTTGTCCAACATCTTCTCTATAGTTTTTATTTAAACAACAACTTTAGCATCTTAAATGGATTGTGGGAAATAACACTCTGAGAAAGTTGCATGGCAGGAATCCATATTTATTCACTGTGAATTTGAAGACTATGTACAGTACTAGGAAAAAGAAGTGTTTTTCTCCTAGCTGTTTCATTAGCAAACCGAGGAAGAAAAAAGCTCACTTTGAGTTTGCAAAAGCTCAGTTAAGAGCAAAATTTCTACCTTTCTGTATTTCTACACAGGTGAATATTGATTCAGAGAAGGAAGACACATCTCTCACTTGTGTTGATCCTGCAGCTGTGGAAAAGCCAATAAGGATTTCCTTTTGCTACTCTATTAAGCAGCTGCAATGCTAAACAAGGGGTGGGAGAGCAGAGGACAACTCGTACTTTGTACATGATATCCAAATTTAGGTCTTGCACTGTCCTTTCAAAAGGACACCTCCCACCTTTGACAGACAGAAACATGCTCATTCAGATTCCTGAACAGACCTTGACACATACATTTTATGTTTTATTTTTCTGCAGTAAACTAGACAGAAGAAGTGAACCTGGTTAAAATGTTTTGGTTTTGTTTGTGGATTTGTTTTTTTCCTAATATTTGCCAGTTTGCTTAAGACACGAATCAGTTCTTGGCTCCAGTTCACCACCTGAAAGCAAAAACCTTTGTGCTGACAGGAAAATATGAGCATGGAGGGGAGCATACACATCTCTGTTGATAGCAATGAAAGATTAAATCTTGGTGGAGTGGAAGCATTAGTAGATGGAAGATGTTTCACAGGTGAGTGTTTTGTGTTTAAAAACTCAGGGTTGGAGAAAAAAGTGACAGCAATGAGAAATTATTCAGTGAGAACAAATGAGGCCAAGGCTAAGGGCAAGATTATTTCCTTCCCCAAACATTTAGATGATTATCAAGCTGTCTTAAAAGTACTGAGATGCTGATATTTATATTCTGACCACTTTGTCCTTGCCCTTTCTTGAAGGTTCTGAGTTCATTATTTTAATCTCTTCCTTGCAATAATGACTAGGCAAATCCATCAAAATGAAAGTAAAGGTTCATGCCTAACAACCTGTTTTTAGGAGGTTGTGACATGAAATACCAACCTCTTTCTGAAACATTACAAGTCATCAACAACATTCACCTGAAGTCAAATCATACAACAGAAGACCTGGGAGTTCATCACATTATTATCTACTTTATCTTGCTGCCCCAGAACCAGGTCAGATGGTCAATACTAACCACTGTCTTTTCTAGTTTTTATCTTAAGACTTCCAGTGACAGAGATGCCATGCATCCCTCAGACAACTTGCACCACTGTTTCATTGTCTTCAGAACTATTAAAATATTTTTAGGACCAACCTCTCACTTTCATAAATGTACTAAGCCTGTTTCTTTATCATGTATCTACCATGGATTGCAATGGAGGAAAGGTGTGGTTATCATGTCCCTTCCCCTCAATCTTCTCTTCCCAAGAAATTAATTTATGCTGTGAAACCCATGTTTTCCTGACTCCTAATAATTCTCACTGATCTGTTCTGGATGTTTTCCATCTGATTTGAAACCTTCTCAAAGAGCAACTCTCAAAACTCCAAAATGTATTTCATTTGCAGCCTTTCTACGAAAATATATTTCTTTATTGTTTGATCAATTTCTAGCATGCTTACAGCACAAAAACCTTACCCTTGTATTTGCAGAAGAATACCCCAAAAATGCAAAGGACAGCAGTGGAGAAACCCCAGAGCTGCCTACAGAAATCATGCTGTTATTTTAGGAGGACTAAAGCAGAAGTAATCCATAACATTTAAAAATATGAAGTCTACTACAGTGCTTCACTGATGTATGGCCATCAAATAGGGTTTGGAGGACGGTGCCACATGTACTCACTGCAGGAAGCTTGGCCCGGTAGAGACTCCTGGCTGCCCCAGTGAGTGTACAAAGATGGTGCTTAATCACCCAACCAAAACTTATTCAGCGATAGAAAGCTAATTACTGATGGTATTTGAAATGAAAAAAACCTGGAAAAATCATATCTTTGTGACTTTACAAACGCCAACATGGAACAAGAGACCCCACCTTTTCAGGGAAAGGTGCCTCTGATGGAAGTAGGGCAATTATGTTTTTTTGAACGAAGCTTCATTTTTCACATCCACATTACATTTTACATTTACATTTAGTTAAGAGAGTTTGACATCTATTTGAGTAGTGTATAATTCTTTCAGTTGTTACATTAGACACTCATAAAACCACTGAACTCCTGTGAGCAAGAGAGATTTGAATGTTTGAAGAGCAGGCAAGACAGGAGCACAGGTCTCCATGCTGAAAGGAAAGGGAAAAGGAAAGGGAAAAGGAAAGGGAAAAGGAAAGGGAAAAGGAAAGGGAAAAGGAAAGGGAAAAGGAAAGGGAAAAGGAAAGGGAAAAGGAAAGGGAAAAGGGGTTAGGAGGCAGGCAGAGATGAAAACACTCTACTGGCTATACATGATTCTCTTCTAGAAATCTGCCTCCATGTCTTTAAAAGTTACATATTTAAATATTTTAAATGCATTAAACCATATTCTAGAGCTGACAGAATTCCGCTTGCCTCCAGTTGCACATCCAGACCTTTCTTCTTTTTCCTGCATTTCAGTATTTCCCTCTCTGCCACTGAATCCACAAAAGCCTACAATTTCAGCAATTACTCTTGCAAATTATGTGCTTTTCTGTAAATTTTCCCATGTGCTACTGTGTACACATATTTTTATAGCAACTTTCCTATGACACAGAAAGCAATTAGAATATTCTGATAACAGGTTTGATTGCTTTGAAGATCCCTTTTTCCCCAAAATTATCAATTAAATTAGAACATTGTTTTAATTTTTTTTTCACATTTACATTTTTAACTGACTCTACATGTGATGAAGTTTTTGAAAAATGCGTAAAAAATAGCTTTTGGTAAACTGGGATGAGTGAAAAGCATGCCTTTTATTTGACATATTAAAAAAATCTAAAAGTTAAGCCTGAAAGGTTAAGGGAAAATTCATGTCCTATATCTTTCCCTTAAAAATATATTCAAAATTAATATTGCATTTTTAGAGTTCCACTTCATTCCTGTGCAAACTGTGAGTTCTCTCCATATATCAGGGAACTTGTTTACAGGAGGTAGTTGTGTTTGGCTTTGGTTTTATTTTTTTCCGTTAAATCTATAATACATGTAATATAAATAACACAAACAAAACATAAAATTCTTTTGGCATATGCACACCCTTTTGTTATTGAAATACTTAAAACCATAAATACAAGCATTCCTAATTTCTTCTCCTCAATTCAAATAGAAGGCAGGAGGCATAACTGAATACTCAGGTTCAGCTATTATCCTAAGGAATTCGCTATCAGGTTTTATAGATAGAAATCCGACTCTCTATTATTTTGTATTAATAAGCCATTTTCTTTCCACAACCTCTCTTAAATCCTATGCTTTCTATCTTCCAGACTTTACTGTTATTATCCTTTTTCATGGCCCCTTTAAATCTTCATAACGTCACATGTGTGGAACTTTGCTGTCCATCTCTTCTCATTACAGAGAAGACTGAATTCCCAAATACAATTCCAGCATCTCACTATTTATTTCAAGATCCAATTAACCTCATTTTTATAAACTCCTCACATATTTGTTCATCTTACCCATATCTTTGCATCTGACTATGACTAGTTTGCTCCCTTTGTTACACCATAATTGGCCTTTCCAGCTCCTTTATAAAATTTCACCCTTGATAATGGGAAGGCATCATTGTGTGCAATTCTGCTATTTGGAGCATGAGGACAACAGCATTTTTATGGGAAGAATGGAGAGCTGAAAGTTAGAATTTCATAGATTTGACTCTAAAAAGGTGTTATCTAACATATTAAGTGTTAAATTTTAAAGGATTTTTTTACACAAAACTTGTATTACACTGAAATATTAAAAGATCTTTTTCGTTTGCTCTGTGTTAACAATGTGACTTCCAGAAACAAACCGTTCAGTTATTTACAACAGGAACTAAGAAATAAAAATATTTTGCTCCCGGATTATCTTTGACATGGTCTTCTCTCCAGCTTGATTGTTTTTACAGCCCTGAGAGAACACTGACTCTTTCTAATCTGCTCGTTCTTTCTCAGTAATTTTCCAATCTATGCCATATTATGTTTGCTTAAAATATTCCTTTCAACAGAAGCACATTTCTTAGCCATAAGGAAAGTATAAATTACCCAGACACTTTCATTCCATTGGGTTTATCTGGATAAATAGAAGTTTGGATAATTGAAAGATAAGAAATAATTGAAAGACCCCCTGAAACACATATCTTCCTGTGCTATTTTCTCCTTTTAGCTAAAATACAGTCTGGCCTAGGTCTACCCCCACTGGTATTGATCAACATCAAAATACCCTAATAGAAATAACCTCAAAAATTAAGTAGAGAGTAAAAACAGAGAGGCAACTTAGAATTCTCAGTCAAGTAGAAGAATAAAGTATATTTATAGGCTATAGTTTAAAGAGCTTCTTTCTAATTTTTCCACAACCAATCTCTTATTACCTGATTGGGCATCTTCAGGAAAGCTCTTGCTCCTTCCCCAGCCATTCTAGAGGAGGACAATTCTTGAAGGAATCAGAATAATTATCTCCAAATCACCCTAGTAGACCAGTATTGAGAGTACCAGAGCAAAGCTGATTTAACAGAGCAGGAGTCTTGCCTACTTCTTAGCTGCTAAATAGCTTTTTTTTTATAAAGTCGTTTTATTAATGAACTTCTAGAACTCCTGTCACTGATGTAGGAAGACAGACTTTTTCAACTAAATACTAAAAGAAATTAGTTATATAACCACCAATAACTAGTCATATTGCAAAATGTGGCTGCTGTGTCTTTGGAAAAAATACAATGTCCTTTGTGGGAGTTGAAAAGTCAAACCGAAATGGTGACAGACTCAAATAAAAGATTAAATTATTTTTGGCAACATACACTGCTACTGTAAAGCTCTAAAAGGATCTGACAGAGTTTCTGAGAATTTGAGAAACACAGGTTGCCACATAGGAAAGCTCCATCACACATTTCTGGATTTCTGCAAACTGCGTGCCAACAGAGCATTTAAACATTTTCTATAGTACACCCATAATCAAACCAGAAGATTTGAATTAATTTATACTCTTTTAAGAGCTTACATTGAAAAAATAAGAAAAAAAAAAAAGAAAAAAACAACCTCGCTTTATTATCAAAGTTAGGACCACTTCATCAGTGAGTTTCTAAGGATAATAATAGCATACTTTGCAGGTAGTATCATAGCTCAGCAAAGCCAAGAGCCTGAGGGACCTCCACGTAGTTCTTGTGCTTTGGCAAAATCCATCAACCTAAAACTTCTAATGAAAAACAATCATTTCCAATTTTTGGTGAAATTTTGCCAAAACCTTTTGCCAAAACTCTTTACAGTTTCCACCCAGATTCCACACCCTTCCCTTTTTAAGGGTTTGGGGGTTTTTATTTTCCTTTTTAAATGAAAAAGCAGCAGTTTATATGAGGATTAGTGAACATTTTTCTTAGGGGATATATTTCAGTGACTACTAAGCTTCACATTACAGGCAGGTAATGAGCATTTTTGATCAGCAATTCTTTGGTTAATCGTTGGACAATTGGCTGGTAAGAACTACAAAATATTTTGCAAAAACACTGGATTATTAATTTCTTCTCATTCTATTTAAATTGAGAACGAAACCTCTAATGCAGGCAAGATATTTCTAAGACCTGAATATCACAATGACAATTACAATGTAGGTCCCAAGACTCTCACTCCCCTCTTAGCAGCCTGTCCTTGTCTGACTGACAGAGGTTTAAGATATAAACATGTCAACAAGAATAAAACAGACGAGATGTAACTCTCCAGCAGGGAAACAGCAGAATCCCTGACAAAACCCAGTCTATCCATTAAAGATCCCACTTACTGACCAACAGTGCTACCTCTACTGTTTGAAAATAATTCAAACTGCTGCCAGCTGTCAAAACAGAAGTAGCTACTGAATACTGCAATGGCCTCTGAAGTCTGACTTAGGTAAGAAGCCAATGTCAGCAAAAATCAGAAGTAAGATACAGGAGTGATATAATTTCTTGAGCAGTAGTTTAAATGTGTTAAGCTTACTGTTTTATTTCTACGATTTTAATTTATTGTGAGTATCTATATGTAGGGAAATAATGTTGTCATAAATACAGAAGAGCAGGGTTTCTTGTCAACACAGCTTCACTGGATGCTCTGTTTTAATCTTGAGTATATTGCTGCTGGAAAACCTAAGAAGAATCCTTTTCCTCACTTTAGTAGTGAGGAATAAAATCAGGGAACACAGAGCACATGCAATTCACTGGTTTGGTCATAGGTGACTTGTCAGACATCTACAATTAACTAGAAAATTGGCGTAATCTTTTTTTTCCTTCTGTGCTATTCTTTATGTTCGTGCCCTTTGGTTCAGGTTCAGCCATTTTTTCCCACACTGCTTTCTCCTAAATCTTTTCATTCTTTATCTTTGACTCATCATGACTTTAGTTCTTTTTTTGCTTCAATCTCTTCTTGATTTCTTCTCTAGTCTCTGATACTATTCCCTTCATTTCTTCCTCCCTAAATTTCTTTCTCCTTCCTCTTACCATAAATTTAAGCTATGATATCAAAATAGTTCAATAACCTGTTTTCTTCTTCAGTCACAAAATGACATAGACCTATTGGAGCAAATCCAGAAGAGGGACACCAAGTTGATCACAGGGTTGGAGCACCTCTCATATGGAGAAAGACTGAGAAAATTGGGTTTTTTCAGCCTGGAAAAGAGAAGGCTTTGAGGTAACCCAGTTGCAACCTTCCAGTACCTGAAGGGAGCCTACAAGAAGGATTGAAATACTATTTACAAGGGCATGTAGTGGCAGGACAAGAGGAAATGGCTTCAAACTAAAAGAAAGTAGGTTTAGATTAGGTATTAAGAAAAAATTCTGTGAGGATGGTGAGGCACTGAAAAATGTTTCCCAAAGAAGTTGTGGATGCCCCATCCCTGGAAATGCTCAAGGCCAGGAACAATGGAGTTCTGACTGGTCAAATGAAAGGTGCTCATGTCCACAGCAGAGGGGTTGAAGACCTTCAAGGTTCCTTCCAAGTCAAATCATTCCAGAGTTCTACAAAACATAAGGCTATCTCCTCAAGTCCCAAAGCAAGAGTCTACACTTGGAAACTATGTGTTTATTTATAAACAACACTCCTTGAAGCTATGACTACAGGTGAAGTCTTGCTACGAGAGCTATGACCACAGAGAATGTAGGCTTTGTACCTGCCCCTTTAATTCACTGGTTTTTTTCTTCCTCACATTCCTTACCATGGCAGCTTTCTACTCCTTGAAAGCAACAAAGCGTTCCCAGAGAGCAAACACATATGCAAATGAAAGAGTTTGAGTTATATCAGGAATCCAGAAGAAAATACTTATTTTTGGTTTTTGACATTCACCTTGTTTTCCTGTTCATCTTGTATCCTAGAAAACCTAGAGATGAAAATTACACAAGAGGCTTCCAGGTTGTACAAATTTTCAAAAGACACTTCCAGAGACCAACAGCATTGGCAGATGCAGGAATAATAACACAAGATCATTGCAGGGTTTGTGTGCCATAAGAATAGCAGACAGCAAGGGCAGCACTTGTTTTCACTAGCTAAAGAGAAAGAAGGCAACAAAGAGTGCCTCTGTCCCCTCCAATGATTGGGATGAGAGAGGAAAATAGTTTAACAATGGGCCTTGGTGTACTCTTTCTGAATTCACCATAAGTTTTTCCCCATGCTGATTTCCTCTTCCTAGTTCATTCCTACACAATGGCATTTCATAATTTCTCACCCCTTTCTCCTTTCCAGTCTGAGCATGACATAAGTGCAAATAATTGGGAAGGAGATTAAAATCAATCAATGGAAGCAGTGGAAGAGACAATTCCAACTTGTCTGTCTCCATCATTTAGTAGAAGTTTAGGCCCTCCTTCCTACAGTTTGTGTTGCTCACTCATGACAGTCCTATGCCAGAATAGGTGAGAGGAGACAGTCCTGTCACTCTTTCTCTCCTTACCAATCATTTACATCTTCAGAAGCACAGTTTAACGGAAAAAAACAACAACAAAAAAAACAGTAATATACTGAGAGATGGACACAGGAAAAAAAGCAAACCAATTGATTAATGACAGGAATGTAACCCAAAAGAATCTGCACAGTACTGAACAGCCATTTACAACTGATCATAGCAATAAGATGATATATTAAAGATTGATTTTTCTAAGGGGAAGCTAGGAACACAGCAGAGCCACAATACAGTTCTTTTGCACATGTGAGAGAGGAGCAGCATACTGCCTAGTGAGAAATATAGGGTACAATTTGAGAATGCTTGTTCTTGCTTTTCCTTTTGGCCTTTTACTTCTATCTGCTTATAAGAGCAATCTTTAGCAAGCTTTAAAAACCTCACTGGAGGTAAATCAGCTGGATTGTCCCAGTAAATAGCCCTGAGAGACAGAGGTTAATGGCCCTAATTATTGCTTAAGGACCAGGTGGGAAGATTTAGAACTTGAGACCAATCAGGAAGGGACAGATGAAGACAGGGGAGGCCTGTTCCTAGTCTGCTATAGTCTGAGTAAGAGAGCAGCAGCTGAGATGTCTGTAGCTGCAACTGATGGAATAAATTACTGATTAGTTCCCTACTTATCTACCAAAAATAAATCTTAAAGAAATGTATCTCGTAATTCAAGCAAATCTTGTAAGAAATGCATCTAATTTGACCCTCTTTGTTTACGCAAGGATAAATAAAACATTTATCATAAGAGTAAGCCATAGGCATTGCTTGAGATTATCACAGGACAGAAATCATGAGAATGTTGCAGGAGGATTCCTCATAAAGGCAGTTTCTACCTATTAGTTCTCCAGTTCAATGTACCCTTAGGACTGCACAAAAAAGACCAAGAAGAAACAGAAACAACAAAAGAATCTTTCCGTTCTAAATCTACATTGACTGTGCTTCTGTTAAAGACATGGTCTGACATTTTGTGGGTGGGGGATGGAGGACAATTATTATGAAAATCATTAAACCTGACTCCCAGAGGAGACCTGCTCAAACTACTGAGGCAGCCAATTCTAGCAAACAACACAGTTTTGTTGAAGAGCATTGCTCTTCCCCAGAGGAGTCAGGTCATGGTAGCTCCCTAAACTCCTACCAATATCATTAAATACCTCTATTGGGTGGTAGCTTTTATAATATCATCCTGAAGAAATCAGAAAATGTCCTTCTAAGCCATAATTTTACCTGCCCCAGATGGTACAGGACTTTCCAGCTTGTAAAAACATTAGTATATATTTGATACAAAAGTGAGCTGTTTCAGTTGGCCTGGTCATAAATGAGCCCTGAGGTTTTATATGCTGCCTGTTAAACTCTCAGGCTTGTGAGAAGAAATCAGCTAGGTTCCTCTAGGATAGCATGGCATACTGTAAGCTCTTAGAACAGCTGCTGTTTAGAAAGGAAATTGCACTTATGAGCTTGATTCCATGCCTCAGTACTCTCTGTGACGTCTTGTAGTTGAATAAACTTTGTTTACTGCAAAATGGTTCTGTCACATGGTACTTGGAGTTCAGTTATAGGGAACCATACAGCCATCAAGCAGCACTGAAATTTCTAAGGTGATCTAATAGACTTGGTCTATAAAGGCTCAAACTAATTTACAATAAACAATATTTACCTTCTATTAGGAAAGATATTTTGAGTTATAAATAGTGGGACGACTTAGTTACATGCATTCACTTTAGCTAACTAAAACACTGCCCTGCAATGGAGAATTCCCCTAGCAGAGTATAAAGCTGAGTAAAAAAATCCTATTTGGTAAAACTCCACCTTTGCCAAAGACCACATTCAATCCAACTTCTTGTAGAGGCAGAATTCTGTGAGGAAAACCAGCTAAAATTATGCCAGAAAAATTGAATAACTCAGAGCATACAGTGCATTTTCTCATATTGACATTGTAACTCAATACCTGACTATGGAGAACTATTGTTATAGTTTTATAGTTACAGCTATAGAAACTGCTTTGTATCATTCTTCAACCCAAATTATTTAATCTTCCACATCCTGCCACTAAATTCAGGGAAAAGGGATTTGATCTTAAGATTAGTCAGCTTATCACATGAAGAGAACTAGCTGAAAACTTTAAATCTGGATCTGAGCTAGACTAATATTTTATAGGTTGTTGTCCATTTCTATTTGCTTTCTTATTTTGCATGACTACTGTTGTATCCTTAGCTTCCATAGATGAAATTTAAAGAACAAAGAGGAAACCAAAATAGAATACATTTTTAAAAATTAAAGGAACTCATCTATGTATCTCTTTTTAGAAAGTGGCCCCCCTCTCGTGGTGCAACTGCCTACACTGTGTGCTCATGAGTCTCCTATTTCAAAGAGCCCTACCTGAGCTCAGGACATGCAGTGCTGTGATCTGCAGGCTGAGATCCTTCTGGAGCATGAATACAGAATGTAACTCTCACCTGTTGCATTTTACTAAGCTCAAATACAAGAGGCACAGAAGAGTTTTCTGTGAACATTCCCCCATCACTGTCACTGGAACTGACATTGGTTCTGCTCTGTTGTGCAGCCAGGTCATGGACCAGAAAACCTGAGCAGGCTTTATAAATTTCTGAGCAGGAATGAATTTTAAAAACTGAAAGGCAAGGATAACTTTATTAAGTTCCTTTCCCTAGTGTATACCTGTGATAGGCCTCTATTGGAGCACAAGGATGTGTTCACATGTGGCATAGGATGCTAATAGCTTTGTTTTCCATTATTAATAAGTAACACAACACAAGCAGTGGAAGCATTTAGAAACTGGTTTTCTCTGGCAAACACGACCTCTTTGGCTTTGTCAAGAAATCTTGCAACTCCAGTAGTAGTGTTTTTAGATGAATGTGATGATAGGAGTTCAAGACACTGAATTTTTCTGTGTAGTATATGCTTTCAACAGTACCATAAGAAACAAACAAAATACAGAGACATGACTGATGCTGGCAGTCGCAGCTTACCTCTACAAGTCCTGTAAAGGAGTAGCTTTAATACTTGCTCACTGATTCCTACACAGAGATATCCAGTATATATATAAACCAGTTTATCTTCAAAAAGTAGAACTGAAGAAACCTGACATCCTAAAGATGTATGTCCTAGATCCCCAAGTCCCTCCAGCCTGCATTCTCCATTTCACTCCACATCTCTCTCACTCTTAGAGGGCAGGAGTTTGTTGCTTGTTGCAAGCTGGGAAATCACTCATTGCCCAAGCAGTATCTGCCTCTCAAAAGTCCAATTCCCTCAGGAAAACAGCAATCTAAGTCTTTCTACTTGAGCTAAATGCAGATTTTCACACCTCATAGCACCTCCACATTGTCAAGATAACTACCTTGTGAAATTAGTTTCAAAGGTTTTTCAGGGACAGAAAAACTGACAGAGCATAAAACACTCCCTTTGGAAAAAAAAATCAAGACAACAAATAGCAACAAACACCTCACAATGATAGAATAAACTGCACCATATGGATAGCAAAACAGGACTTTTTTTGCATAAAATTTTCCTGGCAGACAAAATTTTTAAAAAAATTTTTTACCTGGGACATAAGTAAAACAGGAACTGTCTGGCATAAAATCTCTAAACAACACTCTGCATCGAAATGTATTTTTATGGAAAGCTATATTTTGAAAAGATCTAACAAATTATGGCTCTAGGTAGAATGAATTTCAAAGTGGTGTGTAGGAGGTATCCATACACAGAAGAATTCCATATTTATTAGCCACTTCCATAGCATTATGTGCTCTAATACACTATTAATTTTCTGGATATGTGTACAAATGGCATTATTAAGAAGTTCAAAGTATTGAATAAGTATGGAGATCATATTTTTTATTTATTTAACATAATTTAACCTTACAACTTGACTGAAGGCAAAAGATATAAATTGATGATTATACAAAATCTGCTAAAAGCATGAAATCACTTTCACAGAAGACTTTTGAAAAGATTATGTTCTTTAAAAGATTCAACTTCCCAAGTAGGTGCTTCTGTTTAATAAACCTATGAGACTGATAGGTTAACTAATATAAGAACAGAATGTCTGTGCACAGACATATTTCTTTTAATACACTGCCTTCCAAGGCCTTGTTCTATGACATGGGTGACAAATGGACCATCCAGTAGTTTTTAATTGCTAATAAATTCTGCATTACATGCTTAATCAAAGTTCCCCATGAGTTTCAGGACAATCTTAGCTGTTATTAAAACTGCAAACCCCCACGTTTATAAACTGAAATTTAAAAAATTTACTATTTACCATTCAGGCTTTCAAAAGCCGGGGGAAAGATAAACAACCCATCAAAGGACCCAAATTTAAGCTTCTGCCTTATGTTTTTCAGAGATCACGTTTCATAGGCTTTAAATAATTGGAGCTATGGAAACACTACACGTTCACTTTTGCAGACCAAAAATGGTTGGTCCTTCACTTGATCTCATTGCTGGAAACTGCACTGCCCTCAATTAACTAATTCAAGGTAAGATGTTGTCTGCTTTTTTTTTTCCTGGTAGGATGAAAGGCTTTAGGGTAGGATTAGTGAGGCACATTAATTTTGGAAATTAAATGCTATCCTTTTCCTTCCCCATATCTGCCCTTCCACCAAAGTAAAAAAAAAAATCTCTAGTTTGTAAGATATGCAGCTGTGGCCTGAGCACAGCCCATGGAAATTTGCCCTTGCAGAGTAAATACAAGTTCTCCCACGTGAGAGAGGAATGGGCTCTGTAATTAACAGTGCCAAGGCCACTTAAAACGCTCTTACACTTTCTGTCATTAACACATACCCTCATCAGGACCTTGCACTATTGCACTTTATTTTTCCTGACCACTTCTCCTGGGACCCCCACTTCTGTGCCCCTTCCCAGGAGCCCCATTGAAGCTGAGCTGTACCATGAGAATGTGCCAGGCTGCTCCTGGCTTGCTCCCTGCCCTGACCTGTGACCTGCACATCCCCTCTTGCTTGTCTGCTGGTCATTGGGACCTGCTGCTGCCAGCAGCCCTGCCTTGCCATTGGCTACATCAAGTCTCCATAACCTTGTATGTTTTTTTTCCCTCAGTTTCAGAATTTTTCCTCCCTCTGATACTTTATCAAAAGTAAAGCAGTGACCTGTAATGCATGCTCACAAGATCAGATAGGAAATGTCTTCTATTCTTGCCAATCTCACCACTTGTTCTAGTCAATAAATTATCTTTCTGAGTGGTTTAGGGTTTTTTTCTGAAATGAACAACTACAAGAAAAGGTCACTGAACTAAGGGGAGACCATGAACTAAGTTTTGCATGGGCAACTTTTCTGACTCCTCTGTTAGTTGTTGCTTTCATATACTGTAGCAGAGGTAACAGTAAACTTCCACCTCTGGCAGAAGTATAAGAAGAGATATTGGAAGTCATGAGATCATCTGTTGGGATAATCCTGTACAAAGACAATATCACCATACAGAGTGGATCCCTCTTTGAGCTTAATTCTCTCAATAAGTAATTACATAGCAAAGCACAATACACTTGATGTGGATTAACTTGCAAGGGTGATTAAGATGGAGTTCACAATGCTACAGGAGACAGAGGTAATAATATTAAGTCATTTGTGCCAATTAGGAGGAACAAGCAGATGAAGTGAAGGCCTAAAATGGCTGCATGGCAGTGAAAATGTCATGTCCTGGTGACAAAGCCCTTTCAAAGAAGAAGGAAGGAAGGAGTCTATTGCACACTCTGCCTCTGACCTGCAGCAGAAGGACTTTGCAGAGCACTGTAAGAGTCAGGGCACTAGGAAATGTTCATTTTGGCCCTCACCTCTGTATATTCCTTGCTTTTTAAAGTAAAGAGGCTCTTAATTTTTAAATCTGTGTTTTCTGTTACACATTCCAGTTAACACTTACCCAAAACACAGGGAATGGCAAACACTGTGCCCAGCTGCTGTAACACCAGCAATGGTGTGTGTATGTTACTGCAGGTTCTCTTGGTGTACACATGGCTTTGAGGGGTGAAGCATATGAGTTTTAGAAATTGGGCTGCTGGAAAGAGAGCTTGTAATTTGAAGGCATTGTATTAAGGCATGCTATCAAAAGCATTTGCCAGAAACACAAGAAAAGTACACAAGTCTATTAAGTAGGACATAAATTTAGCAACCAGGAGAGCTCTCAGCAAAGCAAGCTTTATGAAGTACAGCATTGTGGAATAAAGATTGTATGGTAAGAATCAACATTTAAGGAGGAAGTGAAACAATTTGCTTTATAGAGGTACACAGATGCACAGACATACTCTTATTTCATACAATAAATTGAAACTCCAGATTTGAAGTCCCATTCTTCAGTGATTTTAACTATTATTTTTATTTTGACTCTTTTTTCCATAATTAAAAAGAATAAAAAAACAACCACTAAATAGCTACAGACAATTATATTCTAACACTTCTGCAGGCTCATCCTCCTGCAGTTCTCTCACTCTGGGCTGCATACTCATTACTAAGTTATATCAACAAATTAATGGCTGTATCCATTAATGGCTGTATTTCAACTCTGCTAGGCCAGAATCATGTTCTGAAACACATTTAGAGAAGTTCAGAGGCTAAATGTTTGTCTTCTATCCTGAGGCATATAAAAGAAACTACAGCATTAATGCAGGTGGAATTAACTGCAGTTTGTACCAACGTACTCCAAACTTACTCGAGTGTCGAGATCAGAGCCTGCAAGGATGCACAAGGCTGCCTGAAATGGAACAAGAGGATGAGATGAAAGGCAACTGAACCCCCTTGCCATCTTAGGATGCTCCAGGAGCACTGTACAGTACTGGGAAAGCTCACACAAGGCCAGTGTGAGACACACATCCTTCCAGAGAGGTTATGTTGAGCACAGATTACCCTGGGGTCCCTGCAAGGGTACCAAAATGCCATCTCTATGCAACTGAATCTCATTCTGCTACCTAAAGCTAAGATGAATTGCCACAGCTGCCAGTTTCTGTATTATGTAAATGCACTGTACAAGTAAGCTGTATGACTGAATCTAAGTAAAGCATTCAACTTTAGGTCAATTAAGGTTTAATCACACAAATACTAATAATGTAGTCCACAGGCTCTCTTGGGTATACATAAAAGTGTTTTTATGATGAGGCCTGGAAAGATTTATCAGGACCATCAGTGAAAATGTACTCCTCACAGCTCCAGCAAAGCCCCAGTTAAAACAAACATTTAGAAACACTGGTTTGAATTTTAGCTATGCTAATAAAACCAGAGGAAAGTTTCCAATGGCTACTAAGTTGAAGTTGACTCTGTCTCTTTGCTTTAACTGAACAGGAATATCTGGAGATAAGGATTCGTACTGTGATTAATGTTCAGCTATAACACACAAGAAACAAATGGCTTCTCCAGCTTTTCTGGAAAAATTGATTGATTTGCTTTGAGAAAGTCAAGGAATTATGCCATGCCTGTATTTACTAATCAGTAGACAGTGGTAGAACATTTTTGCCTCACAGGACCAATGTAATATTAAGTTGATTTATTTTTATTGGTGTTTTCAGAATCCCAAGCGTGCTATGTAAATCCACAGAATTAAGATAGAGGAACCTCCAGCAATTAAAATATTGATGAAGGTATAAACAACTTATTCATGTTGTATAAAGTTATTATGCAGAATTATCTGATTAGAAACAGAATAACCTAAAACTTGTATTACCTATATGAATTATAGATGTTAAATGACAAATATAAAAATTAACATGGCAGTATCTTACATATTTCAATGACAAAAACTTGAACCAGGAAAAAAATAGTAAAGAGTGGAGCAAAAGTTCAGAAAATGCTGCCATGACTGACACTGCCTACATTACATGGAGAGAAAAGTACTACTATCTCACAGTGAACAGTAGACTTACACAATCTATTTTTATTTATTTGCTATTTCACATTAATAGCCCCACTATAAGTTCTAGGTACTGTAAACATCATCATAATGTAAGCATTAAATATGAAAAAATCCAGTAAAATCAAAATCGAAACACAGAAATGGAGACACAGGCTAAAAGCAAAACAGCATACTCCCTGCCAATTTAATATTATAAAAAAAAAAAAAGAATGAAGATAAAGAATCATCTCCACAGAGCTTAGATATGGTCTTAAAAATTACTTACCTCTTATACTAAATAGAATGATCTTGAATTGGCATAGTGAGTGCAGTAAAAATATTGTCCTGGAGTTTATATCTCAAACCAGCTGTATGCAGGGCTAAGTACTTAAGACTATGAAATACAGACATTTAGGCCAGATTTCTCAAAAGCTTAGGCCAGGCAACTGGCAGTGTGAGATGCTAAAAGCCCTTTTGGCTTTTTAAGCATTCTAGACGCTCCTACTGATTCACAGAACCAGAGAAGGTAACCACTCAACTTTTGAACAGAAGGGAATAGTTGTCACCATTCTCTTAAATGACACAATCATGCCTCATGTACTTTCAGATTCATTAGTACATATGTTTATAAAAAGAACACCTACCTTATATAGACATTTTTGTGTAATGATTTACTAGTTTCATATGAATGGTTTGTTACAATCATTGTAAAAAGGTTTTATCTCAGTTCCAACCTAACCCATAAAAAGAAGCTTCATCTGCTGAGTCATTTGATACATTTGCCTTCCAAAGAGACAACAATCTATTAGTTGGCAATAACCACTGAGATCTGTGATGAAGTCATGGCTGCTTTATCTCCAACAAGGTAATTCCATCTTCATGCAGCAAATTTTTCTGCTCTTCAGTGTTTTATCATTCATTTAGATCTGTTAGGAATTCCAATATCTTCTTCCAGTATTACATAAACCTGAATATTATGTATTTCCTGAAGGCAGGGTGGACACTTAGCTGAATGTATAGAGGTGGATTTTATAAAGCTTCTAATGAGCCATAGAGAAGCATCTGCCTTGTGAGACTGTTGTCTTCAAGGTGCAACTGACACAAGCAGCATGCTCCAAAACATGCCTGTATGTCATTCCTTCATGCCTCCATCTCCCAGCTGAGCCAAAAGGGTGGGAGATGGCACACATACCACAGGCTTATCTAGCTTCTTTTCCACTAAACACAGCAATTCTTGCAAAGCAACACACTAGGGGAAACTGGAATTTTCAAAACCTTTATTTTAGTCATTTAATACAGCTTTTGAAGCAGGTCCAGACCCACGAGGCTCCATCTGCAAAAGATTTTTTAAGAGCATATGACTAACTGTACAAAGTGAGACAAAGATAAATTCATTCAGAGGGTGTCCAAAAAAACATATATCACTGATTCAGTAAAACGGCCCAAAGAATATCCATGTGTCCTTTTGAGAGCCAATGCACAGCTCACACTATAACATTGTGGACTGAGGACGGGCCATAATGGGGCCATTCATGGTAACCCCTAAGGAAATCAACTCACCTTTCCCTGTTTTTCATGCAGATTCTTTTATTAAAGAGAGGGTGCAGTCCAGGAGCTCAGGGAGGAGGTAGAGGGAAGAAATTCTGAATAGCTCTGCAAGGGTTCTTCCTGGTGGAGTCAGACAATTCCCAAATGCCACGGGAACACAAGAGGAGGAAACACATTACTTCATGACCTCTACCAAAATATAAAATGGAGTCAGAAGCAAGATACAAGATTTCATCCCAATATTAATTAAAACCCACATGAAAAACAATCACATTCTTGTCTGCTAGAGCACCTGTACACGAAGGTTATGTTTGTATCATTTAAGGTGCCTTAACACGAGCTCTTTGTATGGTCCTGGTTCATCTGTATGATTCCATACTTTGGTTCATGGCTACTGGATATGACTGCTCTCATCAGACAAAGAGAAAAAAATATATATGTGTGTATATATATATAGTGTGTGTGTATGCATGTGTATGAAGAGAACAGCATGTACCATTTTGCATCAGATCTGGGGGTAGCTCATGGCACATTCATGATGAGAAGAGTTAGAGAACACAGACTGAATAGGTGTGAAGGGACACTGAGAATGGCAGTCTGACCAAAGCAGCTGATGAGAAGAAGCATCGATATGGAAAATATTCAGTTGTACCACGCCAAGATCCAAGCAACAGCTGCAGTATTTCATAGAAACACTGTGAGCTCCAAGAAGCAGCAGCTTAGGGAAAACTCTAGAGATGCATATGGAATTCATCCAGTATTAAAATGTTTCATAGCATGCCACACTTACATGGGTGAAATGCAAACTCACATCAGTTACAGACTCCTACCTTTGGCTGTATATTTTTATATCCTTTCATCAGTTCCCAGTGAAACACAAATGTTGACTGTTTACACAACTCTCAAATACCAGTTTCCAGGATCTTTTTGCATTGATTGTGCAAGAATACCATTCTGTAATATTTGTAACCATCAGTGGCTTATTCCTTCATTTTGCGAAATTGTTTGATCAACTGTCTTTTGATGTTTAATAAACATAACAAACATTTCACAACTTTCAATGCCTACCTACACCACTGTCCCCTCCCTGCCTCAATAGCTAATGTAGATACTGTTTTTTTAATTGTTTCTTTGAAGTATTCAAAATAAGTCACTGTTAAAGATGAAATACAAAGCAGGATGTTTTGATGAAACATATGGCAGACAAAATCTCAAGCAGACTGATAGGGATTATTGGCAGTTGTTCTTTCTCACTCCCCATTCTGCAGGGAATAAGATACTGCTAGAGACCATCTGGGAAATCCATCTAGCAAATCCCTTGTTGTTGTGGGGATCTAGGACATCAACCACGATTCCAGTTCCTAACTGTTTTCCATGGCATATTACAGCTGCACCACTGTTGTTTTCTAAAAGGTTGAAAGTTATTAACCAGAACTCTGTGGATATTGTGAATTGAACTTTTGCACATCCACTTGCAGTAAATGTCTATCATCTAAGTTCCCCTTTACAGAGGGCTAGACTCAGTAATTAAATTAATTCCTTACAGTCCTATTTTCTTGTAAGTAATACAGTTATCTATATCTTTTATTTTGTTCATAAAATCCAAAATTTAAGATAGGTCTTCCTATGAGTCTTCAGAAGCAGATAGAGAACAGAGGAAAATTACCAGAAGAAGCTGAAGGAGCAAAAGGCAAGCAACAAAAGGAAAGATGAAAGAGAACAAAATAGTTAAATATTTTTGAAGTTGAATTCTACACCTCTTTCCCATATTAAAAATTTGATCTATTCATTTCTTTCACATCACCCAGCAAATCCAAATGCATGAATAAGTAAGTATCCAAAAAAAGCATTCAGGGTTTTAATGTAATTAATTATTCCCATAAATTGCTATGGAGAGAACAGAAAAGCACAGCTTGAAGGTATATCAAGCATTCAGCAAGACATTTGACTACTGGCATTCATTCAACAAGGAAAAAAGTTCAGAAAATGAGATATCTGTAAGACAACTAATAGAAATTATATTTATTTTAAAATCTCATCATTATATTGTTATAGATGTTATTAAAGAAGAAAAACCTTTGACTTCTTTCCTCTCTTTCCTCAGGACTTGTCTTGGCATGTAGAAAAGCATGCAATACCAGAAAGAAAAAATTAGGAATAACATTCATGATTATGATCAATGTCTTGAATAACAATATAGTTTTGAAGGAGTCAAATGGGTAGAAAGTAGCCAAATAAGAAGCCATTCATCACAGATTAGTTTTGAGAATCAGCTCTTCAACATCAGCATCTGAAAAATAAAAAAATGACAGTTCATTAAGTATAGATAACATTTAGACTAAACACAATCACAGTAGGTAGCAATAATGCTGCCCCGTTATATCTTGCTCAATTTCCCATCAAATAGTGTTTAATCTTCCAAGAGCCAGATTTGCTCTCAGTCTTTTTCTACGTGGCAGAGGAGCTCCATGTGTGATAAAAGAAGAAGATAAAGGAGCTGCAAATCATTTAATTTGGTAGGACTTCAACACAAATTAAATTTCCTTCCTAATGGAAAAAAACCCCAACAAACCACAACAAAGAAAAAAACACAAAAATTAGTTAGTTAGAGTTAGGGATTGTAACAAGGCCCAGCCTTGAAGGCGTCTATCAGGAGCAAATCTAGGCTGAAGTGAACAAGAATTTGCCTGACGTGCTCCCAGATTCATGAGTTATAAAACGTTATAAAAACGTTCTTGGATGTAAACAAGGAGGGGAAGTAGTAATTTCAGACCTTACCTCTTTGATTGCAGAGGCACTTGATAGCTTTCTCTCTTGTCTGAACTGATGTCCAGCCACTAAAATCAAGTTGGAGAAAGTCCTACATCTCCTTCAGGTAAAAGTGCTTCTTTTTCGATATGAGTGACCAAAGACTCCAAGGGTAAAAGTAGATGACGATAGACAGCTGGATCTGTGAGTAACACACATGCAATCTGGAATCAAAAGCACCACTTTCTGGTACTTGACCCATGTGCTCTTTCTCCTTTAAAAAAAAACTTCTGAGAAAATGCAGAAAAGGTCACATCAAAACTTATTCTCTTCCATGCCAGTTTAAAATTAGTTGGGATTTCATACACATATGGAGTCAGTTCTTCAGTACAGGTGTGTAAATCTGGAGTAGCATCATCAACTTCTGTTTAATTGACCTGGAGCTACCTCATTGTTATGAATGCCCTGCAGGAAATGAGTTTCACTTTCAAGAGCTTTGACTGAACATGAAAACCTGCTACTAAATGTACTTCCAATGGAAAGAATTAGATACAGAACTGATGGTACCATAGACAAAGGACTTTGATGAATGTGACTGTTAGAGAACACTACAGAATTAATATTTTATGACAAATACAAAACTGATTTTTTTTTTTTAATGCAGCTGTAATGGCATGAAAAACATGCTCTTCAAAACAATGATGTATTTAGCTATTTATTATGGATAACTCCCAAAATCATAAGATTCAAGTCTGGAAAAAACAGTGCTCTATAAAATCATAGTTGTTACATTTGAATAGTAATTAAACAGTGCTTATTGAACCACTACACTACCATCAAATTTTTTTGGTACCAAAGAGCTTCTGAGTGGCCTCTAGCAACTTCCCTACAAAAGAGCAGCAAAAAAGAACATATTTTTTTCTTCACAGAACAAACGTGCTTTATCCAAACAACAAACAAATTTACTTTTAGAGTCAGAAAACTGTGATTTTCTCAGCTTGCTTGTTTTCTAAAAGTAGGGAAAAGGAAAATCAAGATGTCAGATAAAATAGTAAAATAAAACATAAAGGACTCAGACTTTATGAGAGCAACTTCTAAAACCCCCATGCATGAAGCAGGAATTCATTGGGTAAGAGAAAAAAAAACAGGCTAATTTGTAGGTGAGTGAGCAGAAAAAAATTAGGAAGTCACAAAACTGCTTGCATACACTTTTTGTTCTCCTTCCATTGAATTCCCCATGAATAGAACAGGCTTATCTTCTATTGTAGTGTATCTATCTCCCAAGAAGAGAAAAGCATTGGCATGCCAGTTACCTTTGCACACATTTAAGTGCATTTAAAAAGATATATACTTAAAAGAACACTTGAGCCTGCCTTCATACACCAAAAATGTGAGATGCAAGACTAAAGATGTAGCCTTGTATCACCTACACATGGTGGCCAGGGTGGATTCTGCCTTCACTTCTTTTATCATCTTTACTTTTAAATCTCAGTACAAACTATTTCCATGGATTAGTGTAAAGCAGCAGTGATGGAAGCATTGGGTAACAATTAAGGCAAAGCTGGAAGGTGTCACCAT
Source organism: Acridotheres tristis (assembly GCA_037013685.1). Lineage (NCBI taxonomy): Eukaryota > Metazoa > Chordata > Aves > Passeriformes > Sturnidae > Acridotheres > Acridotheres tristis. Next base: position 107,638,223 of record CM072886.1, read on the forward strand.
CCTCTCCTCAGTGCTACAATTGGAATGATGAAAGCAGAGTGGACCCTAGTGGAGCTGCAGACTCATTCTGTGCTGGTATCTTGTAGCTCCAGAGTGTTTATAAGGCTGGTTTTGCCTTCTGCCCCACTCCTGTTGTTGTTTGTCCAAAATCTAGTATGCCAATACTTGTAGTAACATGTCCTGCCTAAACGTTTCAACAGACTTTGCTTCATTCTTCATAAGTTATTTATCACAGTAGCAAACAGTATTTCATGCTAAGTCTCTTCCTAGTCCAAACAATTAAGCCATAAAATAAGGCTGTCAAACTCCTGGACTGCACACTTCCACAAAAAAACCAGCAGTCACTAAAACATGGCATTGCTTGAACACTTTCTATCTGACCATGGAAATGAAATAAAATATATCAGTTAGAACAAACAAAACCAAAAAAATCTGATTTCTTCTGATGCCCTACCTAGATAGTGAGATCCAACTTAAAGCAAGGAAGACAATGAAAAGTTCTGAGGAGCCATGAGTTGGAATCAAAAGATCCTTCCTAACAGGCTAAACTCTCAATCCAGATTAATTATCTTAACTTGGGCATTTAGCAAAATAAACGACATGGGCAAAAGGGTATTTGTAATAAAAAAGGCAACATGCAGTTTAATGTTATCCTCAAAAGAGGAGGAGACACTTCTATCTTACCCTTTCCACCTTCTCTCCTGCTTAGAGCTGAGGTAACCATCTCTTATAAGTACCACATGACAATGCTCCCATTCAGCTGAAACCTGTCTATTCCACTTGAATATAAATAATCAATGATGAGGAAAGAAAAAAAAATTAATTATTAAGTAAAAAAGGAAAGAAAAAATAACCCAAAACACCATTGCCAACACTGTTCTTATGCAAATTCTGTCTTCTAACTCCTGCTTCAAGTAGATGCACACCTGTTTCACATTTTAGTAACATTTTTTTTATAATAAATTATTTCCTAAATTTCTCAATAGGCCTCTATCAGTCTCTATAAAAGTGCACTGCAATTCCTAAGGATTCCACTTGCTTTAGAGAAAGCCATATGCTTCCTTATTTTCTGACCATGGCCATTTCCCCAAGGAAACCTGGAGACAGAAACACAGGCAGATGGGAACTAACTCCACATGCCTCAGAAACACAATGTCAGATGTGATGATGTTCACCGCATTTAAGGAATGAATTTCTACCATTTGCTAAGAAGCAATCACATCTTTTACAAGGAAAGACAGTGAGTAAGAAATATATCAAGACTCTACCTTGCTCCTCCTAGATAGTGTCTATCTGTGGCTAAATTCACGTGCAGTTCTTGGAACCAGATGGATTCACCAGCAGATGACAACAGGATTATCAGTATAATTGCATACACAGGTCAGGCTGCTTGGACAGTTGTGCCTGGTTTCCCTTGGTGATGATGAGCTCCAGCAAAACAGATGTTACAAGATTCTACAGCTGGACTAATCACTGAAGATAACTAAATTTTAACTAGAGTATTGTGCAGGAACTTCAAACTTGACCCAGGACCTCATATGTGTTCTGGCTTTCAGATGCCATGCAAGGTTACAGACTTTAAATACCTTCTTGGGCAGGGCCAGTGTTAAAAGCAGACAGTGTGCTAGGCTAACCTGCCATAGTATAGATACATCTATTACAACACTGTCTGAAGTTGCAATCGCTGGAAGCAAACAGCCCCTGGCAGTGGCCCATGACAATAACACTATTCTTAACATCAGGCTGTAGAAAAAAGGTTGAGAAACACTTCAAAAGCCAGCATTAAAGGAGAGACAGAAAGATTTTCGTTTTAGAGACTACATGAAAGTTCTGCCTTGTGGCGGACAATTGTAACTATAACGACATGCACATCAGCATGCAGTATTATAATTAAAGGTCAGGGTATGCAGAAATCATTATTTACTGTTCTCTCCTTTAAAACTCTGCTTTACTTTTCACACCTAAAGGAAAAATTTCTTATCTTGTGCAATTCTTCAACAAGCCAATTACACATTTGAGCTAAACAAAATGCATATTAACTTAGCCTACCATACATCCAGAAGGACTCGAGGTGTCCAACTTTCTATCAGAAATTTCATCTGGTAGAAAAAAGAAAACCTACAGTTTGCAATTAGCAGATATCGGGACAAAATGGGCACGTGTGTTGTCCTTGTTACCTCATTTTAGTGCATCTCCTAGGCATTTATGATCAGTAGCATGTATTTCTATCTGGGAAATCCACAAAGAAGTTTTTGCATATTAGGAGTGCCCCTTGCTATACAGACATAACAAACCATTTATTAATCCAGGTAAAATAATGGCACAATGTAAGTATGATTGGTGAGCTCAAAAGCCTCTTTTCCCACATTATATTACAATAACCTTGTTATCCAAATGCAGAAGAAACAAAATCATTTTAAAGGAGTAGGCTTGCTGTATTTAATGAAACAAATAATGAAGAAGAGATAAAGCTATATAATAACTTTTCAAAATAAAATATATGGTACAGGAAAGAGCAACAACAGAAGAATCAGCAACAAAAAAAATCCCAGTGCTACAGAGACTTCACCATGGTCATACAAAAACCCACCAGGCTCACACATAAGTAAAGATCTAAAATAATTTATATGTGCACGTCACTATTTGAATTCATAGAGACACATTTGCAGAGCATTTGCTGATGAATACTAAGTGGTTTGTAGTACAAAGACCAAGCCCAGTTAAGTTAAACTTATGTATTATATTTTTGCACCTATGCAAAATTTCACAAACTTCAGTTTAGCCTTAAAAGGTTGTAGAAATTTCTTCTACTGTGAAAAACTAGGTCTTACTGGAGGATCTGTTCCCTAATATAAGCTTAATAAAAACATATATACAAAGTGTGTATATATATATACATGTACATATAAGCATTTAACACTATGAAAACCCATTTTTTCCTTGCACAACAAATTTTCAGTGAATAGTAAAACATTTTGGATCAGATTTTAAGGTTGTTGCAATTTGGCAACTCCCTCCACTGCACTCAGCTCATGATCTTTTTGCAAAAAGAAGAGATTACCATACATAGTCACTGCCTGAACTGAGGATTCAAAGTAACACTGTCCACTGAAATGTCATGCTTGTTTAAAGAGTGCTACTAACCCCAGTTTTAAAAGTCATATTCAGAAGTAACTGAACTAAGCATTCTTTAAATAATATACTGTAGTTGTTCACAAGGTTATCTAATCGCCAGTTATTTATCACAGTCTTTTCAGGCAAGAAAATTTGACTCATTATCAAAAAAGCAAACCCTACATTTATTACAAATCACCAATTACATCCTCTGTGTCCATTTTAGGTCTGATTTTAGGAAAATGTTAAGGATCCCTGTTTTGACATCCAAGATTTTTTGCAGAATGATACCAATATTTTAGCAAACTTTACCTATAGCATAAGCATATAATTGCTTCAAAAAGGTATGGACAAGATGAATATTCTGAAAATTTAACTTCCACAAAGACGTAACCATTTTCAAAGAGGATTTCCCATCCTAATTCCTATTAGCTGTCTCATTTTCAAAGAAAATTTGGTGGAAAAACTACCATTTTTAAAACTACCATTTTATCTCAAGAGTTTCTTCTAATCAAAATTCTGCAGCAGATACAAAATTATCTATCAGAACATGTCAGCCAAGAGATCCTCTTAGCTCCATTCCTTTGCCTCTGAGTTTCACCATTTTCACTATCCCAAGAGAATAACATCTTGAGCAGGTTAAATGGGACATTGTAGAAGTTGGAGGAAGCAGAATGTATTTCTTCCTCCACTACTAGCCCAATAATTGAACTATATTTCCCCTCACTTAGAAACCAGATTTCTTTTCAGTAACTCATCTTACAAATCTCTAACAAATTTTGTTTATCCCAGGATTGTGTTCTTCCTGAAGTTTTTACTCTATATTTAATAATCTTTACTGCATATTTAATTAATCATATACTTAAATGAACTCTAAGCATCAACATAAGTTTCACTAGAACAAAAAGAGGAGACAAATCTGCATATTGTTGGCAATATAGAGTGGGTGGGATGACAGCAAGTGTGAAAGAATGTATTGATGTGAGGGATGATTCTGGCCTCTTAAATTTGTAAAGAATGAGTTGGCTTTGATTGTCATCTCAATTCATTATAGATTTTTAACACTTTTTGATACATTTTTCTTGCATCTGAGTTGGAACTGATTCAAATTGGAAACTGAACATTAGGCTATGTTCTTGTCTAAGCTATAAATGAGTTTCACATTAAGACTCCTCCCCATCTTTGCCAAGCTTATTTGTGTATTTGCAAGAGTGATGGCAAAAGCAACAACCTACCTCAGGCAAAAGAGCCTGTGTGTCTGTCAATATTTGGGTGATGGGCCTATAAAAGGTTCATTAGAACAATCTGCCCTGAAGCAAAAGAAGATACCATTCATATCAGCCAATTTGGGACCCATTGTGCAACTCAAAATACTGAGTAAATCCAGCACTGGGGCTCATACCCAGGCAGAGACTACAGCTAGTCAGAATATTTTCCATAAAATGCAAGTTTGTGAGAAAAAAAGTGTTCTGTACAGATAAAAAGTTTTTCATAAAGATCTCATGGAAAAGGTGTTGGGATACATGAGTTGCTTAATGGCCATGAGAAAGACTAACAATCTCCCATTTAGTCTCCCTTTGTCCTACCCACTAAAACTTAGACAAGTTACAAAAACACTAGAAGTTTTATTTTTACTCCATAGGCAATGAAGACAGGAGATAAAACCTTAGCATGATTAAATGTTGTTCTCTAGATATCAGTCATGTATTATCTTTTTCTAAGTATGCCTAAGGATTTTAGCACTCCTGTTTCAAAGCCCTGTAAAAAAATGTGCCCATTGAAAGTATATCTATGTTGTCAGGCTAGTGAAAGCTAGTGACTAGCATTAATAGTCTTTGGATCCAGGACTCACATCCTATTATTGCTGCTGTAAAAGTGGTAAGCCAGTTGGTTAACATATATTTTAAAAAAACAAACAACAAAAAAAACCCCACAAACAAAAAGAACATGTGACTGGTAATACCAATGGGTAAATTCTATGACATATGCCATTACTTCACCCTCCCTACTGTAGGCCCTCATAAAAAAAACATCCTAGAAAGCTAGCTAAGTTAATCTATAAGATCTGTCTTTCTCTACAAAATAACACCCTTGCTTCTCCTTACCCACATAACAGAAACTACAGCGAAAACCCCTCAGGGGATTACAGCTTCTTAAAGCAAACTTGTCAGTTTTAATTCAGGTTAGGTGCCCACATAACACAATAATGAAGAAACCAAATCAATTCATTACAGATGTTAATAATCCATTGGTAGGAATTTTCTTGGCCATGCACACTTAACATTCATACGGATTAATTCTTGTCTAGGTTTTGGTGAGAAAGAGTTCATTTTCTTCCTAGTAGATGGTACAGTGCTGTGTTTTGGATTAAGTATAATAGTGATATCATACTAATGTTTTAGTTGATGCTAAGCAGTGCTCACCCCAAGTTAGTGATTTTTCAATTTCCCAGGCTCTGCTGGTGAGCAGGTGCACAAATGGATGGAAGGAAGCACAGCCAGGACAGCTGAACCTGAACTGGCCAAAGGGATACCCTGCACCACAGAGAATATTGCCCAATATATAAACTGGGGGGAGCTGGCCAGAAACTTCCAGTCACTGCTCCAACACTTACTGGGCATTGGCCAGTGGGTGATGAGCAACTGTATTGTGCATCACTTGTATTGCTTGGATTTAATTCCACTTTCACTTTGTGTTGCATTCTTTTTCATTACCAATACCAATAGTAGTAACAGTAGTAGTAGTAATATACTTTATTTCAATTATTAAACTGTCTTATCTCAACCCTTAGGTTTTACCTTTCTTCACTTCTCTTCCTGACTCCACCAAGGCAGAGATGGGAGTGAGTGAGTGGCTCTGAGGTACTTAGTGGCCAGCTGGGTTTAAACCACAAAAGTTCTACAGATACAAAATAGTTGTGATGAGATGGCCATCTGTAAATATACATACATATATATCTCTATATTTATATATATATATGTATCACATTATATACATATTTTAATTTTTTTTTGAATCGGTAATGTAGACAGTTCTCAACAAATGGATTGATAAAATTCATGCCTGATGGAGAACTGCATCATTTTTTGCTTGTGTGTCAGCACAATATATTTGCCTCTACATATTCACCCATGTACATCCACATACACTTAATGTACATCTGCATTATATGTGTGTAACAGAGCATACAAATCTACGTATGGCATTTAAGTAATGATCTGACAAACGTTAGACACATCACATTAAGTGCTTAGCTGGGAATAACCTTTAGTTTGGCCTCACAAACCTTTTTCTTTTCTGAACTACATGCTTTATATCTGGACCATGTGGAAGCATCTTACCTTGCTTCCATTTTCTCTTGCCTCCCGTTCCATCTTGAGATCAGAAATTAGGAGAGTCTTGTATTTGTTCTTTCCATTACTGCTGTGATCATCTAGTCTGTATTCTGAAGTCAGCTGAGCAGAGAGGGGACTGTCACTCAGGTTCAGAGGCTGCTCATCCTGCTCCAGATTTGTTTTGCCATTACTGTTGGTTTCTGCCATCTCCCTGCAGTGTGTTCCCCCTGAAGCATTGGAACTGTGTCCCACGGTCTCATTGCCATTAAAACTCTCTGCAGCTGAATCATCTATTAAAAAAGATATATTTTCAGTCACATGCTACATAATCATCTCTGTCCAGTTTAAACATAATTTATATATTCAGAATGTTGGGGTTTTTTTTCAAAACAGAATGAGAACTGTTTATATTATTAGCACCAGCACATTTCTGCAAAAAGCACATACACACTCCTCCACCTTTTCAAGTAAAAGCTTTAAGTAAATCCATAAAATATCATTAAGTAAAGGGAAATTGTCTGGGCTGACACTACAGTACTGCTGTGTACATAAAGGATAATCACAAAGGACTTTTAGGGACAAAGTGATAAAGTTTGCCTTGATCAATCTATCTGTCCATATGACTATGGATCTATTTAGATTCTTAAACCATGCTCATTAGTGCACTATTACATATTTCTGAAATCAACAGAGGTGCACGTGGTACTGAGAATCTGAATATCAGGTTTTAAGTGTGCAGAACAGCACATGTCATATCCATAAATATCCTCTTGCAGAGATACAGTGTAAATACATCTGATGTGTTCACTGCTGGCAGCAGAGATTAGACTAGAAGAGCTGATTCCAGAAACAATATCTTAATTTTGTTCAGGTGCCCATTCACTTCTTTCATTCATTGTGTGTCATAATATCCTTTAAAATACTGAAAAATAGTGGACTAAATTATAAACCTGAAAGCTCCATCCAAAAACTCTGGCTGTGTTATTGTTACCCTTGAGATTTTACAGCTGGATTGTATGATTAATATGTGTCTTCACATACTTATGGATTTGTGTATCCTGTTTTTGTCAGTACCAGAATCTGCCACCTGTGCTACCACTCAGCCCTTCTTTACTTCTAAACAATCTTTTGGCCAACAGGCTATCTAGTAAAACATTTTATTTTTCAAAGGATTAAATGGCAGCAGAATTTAGCACTCAATATTCCCTCTTCTTGTTCTCTAAAGCACCTCTTTTTTTTTTGCAATTTACACAGTTTTGCTAATGGTGCAAACACCTGCCCAGGGCTCTACAAACATTCGCTTATTGCAGACTGTGAAGCTGGAAACAAAACTGGGGAGTCAGTAGTCAAGAATGCATTCAGATTGAAACTGGAAATATTGAATGAGGTGGAGTTTTATATGTTAGCACCTTAACATACCATCTTTTTTGGGCCCTTCTGAACAACTTCCATGTTGTTTAGAAAAGAAGCAAACACATTTATATACATGAAGAATTTAAAAAAAAACATCAGGGCAAGTCCTTTAACAGATGTGCTCAGAAACATTCATGCTTTAACTACATGATTAATCGAATTGTTGACTCACCATCATTATTACAGTAAAAAACAACTATTCACCACTCTCAGATGAGATTTTTAAAAGAAAAGGGAATAGTGGATAAATGGGTAGTGATCTAATTCAATTAAATACTTAGAAAGCCAGAGACAAGCTATCATACATCATTCTCTTACTTGCTGCATTCAAAAGACATTTTTATGACATAAATATATACAGGACTGTGCATGCAGTAGGAGCATATTTTTTTAAATTGCTTTGTTTTGTAAATCTATTTAAAAAAATCTGATTTCATAACATTACAGATTAAGAGTAATAATTTAAATATTTTAACCTAAGGAACATTTTTGTTGTTCTAAAACAGCTGTATAACTAATGACTAAAAAAAACCCTATGCTTTGGTATGTATCACTTTTACATTACCTTTTGGGAATATCAATGTGTATACAATAAAAGACATGACATTCATAGAATAAGACTTTTAAATGTCTACACCAAACAGACTTGTAACAGAGCAATGTTGCTTGAGGATTTCATCTATGCAAGTGAATAAAAAGAGCAAGATTTATCCTTAATAAACCTTCTATCATGCCCTGAGACTTATGTCTTCAAGGCCATAAAGCATAAAAAAGGCTAAAATTCTAGACATATTGTCAGAAATAAATAAGAGGTTTTACTATTCCAAAATAGAAAATTGAATTATAATACTTTTTTTAAAAAAAAGAAAATAGATATATTTCCAACTTATTTTCAAAGGTCTGAGATAACAGAAAGAAATCCAGAGTTTTTTTAACAGAGACACTTTGATTGCTGTTGTATTTAGGACTGTTAACAGATAATTGGCTTCTTGATTAACAGTTTAACAAGTGACAGTTAGTTTCAAATTAATTAAATCAGTTACTGAATGGGTCACTGATGCTCTTCCCTTTGAAGGGCTCAGAAAATTCCCTGCTGTTGGCAGCAAAGCCAGAAACAAGCGAGTAACCAAAGGATACAAAGAACCACCTAAAAGGTGGAGGCACTGCCCAGCAGCACACAAGTCTGGTCCCTTAGGAATTTCTGTGTGCTGGCACTCAAGTGTCCCAGCTCATGCAGGGCAGAGCAACCACTACCAGGACAGAGACAGCTGAATGGGAATGATGAGAGCTGTGCTAGGAGCTAGATCCAGGAACAGCCAATTCTCAAGCACAGCTGTTAGTTTTGCCTAGCAATAATGCTTTAATTTCTCTTTTTGTTGCCCTGTATGACATATGGTTGACAACTAAATCTTACAAATGTGTGAGAATGTTACAACACAGAAGAAAAAAATAATCTTATGTTTGTTCTAAAACATGACCACTCAAAAGAATTCCTATGTTGACTAATGTGATCAAGCATTTATAGTACTCTGAAACAATAGAAAAGTTTTTTAAAGATTTTTGCTTTTCTTAGCAAAAGCTTAGTTACTTGACAACAAATCTCGGTTTCCACTATAAAGTCAAATATCTTTTTTTACAGTCATTTAACCTTGGCTAGAGATGGGAACTTGTTTGTCAAGATAATGGTCAGGAGAATGGCTTCAATGAGTATGGTATAAATAGCACTTTTGCCAAGTAAACAGAAATATGTATTTCCATAAAAGAGATGAAGAAAAAACAGAACGTGGTTCAGCAATAGTTTCTTACAGATGTTACCAAGGTAACCAGATTACAAGGTTTAGTACATTCCTCCTCCCTGGGCAGCTGTCTATTTTTGCTAAGGGTAAGGCTACTTTAAAGCAAGAGTTTCTCAGAAGGCATCATAAACACAGAACACATCAGGAATGACTGGGTTTGGGGGAAAAGGCAAGAGGGTCTCGCCTAGGAGGGGAAAGTGAGGCTCATCTTTGGATACAGGCAACCACAGCCCAAACACCTCCTGGCCACCCCTGGGTCTGCAGGCACTGCAAGCACTCATGGCCATCCCATGGATGCCAAGGGGCAGGAACAGATCCATGGAGACCTGTCCCTTGGACCACGTTCTCCAATGGTGAGTGCCTCTGCCAAGGGCAAGAGGTGAGACCTTATCTCCTCACTGTGTCTGGTGCAACTGATGAGTGAGGCTGCACCTAAAGCAGAGATAGCATCAGGACCAGCAGTTTGCTTGCAGTTTTCTCACCTTCATATATCACAACACCTCAGCAACAATCAACTGCTAATACCAAAAGCCTCTTCTCTTACCAAGTGTTTTTTTCCTCTCCATCCAGCAGAGGCAGAGGCACAGTGGCTTGGGGAGAGCTTGGGGAAGAAGGGGCTTTGTCCAGCTATGGCCACTGGCCCCTGCTCCTTGTTGGGAACTCCATAGAGTTGAGGATCCCAGAGGTAAGGTCCACCCCAGCCTGGCACATAGGGCAGCAGCCATGAGCTTAAGTGCAGAGCTGCCCTCCCACAGGAGACTCAGCAAACCACAGCATTCCTCTCTGGGCTCACTTTGGCTCCACTACCAGTCAGAGGGCACTCCAGCTCCCTTCCCACAGCTGGCTGATAACTGCAGTATAAAACTCCACTCAGGCAAGGGCAGCACATTTTCACATCCTATCTCTTGTCTGAACCACCACTGCAGGGTGAATTTTATGGAAAGACCTCCAGAGAAGCCTGCACAGGCACTAGAGCTGAGAAAGGGGGGAAGCAAAGGGGCCCCATGCCCTGCACTGGGTATTGGGGCAGTCATGAAAGAAGTTGTAGGATAAGCTCACATCTTCATCACCACCCAGGACTGCTTTTATCCACAGCTATCAGCAATGACAGAAAATCAACCATCAAATGCTGCTTGCTCAGGGCAGGATATGTCTTTGAGAACTGTGCAGCTGTCAAACCCCTATCCAAGAATGCTGGAAGACTGGAAGTAAATCTACAACTGGTTTTGTTACGTAAGCCTGAAAAGGGAGAGTCTGTCTGCAAAATACTTATTCACTTCTGTAAACAGTGAACTGGGGCCTCCTTCACCTATGCAGAGTTCCTCTTCCAGGGATTAAAGAGCATCACCCTTCAGCAAAACACTCTAAGAGCAGAGGGAAGGTATCTTTGGGTCAGGCAGCAGCCACCTTCTTGCTGAAGCATAGGGAACTCTCTAGGCTTAGGCACGGACTTCTCACTCATGGACCAATATTTCTTAAACCTCTTGGTGCCAACACCTCCTTCTTCCACCTTGCACACTGCTCCACACTGATCCCATGCTCTGATCTGAACAACACCCTCTGGACACCTTTAGTCCAAGTATTCGCCATGTCAGAGGTAATCGATAGAACAAGGGATAATGGCTTTAAACTGAAGGAGTGTACGTATAAATTAGATATCAGGAAGAAATGCTTTACTGAGATACTGGAAAATGTTGCCACGAGAAATTGCAGATGCCCCATCTCTGGAGGCGATTAAGGGCACAGTGGATGGTGTCCTGGCAGCCTGGTCTAGTGGAATCTGTTATAAAGTTCTATGATTCTAATTCTCAAAACAAGATCTACAGTAATTTTTTTACTTCAAGTTAATGTCTTATCACATCATATTACAGCTTCCAGCTCCTCCTTCCAGATCCCACTGAGACCAGCAAGATACAGTGACACCAGCTTTATTTTTGAACACATGACAATTCCAGATTCCTGCTGTGAACTTTCCAAGCTCATTGCAGTCATCACTGTGTTAGCTTTTCTCCCTGCTTTTGAAGGAAATTTGGAAATGGAGGAAGAAAAGACAATGCCAAAGAAAGCCCAAGAAAATTCTGAGTTTTGATGCTCGGAACTATTGCATCCTTCACTTCAATTATCTGCCACAGACAATCACATTATCATGGCCTAAATCTCTGTCCAAACCCAATTTCCCTGTACCCCTTGGATTCTGCGAGTTCTTATCAGTGGCAGCTGGTATTTTAAGGATACTCTCATTCAGAGCAGGAAACTAGGTCTTAATGTAAAGGAATGTTCTTCTACCAAGCAATGTATAGATTTATGAATGGACAAACAACATATACAACACATGGACAAACAACATATATAGCTAGAGATTCTTTTGTTACGAGTTAACATGTACTTGTTCTACCCAGAAAGAGATGTCTCCAGACCAGATATGTCAAATGCTCAACGCTGTTCTCAATAAGAGTGCTTTCTTAAGGAAAGCAAGTTGAAGTGTGCACCGAATCTTTCTGGAATAACAAGTTCATCAAACACTTGTCTTCTGAGAGCACAAATGTAAGATCTGAACTCTGATATAAGTGTTGTTGAAGTACTGTGATTGCTAACCAAGGTACAAATATATACTCTCACTTGTCTCCTTGAGAGGAAAACCTCCAGATGTTCTAAAGGATCTCTTAGCTATCAATTTCATACTCTAAATCATCGAGAATTTTCGTATTTCTTGCAGGTAAGTCAGGAACAAGTTGGCAAGCTATTCTATATAAAGACAAATCTCTGAATCTATCCTGACCCTCTCTCCAATTACCTCTCAGGCGAGAATGCAATTAAGATTTAGAGCATGCTTTAACAATTTATACAGCTGAGATTTCAGCTACCTGAAACATATTTTACTAGTCAGTAATGCACAGTATTGGGCTTCAGCTCTAACAGCAGCAGTGTGGCACAGTCCTGCAATCATACAGCCACACGAAATTTCAGCTTCGCTGAAAGGGCAGATATCCTACTTAGGAGCCAGTCAAAAACATGGGAAAGGCAATTAACCTTACAACACCTCTGGTATTTTGAGACAGTCTGACTGCATGAGGGGACCCTACAAACCAAAACCACTCCTGGTAATAATAAGTCAAATTAATCACATCAAAAGAACAAGGCACTTGTTGGGGCCACTTTGTTGTTCTGCTCTGAGGAACAGAGATGGGAAAGGGCCCACATGAAGACAGACACTGATGCCTGCAAACTCCAAGGTAGCAGGCACTCAGGTTAAATGAACATTTTGAGTGGGCTGCCTGTCGACAGAGCATCTCTGAGAGCAGCAAGATGGGTAACTGTTCCTTCTAAAAGAAGGAGATTGGAAGTGAATGAGCTGAGTGGGATGAGTGAGACTGAAATTTCTTGCTGTGCAAATGCAGGCTGTCATAACACCCACGCTTTGAGATTGTCTACCAAAATCCTGGATGATGAAAGTTGCTTTAATCTTGTTGGGCTGGATACCATCAGCCCAGATCTTGAAAACACCACCTTACACCCTTAGAAATCCAATCCATTTGAACATGGTCACTTGCAAGAAGCAGTACTGCAGACCAGAGAGTAGCAGGTTCAAGACCAATTTTGAGTTACTATGCTGTTCTCCTTAACCTTTGGCTTCAATAGTGCATGTGCTTTATTTTCCTATGTTAAAATACAACTTTAATGAAAATAATATGCTGCATAAGCAAACATTATAAACTAAGTTAGCTACATTCCTTCCACAATCCACAACATGAAGGCAACCTTCCTAAGGGGGATTAATGAGAAAAACATTCTGTTGATGGCAACAGACAGCAGGTAGTTTTGGGAGAGGAACACCATGAATCAGACAAAATGTGGTGTACAATGCTGACTCACAGAAATTTCTGTAGTATAAAATATTACAGAGACTTCTCTAAATGAACTGATAAAAAGGCAAGGACACATTTCACTCCCACCACTTTTCACAAGGACTGTTTAATATTAATTTGTCACAGTTATCTATTTGGTTATGCTTCATTTACATCACAATGTTTGAAGCGTAAGTTCAGTACATAACTTAAAAGCCAGTCCAAATCAGCTCTATCTATTCATCATCTCCATTCCCTTTCACATTGTTATACAGAACTGGGGTTGAATTGATGGAGGTACAAAGGTGATCTCAGACCTTCCCATTTCATAAAGCATAAGAATGGTCATAGTTGGTCAGATAAAAAAATCCATTTAATCTAATATCCTATCTCCTAATCAGTGGTTATTAGGAGATGTTTAGAGAAGAGAATAAGGCAGGCATATACAATTCTTCCTCCTGTGGATTGCTGAGCCCTTAATAATTTTAAAAGCAATTTTCCTGAACAGGATATGGTTTCTAGTTACATGCTAATGCTCAACATGTTTTTTCCTTCCAAGTATCCAGTCTTTCCTTGAACTTCAATGAATAAATCTCAAGCACCCTTCTCTCTGCTCCTCAAAAAAATTGCTGCCACTATTTCTGTTTCCACTGTCCAGTATCAAGGAAACAAAGAACAGGAATTAAGAGGTGGGCAAGAGCCTTTCCAGAGGACAGAGCAGGGCGGTGTGAGCTCAGTCCCTTTATTCCCAGTGAGACTGCATTTGGTCCATTACAAGAATATGTATTAATTGTCCTCTTCAGTTAACTTCAATAACAATAACAATTATTTTTCTCCTTTTGACATATATGCTTTTCTGATGGCATTGCCTTCTGTGAATTCAGCTATGGAAGTCACTGCATTGAATTTAAATCTGAAATGTCCATCAGTTTCAGTGGTGCTTATCAACAAATTCCTTACTGCTCTTTTCAGTGGTGGAGGAATAGGACAGGAGATACTTCATACAATCACTGACTGCATGAGTTTATGAAAAGAAAAAGGAAGAGAGCAAACTGATCATTAGCCATGTCAACAAGAATACAGTAAATCTGATATACACATGCACATACACAATGGTATCAGCATTAGCCAGGCTGTAAATTTTATTTCAGTATCAAACAAGCATTTCAGTAATTCACAATTTTCCAAGGGTAAACATCTCTTCTTGTTGAAGGCACAAAACAGGAAGCTATTTCATTCAATTATAATGTTAAATAACAGAGCAGTGAACAACTGCCACTCCATGACATCAGCAACTATCAGAAAAATAATACTGTCCTGTCAGTCACAGCATTATAGAAGGGCTCATTTATAAAGCTTCATGAGTGACTTGCATGCTTACTTTTTTGCCTGCAGAGCTACTGTCCCTGCAGATGCATGGCAAGGAGATGAAGGAACATGTCTATTAGAAGGGTAATGCACACATAAATAACCAATTTGAAAACTCACTGGGTGCAAAGTGGGCTTATTACCACTGTGTATCTAGCTCATCCTTGTTCTTTGGCATTTACACTTCAGAACACAGAGCCCTTACTGCCTCTGGGGACAAAAATCCCTGGTTTTTCCCTTACTCTGGAGAAACCTCCAGGGTGCTTTTTATGGCAAAGGCTCTATTAAGCAGCTCTCAATGCAGAAAAACTGCAATTCTTCTAAAAGTTTTTAGGACACATATAGGATAATATTTGACAGGCAAGATGTCATCTGGCACCAAGAATGTGGCTTAGAGCTCCATCTCTGGGCAAGTACTGCAGGAACAAGTTCTCAGCCCAACAGCACATGAGTGGTGCCAGAGGTATTGTCTTGTGCTCATCCCAAAGAGGAGTCCAGACTGCAGAGCTGTTTCATTGATAAGAAGCTGGGAACTGAGGATAGCTGGGAGATAGGCAGGCAAATAGGACTCTTATATTTGAGGGTCGCTAAAATTCCAACCCTGCACAGAGCACGTCAGCAACAAAGATGTTTGAGATGTCTGCAATGTATTGTGAAAGGGAGAAATGTGAAGCTTTTTCTTTTAAAAAGAGGTAACCTAAGAGACTTTGCACTCTCCTCTTCCTTGTCCAGCAGAAAGAGGCTTATGCTTTAGCATAAGCAGCAGCTGCCACTGTTCCTGGCAGCAGGAAGAATCTGGTGCTGTGCCAGTAACAGACAAAGAGTAATATGTAGGTGCATGTTTGCTGCCAAAACTGCAACTAAAATGGGGCTGAAAGGAATTATGTTAAACTTATCTGCCATTTGAACCTAGTGTGGGTGTGTTGTGCTGAATTTTACTTCATCAGGATCTGCCAGAAGACCAAGGCAAAGAGGAGAGATCAAGTTGGAGTAAGAAGTTCAGTGCAGACTGGATGCCCCCAAATCTGGAATTTCTAATAAAGTCCTTTAAAATATACCCCACCAGATTTAGTCTGTTGAGTGGGTTCAAACAGTGATGTCAGCCTGTATTTCTTTCTGGAAGGGTGAAGCCCTGAGCACAAGCAAAATAAGTAATTGCGTGACAGCTCTGCATCCCCTCAGCAAATTGCTGCCTAGTCTTCCATAAGAGCAGAGGCTATGGAAAGGCTCATTATACCCACTTCATCAGTAAAACTGGGAGAGAAAGCAGGAAGAAGCCATAAGAATAAACAGAAATGGCTGCTTTGAGCTTCATATGTCCTTAACAACATTTAACCCACGTTCTGACTTGGGCCCCAAACTTTGCAGTACAAATCGCTGGATTTGCCTGTTTGCTATATTCCAAACAGATACTCTAGTAGAAGTTTCCTCTTGAAATATGAAAAATCATATGTCTTTTAATATTGTGCTTGTCATTAGATGACCACAACAGAGTGGAAATAAGGAAAAATCTTACCTACCCAAACAGAATAAAAAAGAAAAAGCAAGAGAGATTTGTGAAAATATACCAATACATTCTCAGATGTACAAAAAGTAAGAGTTCTGCTGAAGTTCAACAGATGCTATTACTGTATTTCAAGTTTTATTTTAGAACTATTTTGAAGAAGACTTGCAAGCATTCTTTATTTTAAATTTGCAATTTATACACATTGTCAGTAGTTGCCAATTGCTATTTTAGGCATACAAAGAGCAACAGAGATAAAAGTGCCCTGTCAGTACAATATCTTGAGTACCTCTATAATAATAAAAATAGTTAATTTAGTTGACAGCATAACTCTCAGTAACAATATTTCTACAAATAATTCAGAATCATTAGACTCTTCATGATAAACTTTGTCACTCTACAGCTCAGGATTTCAAAATTACAATCGAATTTTAAATTTTAGGGTTTTTTGCACAGAAAAGTATAGTCTAAAGGCTTGTACTACTTAAATTAAAGCAATTTTATTGTTACAAGTGAATACTAAAAGCTAGTACACGAAAATTCCTCAAAACTAGAAGTGAAAACATTTCCTATTATTTTCTTCTTTTTTTTTTATCCCCTGGTTTTCATTTTATAATATTGGGAAAATGAAACAGGTTTTTGCAGAACATTTGTTTTTCACTCTGGAACAATTCTGTCAGATCCTTTCCACTCAGTTGTCTCAACTCACATTAACAGAGAGGCTTTCAGAAAAATTTCCTACCTCAGCAGAAAGTAAAACAAGTGCCTCTGATATTCACATACAGAAATTCAGTTTAAAAATAGGTGATAAATATACAATTGGGAAGAAGTAGAAGAAAAATATGTGGAATAGAAAGTAGGAACGTACAGTCTTTGTTCTTCTATGCAGTTCTAGTGTTATAAACAGTGAATTAAAACTTCCTCAATACTTTAGGGAAGCAGATGTTAGCAAATCTAAGAAGTCAGAACTGTAAATATACACATGTAGGACTCCATAAGGGTTGCTCTTTCCTTATTTTGTGGCTGTGATGTAATTAATGTTTTTGCTAAGACAGAGTCTCTGTGAGTCAAATATACAACTCTATTACAGACAAACCATAAGTTTAGAAATCCAATGAATTCCAGAGCTTGGAAAGCTGCTATTACAAATGTCAGCAAATGAGCATGTCCGCAGGATAGAAATTACATGTCCCGTTTCAATTCTGTTTGCTTTTGATTCTGCCACTTTAAAATGCTTATAAATGTTCATGGCAGCATGTACATTACTGCTTCCTGCTTTGAGCATGCCATGGGTCACAACAGTAAGTGGGCTCCTCACTGCTTTAATGAAAACACTGTTCTGGTCATACAGGACAGCACTTGATAACAAACTTGGCCTTTCTTCATCTGGCAAGCAACCATTTTTGAATGGTTATACCCAATTGTGCCTTTCCTACTGTATTTTCTTACTGTATCAAGTGTAAGTTAAAAAAATTCAGCATCTCCAATGCTTAAGTGCCAGTCCAAACACCACCAAAAGAATGAAAAAGGTGGTGAGAGTCAGCAGTGCTAAAAAAAGTCAGCATTGCTACCTGAACACAAAAACAATGCCACTGAGGTAAAGGACACAAGCCTATTTTGAGACTCTCTAGCATACTGACTACAATTATAAGGCAGAAAAATAAGTAGTGCTGATGATTGACTTCCCTTTGATGTGAAAAATCTGTCTGAAGTAGAGAATGCCAAAACTGCCAAGTGAGATGTATAGGCATTATCATGCTCAAGATATAAGAATCTTCTTGGAAGTTTACAACAGTTGCCATTCCTTCCTACTAAAAAAATGTATGGCCCAAGTCAGAAGAATCCTGAAATATGTAATAAAACTTGGGTTGAAAAATGGCAGATTTGCAAACTCTATCCACAAATGTCCACGAAGTGAGGGATTTGACACCAATTGGATGGTAAAAGAAGATAACAGATCTCCCATGAGGTATTAACACTACAGGAAGGTCTCTTCTGCCTTCCTTAAAGTCACCACTTTTAATTCCCAACTTGTCTCATAATCCTACAGATGCTGAGTTCCAATCCGACTGACAAAATTAAAACATGCCTTTTCATTGCAGAAAATATTTTCAGGAGAAAAACCAAAAAAGAATCAACCATGTTTTTCATCAAAGTCAGTAAATTTTTTTCACAATATCCAAAATATAGGTGAGAATTTGGTTACACATTGGCTAAAAAGGGACTAGAATAAGAGGCATCTGAACACAAAAAAAAGGAATGATTTTGCTAGATGGTCAATTGTCACAATATTCCTGGCAGGCCAAGTAACTATGATTCAGAGCTCAGAAACTTCACAAAGTCCAAAAGATCTGACAGATAGTTCTGGCATATCTACTGCTAATCCTCACCAGAGCTGCGGACTTGAAATTTTCACTGCCAAGCCACCGGACTAAGCAATACATCTCTTATTTCAAACTTTCCCTCCCAGTGCTATGCAGTGGACTCTGCTTGGGTGGGGAACAGAGCAAGTATGAGATTGTGTAATGAAGAGTACTGGAAAAGATTAAAAATTGAAAACTTCTTTCAAGTGAAAACTTCTGCATGAAGACTATAATTTTACTCTTCCTTTCTGGGAAGCTAATACCAACACTACAGATTCTTAAACTTAATTTTGTAACTTTCAAAAATTTTCTTCTTATTAAAGGCAGTCAGTTTGCCCTTAATGAAACATCACTGAGAGCTAGACTCAAAACCATATTACTCAAAAAGGCCAGAAAGTAAGGCAAACAGATTACCACCTTTCATAGAGAAACCATGAGCTCTTTTGCAGTTCCTTGCAGAATGGGGAGATTTCTTAGGAAATAAAATAACTAGTCCATGATTCAAATTCACTTAAGGGCTTCTGTTAGCCCAGGAAAATTCAGCAATGGGACAGTCCACGCACAGACTACTTGTTGCATGTGCTTTTCCTGTGCTTTACTACTGATAAGGCACCATTGCCAATGACATTTAAGGATGTTTTAATAACAGCAAATCACTCCTACTCTCACTGAAATTTCAACTGTTTATGTACAAATTGTTCTTAAAGGTAAGAGCACTAAAAAGGGAAAGAATAAAACCTCGCCAAAGAGTGTAACTGTAAAACCTACTTGGCCTCCTTATGATATGGGACTGACTGAGAATAAAGGGCAGCATGGAATTGTAAAAAATGACCATTTGCTGAGCTGGCTCAACAGATCTGTGTGTGGAAACCAGCAGGCTGCTCCTGGCATACCAAGAATTCTGTCCACAGATGACTTTTTTTGTGGCAAATCTAGCTTGGACAACAAGGGGAAACCTAGAGTAAGAACACTCACAGATATCCTTGGTGTTATTTTAAATAGAGAAGTAAAGATGAAGATATTTCAAAATCTGATCAATAATTTGTTTTCCCTTTACACTCTGTAAACAAGATTATTTCACCCATGGTATGCTTTATATTTTGAAAGGATCAGCATTGTATAGCTACTTTAATCTAATTGAAATGCACATTAGAAACAGAAACAGATGTATGACAAACAGCTGTATGGCAGACGTTTTCCCAAGCTTCCAGAAAAATAAGAAAATGTAGTATTTGCAAAAAAACAATTATGAAAATGAGCAACACTTCTACTAATATTTTTTTCTGCTTAGTTAAACAGCAAATGTCCCTCAAAACAACAGAATCCTGACAAATTCTTTCAAACCGTAGATCATCACTTTGCAATTCCTAACATCCCCTTCATAAACTGATCACCTTCATTCCCAAATAATTATTACAAACTATTTCTGAGAGAACTGGATTTTTCAAAAGCTAAGTTAAAAATTTATAGAAGCAGAACATGGATCTGAAGATAGGTGTGAGAATAGACTAACCTTATTTCTTCTGGGTGGAAAGTTTTTACCACTGGATAGAGCAGAAAAATCACGCATGCTGAAATACACTATTTCAACACTGATCATGAATAGAATGTAATTTCTAATAACTATTATGATCTTATGGTGGAGGCTTTCTCTTTTATAGCCAATGTAAGCGCAAACATTAGGACCAACACTCAAAAGAGTGAAATGCCTGGTGTGTTCTCTTTCACAGAACACAAGCAGGTTTTTCCTTTTCTGTAACTGCAAATAACTGCCATCAGAAGAAATAGTACAACCAATGCAACAACAACAAAAAAAACCCCAACAACCTAAGGGAGAGCTGTTGATGGTAAACATACTTCAGTCAAATCTATTAATTACACTTCAAACACAAATTTGATTATGAAGGTTTATTGCTGATGGCACCTGGTGATTCAGGTAGGGCAGCTTGCTGAGACTGTTCAATATTGTGCATGTAGGAATCATCAGAAACTTCAGACCTAGCTATTTAATTGGTCCCCAAATTGCAAAACTATCTGGGGGAAGCATGACTTTACTACCCCTGATTAAGTTAGTGTTAAGTTAGTGGATTGCTCAAAATACATATATTGTCAGTTCAGGTAGTTAAATTTCACCTGTCTAAGAAAAGAAAGTTATCAACTTTGATTCTACAAAAAGTGAATAAAACCATTTTGGAGGACTGAAAGCACAGTTTTTCTAAAAGAAAAGCCCTTTCTTTATTACCCTGTGTCAAATATAGCAGTCCCAGTACAGCAGCATTTAGGAAGTGGTCTAAGGCTATCATCTTCTTTAGAAAAGAATATCTGTAATACCTGAGAGATATTCTTGGCATTCCCTTTTATGCAAACAGATAAGTACTGATTTTCTAGTTCCTGATCCTGTCAGTCAATGTTACCTCAGGAAAAACGCTCTTGGAAGCTTTTGAAAGATTGGTCCAAAACCTTTTAGGCTCACTCAAGAAGCCTTTGAAGATGAAAATTTTCTCAGAACTGCTTTAATTTCAACATTATCTTCTTTTGTTGAAGAACACCTGGGACAGCTCTAATTCGAAATATTTTCAAAAAATGCCAAAACTAGTTGAATAGTGTGGTGAAAACCACTGGAAATCACTGACACTAAGCCCCTTTTATGGAGATGTCATCATACAATTCTCAAGTGCCCTGTTTTCCCAATAAACCTTTATTTTTAACTTCAGCACTTCAACCTGCAATTTCCGGAGATTCCTACACTAGGAGTCCTGTAAAACTCAACACCACAGCTGATGATGCAGGAATTTAAGATAAAATATAGGGATTAGAGTCTGAGCTTTTGTGTCAGACATGAACTTATGCTGACAGCGCATTTGCCAACAGTAAAAAGGACTGATACTGTTAATGCACCAGGTGGTAACCACAATAGAAGCCATTGAAAGCAATCTTCAGTAGTTTACATAGTAGTAAAGAGCAGAATGGAAGGACATTAGTGAATATCACAGCACTCTTGGTCTTGGACTTGAATATCCAAATGATAGTTTTGATCAGATCACATTTAGTTTGCTGCTGACTGAAGGCATTCACAAATCACAGGTGCAATCAGTGGTTACCATCAACCTACACATACAGCACTTGTCCTCTCCTCAGCATGTTTCAGGAAACAATTTCAATCATAACAACTAGAGAAATGACAAATTCAAAATCACCAATTATTCACCTACAGAGAGACCATTAAAGTATCCACACAATAATCTATTTTCAAGAATGATTTTGCAAAGATAAAATAAAATACACTACATGTGAAAAGATCAATCACTCATATCCTGAGCTCACATTCATCCTCCCATCCCCTGTAAAGCTTCCAGTGGACTCTTCTGGCAAGAGAACAACAGAAACACTGGATTCCTACTGTATAACTTTCTACTGCAATTGAAATTTTTCCATTATTGGTATTGATATTTTGATATTTGGAATCTAAAAATACCCAAAAAGTGTAGCATTGCCATTGAGGATGCATGTGTTTCTCTCGTCTTTCTTATAGCCACTTGCTGTCATGACCTGATGAACAACCTCTGGAGAAGACAAAAGTACTCAGATTACTATGGATGACAGCATAAAAAATCAGAATAATGGAGCTGGAACAAAAACAATTTCACTCCTTTCAGTATTAGGGCTGCCAGATAACTGCATGTAGTGTCTCAACTACTGTTAGAAAAGAGAACTTGCCCAGAAATTCTTGGTTTCCTCCCCTTTGTGTTTGACCTGGTTAAAAATTAGCATTGCTGTTTTGCTTAGCTCTTCAGCTAATATAAAGGACCTACTTCGCAGTAAGCCACAAAGCCAGCCATACAGCACTGAGAAAGCACTTTTTAATTTACTGCTAGAAAGCTGGCCAGAAGAACATCACACACTGGGCTGAAATCTGCCTTTGGATGCATTAGAACTTAATCTCACTAGAATCAACAGGACCCAGCATGTACAGCCAGAGAAATAATTTAGTCCATTAAATTCATGCAATTTACACACAATCAGTGGCTTCAGAGTTTTACATTTGAGAGGAAAAGGAAGACAAAGGAGGTTTAAAATAATCAAAATATTCCTATGTGGATGGCTATTACTGTCTCAAATTAGGACAAACTTGAAACACAAAAGATAGCTTAAAATATTTCAGATAAGTTTAAAATAAAAAATTGACTGAAATATTTGAGTTCATATTTAAAGACATAGAAAACTCAATAGACTTAAAACTCCTGTTTCAAGTGAAGATACACTTCTTTTATTGAGGTCCGCTTCTGGTACCATCAAACTGACCATTTATGGTCTCTTTGGAAACATTATATATATTTTTATTTATATATATATATTGAAACATTTTCAAGGAAATGAAGAGGCAGAGATGCCTCAGGAAATAAGATGCCTTGCAACCAAGAAAAAATATGATCACTATTGCTGTTTTCTTATTAAATGTGTAGGATAAATCTCTGATATGAGAGAGACAAACATTGCATATGAAGTCCACATATAGTATAGAAGTATGATTTCTGCTATGATTTAATGAGAATATCAGCTGCAAGATCTGGGACAGAATAAAGTTTGTGGCTTTATAAACATGGATGTTAAAAGACAGCCAGGTTCTACAAGGTGTAGTGTACCACCCAGTAAGTGCTGAACATTTAATCTATTTTTCCCTGAATGACAATCTCAGTGAAAGAGACATTAATTCCAAATGGAGGTTGTAGGCAGATGCTGTGCTGCACAAGTTTTGGGGGCTATTTCTTTAATAGTGAGAAATGTTTTAAGGAAATAGAGTGACACATTATTGACAATGTTTTTCTGTTTGGTGCCATAACTCAAAACCTTGTTCTGATGAATCAGTACATACACTAAATTATCCTACTTACTTTTATGCATGGAAAAGACACACCAGAAAGCATTATGTTAGCCAGTTCAACAGCTGGCCAGCAGACAGCCTGAACACTGGGACACAGTGGAACAGGGAGAAGGCAGTTGAGGAAGGGTATAATACCTATTGGGAGTGGGAATTATGGGCAGGGAAGGAATGAAGAGAAAAGCCTGGGCAGAGGATTCACCCACTGCTCTAGGGAAGTCAACAGATTTCAGAAAAAGGGAGTGCTGAAGAGTAGCCCTGACAGAACACACAAGTTGAGGTCTTTTTAAAAGTTTAGAAACTCTGGTATTTTTTGTATACAGCAAGTAGAGTCAACTTTCCTTTTTAGTTTCTGGTAACTCAAGGAATTTCAGTTTATTTAACTGATACAGAACTTATACAGGAATTTCCTCAAGTTTGGTGGCCTGGACTCCTGAGTGTGAGCAGCCTCTACCAACTGTACCTGCCTGTGTGAAATACAATCCCACTGCTACAAGGAGCATTCACATCCTTTTCCTGGAAGAGAATGTGAACACAGGTTATGGGTTTGGATGCATGCTTTGAATCCCACTGCACTTCCTCACATGCAGGTAGTCCTGTTTACTCTTGTCTAGAAATGCAAATAAGAAATTCAAGTCCCTTTGGGAAAGCTCCTAATAAAACTTCGACTAGTTTCCTAAAATCACACACTTTCTAGAAGATAGAAGAAGATAATGTTTGACCAGCCAACATTACTCCATTTAGCACAAGTGAAATGCTGGAGAAAAATAAATGGAAGCAAATTATCACCTTGAGATTAAAAAAATCCAACTTTTCAGTTAATTAATTTAATAAAAGAACATACAAGGTAGAAAATCTATGCATTTAACACTCTCAGATATTTTAAAGGCTATAAATAACCAAAAACATATCCTCACAGAGGTGATGGAAATATGCAATGAAACCTCTGGCAAATCTTTCCCAGTGCACAGAAGAGACTTTTTAACCACTGATTTAATTTTACACATATCAAGAAATAATTTCCTAGTGCTCTTTCTAATTAAAAGCATTTATTTAATGAATTTGCTCTTACCCTGATCCCCACTTTGGTCAGCATTTCTGTGGAACCCCTATCACCCATATGTCCACCACAGATTCAAGGGTCAGCCTAAATGACTTAAAGCTTCCATATCCTTTGTGTTTATTTCTATAGTTCTCCATAATAAATGTACACTGGCTACTGAGTTTGTCAACTGCAAAGAAGACACAGTTTCTTTGATTATCAGTGTTCTCGCTATTTGGTAAAACAGCCCAAAAAAAGAAGTCTGAAGAGAAGACTGTTCTTATACTAACCAACCTGGAGTTTATGCGTGACTCTTTCTGAGCTGAGTCCTGGGAGTGAGGAGAAAAAAAACAACCACTGTCCCTTAACTACCCATGCCATGTACCCAGAACTCTGGAAATTTAACACAGTGCTGTTTTATCGTATCAGCATGACTCTGCTTTTAGCTCTATAGACACACAGAGAAATATAACATGTGCTGTTTCTTTAAGCAGACTGAGTGTGTGTTTACTGGGATTTTTCAGAAATAAGCTTTTTAGATGGGAGGAAAATACCTATCCTGCAAGGTGAAAGCATGTTTTTTACTTCCTCAGTTTTATATTATCATGAATTACTTATGGGCCTCATTAAAGCAAAAACCCCATTTGTCTGCATATGTATATGCTTGTATGTATTGCAAAAAAACACACCAGCATGCATACGTTTCATACATGTAAAACACAGATGCATAATAGATCTAAGTTAGAGGGTATGGCTATATAGAAAATAACCACCAAATAATTAGAAAGGGTTTTCTTGATTAAAACCAGAAAAGGCATGCATACTAAAAATGCAAGAATACATAGGTTGAACATATAAACTGGTGGAAAAATTAGTCTAGGAAAAGCTGACAGTAATAAAAAGCAGACAGTTAAAATCTTACTGCAAACAGTCTAGTTTAAAGCTGGGAATCTTGAGCATCTATTAAAGTGAAATGCAGGATCATATCAAAGAAAGGCAGAACATTAAAATAACCAGAAATGGAAAATCTAGAATATCCTCTGTTTAATTCTACCAGCAAGAAAACAAACACAAATTTTGCACGCTGCATCACGTCATACACCACCTTAATTCAGCTACATTAAAATGAGTTTTCCTCAAAGAAAAGCTCATATTCAGACTACACCTTTAAAAAGCTCATGTTTTCATTGTTTGGGTTTTTATATGAAGAAAAAACAAGACTGCATCAGGAGTTGTACATTTTTATGCTTAATTTGATAGTTCAGCACTTTTGCAGTTGACTTTGCAGCACACACAGACCAGTTTCCTCACGCTTTCCCGCTTATTTTTCAGTACTCAGGAATTCTTAAGCACATTGCACAGTGCATACACAATTTGTAAGGCATGCTCATCATCACTTGTTCAGCTTTACGCACCAAATGAGACACGCTTCAGGTTTCTATGTGCGCATCTCACAATGATGTTTTAAAATTTTATCACCTAGTTTCCAGGGAGCTGAGGCTTTGAATCTATATTTGAAATACCACCTGAACTGGTGAAACATATTGGTATTCCACACACAGCCTCCTGCTGTCATTCCACTGCTGGCATGGGACAGTCTTCATCAAGACTTAGAAAACCTCATTCAATATTCCTCTCTGGAGGATCTGACACTTACTGTGAATTCTGCTCTTCAACTTAAATACCAGTGTCTGTGGCAGGCCAATTCTATCATTGCAGATACAGCATCCCTCAGGCGAGGTCCAACCTTTCTCTTGCAGTGCACCCAGGGATTAGCTTGACTTCCCCTAAATTCTCTCCAGTGCACAGTACAAGCTAATCTTTCCTGTAGGAAGCAGGAGATGGGGTTGCCATGACAACAGAGCACATTCTAGCAGTGGGACCACTGAGATGAGCTGAAAAGACGACAGTGAAACATGCACTCAGCCTTCCTCCGGGGCTATGGGCTTCTTCCTCCAGGATTTAATTCCCCTGCAAGTTTACTGACAGGCTAGGAGGTTGATTAGCTATGTATTTTGCTGTGGGGAGATTACTAGTTAAGAATATGGTTGAGAGATCATAGCATTACTTAATGAAACTGCCATTCCTCCTTACATTAAATTGCTGATTTAAGCGTGGCTGCTTTTAAACCACTGTTCTTTCATACACATTTGTCCTACACTTGGTCAACACTAACATCTCACTGTAATACAGTCACAAGCCAAGTCCTGTGCTTCAGCTTCAGTTTTCCAGCATATTAGGCACGGTTTTATGCTCATACACACACATGCTCATATACACACATGCACATAAAGAGCCCAGTGTAACATCTGTGTTTGGAGCTCAAAGGGTTCTGCTTGTGGGGGAGGGAGCACCAAGAAAAGCAAGGCACAGCAGCCACGTGTCTTATACAAACGACACAACAGCCACAATAAGCTTTGGGAGCCCTGTTCATCAGGCAAAAGAAAATTGAGTAATCTATACTGTAAATATCAGCTATTTTCTGGCCCAGAATAATGTCTGAATCCTACGCTTTTAAGATTTTTTTTCTCAATGAGAATAATAGAAAGCTTTTTAAGCACTTGCATTTCAATTATTTACATGTTTTTAATTGCTCGATCAAATTTTCATGCAGAATGTTTTTCTTTGTGTTTTAATTTCTCTTGCAAAATCACACAACACATTATTGTGGTAAATTCCTGGGGGCTGGACCATGACTGTCTCTTCTCCCATTATATCAGAAACAAGCGTGTCTCAGTGTGCTTACACCTTAAAGACACAGCAACCGAAAATTTTCAGTTTCTAATCATGTTTTTAAGTCGTTCATTTGCCCAGGAGGGAATCCTGCCTCCTTTGTGCTTTCACTTTGAGCATGTAACGTGTGGCCATGCACTGAACACCCATCATCAGGCAATACCAGTCCCCTCAGTACATGTAAAAGTTTAACCTATTCACGTACAAAAGAACTGTAGATGAGCCAAATCCACACCATCTGAATCCATTTCTCTCTCTGGAAATTTTAAAAGAAAAGAACCTCCATAAAGGTCTCTGACACAAGAAAGAGGAGGAGCCTAGGGGTTGCATTTAGCCAGAACTCCTGTAGGAAGGGAAGGTGGGGGTGGATGAAGCAGTGGGAAGATGTGTAATAGCTTTCCCTCTACAGCAAGTTATACAGGACAGTGGGCAGGTTAGCCCCACTCATCTTGGCAAACCACATAAGGCCAAGAATTTGGCTGGAGAGGGAAGGTACCATGTTGGGGAGGCACCTTGATGACTGGAATGTGTAAGGAAATTTTTGGGAGGTCTGGGAGGATGGGGGCATGTGGAAGCCTGGGCCAGGATCTCTCAATGATCATTAATCAAATCACTGGTTTTATCCTGCTATACTACACTAATTGCATTTACACTGAGAATCCCTCTGACTAAACCCAACCAAAAAAAACCCCAACAATTCCTTTTCCATGGCTATGCAATATCATGCCTCCATAACCTTGAAAAGTATCTCAGTGTTACACAACCCTTTAAAGTTTAACCTTAATTTGGATTTTAACATGTGTCAGGAATATATATACACAAAACAGTATCCCTCAGAATCTGCTGGCTCTGACTCATCCCACAGCTTGCTATGAAGATGAATTACACCACACAGTACAGCACCTGTATTTATTATCATCTAATTATTGTTAGGCTTTACTTTTTTTTCCACTTTTCCATTCAAGTTCTATCCAGCTGGAGAAATGCCAAATCATGTAAGCGACATATGGTTTTGCTTTTGAAATCACCCAGCCAGAATTCCTAAATACTGAAAAATCTGTGCCTAAATAACTTTCAGCTTGAAAGACAATATTTTACACCTTCAATTCCAGCGGGAAACACTGGTATTTGTACATATGCAAATTTTTTTGAGGAAAAGGGGCATATAATCAGATGTTGAATGATGTTATAGATTTTTCCTGTCACATGCTGTCTCCTCACAATGTGAAAAGAACAGTTAACAGCAAGATTAATACTGTGAAAGTAGCTAAACTACTATTATGCTTAATGAAAGTAAGGTTCTGTTTCTTTTTTGTTTCATAAACTGTATGACTGAAGAAACAGTAAATATTGCCCTTAGAATGCAAACATTCATTTCTCAGTGCTCATGTGCAGATCTTCCATTTAACAATACTGTACCCTGTGTTCCTGGAAATTCAGTCTTTCAGCCAGGTACAAAACACAAGTATTATGTTTGTTTAGTTGTTGGATAAGGAAGGGATTCCCCTGTTGGCACCCTAAACAAGTTGCACGCAGCTACTAAATTGGGTCCAAACTATTCCTGACCATATTATTTTCATTTCTAGCAAAAACTTCTTGTGTTGTATTTCAGATGAATACCCAAATCATTCTCTCAGAAGGAACACACCCTCTTACACGGATGTAAAGTAACAAAAGTAATTTAAATGAGCTAAGTCTGGAGATCTCCTGGAACATCCAAGAGCTCACATGTATTATCACTGCATCCATAAATCCCTGAGTATATCCAGGAAAAAGCAAGTGGTTTGGTAAACCTAAGTGGAACATGCCAGAACAGAGGATAAGATAAAATGAATGCTGAGGACTTAAATATAAGTGATCTACTCTAAGAAGCAGCACTTAAGTGTAGGAGCAAAGCCTCACACTTTTAAGGCTTGAGTGGAATAACCCACTCCAGTCCTTAGCAGAAAGTGCCCCCACCACTTAGGTCTCTCCTAGCTTTTCCAAAGGTAGAATTTATCAAGATTGGTGTCTGAATTTTGCTGTTTGTTTACCCTATTGCTTGGAAGAGGATGAGTGGCACAACAGCCCCTTTTCCTCTCAACAGGATACCCACAGCTCAAAGACAAGATGTGGAAGGTCAGAAGACACATCCTGTCCTATGTTTCTGCATGAGTTCACAGCTTTGGCCTCAAATGAGAAGTCTGACGATTTGAAAATAAACAAGAAAAAAGGAAAATAAAACTATATATAGGTTCAACATGAAAGGTGGACATAAGAAAGTGAAGGTTATTGTTTTGATTTCTTGTCTTTTTCTTTATTATGCTTAACTGTGAAATCATAAATGAATTCTCAATTTTATTATATAATTTTTATACATAGCTGTTCACAGAGTCCTTTAAAACCTGTGGATGAAAGAAAATATCATTCTTCTTTTTAAGAACTATTCATTTGAGATTAAACAGTGCTAAATGCTGAGCCCTGAACAAAAGGATTAAGTCTTAAGCACGTTTAAGTCTTGCTGAAATAGAGCAACAGTGTCCAGTACTTTACAGGATCTAACCTGTGATTTGGGGTTTTTAATCCCCTAATTCCCTACCCTTTCCCTTCTCTTTTTAAATATATCTTGGAAACCGAGATCCTGCTTTTGCCAGATGAATTGGTTCTATGGAACAGAGTGACCTGCAGTCCTTGTGCAGTGATACATCAAGCAGCAGCCTACACCCAGTGCAAGCTGTACCACCAGCTTCTGACAGAAAACACTCAGACTTCATATTCTAAGCACAGAACTAATGGCTTAGAGCTAATCACCTGCATACACCTAAATCTGTAAATGAAAAAGACGGTTTTGCTTCTTTACTTCAAGACTGCTTTCTTAAACACAATCTGGTTTATGGGGTTATGAAAATGTGTCATAAAATTAAGCATTTCCAACCTATAATTTTATCACTGGATCATTTAGGCACAACAGAACATATTTCCAGTACCTCTCACACTTTTTTACCTCCCTGTAGTCCTTCTCAGTTCACCGACTTTACTCAACGTTTACAAATAGGAGTAG
This sequence comes from Acridotheres tristis, assembly GCA_037013685.1. Lineage (NCBI taxonomy): Eukaryota > Metazoa > Chordata > Aves > Passeriformes > Sturnidae > Acridotheres > Acridotheres tristis. The sequence continues at coordinate 107,668,655 of CM072886.1, forward strand.
GTATCAGCAGAATCAGTGTTCATGAACTTTGAATCAAATTAATTTGTAAGTAATGACACTTTCCAGAAGATCCATAGGATTTTTTTAATATGCAAAATTATAAAGAGTGCTGTGATTTCATTCTATAAACCAAAGGAACTTATAGAGAAAAACTAAAACAGCCTGTACTTGTAAAATTGTAATATAATTTTATCTTTTTAACCAAATGCTTTGCATTTTATGACTCTAGTGCAAAGGAAGTACTTGCTGAAGGGATAAAGCTACCCCATTGTGAGACATGGACAACACTGAACAACATTAAATTACTTCTACACTGAAATTATAAATACAAGATGAGGTCAGATGTCTCATTAAGATGTTCTTTTCTCTAGATCTTTAAGATTAGTTTATCACATTGGGAATGGTGGAGAGGCTTAGAAAAGATAAAAGTGCTCTTTCAAATGTTTGTTGCTTATACAGCTTCTAAAAACTGAATTTCATAACTTTTCTAAATAGGCAGCAGGATTGGACTGAGAAATCTCCAGAGGTGCCTTCCAAATTCACCAATTCCATGATTCCTTCTGTGAGTTATATTGACTACTTTGTGGCAGTACAGTCTCTGCTGAGTGAGAGCAACAGTAAGACTATACTATACTTCTATCTGATGGACATTCTTATTTAAAAAGAGGATATATAGAAAATAACAATGACTTTAAAATACATAGTATTTCCAGCAATAAGCTCTTAATACTGTCTTGCAAGAGGAAAAGCACAGATATACTCTCCCCACCCTGACACGAGCCAACAGCCACAGGCAGGATGAAGAAGAGAGGGAACATGTTTCCCCAACTTACCCTCCCACCATCCAGCTCCATTGTCACAGAATCCTGGAATCAATTAGGTTGAAAAAGATCTCTAAATCGTTGAGTCCAACCTTTGACCAATCAACACCTCGTTCAAGTAGACCATGGCATTTAGTGTCACAGTTCAGTCATTTCTTGACCTCCAGAGCCAGTGACTCCATGACCTCCCTGGACAGTCCATTCCAACATTTAAAAAACCTTTCTATGAAGAAATTCTGACCCTTTACTGAACCACACACAGATGTACTCTACACCAGCCACAAGCTCAGAGAATTTTTCACACAGTAACACTTTTGACTCCTCACAGGTTTGAGCTCCTGCCACTTCATCAGTCCACAGTACATTGTGTTACTGTGCTCCTGCAGAGAACCCTGTTGTTCAGGACAGTTTTGTACCAATGTGACCAGTGAAGATCTCTGATTTTTTTCATCTGCAGTTCCCTGGATACCAGCTACAGCATTGTAAGGTTCACATCTGCTATCTTCCATTTCAATACAAGATGCTTTGAAGGTCATACTATTTTTTGTCTAAAAATGTAAAATGCAAGTGTGAGCATTAAACTCTACATTCCCAGTTAGGGAATTCAAGGCACGCGTACTTAAAATATTTAAATTAAATACAATCTGGGTACAATCACAAAAAGGTTGCATTTAGCACCATGTAAATTTGGACAAATGAAAGTATTCAACCTATTCACACTCTGAGATAACAGAACTCATTTACAAATGCATGTTTTGCAAGCTCAGTGTTCTTGCTGTTATACAGTGTTGAAGTATATTCTCTGAATTTATAGCACAAAACATGCCAGAGTTCAAGGAGTGTCTGGATGACACTCTTAGTGATACAATTTAGGTTTAGACAGTTCTGTCTCTTCTGAAAGTTCAAGGAGTTGGACTGGATGATCCTTATGTGTCTCTTTAAACTTGAGATATTTTATTATTCTCATATTCTTATATTTACATTTAACACTAGTAAAGAAACTAATTGATTTGTTTATTATTATGAATTTTGCTCTACAGGCTCATGTCTTTGTGCATAAGCTGTCCAAATGGGAAAGTATCATGCAGTAGTTTTCAGACAAAAGAAAAAATTAAGACATCCAGAGTATTTATTGTTTTATTCTTTCATTATTCAGTCACTTCAGTCAAAAAGCAGCATCTCTATGACACTCTGCAGTCTGATTTTTTCAGATGATTTTAAAAATGCAGGAAACCTAAGTTTTTATTGTTTGAGCATTAAAGAAATTTAAATACTACCTTTAGTTAAGAAAGGAAAACTTAATCTAGATTAGCTTTATTGAAGCAATTTCTGCTTCATCACTCATATTTATGACATTATGGGAAATTATCAATATGATAAATGTTTTCTGTAGTGCTCATGGTTTCAAATGAAATTAATTTTAGAAGCTGCATTAAATTTCCTTCTTATTACTCCAAATCATGTCACTACAGTACTATGGATGACCGCCTGTGCATTTCTGTGTTTAAATGTGTTTAGGTCTGTTTTCAATGCAACAGGAAGTCTGGTTTTCGATTATTTAATACTTGGTCTTTTTAGAAATGTACAGCTTATTTTCCCATATATATCAATTTAGCTTACTATTGAGGAGAAAGACATTGACATTAAAGAAGTTGGAAATGGATGCAACAACACATAGTAAGACGACTGAAGTTTCTGTAAACAAGCAACTTGGAAAGACCAAATATGCCTCTTTCCCAATCATGCCAGACAGGAAGTTCTGTTTAAAGCTCCCTGAAAGGCTTTCACAGAATCACAGAGTAGCCTGGCTTGGAAGGGACCTTAAAAATCCTCTAATTCTAACGTTAGCCCTCTGCCATGGGCAGGGATGCCTTCCACTAGACCAGATAGCTGAATTCAAAGTCACCTCCAGCCTGAGGCCTTGAACACTTCCAGGGATGGGGCATCTGCAACATCTCTGGACAACCTGTTCCAGTGCCTCACCACCCTGATAGGAAATAATTTCTTCCTAATATCTAATCTAAATGTACTCTTTTTCAACTGAAAGACATTTTCCCTTGTTCTTTCACTACATTAATTATTGATTCAGAGCAGGAGAAAACATTTTAAGTAATTTCTCTTAAAGATCATGGTAAATAACAAATTTTACATAAACCTTATTTGCTGATGACGCTTCTCATGAAGTTGCCATTTATGACAGACACACAGAAATCAAGATCCAGTAACAGGAAAAGTTAGTGGCCCAGGAAAGTGACAAAAAAGAATCCCAGTTATTTATCTTTTTAAATCTAAGGATAAATTCTTGGTATAAGACCATGAAGATCAAGATCCAAAGTGAAGCAGCTTCTGCTCTATTTCTCTGCATATCTATAAAGAGGCATGAAGTATATGCTATCCAATTCTGGCTTGACAAAGCATCATACTCAAGGAACACCCAATAAGGGAAGGTAATTGAATATTCACATTTTCATTCTGGTTCAGTAGACATCAGGGTATTTGCGAGAAAGTTACTCATGTTATCCCATGGCTGCTGAATGACAACTGAGGAAGAGAATGTAGTGAAGCTAAAGAAAGTGCAAGCTGTAAAACAGATAGCTCACAAACACCAGGTACAACCTTTTAAACACAGCTGACCTGTATCCAAATACCTGCATTGGTTCTTTGCTTTGCTATGAGGTGCACCTCTGGAAGACTTGTATGAGATGATAAAACAATAGCATTTCAAAAGGACATGAGGAAGAGTGTGAGGAAAACTTCTTGATTTTTCCACCTTGTTCCAAAGCTCTGTTAAGCTTCATCAGCAGATCTAGAAAGAATAATTCTTTGGCCCTGGTAGGTGCAACAACTAAGCCAGTTTCTAGAGAGGAATTATGTAATTCTAATTTAAATTGTTATCTTACATCACCAGAAAAGAAGGCAGTTGACTGATTCAGTACAGCTGGCATTAGACTCAAAGAATGACATGAAAAAAATATTCCAAGGACATCTACCCTGAAGCGAACCACTTAGGCACTGCAGATAAGAAAGCCAAATAAAGGAAGATGAGACTTGATAGCATCACCTGGGCCAAAACCTCGGCTTACTCCGTCTGCTAGCAAATGCTCACAGATAGCTATCAATGCTAAGGAATATCTAATAGGGACAGAGTGGGAATAAAACTGACCTAAGAGTACTCACCATGGAGGAGGAATGGGAGGGGGAGAGGGATAACACATCCATAGTGCACCCTCTAAAACAGAAATACCAACAAGCCTAGTGTCCCCTGTGCAAGACCAAAGAGATGAGGGTAATCCTGATGACTATTGCTACCAGCCTAGTCTCATCCATGCAGTGCAGCAGTGAGATGCAGGGTGGGTTTATTGTTAGTTCCCATCCACGCATGGGTTCTGAAACTCCCACTAGTAAACACGATTCAGGAACACTGCTCCCCACCAGTGTTCACACATAAAGGCTTTCATTACATCAAAATGAGAATGGCAACATTTTCGCCCTGCATCTCAGACTTACAGATTTTCACTGACAGACTAAAGTCCCTTTGATTTTGTTTTTTTAAAATTTTTGTTCACATTTCCTGCCACCAAATCACTAAAAGGTCATGGGTAGACAGAGAATCACTTTCTAGAGCCAGTGCCCTGGGGTACTGGTTCCTCATGAGAAGGCTGGATGCGTGCTTCTGGCTTGCTCTTGCAGAGCTGGTACGCTGGTTTGACATTGCCAGTAGGCACATCTTGCAGGGCTGCCTGCAACACCTGCGTCTCCACTGAGCTCTGCCTCCAAGGCATATATGAGTGTGTCACTCTGCACAAAGACGGGGATGAGGGTGGGCACAAGCAGCTCCAGCTGCAGCACGGAGCAGCCCCTGAGGAACACGCCTAAGCACTCCAGTGCCTGTTTGGAGGAGGCAGGCACATGCGGTTCAGGCAGTGACTCCTCACAGTTTCTTTTTTCTTTTAATGAGCATCATCAAACTGAGACAGGCTTTTTTTGTTGTTGTTGGTTTTTTTGGGGGGGGCTGTGTTTGTGGGTTTTGGTTTTTTTTTTAGAGAGATTGCTCTTGCCGTCTGAGAAAGGTTAAGGAAAAGAAAGTCAGCATGTCAGTGGTGTACAAGAGGGGAATAAATAGAGGAAAAAAAGGGACAGAAGTGAAGAGCCAAGAACCTGCCTATTCTTTGCCCTCAAGTAGTTTTTCTTTTGGTTGATTAGTTTGGGGATTTTTTTTAGGATTTCTGCTTAACATGTCTGCACATATGCCTGAATTAGCACGTACATGCTCCCGCTTCTATCAGGTCACTGTTATGGCAGGCATATGGCAGGTACCCCATACATGTGGGTCCCCATAAAAACCCTGGCCTGAAAGCTTACCACTGAATCAAGCAGGACAAAGAGAAAATACATGGATTTAAAATATTATCCCTTCCATTCTCCAGACAAAAACCAAGACCAAAAAAATCAAGACCTGACCAGGGCAAAGATTACTAGGAAGGAAATGCAAACCCTTCAAATCCCTGAATCTGCATCTCCCCCTCTCATGACCAGAGCAGGGATTGCACACTTCCATATTTATGATCACTTCCATAATGCTATTTTTGCTGTTTAGCTATTTTTTTCTACCATATTTTTTCTACCACACCAAAAAGGGTAATTTTTTTCAGAGGTACATTTGTTTCTCTATGTAACTACTGGTGTATCTATTAATATGGTCTCCATTAAAAAAAAAAAAATTAAAAAAAAGAGTTGCAAATTGTAAGCAGTAAGAGACTCTAAAAAGCCTCAGGATGGTTGACTTGAGCATGTTAGCACAAAATAATCAGAAGCTTTTCAGTAAAGAATTCTACTTCACCGATGGCAAAAAGTGTATTAAGCAACAGGGAGAGATAAATCAAAGATTTAAGCTACACTTAGTTTTTATATTAGTTCATTAGGATAATTAGGACTAGGTAGGCCAAAAATCAAACAGCAGGCTCACAATACAGTCTGCAATTGAACACTGCCTTTTCTTCCTGTATTGCTAAAGTCTCTCTGATGTTCTGCTAGATGAAGGGAATCTCCTCACTTATTTTATCTGCAAGACTTTGTTTTCTTGATACTATGCACTGTATTCCATCAAGTATTTGACTAGATGTAATGTCTGGAAATCTAAAACCAAGCACAAATAACCACAGTGGGTCAAGCAAAGATTCATCTGGCCAAATATTCCAATTTTAAGCAGATGTTGGGCAAATGACCATAGGAATAGCAAAATATGATGATTTTTCTCCAACTACATCCTTGCAGTTTTCAGCAATCAATGCTTTATCATCTTCTCTGAGGGAAGTTTTTTAAAAATATATCGAATAGCCATCAGTTGATCTATACTGACTATGTTCACTTCAGAGTTTTTGCTTCTGCAATATACTGTGACACTAATATCTCAGCTTAGAGATTGCCTGCGTGCAAAATTGTCTTTTGACTTTTATGGTCTCACTGTCTGATCATTTTATTATGACACAATTTCTACAGTATTAGAAACAGTATAGAATAATACCATATTTACCACTACACACCACTTACAACTGTACAAACCTCTGTCATACCACTCCCTCAGGCATACTTTTCCCTAAAATGAAATGTCCAGGAGTTTATTTAATGTCTCTTAATTTCACAGCTCTTTCTATTATACACATTCTTCATAGTGTCTTCTCTAGGCCTACAGCATTTTGTGATAGCATTTGTTTTATAACATCAGTTTTCAAGGTGTGATAATGTAATTAAGTTCAAGGAAGCACACAGAATGTAACATGATAACAAATTCATATTCTGTATGCACATTTTTGCAGTGTTTAAACAGAGTTTTAAGAAGCAGAAAAGATTTTTAGCTAACATTTCTCCCTAAGTGTACAAATATGAGATCAATGTATGTATAAAAGATTTACAAGCTGCTGATTGAGAAGTCAAAATCTGCTACTCTTCCATACAAAGCTATCAAAGAACATACAAGCTTCTTCTGCAGAATATACAAGCTGTTTTTAAAGCTTCCATCAGTGGCTCTGATGAACTGGACTCACACTACAGGCTGTCAGGATTCACAGATATACATTTCCAACTAAGAAAGCGTACATGGCAATACAGCAAAATGCTTTCAACTCTTAAAACTCTTCCCTCCTCTGTTTAGCACACATCTCTAAGAAATACACCAAAGAACACATCACAGATGACCTCAGCTTTTGTATGGTAAATAAAGATAACATAAGTCCTTAAGAAAGCTTATTCCCAAACAATATGGAGTGTATACAAAACTGAAGTTACACGTGCAAAGAGGTAGGAAGCCAAACCTGTTCAGTCAGTAAATGATAATATACAAAAAAGAGGATGCATCCTAACTCTGTCTTCATATTATAGATTCTGCAGTTAAGGCTTTAAAATTTCACAGTATGAAAATATATTGGCAGTCATGCACTGGTTACTATTCTAGAAGATCCCAGGAGATGGTATTTATTTCTGAGGATAGCCTCCTGGGAGATTCAGTACATCTCTTCCTGAGCTTCCCGAGGGGACAGCAGTCAGACAACCTCACTTCAGCATCCTGCAGTACAACACAAACAGCATCATGCAGGACATTCACTCAGCACAAGCAGCCAGCCACTGCCAGTGTCTCATTAGGCTGTCACAGCAAGTAAAGGCTTCACACAGGGGTATTAGTATTCCAGTCACTGAATCTATGGTATACAGAAAAGTTGTCTTTTCCCTTCACATATTTATATGTGTATTACTCTATACCAGAGGGAAACCCCTTCCAAGGCTTTCTTTCACCCAACTTGCAGCACACAAAGCCGGGTCCTGTCTCTAAGCCACAGGCCTGAGGCTATTTAATTTATAGACATTCTAGCCTTAAGTGAAATACACAGTATGTAGATTCAGTCAATAAAACCAGCACCAATTATGGCTTTTTCCAGCATGGTATCCATATGGAATTCACTGTATCTCTGGTATTTAATAAACGCATTTAATATGAACATAGCATCTAATATAAGTTGTGAAAGTTTCTGATTTCACAGATTAAATGAAAAGAATAGATTAAATGAAAAGAACTTCAGAAACCTGAATTACTTGTCCATTAGTTTCACTTTCATGATATCAAGTGCCCCAAATTAGAAACCCAAGGTTCTCAAAACTACTAGAGAAATAATTTATGCTTAGGAATAAATGAATCCCCAAATCTGCATTGTTTAGCAAAATGGATTTTTGCATTTCATTTAAGTGTTTCATTGGGTCTTGCTTGAATGAGCATTTCTGCTTATGGCTCTCCTAAAAATCAACCGCATTTTCTGGAGAACTGAAATTTAAAAATGAAAAAAACCAAAACAAAAAGAAAAACCCAAACAAAAACACTACAAACAAACAAAACAACCAAACCAACCAAACAAAAGCTCTTCTTGTTAATTTAGTCAAACTAACTGGCAACAAACAAGAGGAGCTGGAAGACATTGTGCAGCAGGAACAACTGGAGCTTTATGATGGTGGTGATACAGCTGAGTGGTTTTGGGTAAGAATGAGGGGCAAGGCCAGCAAGGCAGGTGTGATGGTGGGAGTCTGTTACAGACCACCCAAACAGGAAGAAGATGAAATATTCTAAAGGCATATGGGAGAAGTCTCACTATGACTATATGCTGTTCTCCTCAGGGCCTTCAACATACCAGATGTCTGATGGAAATACAGTGCAGTGGGGACGAGACAGTCTAGGAGGTTCCTGGAAATGTAGAAAACTCCCTGACAGAGCTGGTGATTAAGCCAGCTAGGGAAAATGCCCAGCTGTACCTGTTGTTTATGAACAGAGAAGGTGCTGTGATGGCTGGAGGCCATCTTGGGCATAACAATCACAAAATTGTAGCTTTAATTCTTGGAGAAGTAAGGAGTGGTGTTAGCAGGAATAACAACTTGAATTCCAGAGGGCAGATTTTGGCCTGTTCAGGAGACTGGCTGACTGCCTTGGGAGGCAGTCCTGAAGGCTAAAGGAGTCCATGAAGGCTGGACATCCCTCAAGAGCGAAATTTTAAAGGCACAGGAGCAGGCCATCCTCATATGCCAAAAAATGAGCTCAGGGGGAAGAAGACCTGCCTGACTGCAGGCAAAGAGAGCTATTTAGCTGGAACTCAGGGGGAAGAAAGGAGAGTTTATGACCTTTGGAAGAAGGGGCGGGCAACTAAGGGGGGCTACAAGTATGTCATGAGGCTATACAAGGAGAAAATTAGAAGGGTCAAAGCCAAACCACTTAGACACACACGTGGAGCCAGGTACAATCCACCCAAAGGTACTGGGGGAGACAGTAGAAGTGCTAAACAAGCTGCTTTCCAACATTTACCAGCAGTCCTGGCTAATCACAGAGGTTCCAGGTGACTGGAGGTTGGCCAATGTGGCACCCATCTATGAGAAGGGCCAGAAAGAAGATCTGCAGAACTACCAACATGTCAGCCTGACCTCAGAGCCAGGGAAGGTCACAGAGCAGAAAATGACACAGAACATACAGAACAAACAAGAAATCAGGCCCAGTCAGCATGGATTAAGGAAAGGAGGTGCTGTTTGACTGACAAAATATCTTTCTATGATAATGTGACGTGCTTACCTGGATGAGGAAAAGCTGTGGATGTTGTTTACTTGGACTTCAGTAAACATTTCAATACTGGCTTCCACAGCATTCTTGCAGAAAATCTCGCTGCTCATGGCTTGGACACAGCTCACAGGGTAAAAACTGGCTTCATGGCCAGAGAGCCTAGAGAGTGGTGATAAGGGAGATACATCCATGGGGCAACCAGTCACCAGTGATGTTCCCAAAGGCTCAGTACTGGGGCCAGTCCTGTTTAATATTGTTATCAATGATTTGGGCAAGGGGATCAAGTGCCCTGTCAGTATGTTCACAGATGACACCAAGTTGGGTGGGATCTGCTGATCTGTTGATCTGCTGGAGGGCAGGGAGGCTCTGCAGAGGGATCTGGACAGGCTGGATCAATGGGCCAGTGATGTGAGGTTCAACAAGGCCGGGTGCTGGGTCCTGCACTTTGGTCACACCAACCCCAGGCAGCAGCACAGGCTGGGGAAGAGTGGCTGGAAAGTGACCCCATGGAAAAGGACCTGAGGGTGCTGATCAGGTCAAAAGCCAACTTGACATGAGCCAGCTGTGCCCAGGTGGCCAAGAAGACCGGTGGCATCTTGGCCTGTATCAGAAATAGTGTGGCCAGCAGGACCAGGAGAGTGATCGTGCCTCTGTACTCAGCACTGAAAGGGCCACACTTTGAGTACTAAGTTTTGTTTTGGGCATTTCACTCCCAGAAAAACATTCACATGCTGGAGTGAGTCCAGAGAAGAACAACAGAGGTGAAGGGTCTGGAGCACAAATCCTGTAAGGAGTGGCTGAGGGAGCTGGGGTGGTTTAGCTTGGAGAACAGGAGGCTTATCACAACTGCATGAAAGGAGGTTGTAGACCCATGTGGGGGTCAATCTTTTCTTCCAGGTAACAAATGACAGGACAAGAGGAAATGGCCTCAGGTTGTGCAAGGGGAGTTACAAAGGAACAAGTTATTCACAGAAAGGGTTGTCAAGCATTCAAACAGGCTGCCCAGGGAAATGGTTGAGTCACCAGCCATAGAGGTATTTAAAAGAAATACAGATGTGGCACTTAGGGACATGATTTAGTGGTGGACTTGGCAGTGCTAGGTTAGTGTTGGACTCAATGATCTTTTCCAACAAATTCTATGATTCTGTATCTGCCAGCCTGAGAAAGGGTTGGGTTTCTTGCAGTGAACAATATTCCTCTCATTTACTTCTAATGCCTTTGTTTCTCGCAGAGGTCCCAGCGTGAGATAGTAGTGAGCATAGAAAATGCTAATGAACTGCCATTTGATTCCTTATCCTCTTCTTGCAGGGAAAGTAAGCCAGAGGATGGAAATTTACCCCATTCTACCCAGGAGAAAAAGGATAATAAGGTGCATTTTCCTAGCCCAAATATTTATTTTTTCCCCCAAACCCATTACTTGCAGAAACAAAAATGAAACTGTGAAGGTGTTCACAATACCGCTGACATAAGCAACAGGGAATAAAGCTTTGAAGAGATTAATCACCAGCTCTGGCAAAAGAATAACTAGGAATTCAAACATCTGGAGTAAATGCCATGCTGGCTCCACCCTTTCTGCCATATAATTCCATTTAACACTATATTTTAGAGCTAGGAAGAAAAATGTTCCTATTAGTTTTGCTACATTGAGACCCTGTAAGTAATGCCCCATTAGCCTCACATAGTTTACATCTGCTTTTACTTAAATATGAAAAACATAATAGCCCATGCTCATGATATATCTTGTAGCTTTTCTGTCCCTCACACTAATAATTTTTAAGTGTTTATTCCTCTCAAGTATGGGATGTTCAGGAGGAAAACCAGATAGTGACAGTCATCAGACAGTCACAGTCACAAGACAGTGCCTGCTGCCCAGCACTTTAGGAACAACTTGGGGCTGTACAGAAGCTACAGTGATCTTCACGTGGACCTAGCACCAGAACAATTTCTGGGGGCTATTAAGAGAGAGATAATGATGATAACACTAATAACAGTAGCAATAGTAACAACACTTATAATTATCTGTAGTTTTCAACTTTATGAAAACATATAAAATAATTTTTCATCCAGGAGCTATGGTGAATGGATGGATAATGAACAGGATAGACAAATGGCTGGGAAATGCACCCTTTTCCCAGCTACTCTGGCTATATCTGTTTTGCTCTGACCAGCTTCACTGAAAAGACTTCTTTGGAGTCTTGAAAGCAACTTCACACTACCCTTCCCCTGAACCCCCAGAAAGGCCAGAGCAGCTCCACCACCTGCTCTCTAAGGGGAAGCCCTTTTGGGATGCTGGCTGCACACTCCTGCAGAGAGGCATCTCCTAGCACTGTCTTGAATGAATCTGCTCTTTTGCCTTTCACGCAGAGGACTTAGTCATTCTCCAACAGTCCAATGAAGAAAGCAAGGATACGCTTAAAAGAACTAATTTCACTGGTCTTTCTTAAGGAAAGTATTGCCCTTTTCATGTGGCATTTCCTATTTAAACTGAAGATGGAGAAATTAAATATTTCCATAAAGGGCAATGAGTAAGAATTATCTGGGGCATGACTTATGTACACAGTGGACATTTGCACACAGGTTTATGGAAACCCTTAGTTAATCATTTACACTGAATTGCTCTATCCCACTAACAATTTCCTCTCCCATCAAAGAGGTGTACTCATACCAAGCACTCTGACTAGTAAGAGGCAGGTCTGGATACCTTAATAAATATTAAGGTTGACAGATCCATCCTTCAGATTTTTTCCTATTATAATAAATACTCTGAAAAGAGAGCCAGACTTTTTAGATTTTTCTTTATCTTAGCTACCAATCATAAGCTACTGACTTCACACACAGAACTAACTGAAGTCACTACACTGTCACAGGCCTCATCCTTCAGTAAGTGAGGGAAACTATAAACAAGGTAAGAAACAGTGCTAGGCTGAGAACTGGGGGAGTACAGCAGTCATAGTACAGCCAGAATACAAACAATATTTCACTACAAGATCCAATACTCACACAACATAAAGTAAATATTTCCACTAAGATGTATCCTAGTTCAACAAAGCACCTAATACAGTTAAGTACACATCAGGAAAGTTAACAAATGTTCTGAATCAAGGCTTGTTTGTATCCTTTGCAGCTGCTTTTGTGGCACTGCCTGTGATACTACCTTCTTTCAAAAGAAAGCAAAAAATCAAAGTATCTTCACTTGTGAGACACCAAAGAGAAAGCACCATTAGATGAGATCTGAGGAGTCTGACACTTCTTCTGAGACTCACAGGCTACTGTTCCATGACTTGTTAGGCTTTGGCAAAAAGGATGTAAAAACATTTTGCTGAGTAGGAACAGACAGTCATGTCTAACCATTAGGTAGATCTCAAAGAGATCTTCTCATGCCCCAGCTTGAATCCCTACAAACTCCAGGTAAGGAGCTCATGAATCACAGGGAACTGCAATTTACCTATTTTCTTTCGGGTTTGGTTTTTGTGACTAAGAAGTATTTGTCACCTGATGGGGAAGTCACTGGAAAAAAGTCATTAATGTTACTTTTTATCCCTTTTGTCCCACTGAGTGCATTCCTGTTCTTGTGATGAATAACTAGGCCTAAAGGAAATGCAGTAAAATCCAGCTCCAACTTGCTGTTAGAAATTTTCAAGGTGTCATACTAAGGTCACTGAAAAGAAGGTTTGAAGATTGATTTATTTTCTGAGAAATAAAGAAACCTCAAAGGCATATAGAATTCAATAATACCATAAGACGCCACTAATTGTCGAACAATTTCATTAAAACACTGTTTGCTTCAAGGTTAACCACTAAGAAATATATTCTATCTAGCGAATTAGATTTTAATATACTTCCTTGTGTGAACATAGTTGCCAATCTTCTAAGTCACTTTTCAGTTGTGAGTTTTACATTTCAACCCTTCGCTACTTCAGTTAAATATGACTTAATTAAAAACATATCTTAAGGGGTTAAACATTCAGATAATTTAAATTATACACCTCACAAAGCAAACTATGTTTAAGAAGAAGCATTTTCTTTTGGATGAAACATTTTTAATACTTGCAGAAATAATTGATGTTGGTGGAATTTTGATATCAGTAGACCTCTAGTGGCTATTACAGTAATTGATGTTTACATTATGTTTTTAAAATACAAATATGCTCTTCAGAAAACAAAACAGGAGAAAATCCATAGAAGAAAATCTGCAGCAAAATATTATTAGAGTTATTAACTCTAATGTCTGCATAATTTCACAACTCTTATACACTGAATAGATAGAGACGTGGTTCTCATTGATTTTTTTTAAATTACACAGCTAAATACCTTTGCAAATTTAGTCCTCAAAACCCAAATCTGAATGAGCATTGGATGTTTTAAAATTTTCTGAGATTAATACATAAATATTTGGCAAACATTCTGAGGGACCTATTTAGAAATCGAGTTTCAAAATGGACAGGAAAGCACTTCATGGCTCCCCAGCCCCAGGGCATGAGTCCTCAATGCACACACACCCTGCTTGGAGAGACCTCAGACCTGCAAGTCAGAACTGGTCTGCAGAGGGCTTGGGACCATCCCCAGTCTGGACTGGGAGCTGTGGGACAGGAGGACATCGTCACATGGTGTAGCTAGCCATGACTCCAAGCAAGTCCTGCGTAGAGCCAGACACTGTCAGTATTTAGTAAAATATCCTTTTAAATGATTTTTCATTCATTTTGGCTAAACTGTCATATTGCAGTGCCTATCGGCAAGTGTAAAATAGATAGGATCCCCTGCAGTGATTTAGCAAAGCAACCAGTAAAGGGCAAGTCTCAATGACCTTTGAAAAATCAGTCTACATTAGCTTAATGCAATCTCAAAGACATGGATTTGATTCCTGAATAAGGGATGCTCAGCTCTAAAGGTGAAGCTTTTGCTCATTTAATTTGCTTATTTAAAATTTTTGTCATGACATTACATTCCCCTACATTATCTGAAATCCAGTTCAGGAGCTTGTGTATAGATTTACAGGTTTTATCTTTCCCATACTCCTCAAAATGAAAGAGTCAGATTTTCCACAAAACCCAGAAAGGCAAAGAGGACAATCTATATGAATATATCTGAATATTAGCCATCTTATCCTTCCTGCCCATGTGACTAGCTAAAAGGCTTTTGTGATATTTAGGCCTAACAAACACTTAATGGCTTTTGCAGATGGTATTAACTATCTTCTTCTCTCAGGGAGTCAGGGGGATTTATCTCCTAAGAAGAAATGCTAAGACTCATAAAGTATTAGTAAGAAAGCAGTATGAAAATCAAATTATCATTGCCTGAGGGTCTCCCTCTTGCTCATTTAAGAGACTCCACTTTAGTTAGGTTTCTCATACTATTTCTCTCAGATATACTTTAGATTCAGAGTAGCTGTCTCCCTCACATAGCAGTACACCTTCACACTAAATCCAAAAAACTCTAAGTCAAAATTGTTCAACAGATTTCTGTGTGGTCTCCTTCATATCCTGGTAAAGAAAAAAAAAAAAAAAAAGATAAATCATATTAATAATCTGAAAAGTTGATTCTTATTTAAAAGACAATCATGCCCACCTGTGCATGAAATCTAATGCCTTCTGATGGACCTCTGTGTCAAGGTACTTTCACAACTTAAAATGGTCACAAAAACATGATTTTGCACCGTGTGTAGGTTTAGAACTTAAACAGTAACTGGAAAATACCTTATATTCATAACTTTGCACATATTTGTGTACATTAAGACAGAAAAGGCAACACTGTCAAAAAGGTGAACCTTTAACATGCAATAGGGTTTTTTAAAAGAATGGAAATCCCACTTAACCAAAGGCAGATTATTTGGATGAAAGAAATAAACACTGCGGAAATGAGTCCAAAGAGATACGAACACACACAGGGAAATGCAGTGATGTAAAATATGTGTGCCAGTGCAAAAATCTCTCCCCTCAAGGAATATCTTCCAGCACACACTCATTGAAGCTATTCTTGACTGATTATCATAGGCTGGGCTGTTCAAAAAGAACAAGTTCAAAACATTTGCAGCTAAGCATTCATATTTTCAAAGAGGTCAGCAGACAATCTCTTGGCAGTCTATGTCCAATAGTTGTCTATTCAGATAGGATGATTGTTTTTCATTATCAAATCAACTCTTTTCCTAAGGATGTTGCCTAACTTGCTAATGATAAGTTTAGCTGAGTGACCTGTGCACTGTTTATTATTCTTTAATCTCTATTAAAACAGTATGTTTCTTTCTCCTCCAAACCCAGGAAGTATATTGTGCATCAATGAGAGGTGCTTACAGCTCTGAGGATTCTTGACACATCCTGCCAAGACAAACATTGCATCAATCATTTAATCAGCTAAAATTCCTATTCTTACCCTGCTCCTCCAACCTTTGTCTCAGAGCCAGAAGCTGAGCAGAGCCAGCCTTCCTGTACAACCTTCAGCTATGCTGTATGTTCCTGATTACAGAGCAGGAAACAGAGCAGTGAGAGCCCACAGAACAGGGAACAGCTTCATTCAAGCAACCAAGCACACAGGTGCCTCTACTCAGTGTGAAGTCAATGGGAAGTGGCAAACTAAATGGAAAGAGATAAAGTTTGAGCCCACTTCCACATATGTTTGAATTACTTCTGAAATAGAGCAAGGGTCAGAGTGTAGCAGCTCCCATTTGAGTGATAATAATGAAAGGCTGTGTGTTTTAGGCATTTTCTGCACTCAGCTGATCCTGAGGGGACTCCAGCCCAAGGCAGACCCTGCAGCAAACTGAAAATTTGGAATCAGAGTAACTGGTGAAACCAATATTATGTCTGCTGCTAAAGCCCTCTCCATGTTGCAAGGTTCGTCAGTACTTTTCAACTCATTTAAACTCATTTTGGCTAAAGATGTGGATGTGCAATCCATAAGACCCCCAACACTGTCTAATAAAGACCTAGAGCGAAGGCTCAAGCTTAAACCACATTTTTTAAACAGATACTTTAAAAGGGTTCATTGATGACCATATGTATAGCAAAAAACAAAGGAACTCACTGGCTTTTTGTGTCTCTTCCAAAGCTTGCCTGCACCATATAGGTATAAAGATCCATACAGGTATAAGGAGAAACCTGAAAGCAAGGCCTCAGCCCTGTCTTCAAAACAACTCACGGCTTTCTTATGGCTTTTTATGTAATCATGTCATGCAGTCAGCAAGCTCTTACCAGAGAGGAAGCTTCTAACCTATCCTTCCTGCATAAATGTGTCACCAAAAGTGCCTGTCACACTTCAGGCTGAGCTGTAGCAGGCAGAAAAAAAGGCTGTTACTTCAGATACCTTTGGCCAATCCATATGTTCTACTCATCCTTATATTTGGCATGTTTAGGGAATCTAATTTAGAGT
Source organism: Acridotheres tristis (assembly GCA_037013685.1). NCBI lineage: Eukaryota > Metazoa > Chordata > Aves > Passeriformes > Sturnidae > Acridotheres > Acridotheres tristis. The sequence goes on from CM072886.1 coordinate 107,685,425, forward strand.
AGTAAAGACTATCTCGCAAGATGTAGGTGGATCTTAAAATATCCTCCAGATTTCTGGCTTAGTGTAAAAGCTGTTCATCTTTAATATCAAAGAAGTGGATTTTTTGAAAGAAAAAAATATTATAAATATATTCAGTGCTGAATCAGTGTGAACATCCAGGGGAAAAAAACAAAACAAATACAAACAATTTTCAGTGTTCCATCCTTCCTTTCCAAACACTGGCCACATTTCCCTAAGGTGTAGTTCAGATTTAAGGTGGAATTTTTTCCACTAATTCTACAACTTACTCCCAATAGAGCATGTAGCTGCCAAAAATCTTCCATCATCTCTCTTCACTGTCATGAAAGGAATATGACAGTAATGTCCTCCCTCTTCTTTACCCATTCACCAGAGTTCCAGGAACACATTACTTATAGGCATCAATAAATTCCAACATCACCAAATTGGAAACTCAATTTATTAAAACACATGGCTTGGACTTTTCTGTTATCTTTATTTCAGAGGATTCTGGCCTTCAGTCACACTGCTTCTTCAATCATGATGCAACTTCTGATACCTCTATTTGCTAAATAATATATATATTGCTGTGACACAACACGACATTCTTCATTTGTCCAAGTCCCTTCTTCAGACAGAAGACCCATCTTGTCTTGCCTCATTTCCCGGCTCCACAACCCTTCTGATGTATCTAGGAAGCTGGGAGAGTAACCTCCCTGAGCCGTGTTATCTCTGCTAGTAGCTCTAAACCTTCTGGACTAATGATGCTCTGAGTCACTGGAAAAAGCTGTCACTCTAGTTGTATGGATGAATACATTTAACAAAGACGATAATATTCCTCCAAATGCTCCCAATTAAAAAGGCTTCCTTTAGTACTACTATGAAAAATAAAACTACTGAATCAGACCTTCAGTTTAAATGCATAGGCAAAAGCTCTTCAGATTGCTTTGAAAAGATACTCCACATGCAGATGGTGGGTGGAAGAGGTGACAGAATCTCTTTTGGAATGCAGACAATGTAATAAGGCACGCCACTTATGCCATGTTACTGACTTGCTGGTATTTCAAAACAGATTTTGTCACACTGAAATCACACAGCCCTTTACCACAAACATCTATGTAGTTTCTTCACCATTTGAAGATGAAAGAGAATAGCGGGTGGACTTCAATAGGTTTGCTTTATTTCCACTGCACTTTGGACTGATATATTGTGCTAATAATCAATAAAGATTTCAAGATTTTTCATTTTCATTTTTTTAAGCATTTTTCATGCTTACAAAAATGCACTGAAAACTATCAAGTGTCACAGAAATCAGCATTGTAAACAGAAAAAATACCTCGTTTTTAGAAAGGTTAGGACCTCGTTTGCTATAAACCAGTGTAGGCCCACTGAGAGTATAATGCAATCCAAATTTGCCTGCACTGATGTTTTCCTTTTACACGCTGGCAAGTAATACTCTTTTAAACAGCTTCTTCAGGGAATAACTAGAAGAGAACTAGCAAAACTTCACTAAGAGCAGTGGTTTAAAAGGCACCAATGGCAGGAGACTTCTCCCTCTCCTGCCAGCTCTCTACAGGAGTCAGAGCTCTAACTACTACTTATGCCTTAAGGCCATCACTGCCAGCTCTCTTCCTGTCCATCAGACAACTCTTTGGAAAACTGCTTTTCCTTGCTGCTAAAACTAACTTTCTCATCTCATACTCAGAATCCAAGCCAGAAACAAGCATGAAGAAAGGTTACCATTCCATTTGCTCCACACTGGTCTATTCTCCTCAAAGGACAAGCCTTTCAAACACAGCACCCTTTCCTTTACTACCATTCTCCTCTCCCATTACATAGTTTCATCTGGCAAATAAGAAAAGATAAAGTATTGAGGAGAAGTATTTCACATTTCCTTAGACTGAGAACTAAGGATTATTACTAGAAAACTGTTTCTCTCCTGCTAAAATCCACACCTTACGGACAAAAATAGCCTCAGCATTCTTCCCCAATAACTACGTGAACTTGTGAAAAAAATTGTTCCTTATCACCTGACATCAGTGCACAAAGCTTTTTACTCCAGAATTCATTTCCTTCTCAAACTGTCTTGATGTTAAATGATAGCAGTGGAAAAAATCCTTTTAATAACAAAGGCAGACAAATGAAAGGTGGTAGGAGGATGGAAACACCTCCTGATCATATTCCAGTAAAAAGAATATCCAGCTTTAAATTATTCAACCCACTCTTCAGTTTTGGGACCTTTCATGATGCTTCTACCTTATTGGCTGCCCAGACAGGCATGGAAGGGAAAAAAATATTTCCACCTGAAATGATCCAGAAATCTCCTTTCTTTTTTTGACAGAAGTCTTATAATCTGGAGTGTATGTGTTCTCTTCTTGATTAGTGCAATCAGAGAAATAAAGGGTGGTTTGACTTGGAACAGACATTGAGACCAGTCTAATTTTTCAGTTTTCTAGTTTATGCCTGCAAGAGCATAAACACCTTCAATTAGACCAGGTTGCTCAAAGCTCCATCCAACCTGCCCTGAACATGTCCAGGGATGGGGCTTTCACAATCTCTCTGGACAACCTATTCCAGTGCTTCACTGTCTTCATCATAAAAATAAAGGTCTTCCTTATGTCCAATGTAAAACCTATCCTCCTCCAGTTTAAAACCATTATCTCTTGTCCTGTCACTGTAGGCCTTAGAAGAAAGTCTTTCTCTTTCCTATATGCCATCTTTAAATATAGAGAGGCTCCATTAAGATCTTTCCAGAGGCTTTTCTTCTCCAGGATGAACAGCCCCTACTCTCTCATCTTGTCCTCACAGAAGAGTTGTTCTGTCTCTCTGAAAATTCTTGTGGCCCTCCTCTGGAGCAATTCTAACAAGTACTCATCTTTCTAGTACTGAGGATCCCAGAGCTGCACGCAGCACTCCTGGTGGATTGTCACACAAGCCTTCTCCACTCAGTCTCTGACCTGCCCTACAAAGTACCACTGCAAATGGCTCTCAGAGGAAGCCACTAAGATTCCTCTCTCTTTGAAGGATGGACAGAGCTTCAGCATGGATTCATATTTATTTTTGCATGAATATATGTACACACACACACACACACATATATATATATTTATTTATGGAGCCTACTTATACAAGAGACAACCATCCAAATTTATTTTTGTTGTTGCATCCCTGGAGGAAGAATGTGCTGAACTAGCTACTGCTGTCCCTCAGATATAATCTGTAATATTCTGATAGGAGCTGATATTGACATCTGCTTTTTCTCACTGCTGCCTCTGTTAAATAAGAAAAAACAAGCTGATATAGGTGGCACACACCTCGTGATATGTTTGAAACACATTTAAACAAAACCTCTTCCATGCACACTAAAACAAGAAAGCAAGACGTCACCACAAGAAAGTGTTCTTCAAGTACATAAACCACAAGCAGATACAGAAGGAAAATGCTGGCCCTCTGTTAAACAGGAAAGGTGAATTAGTCACCAGTGATGCTGCAATGACTGAGGTTCTCAAGACTTTACTCACCTCTGTTTTTACCTTCATTGTTGGGCCTAGCCTTGGGAACAAAAATCCAGGTTGATGCAAACACAGTCCTGCTGACTCTAGAGGAAGATTTGGTGTGGGAACTCTTAGAGGAGATACTATTAAGAATCCACCCAAGGGTGTTTTTAGGTGACCTGGCTGACATTATTGTGAGACCACTCTCCATAATCTCTGAGAAGCCTCGGATATCCAGGGATGTCCCAGGAGGCTGGCAGAAGACTAATTCCACTCCCACCTACAAGAAGGTCCTAAAGGAGGATTCAGGAAGTTATAGGCTCATCAGTCTTACTTCATTCCCTGGGAATGTTATGGAACAAATCCTCCTAGGGGCTATATTAAGTCAGATGAAGCATGTGATTGGGAAAAGCCAGCATGGATTCACCAAGGGCACATCATACTCGACAGATTTGATCACCTTCTACACCAAAGTAACCTGCTCACTTGATGTGGGGTGAGGTGGGCATTGTCTACCTGGATTTCTCCAAGGCTTTTGACATGTTCACCCACAGCTTCCTTCTGGAGAGAGTGATGTGGTGTGATCTAGATCTGTGCTCCGTGTGGTGGGTGGGGATCTGGCTGACAGGCTGCACCCAGAGGGAGGTGATGAACAGCTCCTTTTCAAACTGGAACCTGCCACAACTGGGGTCCCACAAGGATCTGTGTGGGGTCCAACGCTGTTTAATATCGTCACAAATTATTTGGAAGATGGGATCAAGTGTACACTGACAATGTTTGCCAATACTAAATTGAGTAGGAAAGTGGGCATTTCAGAAGGGAGAGCCAGACTGCATGAAGACCTGGATAGGTTAGAAGAGTGAGCTAATAAGAACTTTATGAAGCTGAACAAAGACAAGTGTAAGGTCTTGCACCTGGGAAAATATAATCCAGGAATACAACCCAGTACAGGATCAACTCAGGGGGTAGAGACCAGTTCTGCAGAAAAGGACCTGGGAGTTGTGGTGGACAACAAGCTCAGTATGAGTGAGCACTGTCTCTCTGCAGCAAAACAAGTCAACGGGATGCTGGGTCGTGTCAACAAGAGCAGAGATGCACTCAGTGCCTCAGTGTCAGACTACACCACGAATACTGTGTGCAGTTTTGGTTCCTGCTATACAAACAAGGGTATGGAAAGGCTGGAGAAGGTACAGAGAAGGGTCACAAAGATGATAAATGACTGGGAAGCCTGCTGTGTGAGGAAAGGCTAAAAGAACTGTGTTTGTTTGATTTTTAGTAAAGAAGGTTGAGGGTAGACCTTGTTGCCATGTTCAAGTTTTTAAAGCGTGGATACAAAGAGGATAAGGACTCTTTTTTACAAGGAGTCACATGGAAAAGTTGAGGGGTAATGGGTACAAACTACTTCTGGTTAGATTCTGATTAGATACAAGAGGAAAATTTTTCACAATGAGAACAATCAGCTATTGAAATAATTAAGATGCAGCTGGACAGGGTGCTGGACCAAGTTATATAGACCATGCTTTTGCCAAAAAAGGTTAGACCAGATGATCCTTGAAGTTCCCTTCCTACCTGACATGCTGTGACTTTACAATTGTCTGAGTTCTGCTTTATTGCCTCAGAGATTCACAAGTACTGGAATGTATACTGCTTTGGTGGGATTTAGCCTTCACAAAACTGCCTCATTAGAAATGTGGGCCCATGGTGTTTCTGAGCTCTCAGAGACCATCTCTAATTAGAGCACAAGAAAATGCATGCTTAAAAACAGATTCCTATGCCATCAAACTCTACCTCACTTCAGTGCTCTGTACACTTTCTTTAGAAATAGACATCTATATAAAGACATATATATGTATATTTGTGATAAGAAAAATATAGATATAAATATGGGTATAAAATAGAAAATCTTTTCATAGTAATAGGTAGTTTGTGCAAACCTGAATTAGGTTTATATTTGTTTCATATTGTGTAACAAAATATAAAACTGGGCCAATATAAAACTCAATGCTAACTTTATTTTTAATAAGTGCTGCTGGAAAGACAACCCTGGCAAGTTCAATCTCGGCTACTCCCTACACAGCCTTCCTAATCCTCTACTCTCTGGATTTTTCCTCAGAACTGATTTCTGTTCACATCTGTGTGTACAGACAGGGAGGAACAAATGGAAAGGCATCCAACACATACTCACATAAGAAAGTAGAAGAAGTAAGTCTCTTGCCTTGAAGGGTGCTGAAGGGAGACAGTTTTCACTCTGAGCAGGAATAATGGAGGAGTCTAGAGAATGGTTTCTCCTCATTTTTTCCTTCAGGTTCAAAGTGTAGCTAATTGCAGTATTCCCAAGAGGTAGTCAGACAGCATGGGAGACTAGATTTCTTCCTGACCCATGAGACAGAAATATCTTTAAAGAAACTCCTTATTATTAAGAGAAATTCATTCTTCAAGGCAGAAAGAGTTCAAAAATCAAATAGTTATTTCTCTTCTATCTGCCTACACACTAAAAGAACCACAGACACTGGTATGGCTAGCATCTGCTCTCCCCTCATATATGTCTACTGTATGATCAGTTAGGCCTGGCCAGTCTGCTCATGCCCAGGCATTAGCCAGATCACAAGTTACACAGGGTCCTACAACATATTTCAGCTAAGAAACAAAGGGCCACTGTTCCATTACAGCATGCTCAACTGGGACATGCCAGATTTGGGACATCCCTGTTGTCCTTCTCCCCGAGACAATATTGCAGAATCCTTTTCTACTCACAGAGGCTCACATCAGGCATCTACAATAAACAGCAGATACACTAGAAGGCCTCAAAGCCAGCCTAAAGAAAAAAAAAAAAAGCCATACATTGAATAGAACTGCCACACAGACTATTGACTTGCATCTGGGCAGGGCAATCCTGGCTGGGTGTACAGACTGGGGAATGAGATGTTGGAAAGCAGTGCCACAGAAAGGGACCTGAGTGTCTTGGTCCATGGCAAGTTGAACATGAGTCAGCAGTGCCCTGGCAGCCAGGAGGGCCAACCCTGTCCTGGGGGACATCAGGCACAACTGATTGGGGATTGTCCTGTTCTGCTCTGCTCTGCACTGGGGTGGCCTCACCTTGAATATTGATGTAGTTCCGGCCACCACAATATAAAAAATATGTTAAATTATTAGAGGAGAGCCATGAGGATGGTGAAGGGCATGAGGATGGTGAAGGGCCTTGAGGGGAAGCCTTATGAGGCTTATGAGCCTTATGGCTGAGGTCACTTGGTCTGCTCAGCCTGGAGAAGAGGACGCTGAGGAGATTGAAGTCTGCAACTTCCTTGTGAGGGAAAGCAGAGCAGCAAATACCAATCTCTTCTCTCTTGTGCCCAGTGACAGGACCCAAGGCGTGAAGCTGAGTCAGCTTGGTTTAGTTTGCATATCAGGAAAAAGTTCTTCACCAAGGAGGTGGTTGGGCACTGGAATAGGCTCCCTGGGAAGAGGTCACAGCACCAAGCCTGACAGAGTTCAAGAAGCATTTGGACAATGCTCTCAGGCACATGATGTGGCCCTTGAGGTGTCCTGTGCAGGGCCAGGAGTTGGTCTCGATAATCCTGATGTGTCCCTTCCAACTCAGTTTATTCTATGAGTCTACAATTCTATGATTTTATGATTCTATGAATGGGATTACTCTAAACCAGACATTACACTGGAAGAGGTTTTAAGAAACAGAAGGGACAAATAGGCTACCACTAGCTACCCAAGTAAATTATCTGTGGAGTAGAAGTTCTTCTCAAAAAACTCTGTTCTTCTGTTTCGCCATGATAGCATTAAAGCTGCATGTAAAAGGCTAAAAGTGCACACAGTTTCCTAGGTGGTGAAAAATTGTTTCTCAGAAAAATAATAGTTTTACCACGTCTACCCTTTCCTTTGAAAAGCTGCATTTAAGCAAGCTTCCCTTGAAATCAACACTTCACAATGCCAATGGAGATAATTAAGTTCAAGGATCACCATGAAACACTCTTTCTTAAATTATTATGAAAAACCTGGTGAGGCTGCTGTTTCACTCTTTAAAATCTACCTGTTCCACTTGCTTTTTAATTCTGTCACCACCATTTCTTCAACTTCTAGAGCAAGCAATCATTTTAGGCCCCATTTTTTCCAGGGGGTGAATGGAAGCACATTGCTGAATAGATGGTTCAGAGAAAAGAAAAATATTTGTCCTTGCTAAGAGGCTTTACAACATCTATGCCTTTAATTAAAGTAGGACATATTTGTAGAAAATACAATAATATGTACAAATGCAAGTCTATGACTGCATTATTACAGGAATAACCAGGGATTATAGCCTGCTCCAGGAATCTATAATGAACAGTTCTAAGAGAGCACACATAACTAGTACAGAACTGCAGAAATGTAGCAGAAAGAAGAAATGAAGATACAGGAACAGACAGAGCTTGGCTAACTTGCTGAATTAAAGCTTATCATCACTGCATAAATTGCACTGATGGTTTAATTAAAGAGACAGTAGCAATTTCAGTGCCCACATTAATTACTTCAGAATTTATTCAGCTACAGAGTACCTATTATGAAAGCATGCAGGATGAAACTTTGTCTCCACTGGAATTCATAGAAATTCTCATTATTTATTTCAGTAAGATTTTCGTTGCATTCATGTATTTTGGAGAAAATCATGCTGAATAAAATATCTAAAAAACCAAGTCACTAAAAGTCAAAGCTCTTCTCAATTTCTGATACAATCCTTGGACAATTACCTTGGAGGGATATCTTTTAAAAGATGGAGGGATATCTTTTTAAAATTTACCAATTGTTTTTAAACAGACAGAAATCCTAGAAGATGTATGCAGACCTGTAAACTATTCAAAGACTATTTTACTAAGAATTGTAGTTTCTTTACACACATGCAAGGACACTTTTAAAAAACTGATTTGAAAGCACTGGTGGCTTCCACTTACTTTCTAGCTCCCTAGACCACACTGTTGCCCTCACTATTTGTACCACCTCCCTTTGAAGAGGGCTTATTTCTTCCACTCCAAGAGTTCAACTCCATTAAGAGTTCCCACATCATGTAGTTCTGTCTTGCCATTCTCTCTCTGACAGCTTGCAGCATCAGCTCCCTTCAGAATAACCATTCATGAGACACTTAAATAGTGTAATATAACAAACTCACTGTCTGTCTTTGCCAGTTAAGTCATTAAAATTTTATTATACTTCATCTTTTGGTTCTTCTTCAACAGTAACTTTGTGTTACTGAAATGTCATCTCTCTATTTTGTTTCTGCAGAGGAAAACAAAATAACTATTCCTAGTTTGCATCTGCTAATTTCTTTTCCTATCAAACTAGTAATAGCAATTATCACTCTTAAGATTAGTCTGTTGATATCATGGTTCTATTATAGTTTTTCAAAGCAAAAAATCAAATTTTCTAATAAATTATTGCCCCAAAGTATCTATTACTGCTGCCTTATTTAAAAGCTACTAGTGAATCACATGCCTTTTCTCTTGTTTATGATCTTGTTTGAATCTCCTGGCCAATGTCTACACTTAGACGAAATTCAAATTTCAGAGTACAAAAAGCTAAGCATAGAGGTTTGAACTCCACTCTGCAGTTGGAAGGAATTACTAATTTTACAAAAGTTTCACAGTTTTTAGCAGGGATCTTGGATGGTTATTAACAAAGATCACTCTGCCTTCTACTTAGGGAACTCTACCCGGTAAAGCACACGGGATATCAGAACAGCTAGAAGTTCAGTAGAAGCAGTCACTAGTCCTCCAGAGATGCATTAAACTGGCTCCTTGATTTATGTCACAAGAAAGGAAGCTTGTAATACACTGAAGTTAAACTGAAGCGCTGAGGAAAGACTTTAAACACAGAGATGGAACTATCCCCATAAGCAGGAACCTCTGCAGGAGAGACTGATCTCAAAGCAATCTTCCTGCTGGAAAACCACATTCTGGCTGCAAGGCCAGTGTCCTGATGAAAGTGGAGAAAAGCATCTTGAAGCTGACTTAAGGCATCAATTTCTCTTCAGTTCTGTGTACTAAAGTCTGAAAATTGCATATTACATAAATTTAGCTTTTATTTTATTTATTCTACTAGTAATGCCAGCATTTACAACTGAGGTTCTGAACTGGTTTCTCAGCATCAGACATAGTAGAGCCAACAAAGACAATTGAACAATGTGGTCCTCCACATCTTTTCCCAGAGGGGGTCTGGTTACCCACTGAAGTCTGTCAGTCTGTCAGTCTGTCAGTCTGGAAGGCTGCTCCTGCCTTCAGAACTCGTCAGTGTCCACCTGGCATGCAGCAGAGGAGAGACTGCCTGAGCTTCACATACCTCCCAGCAGGCTGTTAACCAGTCACCAAGTATTGAAAAAGCCTGTAAAATTAGTCAAGCTGTATTCTAATCTGTGTTGATGCTAAATTTAATTGTTCTTGTATCTGTCTCCAGTCAGCCTGCAAACCAAGTCTACTATCTTTGTCACAAACCAGGCTATCAGTGCTCAGGAATACCTGGACAACACCACTGGAGTGCAGCCTATCCTGAAACTTTCAGGATTATTGCGTCTTTTCTTCCATCCTGTTATTAAGAAGTACCAGAGATGGCACGTCCCTCTGCCTCAGGACAACAAATATGATGACTATCTAGCAACATTAAGCCAATTATTTGAAAACATCTCTTCACAAATCTCAGGAAATTATATATAACTACTTTGTGTTTTAGTATTACAAAATAATATACTACTGAAAAATACTCATTTTTCTCATGTAATCAAACTATTTGCATTTGGTTTTAAAAAATACTACTAATTTTAAACATTCAGCATTACAAATATTTTATCGAAAATAAATGCTTCAAAGAAATTTCCACTAAAAAAATCTTTCACAAGACAGCTCAATGTCCTGAGGGAATTTCCTGTTAAAAAAAAAATTAACAGCTTCCTTAATTAAAATATAACACAGTGAAGAATCAATGGCTAAATTAAATTTCTTTAAAACACATTCTTTACATTCCTTTTCCTGAAAAAAATGCTCTATTATATTATTCTATGGTATATGTAATAGGAAAAGAATGGGAGTCAATGCCTAGCATGCATTTTAACAGTAACTATGAAAAAAGCCCTCTGCCTCTACTATAAGGAAGTAGACAAATTAAATCAAGCAATTTGTGCACATAGCCTCTGCTAAAGTCAATCGGTACATATGAAAGGATAAAATGGATAAAGTGCCTTTACTGGAAAGCAAAACTAAATCTCTGTAGCAGAATGCCCCTCCTTTTATTTGATGTTAAAGAGAAATAGGAGGGAACAGCCAGAGATATGCTAAGACGGGAAAAAAACAAAGAATATCGACCCAAACCAAACAACATTTTCAGAAATCCAGCTAAACTTCATTACAAGGATTTGCACACTGAAATCAAAAGCAGATTGCCTTCAGCATGTGCATTAGGAAGAGATAGCTTGATGGGTAGTAATATTGCCAAAGTGATACACCTATTGTTACAGGACATGTACAACACTAATACAAGTGTTGTGAAGATGCAAAAGGACACAGGTCTGCAGCTAGCCTTTTACATGGGGGCAGGCTTCACTTACCACTAGATTGCTGATGTAAAAATGAGTGGTTGTGAATAGAGTGAATGGTCTGCAAGCATTTTAGCATTACTTGTGAAAAGATAATTCTAATTTCTCAGCTGTTACTGGCTGCAAATATTCCCTGATGTAATTATGGAGTAATAGCTGAGAACCTGATTGTAACCAACAGTTAGTAGTTTGTTGCTAACAAGGCAAACATGACAAACAATTTTGAGGCAATTATTGTCATTACAAGCCACACTCAATTGTTCAAGGCAAGTGTAATAGAAAGTGACAGTTGTGCAGCTGGGAGGGTGGTGCGGGAAACGAGATTGTTCTCTGGTTGCAACAGACCACTCAGACTCTAGCTGAGAGTCTGCTCAATGCATAATTCATGTTTAATAATATTTTAGTCTCTAAAGCAAATTACAGTATAAGATAAGAAATAAACAGAGACATGTCAAAAAAAAATCCCACAAGTTATTATAAAATGGAATAAGAGACACAGCAGTAACGTGGAACAGGGGGGAGATATTCACTAAAGCCAACTCACAAGATGCTTGCAAGTAGCAAATATAAATACAGTAACTCTACATATTCAAAGAGTCAGTTTTAAAAGCAATCCATTTGCAATGCTTCAGTGAGATGGGTGCTCATGTCCAAATCCCAGTTTGAGACCATTGTATGATTAGGTAGGTCCAGGAGGAAGGAAGGAAGGAGTGCTCTCCATTGAGAAACACTGATGATTAGTTCTGAACAAATTTGAATTGTGTGTAGAGTCAAAGGAAGATTTTCGTCTCTCATACAATAGAAGTGCCTCATGTACCAGCTCAGTATTCTGATGACAATGCACACAGCAGCTGCCTCGTCAGCAGCCAGTCTATTAAAATACTTGATTTGCTGGAAATTCCACCCAGCTCTCCTTAACGATGTTAAGGGCTGAAAGTTCGTAATGCATCTGCAGCAACATTTCAAGCTCCTGCCTAGGCCCAGCAATATTCATTGTCACTGACATTGTAGCACTGTTCAAGTGTCATTGCAGTGTCACTAGTAGTGCCTTTTGCATGATAAGGTAGCATTTCTAAAGAAGCCATTAAAACACCACTGAAACTGGATTTCCAAAACTCTCTGACTTTCTGGTCATGTTTCACCATTTTCTTCCTCTTTCTTAAATCACAGAATCATAGAATGTTTTGGGTGGAAGGGACCTTGAAGATCATCTAGTTGCAAGCCCCCATGCCATAAGCAGAGACACCTTCCACTACAATGCATTGGTTTATGCAGATAATAATCCATCAAACCAAATCTGCTGAGCTAAATCATTCCAGTTGTAGCTCCACTGAAGCAAAATAGCATCACATGCCAGTTTCTCAGGTACACTTTGACTCTGCTTAGGTGAAGATGATACTGATTTTCTCAGACAGAGCAACATATTATAACTAACTCCCTGTCTAAAGAAACGTCGGAGATTTTGACATCTGTGACACACTTCAGTGCAGCCCATAGACTTACTCAGAAACATATATGTGTGACTGCACGGTCTTTTGCTGTATTCAGTAAGAAAGCTGGTGATTGCAAAAGGTGGCCAATCAACAGCCGCAGAGACAGGAGACCTTTGCTTCTGTATGTCACATCTGTAATCCTTTTTCACTGCCACGAGACAGGCAGGTGTCTTAGATTTTCACTTTTAGAAAACGAGTATTTATCATTTCACTCTGAGTGGTAAGAAGTGAGATTATTTCCCAAAGTGTTGCAAATTTCAGTGGCTTGAACAAGACTGGAAGGTCTCAATATATCACAAAATTGTCAGATCACCTGGTCCTAGCTAGCTCAAATGTAATTTTAAATGGCATGCCATTTCACCAAAGGGGAAAAAAAAAAGTAATTTTTTCCTATCTCTTTATAAGATAACATTCTTAATCAGCCTAAACTCTCCCTATTAAGCAAAAATTACCTTTTTCTTCACAGTAAAATGCTTACTAATTTGCATGTCCAATATCTTGTATAAAGTATAAGATACTTACACTATATATAGTATATAAGCACTTTATATATACTTATATATAAAATGCTTATACTATATAAAGCATAAGCATTATAAACAACTTTAAGAGCATTTTAGCTTTGTTGATATGGATCTGCAGATTGCAAATAAAACCAGTCAAGTCACAGAAAGTCCCTAAAATGAAAAGGCTTTTTAAAAGTATATGAAGTTGGCATCTAGGAAAACTGAAAGACTGCTTTTTATTTTATTTTAAATATTTTTATTAAGGCTTTATGACTTCATGTGATAATTTCAGTCTATCCTATATACCACAGAAATGTCAGGTGCTTTGTTTTGAAGTCTAAAAAAGTAAAGGTTTTTAGTAGATGTCTAAACTCTGCCAACAGTTTGGCTAACCTTTAGTGGGCTTTTACTGAAGTCAGGTGGACTTAGACCTCATACAGAACAAGGACATTTGTAAAACCTTTCAGTGCTTGAATGAAAATTAAAAGCACAGTACCTCTTGAAGTAAATTGAATTTATAAATTAATGTAAAATAACATTTCCACTGAAAATTCTTAATTACCAGCAAAAAGGTTGCCATGGATTTAATGCTGGGAATCATCTGCTCTCATGTTGGCTTTGCTGCCACTCACTTAACTCAAAATGAAGAGCAGGCCCAATACATTGTCAACAGTAGAAACAATTTACTCCATTAGGCTCTTCCACCAATCTGTCTTCACTTTGGCCTGCAGCTGGTGCTTGGGGTCATATATCTTGAACTTAAATTGCTTTGAGAAAAAAGAAAAGTCAATGTTTCAAGACAGGGAGTCCAGGCTTCAGTGGAATAAAGACAAAAGCAGAAAGAAGTACAATAGTACAACAAGTTCAGAATGAGAAGATGGATTCAAGTCTTGGGTTGGACTTAGTTCAGAGAGAAAAATCAACAGCAAGTCTGCACTCTTGCATAGACAGTCAGTTTTGACAACTTAATCAGCTAATGCTGCCTATTTCAGGTGAAGCCATTGTGTAGAGATTATAGCTTTGATGCAGAAAACAGGTATTTAGATGGCTGACTCCAATACTTGCATCTGTCACAAGCACAAATGAGTGAAAGGAATAGTTAATGTTAACAGCCAGGTTTCCTGCACCTATATTGTGTAAAACGTGGCAATTTGAACAAGCCAAGGAAAGATAACTGACACCATTCAAGTGATCACAAACTACTCGAAGACAATCCTCCATTGTATTGCAATATTATTGCTCAATTTTCTATAAATTGGAAAAAATACGACCGGGGAAAGCCTATTAATCTCTATATCTAAATTGACAGCACAACCCCCATTAAAGGTTGACTTCTGATATATTTTGTCATGGTTAGCTCCTTTAAGGTCCTATATGTCTCCACACAGTGCCTATGAGAGGCAGTTGTATATATCTGTATAAATATTTAACTAGAATTTTCTAAAAACTAGATTGAAGCGAACACAATCCATCCACCTAAATCCAGACTAATCACTGATATATTTTGGTATACCTCAGTACAGTGAGAAATACTGAAAATAAATTAATCCTGCATCTTTCCCTGGGTTACAGTCAAATAGTTTCATCCCTGACTTTTACTTGATAGCTCACATAGTAAAAAACAAACAAGAAACAATGCAATGTCAAATTTATACTTAATTCTCCTCACTTCTAGGGTTGTATATGTTCTTAACTTCTTCTAATCAGAGCAGCCCCCTACATATCTCATGTCTTGGTTACTAATGAACTACCACAGCGAGGAGGGAAACACATCCAGCTGTTCTGCACAGGGCTCCAGCTAACAGGCAAGGGCAACAAAAATCCTATTTTCACTCAGGGTAGAAGCTGTTGCTGCTCCTCTGAGGGCCTATCTAGAGGACAGTTTTCACTGTGAAAAACATTTTTTTAAATAGGTTGAACACTAACTTAGAAAACAAAAAATGCTCCTTTATTTCCAACTCTGTTCACAAACCTTGCCTGCTGTCTGTGGTCTGAGATGGGAAAAAGGGTTTGATCCGGCAACATCAGAGCCCTAAGAGCATTATTAAGAGAAAGGAGAATTAAAGACAGCTCTCAAGTGGGAGCTTTGCCTGCAGATGAGTTACACACAGGGCTCACTCCAAAGAACCAGCTTAGGACACAGAACTGTGTCGTGTCTAGGGAAGCAAGAAAACAGGGGAAGCAAGAGGCAAGCAAAAGAGAAAGGAACACATGAACAATTTTCAGTTTTATTATCCAGCTGGCTGCTAAAGAAAACACCTCTGAGGCACTGCTAAGCAGAGAGTCGTACCCCATTCCCAGCTGGGGAATGAACCGAATTGTAAATTAGAGCTCTTTTCCTTTTCTATCTCCCCAGGGAAGATCAGCAGCCCTTTTCCAACTCCTACTCCATCATTGCAGCAGCCCTGCAGGTGCTCAGGATACTATTTTCAGCCATTCACCAGCAGATGTGACTCAAGACCCTGTTATTTAAAAGTGTACAAAGGCTAATTTAAAGTGGGAACTGTCCTTAGTAGTATTGCAGCAACTTCAGTACCATGGATACAATTCACCAGCTCTCCACACTTTTCATTACTTCCTTAATTCCCTGTACCCTTTCCACCTAACAACCTTAGTACAAGTATTATGAAGCCTCAGTCCACTTGCAGAGCCCAGGACTTTTGTGCAGTACCAGCACCCATCTACTCTGAGCAAATACGCACCTTCTGCCTCCATGCCCTTCCTCCTCAGCATTTTTCCCACCTTTCATTGCATTTCTGGGTGAAGAAGTCTATTGTTTTCAGCTGATACTCTGAGTTGCTCTCATACTTTATTCTATTTAGGTTCAAGCAACTCAACCATGAGAAACAGGACACAGTATTGGGCTGGAAGATATTGAGAAACCTCAGCTCAAATTTTCCAGTATGAGCTCTGTAGTAGACTCCAAAAGAAAAATGCCTGTCTAAATAGGATGCAAGTACAGCCTCAAGGGATGAGGCTATGAAAGCATCATATTTCTTTTACATAGACCGTGTCAGTATTCTGATGCTCTGATAAACTGAACTGGAAGAGGAGCCTCCATCTACCCCTCAGCAGCATGGCCCAGTTCACTATTATATTCCTCTAGGGTACACAGACTGTTTATATTCAAGTACCAAATCAATTTAAATCCATAGGAAAAAAACAGGGGGTGTCCCAAAATGTTCTCATGTACGCCTCATGGAAAATCAGGTAAGTAAAGTGATTAAACACATCACCTTTAGATACACTTAATCCACCCCAGGCAGCAGTTTTGCTAATGATCCCCACTAGCAAATTATCCTCCCAATGAGAGCATGCTTGAGGCAGCAGAATGTGCTGTGCCATTCCACCCCAGACACCAATTCCAACTGCATGTACACAGGCAAGCTTATGCAACAGCAAACTTTCACCTGCCAGGATGCAGCAAAACGTTCCAGATGAGGCAAATGCCAACTGTCTTTATCTATAGGCTGAATGTGGTGGCTGACATAAACTTTCACAGACATAAGGAATGTTTGAGGGAAGGGAGCAAGAATCACTTTTGACACAGATTCATGCTTTGGTGATGATTTTGGTGTGCGTGTGCTATAATTAAGGATTAAAGTTGTCAAATTTTACAATGCAGCCTGTGACAGCAAAAGGGATTGTACTGCTAAATTCATTTATGTTCCCTTTTATTTTCCCTCCTTCCTGTTCCAACTTCCCTTCCTCTACCTCTCATATTGTTTATTTTCTTCCAGTCTGCTTTTTTCCTGTCCTCTCCTCTCATTCTTCTTCCCTCCTACTTCTCTCATGTCTTTCTGCTCCTCCTTCAGCCCATTCTCCCACATCTGAAACAGCAGTGTTGCTATAACTAGCCACACTTAGGTTTGCTACCTGACAACAGCTAGCAAAGGAAAATAATGAAGCAAGAAGAGCTGCTATTTCAAATCTCTCTATCAGTAGATGCTTTAGCCAGAAGACGCAGCAAAAAATAGGATTGCCTTAGGAAGGTGAGCAAGTACCATCTGGGAGGAAGGGAAGGAAAGCTGAGAGATTTAAAGCCATACTGTAAGACTGTCTGAAGTTCAAAGACCACAGTGGATTTATTTCCTATACATTTGAAATAGCAAGTGACAGATTTGCAGCATTTTATCATTCATACTTAGGTTCTAATATGATTAGATGTGGCATATTAATATGGTTGCAGCAGGTGTTAAGATATGTATGACAGACATTTCTTCACAGGTTACTGTATTGAGTTATAATTTTTATTTCAGATATATACATGTATCCAATTATTATTAAGAAACTATATATGTGAAACTTCTACTTCATAGTATTGCAATGAAAGCCAGATACATTAAAAAACCGGCACCTTCCTGAGTATCCCTGAAACCTCTAAGTTAGCAGTATTACTGTATTATCCCTGTGAAAAGTCAAACTTCAACAGGAAAGTGAACTAGCTTTTCATACATCATGTGCATCAGAACTGCTCCTTTAGTGAACGTATGTAGACAGAAATTAAGTTAAAATTTGAAAAAATAAATGTGATAGCTTGAGGATGCTCAGACAAAAGGCAGTTCTGGTTAGAATCTGGCCTATTGAATCATCACAGACATCATACTCTTTCCTTTGTTTGGAGAGCAACTCAGTTGAAGATCCAACCCATCACCAGGTCCTATCAGCCACCGTGCACCACATCCATTCTCACCTAAATATCTTAACAGCTAGCAAATGACTATGATGCATGAAGTGCAAAGCATCCAGCATTAGCCATCAAATGCCATATATTTAATGTTCAAGCACTTCTGATTTGGCACATATGATCAGGAAATTCCCAAGTAGCAAGTACAGAATTCCAATGTTGTCTCTAATGGCAATAGAATAGACCTGCACTTTGGGTATTGTGCATTCATGTGCCACTCATGGGCCACTGTCACAGTCTGTGGCAGACAGGCTGTTTGTGAGCCCTGGAATCCAGAAGAAAGTTCATTCCAAACCAGATTCATTTAATTTGCAATATAACAAGGGCTGAAACCAAAGACTACACACCTATGCACCTTCATTGCAAAGTAAGTCAGTTTTATCTCTGACCAAAAAGTAGTTTTGTGGTGTAAACAAGAAACAATTAACATTGAAATGTGTAATGCTGCTCACTGTTTTCTCATCTTTTGCCTTTATTTCTCCATAGGAATTTCTTGTTTTCATCATTTCTTCTGAATATCACATTCCAATTTCTATCTCCCAAATAACCAGCTTTTAAAAACAACTTTCTCAGCTTTCTGGGTTGCCTCAGAAAGGTTTGAGTTTCATTTTCTCTAATGTCTGTGCATGGTCACACTACAGATATATATATATAGAAACAGTAAGATAATACTACTTAACATATAGTTGTCTAAACACTCGCCTGTTGCATAAGAAACAAATTAATTAACCTGCAAAAAAAAAAAATCCCTAATTTCTTCTTCATGCTGAGATGAAGGGAACATATATCTCAAATTACCTAATGAAGCACACTATGAAGAAAAGTAAATTCTTAATGAAAGCACAGAATGGGAAAAAAGACATGGCAATGCCACATTTTTCTGTATAAAATAAGAACCTTACCATCCTGCTGGCCCTGGAGGTTCTGAGGACTTTGCATTCTCTCCTCCAGGTTTGAACTGAGGTCAGAGTTCACAGCTGACATTCTAGTTGAGTCACTCATATCAAACTCATCGCTTTCTATAGAACTTTCATCCTGCAAATAAAAAGAGACATGTCAGAAGACATGGTGCATTGTTCACATTATATGTAGCTCATTCTCTTCCCATTTGTTTCATCCACACCTGGTATGGAGTGTAATCATGCTAAATATTTTTGTGTAAGAAAACAAGCAGAGCATATCAAGAAGAGGAAGGAAAATACAGCATTTATGCGGTATGATAATCTGACAAATGTCATTTGTTCAACTATGAGGATACTATATAGTAGTTCCATAGTATATTCCAGAAAAGAATTGGTTACTAGAGATCCCATACCAGGCCCTTGTTATTCAAATGTGGCTGAGGAGACCTCTCTATATTCCCTGCCTGAATCTTTTACCTTTCCCACGTGGAAGTCAGTAACCCTGTGAATGACCACTGTCCTGGTTTGGGCTGGGATAGAGTTAATTTTCTTCTTACTAAGTGGTACAGTGCTGTGCTTGGATTTAGTATGGAAATAATGTTGATAACACACTGATGTTTTGGTTGTTGCTAAGCAGTGCTTACTCTAAGTCAGAGACTTTCCAGTTTCTCATGCCCTGCCAGCAAGCAGGTGCACAAGAAGCCAGGAGGGAGCAGGGCCAGGACAGCTGACCTGAACTGGCCAAAGGGATATTCCATACCGCAGAGCATTATTCCCAGTATATAAACTGGGAGGAGTTGACCAGAGGGAGACAGGCTGGGCATCATTCAGTGAGTGGTGAGGAATTTTATTTGGCATCACATGTCTTTCTTGGGTTCTATTTCTCCTTTTCTCTCTCCCCTTTCATTACAATTAGTAGTAGAAGTAGTGGCAGTAGTAGTATATATTACTTTGTTTAAATTATTACACTCTTCTCATCTCAACCCCTGGGTTTTTACTTTTTTCTGATTTTCTCCCCCAGCCCACCAGAGTGGGTAAAGGAGTGAGCAAGCCACTACATGGTTCTTAGTTGGTGGCTTGGGTTAAACCACAAAGACTCACAGGAAGATATTTCCAAATGGCAACCTGACCTAGTAAGAATCCATGATCAAATTCCCTTCACATGATGTCACACACTGTGTTTATAGAAGCATCTATGAAAGTGAGAAAGCCTATAAAAGTTATGAGCATGGTCATGACAGTCAGTGGCAAATAAAAGTAATATAATTACAGGAGAATCACTGCAAATTTATTCTACATTATACATCTTTAATATGATTTATACATCAAGTACAGTTACAGAGCATTTAACAGGGATTATAAAAAGGCAGAAACTAAAAATCCTGATCATTATCCTCATTTATTAAAAAAAAACAGTTTTAGACATAGTCCAGAAAATATTCAGATATATATTTGACTTCAGTTGCTTCAGTCCCACTGAAGTTCACACATCCACTTATGGATTAGAAATTAAGTATCCACAAGTCTTGCTCTGGAAATGGCTAAGGCACTGTACAAACCTAATGCAATATATTTTCAGTAACAACTTTTCTGAGATGGTTAGTCGTGTTTAGAAGAAAAGCACTTGAAAGAACTCAGAGGAAAATATAACAAATAGTTTTGTACATCCTGAAAATGTTTGAAACATTTTTTTTACATTTTTTTATCAAAATAGGACAAGATTGGATTCAGAATATTTTTCTGGGTTGTTCACCAGAACTGACCTAGAAAAATAGCGATCTCTAGAATATGATTTACTGTGTACTTGTTGTGAAGTGGATACTACAGGTATTAATATAGCTGCTTGCTTCTTTCTAAGTGTTGGACACTTAAATCAGTTCCTCCAGTGGGTGTCAACAATGTTTCCAGTTTGCGTGGACATTTCTCTTGTTTTCAGAAAGCAAGTTCCCTGCAGTAATGACTCATGTTAAATTAGGATGAAGTACTGAAAATGCCAGTCAGGAGCAAGAGTGGGACAGCACACAAAGTAAAGCTGTTCTGCGCTACCACAGCAGGACAATGACAAATAAGGAAATGAACATATCTTGTTCTCAGGGATTTGTAAAAAAATCAAATGAAAGAGTGAGTGCCTCTCTAACAAGCACGTGTCTCTCTTGCCTTACATAAGGTAGAGGCACCCCAATTACAGCAGCAGCAAACACCCAAACACTGCCCTCACGAACCCTGGTGCCCACCAGCCTCCTGCCCCAGACAGGGCCAAGGTACTTGCCAGATGGGTCTGAGGTTTAGGGAAAATGCACTCTGCTTGTTCAAAGAACAAGATAAGAAAACAAACTCCCCCAGACCTTCTGGATTGCTGTGTCTCTTCTAAAACTCACGGGTATTTCTCCTTGAATCTGCAGAAACCAGCAAGTAGCAGCTTATATATTTCAGTTCTGAGGTTAGGCAGTTTGATGGGCTCACAGAAAGGGGGCTCTGGCTGACACTTTCATAGTTATAAAACAACACACATAGGCACCTCTGTTTGCCTACAGCACTGCAGAATACCTCCACCTCACTTCCCAAACTGTGTAAACCTCCATTTGATCTGCATGGACACAGGGGGCATGGGAGCAAAAACTCAGAACCACTGGCATCTTTATAGCAGCTGCAGTATAGCTCTAAATTCCCACATAATGGTGAGTTCTCCTTTTAGATGAGACCTGTTTCCCTCTCATCAATGATCTCAGCTTAAAAATGTGGAATTGAAGATGAGAGAATTAGGAGATTTTCAGTCATTGTGCAATCTAGCAGCAGGATCCAAGTTTACTCCTGTCTCAATTCCCCACAAGAATACAGATATGACTGATTAAATCTTTCCTGCAAACCAAAGCCTGCTTTTTAAGTGCATGAAATAGTTTGAACCAGATGTCTTGCTATTTTGTACTACAACATTTTCACTGTCATTTTTTTCTCAGGGCAACAAATGTACAGCCCGGGGAAAAAGAAAACCTTGGCAAAACTGTGCTTCGAGAAAAGACATAAGGATTATCTTGAGAACTTTCCTTGTGCCTAGTCTGTCCTGGAAAAGTTATTATTACTAAAACATTCAAAAAATTACTTTCATAAATCTAGAACTTTCCCTGTGCCCACTCTACCCTAAAAAAGTTATTATTACTAAAACATATAAAAAATTCCTTTCATAAATCCACTGCTGCAGGCATTTCATATACAGTAACAACAGAGCTGCAAAACTGAGCCAGGCAGGGAAATACCAAGCAAAGTTAAGTCCTGCTGCCACTGGCTTGTCTAGATGAAAAACTAGTTTAACAAAAATTTCAGAAGACTACACTAAAACATTCAGGCTACAGAAGCTCTCTGGCATGGGGTCCTGATTCAGCCTGAGTGCATGATCCTGTCGTGGAAATAGTAATTCTCAAAGGGAAAAGCTGTAGAAACCAAGGAGTCCTTTAATTCCTAAGACTATTGCAGAATAAAGCCTCTTCTCTCCTGCTACTTGAAACTCTACTTCCAGATCCTTCAAATGATCAGGAGACCCAATAGAAGAAAATATGACCAGGGTGTATTTATGCATTAAGAACTTTGAGTTGGGGATCTCTCCCTACACCCTCTGCAATTAAAAAAAAAAGGCCAAACTGAAACAAGGATCCTGATATTTCTAGAGGAGTTGTGAAATGCCCATTTCAGAGAGTGTTGAATAATTCATGAAATCTCTACCAATAGCCCGTATCTACTTATTGGGAAAACAAATCTGGCTGACTGTGCACAAGTGAGAAGTCAGTCAGAGTCTTGACATAATCCAGCTGCTAAGGTTGTTTTTGAAGGCTTTCTTTATTAAAAAATATATTGTAGATGGACAGGAAGACAAAGAATGCAGAACTGTTTATTGGCTGGCACATAGTGAGCTTCTCTTTTGCAGCTTAAATGGTAAATGAACAAACTTCTAAAATGAAAAATGAGGTTACTACAAATATTTGGTATGTGCCTGTCAATTGATGAAGCACTTCTTAAGATCTGGGAAAACTATGAATAAATCAGAAAAAGCAAACAATCTTTGAGAAGAAATAAATACAATTCAACCTCAACTCTCTATGAAGAAGCATGATTCTCAGTGTACTTCTCCTCCTTTTTTCTGCCTTTTTATTCAAAATTTCAAAAGCATCTCCTACTCTTATTATTACTCTGCTTGTTTATTATTAAGCTTTTCACCCTAAAGTTCTCAATTGATGTTTCCAGGACTTTCATCACAGTACAATGTGTTGCATCGTGGTTGCTAGCCTTGAGAACACCATGGCAGTCATTTCAGCTGTTGATGGTATTGGTTTCTAGAAGCAGACAATGGAAGTCACTTCTGGGCACAGAACTAAGTCTCGAGTGAACATGCTGCCCACATCACCCTTTCACTGTTCCAGTGAAAGAGCACCTTCAGGCAATTCAAAGTACAGCTCACTACACCCAATCACAGAAGGGTCATAAGTCATATTTTCTCTCAATCTGATTGCTTGAAAACGACCATGCCTTGGCTTCAAACTGACTGTTTTAGCAATAAAATTATAACGATGGGATCAACAATCATCTTCAGTTTCCTAGCTACCTCAAAAACAAGTACAAAAGAATGCAGGAGAACAGAAAAACCAAACTTAAAAGATTTCAGGTTTTACCTCATCTTGCTGTGAGTTTAGTAGCTGAAGCTTCATGTGTTTCATATAAGCCATAGTAATGGGCATGTTGTAATCAATCATACTGGTCACCAAAGTTGGAGGTTTTCCATTATCTGCAAAAAAATAGTTATTATGCATTATGTGTTTATTGTGGAGGCTATGTCAGCCTACTCTGTAGTCAAAGTCAGACTGTTATGTCATTTAGCTCTAACTTTTGCATTTTCAATCACCTGTAGGCTGTACAAGCGGATGTCTTCCAAAAAAAAGGAAAACCAAGATCAAATCCTGAAAACTGATGAGATCTTCTACCCTAAATGACAGCCCATATACCCTATCTATTCCTTATGCTTAAGCTCCCCTACAAACATTTCCATAGCAAAATAAATTATTTCCTCCAGATAAAATCATCTTGCTATTGGTGCAGATGGCATTACACTCCATCCTTTACTGAAAGCAGAAGATTCACTTACCTTCCAGCTTCAGTAAATGAGATGATCTGACTTACTGAACTGTTACAGTCTAACAAATTTATGTGAACCCTCACTTAAGCTGGGAAAGTATAAATGGGTATTAGAAATAAAATTACTTTACATCCCACTATTTGGCACTAACACTACCTTTATGATCCGCTCCATCTGGGTTTAAATGCATTCTTTTCTGGCACTCTGAGCAGCTCATTAGAAATCGTGTCACCGCTTCTCTCGGTAGGAAGGCATAGGTCTCTGAAATCTGAAATTAATAACAAAATATAGGTGTTATTATGTAAGCTGATTGAGCATGATTTAACAGATCTGATCATCATATTTCCAAATACGGCACATTATCTTTTAATGCCAGGAAGTCCAATGAAAGCATGTTCTGCTTTGTACTATGTAAGATTTCAAGAAACATCGCTCCAATCTGCCTACTTATCATCTAATGGCTGCTAATGGTTGGTACTGAACAAAATTCCATTTGTATCAAAAGGGGGGTTGTTTTCTGTTTACAATTCACTTCAAATTCCTTTCAACAAAAAGATTCATACTTAACAGCTGTCCCACTGTGGAATGATATCCCAAAAAGTTGAAGAGAGATCTTTTCTAATAGCCAATGCCAAAAAAAGAAAGTACTTTTCTCATGTGTTCTATTTATTTTTGTTGTGACAATACATGGACAGATATAGAACTTGACATATTAGCAGCAATGAAGGTTGCCTTACTATTTTTATTTTGTACTTGAATGTTTTGTGAAAATATTCTTCTAAAGCTTATGGTTTTTTATTTTGGAGTACCTACAGTACTTTTACTAATAGTTAAAGAATTTGTGAACCAGTTGATTTTAGAGACTCTGCTTTACCTGGCAATATCTTGAAACAACAGATTTTAGTTGTTTCCTGGTTTCAACAAAATCACTGTTTCTAACCACATACTCACAAGCAGGCACCAGAGTGAGGTTTTTTTTTTCTCCTTTGAAAGGGAGAGGAGGAAGCACTTGTTACTGGTTTTAAAGATTGCATTTCCCCCACTCCAAAAGATGCATCTCTCTTTATAGACATTTTGCCTTGCCGAAAAGGACCTGGAGGTTGATGCCAAGGTGAAAACAGGCTAATAATCAGCATACTCTCTGATTACAAACTACATCTCATACTGGCTCCTTTAAGTGTATAGCCAGCAGATCAAGAAAAATTATTATCCCTCTCTATTCAGTGCTGGTATGAAAGCATCTGGAATAATGTGCCCAGGTTTCCCCTCACAGTTCACAGCTCCCCTCCACACTTCAAGCAGGCTGCTATGAAGTAGGAGATGGCTCTGAGCCAGGCCATCATAGCAGCTGGAACCTAAAGAAAACCTTGAAAGAAAGGTTGAGGGACATAGATTCCTTTCATGTAGGTTATGAGGCCAAGAAAGATTTAATTGTAGCCCACTACTGCCTGAAAGGAAGTTTAAAATCTGTAAAGAAAAACTCTTTAAAGTCTATATGACTAGGGATAACAACAGTGGTGTCTTGGGACATTCAAACCAGACATCAGCAGAAATTGTTACACTCAGTGCACTGGAGCAGCTCTATCAGACAGGTGGAGTTTGATGAAAACATCCAAACTTGGATGTTTTCAAGCCAATAAAAGGTGAATCCATGGCTTTTCTGTGATTCCTTATATATGTTGATGCATATACACTGAACAGCGCAAGTGTTGTAATGAGTCTCCAGCCTCCTTTTCCCAACTATGGTGCCTATTTTACTATGGAGATAATCCTTAAAGAAAGATCAAGCCCCAGCAAGCGAGATTAAGAGTGTGAGTTGTTAATATCCTTGTACTCTCCTACTGTAAAACCTACAGTAGGATGTGATTTCCTATCAAGCACTATGCTGGGATGCAAGTCTCAGTAGGAAGTGAAGAAGAATGGAGATGGTGTGTATGAAAATGTGGCTATAGAAAGGACAAGATCACTATATAACTGGATGTAAATGGGATTACATATTGTCCAAATCACTTCTGCCCCTCACAAGGGTGCTAAGAGGAGGAGGAATGGTCAGTTTTAACTTTCTTACACTCTTCCACTTGGCTTGTCACCTGCTTAACCTATGTTGAGTCTTACATTTCCTAAAACTCCATGGACCAAATTTATCAGTGGCAGTATTTTTGAAAATAGGTGTTTAAATTAGTGTTTGTTGACATGATGTGTGTTGCATCAATAGAAATTACGTATTATAAAATGGAAATACAAAATATACCATCATGTTTATAACATTGTTTTTTAGGCTGTTTATTGTTGTTGTTTTCTTACATAACAGAAATCTTATTGGGGAGACAGACGAGAATTAGTATAAAAGCAAATATTGTTCTGTGATGAAAATTGGCAAAGATGTTTTTTGGGCCTGAAACAACTTTTCAGAAAATTAAGGCACTAAATGAAGCCACTTTTGAATGGGAGGTCCTACTAAAACCTATTTTTAGATTATTTTTTCCTGGTTTTTATACCCACAGAACAGATGCTTATTTACCTTTCTAAACATGAAAACACTGTTTATACTCATGCTTTATGGAAACTAAAAAAAGAACCTAAAATCAGCTAGAATTTAGAATTGAAAAAATTGGAAAAGTGCACATACGCAGCAACCTCTCTCTTGTAACATTTAACATGTTTAGCACTGTATTGAAACTAATGGAGCTTACCAATGGATTCATTAGTCCCTTGCATTTGATAGGAACACTCCATTTATTCTAATCAAGCTTCTCTGTCAAAATTCCAGTTCTCCTCAAACAAGATGAAATTCTTCCATGGAGAGAAAGTGAGCTAAGGCCCAGATTTGATAGGTATGCTCCACTGTCTGTAAGGGAACTGGGTTTTATAACTAAATTTGTCCACAGAGCAGATGCTCATGTCTCCAACCTCCCACTGCAACACAGTTTTAAGGATATCCTTCCCTAAATAACTCCAGATTTCACCAACTTATTTCCCTGTTTATTTTATAAATTGAATCAATCCCTGACATTCCTAGACTTCAGCCTAGGTATAAATTGGCATAACACAATGGAATGGCATTAAGAGAGATACATAAGGAGTATAACTCACAACATTCCTTATTCTCGTTGCCTGAATATATAGAAAAGAAAGGTCTCTCCAACTTCCACTGCCAGAAAGTTTATGAATTGTCTCCCCCCAATAGCACAGTTTCACACCCCCAGCAGTGCAGACCCTTGTTTGCCTTTCATCTCTACGTTATAAGATGCAGATAGCCACTTGCTTGCTCTGGCCAAGCTCTGAAACCAGCTGTAGCCAAGAAACGCTCAAATTAGCACAAGGCTGAACACAAAATCCTCTCTTTCAGCTCTCAGTAGAGTCTAACAGGTTGTGCACTGATGAATGACTGATGTCATTCATGGAGCTGGCTTGCATGGTTGTGTTTCAGAGCACAACCTAGAGGCCTATGGCACCTTCTAAATAATTATACAGAAATACCTGAGTGGTCTGATTTCATTAGGAATAATTCTATCCAAAAGAAGGACATAATGACTCAGTCCTTGCTGGTGCTCTATCTGCTCACTGTCATCAGTGGCCCAGCTCCTAGCCCTCTTCTCAAGGCTATTAGCTAATAAAATATATAGCCAGACCATCTTCTTCAGTGATGTGTTATTAAAAAATAATATTGGTTTATTGTAAATCCATGCCAAAAAATAATAAATTTAAAATATGAACATGCTTCTACATTTTAAGAAAACACAAAGCCAGAAAAAAGAAGTGGGGGATATTGCATTAATTACATCCATACTCTGACAAATGAGACTGACATATTTTTGGCATGACTTACAAGAAATTTCTCATGAACATGCACATTCCTATCAAAGATCAATGAGTGCTGATTTACCATATTGATAAAATTACTTGGATTGATTTTTTTAAAAAAATTATAAATATACTTTTCTCAAATATATAAGCTCTAGAAATATCCTTATGGGATTCCTTACTCTTACTAGTGTTTTTATTGCACATTAGTATATCTTCTGCTGCTTGTAGAGATGCATTATCTCATAACTAGATGTATTCTGTATCATGGAGAAATCAGAAAAACAGCAGATTCTAGCAGATTTGTGTATAGGTATTGTGTACTAGGTATAGTTATTGTAGCTATATGCTTTCTTACATTGTAAAGATATATGAAGAAGAAACAGAACTTCCATAGCATTAAGCAAAAACTGCAAAAATTACACAGGGTTTTAGCCTCAGAAATTATAGGATAAGAAAGCAAACATTTCCTAACAATACAGTCCCTGCACATCTACATATATTTGGTTTTAGCTCTGAATTGAGAGGAAAATTAGTTGGTTTCAGTGGCTTCAGAGTCAAAGCTTTTATTATTATCTTACTTCACCATTAACAAAAAGTCCTTGGTATATTTTGACATATATGACTACATCCAAAACATCGTGCAGCAAAGAAGACCTGTCTAGGCTTGTTTATTGGATCCCCTGAAGAGCACAACTAGTACAGGCAAGTAATCCACTACCTGAGCATGTAATCTGATTTACATTGGAGCTAAGCAATGAATGTCCTAATGGTCTGTGAGAAGTCTATTGCATTCCTACTGCATCACTACAGGCAGAGAAAACAAGAAGTTTCCTTTATGCTCTCCCATACTTAGATGATTTAAGTGCAGGATGCTGTGATGATGTAGCTTTCAGAGCTAAATTTTTGCTTGGAAAATTAACAAGTCCTAAACTGAAAGGCAGATTTTAGGACACATATGGCAGAGTAGGATAGACAAGTGTGAGGAGAGGGAGTGAAATTTTGCAAGTGAACCTATTAACCTCTAAAGAATTAACATGGAGGATGTATGTGTAGTCTGGAAGATACAATGTGTCAGAATAGAGATTTTGCATGTGTGTTTGTATTTTTTTAATTAAGGAGGGTAGAACGGGGGGAAGATGATCAAAAGAAGACTCTAGGAGGAGGAAAAGAAGGATAGGGATAGACTGAAGATGGTAATCTGTCCTGGGCCCACAGCCATCAAACCAGGTGGCAGAAATTGGTATCTTGAAGACAGGAGGGCGAGCCAGCCGAGGGAAGCCCTCTCCTTTCCTCAGCAACAGGTCAGAATAGAGGGCTGACATAGGAAATCAGATCTATCACTGCTGGGAGTTTTATCAGGAGCTTGCTATCCCGCTACACTGTGGGAAATGCTGTTCCCTCTTGTGCTAAACTTGCACTTCACAGCTCCCTTCCCTTCTCTCCCCATACAGCAGAAGCTGCTTTCTCTGAGGGAAGCAATGGGAAACACCTGCCAGTAGGACAGTTGCCAGGACACTGAACACTCATGCCTTGCAAAGAATCAGGAATAAGCTCATAGAGTAAAAGTGCACGGGGCTTGGCTGTTTTGCCATGCACACAAGAATGGTGTGGATGCAAGAATTTAAGCATGCTAAGGCCCTGCACAAAGCTCAAGTTCTTCCACTTCCCCAAGGACAACATCTGTCCTGTACAGACACTAGCCAAGCCCCAAATCTACTTTAGCCCTGTTTGATCAGGAAGGAGATGATGTTATCACACAGTACAACCTATCAAAAAATTATTCCCTGAGGAAAACACACTTAGTGTGATGCTTACAGGGGACTCACAAGAACATTCCCATTTTGGGAGGGAAAAAGAGTAACCCCTTCTGTTTCTCAGTCTCTGAAAGGCTTTTCTGATGCTGACAGGAGAGATGGGAAGCTACTCAAAATCTTGATCCAAAATCCACAAACATTTATCACTGAGACAGGTAGATGAGGCACAAGACACCAGATGTTGCTCCACATCTAAAAGACTCCTGTTAATGCCTCAGATGTTTTACATTTATGTACTACCTATCTGATGAGAGTCTTGTCTCAAGCTACTTTCCCTTGACACCTTGGTATCTTCCCCCTGTTTTACAAGCTTGCTTCTTCCATTTCATCAGCCCAGTGGCTCTTTTGTCATTCATGGGTTGGGAGTGTTATTAACCAACCCATTTCACCTGCTCAGACATGACAGCCTTCACTCACAATTCAAGTTCACTGCTGTAATGTTTCAAGGCTTTGCACAGACACTCACAGGCTCAACAGGCATATATTAGATCATCCTTCATAGTTAAAATATTCAAGTAGAATATGTACATAGAATTAAAGGTGCTTAAGGCAGCTATGAGACTTACACACAGCTCTCAGCTAGATGATGCACTTAGTTGTGGGAAAATGTCTCCAGATATAACATAGAAAGGTGAGGCACCTCCTCAATTGTTTAAATGAATGAAAATCTAATACCTTTTTTAAGGATTTTAAAACTAAGTAAGGAAAATCAAATCTATTCTGAAATATAGGGCTTAATCACTTCATCTGGCCTGACAGTACTTATAGCTGGGCCTGAGAGGTAAGATAGATGTTTTAGGTAGCCAGTCTCATCACAGACCATTTACACTTCTTGAAAAGTGTAATAAGGCTATTTTTTCCTAGTTTGCACTGAATCACAGAGTTGTCCTGACAGCTTGAGCCTGTTGCATTATGCTGCTACTGTAGCCACAACTTTTCCCAGTTACTCCCACCTCTGATATACCCCTCAGCACTTGCATTTAAGTTGTAGACACAGATGAATAGTTTAAATCGACAAATATGGTTCTACAAGGCACAGAAAGCCTGCTATGCACTTGTTGCAGGCCTTTCCCAAATACACCAGATGGATTATTTTCCTGAATACTTCTCTCCCATGCATCCCCATCTCCAGCTTGATGCCACAGTCCTCTTTTCAGAGTGGGATGCCTATACAAAAATAACTCCCTGAGAACACAGACTGGAAAGCACTACCCCAAAGCAAAGCAGTTCCTCTTAAGATACTGAGCTGTGGCAGCAACTGCTAGCAGAGATACCCCTGCGACATCCCAGTACTTTCTCCTGACAACACTGCAACATCAGCACTTCACTCCAGCTCCTGTGAGGCCCAGCAGAGGACCCAGGGGAATGCAAGACACGCATGGACCTCTTTGGGCACTGCTGCCTTCCCTTGCCCTGAGAAACGTGCTCTTTTCACATTCCGTGTCTTCCCAGTCACCTGTGTCCCTGCTGAGCAACTGACTTGGCCAGGCCTTGTGTTATATCCTGCCTTTGTGAAGGAATTATCTCCAGATCAAAACCCCCAATGTTTTCCCTGTTTGTAAACTTCCCTGGGAACTGGGAAAATAGCAGAGATTAAAAGCCCCATATTAATTATTCCTTCAGTCTGGCATACTTTGGATATAATTTAAAGTTCTTGGTTTCATTTTGCATATATAAGCCACGTCTGGGTTATTTGCTGGTATAGATCTACCTAAGTTATGCTGGCAAGGAACGCAGCACATCAATCTTACCTTGTATACAAGTCAGGCACCCAAAATGAAGAAAATCTGCCAGTTAAACAGGATATTTCTCCTGTTTTACATATTTTCAAACCTTGAAAACTTTCCCACATCATACACACATTCCCTTCTGGTCTTTTAGTGTGCAGAGGAGAAGGGAATGGAATCTTATTCTAAACTTAAGTATTGAAGGACAGATGCTTTCCTAATTTATCTAGAGAGTTTGTGCCAAAAATCCTAAAGTTTGAGCTTGGTACATTGCTTGGTTCTCTTTCCAATACACTGCTCTTTAAGAGGTCTCAAGTACCACATCCTATTTATCTTCCTGCACAGTGCCAGTGCAGGAAGTTCCACACAAATCAATCAGTTGTAAAAATATAATGCGTTTCCATGTAGTTAACATAAACAAGGCAGTGCAGATTCCCTAACTGAGTTTGTCAAGTGCTCTGAACACATTTTTAGAGGGACATTCTAATGTATTTTAGCACTCCAGCACCCAGGGTGACTCCATCAAAAATTTAAAAGACTCTAGCTATACCAAATTTGTTACTCTATGCAAATGCAGACAGTAGTTAATTAAGTCACCTTTGACAATTTCATTACCCTTCCACTCATGCTTGAGCAGTATTCAAAACTTTGAGTGGAGCAGGTTCACTATTGAAATAGAGACTCACACATATATAAGCAAATTAATTACTTATAGCCAATATATTGCAATTCTCAAGGGCTGTGTCATTAATTTTTCAGATACATCTAGGTACTGAAAACCCATGATAGTATTTCTGAACTTCAGAAGATCAGGAATTTTTGTACCAAAATTGTGGTATTTTCTCCCCATTATTTCACTGTTAAAAGGTTTTGGTTATCCAGTTAGAGAACAGAAGCAATGTGGCCATATCATACCAGGGGTGAATTACAAATAGCAATTATAGAATACAGCTTGTGAACCATGTCTCCTATAAAAGTTCTTCACTCAAACCATTTGGTGAATACTTATGCATGGTAAATACATGCAGAGATCTCAGGGATGATTCACTTCTGACATGTGAATAAAGAAATAAGACTAAATTAATCTTGTTCCAGATTCACTTAATGAAATTAGACCCCACCAAAGTACTTCAATTTGATTTATAAAGCTTTTAGAGTATAATGTTTTGGAAGACAGTTACCTGAGATATTACCTTTTTCATCCTTACAGTGCCACAGAGGAGGTAGATACTGCGTGGCTTCCTGGAACAGACTGGCACTACAGCTCTTAATTTTACTAAAGGCATTTTAATGGACAGGTCCAGCAAAGGAGCATGCATTTCCCTGGATGGTCTGGTAGAGTTTGATGCCTGTTTACTTAACCTAATTCGTATGTCAGAATAGAGAGCAAGAATTGGAATTTGTTTCTTCTGGAGTCTTTTATCCAGTTTTTTAACCTATGGAATTCTTTCAAAATTATATATGTGAATCCTGTCACTGAGAAAGACAACCCAATGTCCTTGATAAATTAATAAACAATTGAATGAATGCACAAATACTGGAGACTGATTATGACAAAAACTTACATTTGGGCATCCTTAATGATGCAACAGGCTCATGTCTCAGTTGCAATAAAAGTTGACAAGAGATGAAACTACTGTGTAAACTACTGAATCTGCACAAATAGTTTCTCTCACTGAAGATGAACTAGTCTTTCATGCTATTCACAATTAAAAAAATTCTTATCAGACCTGAAATCATGGGATTCTCATAGTAATAAATATTATACTTGGCACACATTTGTGGGATGATGACTTGAAGTATTGTATTTATAGTTGGCAGCAATCCTTATAGCTGTATATTACTCTAAGATATTTGTGACCTATATCTTTGAACAGCCTACTGAGGTAAAACAAAATAGAAAGAGAAAGATCAATGGAAAATATCACTTTTCTAATGCTTTCTGAAAAAGAAGAAAAAGTATCAAAATGGCTGAGGTGCCAGATGAAAATTAATTTAGAGACTTTGCATTAGTTCACCCTGAAATAACACTCCAAGCCCTACAAAAGCACACCCAGATGAAAGATGTCTTCATATGTCTATCTTAAGGTCAATACCTCTGGGAACAAATTATAAGAAATTTTGCCAAGAGCTTATCCCACAACAAACCATCTGAAATAGCCTATAAATAAAATATCTGTGAAGGGATTCACAGATACAGAGAAAATATTGCTATCTGGGTGAAAAAAAACAGTAATGGAAAAACAGCTATTTCTTACAGCCAAAATTGAATCAGAAACCTGGAGCTTCCCCATATTCTGGTGACCTCTGATGAAAAACAGCTCACATAACTGCAGGCTGTTTTTAAGATGGAGAGCTGTGTTCAGGGTGATAGGTCACCTCAGGGCCCTGTCCACAGCTCCCTGCCAACCTTATCCCACTGGGACCAGGGGGAGAGGTGCCTTGGATGCCCTGCAGTCTGGCCAGGGGCACGTGATGGGCCCTGGCTGGGCACCCCTACCCTGCCACCCTGGGGGAGCCCCTGGTGCTTCAGCAACTGGAAACAGCTGGGCAGGTGGGTCAGGATCAGCCTCTGAGTGTGCCTGGTACTATCACAGCCCTGCACACAGAAAGCTGGTCACCCAAATCCAGGCAAGACCGTGAATTGTAAGCACCTTGGGAAAGTGCAGCAAATGTTTCATTAGTTCTCCATAAGACAATGAAGTGTTATATTTGTGTCGCTAATCACAAAAGCGATTTATAGCTATTTTAAGACTGTATTTATGCAATTAAAATTTTAGAAATAATATTTTCTCTCTACTCAGCCAGTTTGTGCGGGTGTGGGAGGTGTCCCTTCAACATTTTCCTTATGGCAGCTAGTAGTTTTCCAGCCCTTTGAATTTAGGACATTTACAAGTTTTCATACCATTAAACCATTAGGTATTACTTAGTCTGCAGCAATAAACTATAAGGCACCTTCTTTTATATGCTGAAATACAGCAATCCATTTAGCCAAGTTGTGACAATACCTTCTAAGTCATCTTTAACACTTCATCCATTTAATAGCAATTAATTAATACAGAGCTATTAGAAAAATTGTGAAACCATTACAGAAATAGCAAATTCTCTTCTTGTACCAATGAGAGAATCTCTAATGAAGTCAGTGGATGTGGCTGTTATTACACAGCAATAGTGATTTCTAAACCATATGTTTTCATGCACTAATGAAAGATCTCTGAAATAAATTTGAGAGTGAGGGTGTCAGTACTAATCTAGTTGGAAAAAAAAAGTCCCCAAACCTCATACCATGTGACTAAACCCAAAAAACTCACATTTTTTAGAGACTCGTGTTCACTTTTTTTACTTACTGCTTTATATGTTCTCTTCTGTCCAGCATGTTTTCTGATTTGTTCTCCATTGGGCCCAGTTTCAACATGCATGGAATAGATAATGTCAAAGAAATCTTCTACGACGGCCACCCGCCGTAAAGACAGCTTCTCATCTACACCTACTCCATCCTGAAAAGGGGGAAAAAAAAAAAGAGAACAGAAAAAGTAAGGGAGACAAGATGAATAGACAAATTATGATAACCATGAGACACATTGTCCTGTTTTAGAAGGGAGTTAAAGACCCATTAATATCTGAAGATCACCCACCCTGAAAATAACAGACACAGTATTGTAGGAAAGGTGCGTGATCAGAAGTATCACATAGACCCTTGCAAGCAGCCCATTTTGCCAAACCAGGGTATTTGGCCTTCTGATAGGAAGTGATCTTCCACTCCAGTATTTAAAAAAACAAAACAAAAAGTTTCTGTGCTTTCTTCTCCAAATGCACAAAAATGATTCAAAGGCAGAAGCAGTCCCAAACACACAGCACAAAAATGCATTATGTGGTTGTTAATAAGGATGCAACAGCTCTTTTATTCTCTCATTCCCTTCCCAGTAAATCTGTGTCTAGCATTTCATAAAGGTGTTTAACAAAAGGTTTTAATTCAATGAGCTGACTGTAATTATGAATATGAAGGAAGTTGTTATAAACAATTTGCCCCTGCAAAAATTGAAGACACACTATATGAAAACACACCACAATATGAGGAAAAGAAAGGGGTATTTTAAATATTTTCCACTTTTGCACACAGATGTCCAGTTGGAAGAAGTGGAAAAGTGAGAACACCTAGCATCTGATTTTCAAAAGTGATAGTGTCATGGTAGCTAAAGACTCCTGAAAAGAAACAGTCCCCAACATCTCTGAAATTAACCAGTGCAGTTCAGCTCCTGCCTTTTTAACAGAACCATCCACACGAGGTTTTGTGTTTTACAGCTGCCTGTGGACTCAGTTCTAATAAAGGAGCAGGAACTGGACTCTTGTTTTTCCAGAATAGACATCTATCAAACTACAAGACTGTAGCTTGTAATACAACACCAGTATATGAAGAATAAAATAAGAATGGCCAATTCACTTGTACTCCAACACTGTATTCAAATTTAGATCTTTGGAGGCAGCAGTACAACCTAACATTCACTGTGTATTTTAAGAAATAACACTGTTCCAAACAGAATATATTTTATAATATCATTACTGCTCGTTTAATTCATGCCACAACAAAACTGATTTAATGGGCACTTCTATGACAAAACACATGCAATTATGGCTGCAGTGACCAAATAAAGACAAAGATGAGGAATTAAAAGGTAATAATTATGTATGACTCCCACTTGCTATCCCTCTGATCATAACTGCTTGCTAACCCACTCCTCTAAGTTTGCTGTATGTGGACA
Organism: Acridotheres tristis; assembly: GCA_037013685.1. NCBI lineage: Eukaryota > Metazoa > Chordata > Aves > Passeriformes > Sturnidae > Acridotheres > Acridotheres tristis. The sequence continues at coordinate 107,721,298 of CM072886.1, forward strand.
AACATGATTCATTTTTCTCACTCCCCCTATTTTTATTCCAGCCCACTTCCATTTCTCATCTATTTCAAAGGAAGAACCCAAATAATCCCAACAGCTCCAAAGAACCTCCAGGGTGACATAGAGGACCTCTGACACGTTCCTAGTAGCAATGGAGAAAATGTCAATGCCTTTAGAGTGTAACCCTCTAAATGTGCATTATTCCAAGTGATAGTGGGTTAGGAGGTGTTGATACACTACCAGCCAGACAGTTTATGCCCTGTCCTGCTCTGGTGTGCCCAACCTTCTTCAGAAAAATCCCTGCCCAAAGCTACGTGGTCTCTTCAATTGTGTTCTTTATCCCAAGGAGACAGCTGGACCTGGGCAGAACCCTGGCACATGTGTGTTGAGAGGACTGCCACAGTTCTAATGGAAATGACTGTGTTGAGGATTCAGGGTGGAAGAACATGAGGAATTTGCAGGGGAATCTCCACCACAGGTTAAAGCCACTGGGAACAGTTGATCTGAGAAAGCTGTGGAACTCCCAGCCCATGATCAGTCACTGACCACCAGCTCAAAAACTTTGTGGCATTGTGACAGGTTTTGATTTAAGCTTCATTAAGAATTTGCTAGATACTACCCACCATCATTGCCTACTATTTAAAAAAAACTTGCTTTAGAGACGGGGCCAATATCAAATTCAGATCTTTGCAGCTTTAATCTTTAGGGGAATTCACATGTGAGTTCTGTAGGGGGGCCCATCTTCAATCATTATTTTCTCACCACCCAAACAGCACAGTGGGATCCCTGATGATTTCAAACACTCTTATAATGACGACAGTGTTATCTCACACTGCTCTCCAAATACTCGCAAGTTTATAGTGTTGATTAACTGACAAAGATTTAATCTGTTTATTACTAATGAGTTTTGTTTTATGAAATTTCCTACGAGGGAGCTCTCTTTTTTAATTAAAAATAAATGCATTACAACAATATTAATTTAAAACCTGAGACGCCACCTCAGCAGAGCTGACACATGCCAACATTATGAATATATTTAAAGAAGAAACTCGAAAATGAAACTCATTTTGCTGCTTTTGGTGTCCACAGTGTGCAGTGTTCTCTCTAATGGTCCTCCTATCACCCTCCCCAGACATGGACACCCAAAGGTTGCCAGGTATGATCTGGGGGTGCTCTTGAAGAGGTTTCTCAGTGTATCTGACTAAACCAATAAGTATTGATAGTACTTCTAAAAATACACAGAAGAAAAGTCTGCGCAAGTTGTCTTGACTCCTAATTGAAGTGCTAGAAAATGAATACAAACTTTCCAAACACTCTCAATCAAAAAGGGTAGGAAAGAAATCATTTAAACAGAGTAGAAACTACTTCAGGAGAAGACAGGGCTATAATTCAATATTTACATCTAGAGGAGCCTGGACATGACTAAGTTGGCTTCATCCTGCAGAAGGTGCCAAGGTGCTGTGAGTGAACTGTTCAGTTCATCCAGCAACAAGCAATGCTGTGCAGAGCTGTAAGCCCCAGCTACAGAAGCAATACACCAGTTGAGTAATTTAAATAAGGTAACTACTTACTGACACTTTTGATATTTCATACAGACATCCCAATAGGTGAAAAGCTGGGCAAATGATAAAACCTCAAATCTCCATTTAAACCATGAAGTCTCTGAAGTGGATGCAGTTGTATCAGGCTCTCCTGCCATATGCCATTACACTATACTTTTATCACGAAATTGCTATTTTATAAAGGCATTAACAAAGCAGCTCTGCTTTATAAGCAGACTTTGGGTTAAAAATTTCACAGTGCCTAAGGGGACAGTTTTTTAGCCTCAACTAAGGCTAAAAAAAAATCTGAATGAGAGAATGCATCGTAATGCTATTCCCATGACTGAAAGGCTATGAAATGTCCACAAGGGACAGGACAAGTAATAGACTTAAACCACAGCACAGGGGATTTACATCAGTCATTTGGAAAAACTTACTATTGATGTGGATAGTCAAGTACAGTAACAGTTTGCCTGGGGAGGCTGTGGGATGTATATCATAGGAGGATTTTGAGACCAGGTTAGGCAAATATCTGTCAGGGATACTATGAGTAAATCCTGTCTTGGGTAGACTAGATATTGAGTTTCTTCTTGATAACTCTAGGAAGCTTAAATACCACTTTTGAAGTGAGTCGGACAGTAACAACTCTGGAATAGCAAGGAGGATATTTATAAATCACTGAGGTATTTTTAGGACTTTTTATTCAGAATGGAAGGAGTCCAAGCCTCACTTTCAAAAATTATTTTGGAATGGAAACCTCACTGAATGCTTTACTTCAAGCATTGGACTTAGACTCTCAAATCTTTCAGGCCATTTCATCCCTCTCCTTTCAGCCATCACTGAGGTGTGCCATGCCCTGTCCTAAACCAGTTGTCCCAAATGAGTCTTTGGCCAGCAGTGTGACAGACACTGACAAACTGCATTCATCCTTATAGCTGCTGGAATGCTTTCAGTCTCTGTCAGTAACATGTTACTTCATTTTACTCTTTGCATTACAGTTTTTCCTGTTTAATCTTGGTTTTATGTATATCCAGAGATCTCTCTATGCTCTTAGGATAAAAATAAAGGTTTCTTTTCATTTTTAGAACTATGAAATCCATTTGTACTCTGAGATTAAAGTTATTTCCTTGTTCGTTTGGTTTTATTTTACATATCTAGACAAAGAATAAATTTCTGAACAGAAGTTAATTTTACAGAGAGTTGTGCACCTCCAAGAAAGTGCTAAAGATCCCTTTGAACCAGGATGGTTGGGGAGACCGGCAGTCTTTTACTGAGGTTGAATCTACAGGGCATGTCAGAGTAAAGAAAGGAAGAAAGTTTTTCAGTAAAGCGAATAGATAAATCTCTTAAGGCAGCAAAAATATCTATTAAATGAAAGGTTGTCATTTTGATAGTTACTTTGCAGAGGAGAAAAAATTTTAATAGAAGCCTTTAAAATTAATGCCACTGAAACAAAAGTGCTTGTAATTCTTTGCTTGAGAATAGCTGCCCATCTCCTGTTGAAATTTCTAGGAGGAAATAGGTCTCATAAAACACCCTCTTGCTTTGTGAATGAATATAACTATCAGCATCTTGACAGTGTTTGAAAAATATTCCTATAAAGACATGATAGACGGAAATAGAAAATAAAAGGAAAGTCTTGGTTGGTAGTTTTATAGAAAACGTTCAGGTCTATAAAAACCTCTGTTGTAAAAGCATCAAAGTCAGAAGCACCTACAAAACATTAGGAGTAGATGCAAATAACAATGCACCTAAATATTTCATTACATAATATAAATCACATATAAATCGAAGACTGCTTTGAATGCCGAAATATGATGCGTAATATTTTTCTCATATAATCAGTTCAGACAGCAGCAGAGTTAAAGCTCATTTATATCCCCACACCTCTGCTGACTCGTACCATATTTTGAATTTCCCCTGGATGAGAAGCAAAGTCTTTTGCTGACTGAAACACTGTACCCTGAATAAACAAAAAGTTTTGCTCATATAACAGGTTGTTAGTTCATGCATAATGAGCTCCTCACATGAATGTATGTAGATGTTTTACTTCCTCTGCGTTCAATATAGGAAAATTTTGTATGGAAAGTGTTATGAGGAAGCAATAGTAGTTGATCCTATATATCTGTCTGTAGAAATAATTCAAAACAAATTGACAAACTGAAAATCCCGTTGCACATTATTTCTTTTATCTGCTTGTTCAGTAACTGCAAAAAATATTGATACTTTAGAATAGGGCTGACTGTTTTATAACGCCTCTTAGTCCCATAGAAATGAACAAATTACTTTAGTCAGCCCATGAATTTGAACTCCCAGGTTATGAGTACATCCATTTGAATATCTGACTCATTCCTGTCAGCACAGTGAAAATCCACAAAAGAGCAAAAGTTATTAGTATTTGGTAGCTATTATTAAGTAGCATAAAATAAATAAACTGATAATTTCTATCCAGTGGAAAGTGCCTATAATAGCAAAAGGGATATTTATTCTTTGAAATTTACAGTTTCTGTTCCTCATTATATCATGTTTGAACAGCAAATCTCATTTTTTACCAGCAGATGGAGACAGGAAAAATAAGAGTTATATTAAAACAGATACACACCAGAATCATTTCCAGCTGACAAGTTCTCCCTTTAGAAAAAACATACACTACAAGAACTAAACAAATAAGCTAGGACATGGCAGCAATGAGTCAAAGTAATTGTAGACATAGATCGTGAAAACAAAGAGAATAAAGTGAAGTAAAATGGCAAATTAATTTGTCCTTTGAGACAAGAGACTAAAACTAAATAATAGACACAAAGTTTTGGTGTATTATGAGAGCTGAAGGTGACAAAAAGTTCTCATACTGGACTGCTTGATAGGTGAGTTCCAAATAATCAATACACAAAATCAATACTGAGCAGAAGTCCTTTTCTCCTTTATTTGTTGAACTGTTCCAGATGCTGGAAAAGCACCAAAGCCAAATCTCTGTCCATAAACAGCAAAAGGCGAGTGCTGGGTGCTCTATAAGTCTAAAATATCCCACCCAAAAGGGCTGTCCTACTGAGGCATTTCAGATGAGGCCATCATCTGGTGTGGATCACTAGATCCATTAAATTAACTTGCCAAACTGTAAAAGGAAGGTCTGTCACCTGTCTTTCCTTGAAGCATGGTAAAATAAGCCCAGAGATTATTTAATGATACATAAAATATTTTCAAAGGTGTTTTCAGAGGTTCCTTCAGCATGAATAGGATAATAACCTGGCCAGTGGTCTCTGAGATAAATATTTAATGCTCTTTCCATATTAAAGGGCAAAAACTTTTCTTTATCATCTTTCTTTAGAAGTGTATATGGATGGCAAGAGGTAGAAACTGATGCACAGGAAGTTCCAGCTGAATATGAGGAAGAACTACTGTGCAGAGTGTGTTCCACACACTGGAACAGATTGACCAGAGAGGACGTGGACTGTCCCTCACTGGAGATACTCAAGAATTGTCTGGAACAACCCTGTGCCATGTGCTTTAAGATGACCCTGCTTGAGCAGGGAGGTTGGACCAAAGGGCCACACTGGTCCCTCCCAACCAAACCCATTCTGTGACTCTGTGAAAGGGAGATCTATCATCAGAGTGCAGAAGGTATTTGAACTAAAACATGAAGTGCATGTACTGACTCTTGAGTCTCCTACCAAAAACAAGCATGGACATAGGAAACAAGAGGTAATTTCAAAAAGATGCCTGCACTCAGAGCCTTGAAGGAATGTCAAGAAACTCTGTGAGGAGCACGGGATAGGGAGAGCCCTGGTTGCAGTTCACTCTTCACAGTTAAGAGTTGCTTCTTAACTGAGGTCTGAATACCCTTTTCCCTCAGCACCTGATTTTTTTTTTCCTTTGTTGTTTAAACATTTACAAAACCCTTCTGAACAAAAGCAGGTCAGAAGCTGGGTCACACTTCACTGTTTGTGAAGTCTGTAGCTGCAGGCTAACCAAACACCATGAGCTGGATCTCCATCAGCAAGCAGGAGCAGGACATCTGCAGAGCAAAGCACATGATACCAAGGAGCTCATGCCACATCATAAGCATTTCAGGATATTTCTAACCTGGACCTCTGCAATGGACACAATTCTGGTCACAACCCAGTAGGTGCATGTCCATCAAATGCCAGTTTTCTTTCACTGAAAGGAATCTATTTCTATACTTTAAAAAATTGCACTGTGAAACAAAGCCCAGCAAGCGTGGTCATGAGCTTTGTTCCAAGGACATACTTGTTTTCCAAACTAAAATGTCAATGTAAATGCAGACATAGCTTCCTTAATAAGGCAACAAGACAGGATTTTTCACACGCACATATTGCAATGAACACTACCCAAACTGATGAGAAAGCTACATAACTATCTAGCTCAGGGACACACATGGCCCTGGTGTGACTCAGGAGATCAGAAAGAAGCCCAACAAACACTGATTCTGAAACAGAGATCTTATTTGCCACATTACTCCTTCTACATGCTTCTCTCTCTAGCAAATTCCTGCCTACTTAGCCTGTTAAAACAACAGATGATGCCTCCATCATTACATGCAGTCTGATAACAGCTGACTTTTTTCTTTTATTTTTTGACAGAGAAAGCAAATTAAAGCTTTATTCTGTCTACAAAAGTTTGGAGACTTGGTGTATTTAGTACATGAAAAAGTAAGCCAGGCACTAAATGCATCATATTGAATGAAATGTATGTGACTATTTCAATTGAACCAAAGCTAGAACTGGACAGAGAGAGAGACAAAAAGCACATATAATACCTGCAGGGAAATGGCAGTTTGCATTTCAAAGCTGAAAAATTATGGTCAATTTATAATAATAATAACAATAACAAAGCAAAATCTGCAAATTGTAAAAGAAAGCAATTTCTTGAATTAAATTTTTTGTTAATTTGAACTTAACTATAATTTACTTATGAATTCTTAATTTTGAAAAATTGTCTCAGAAATAATTTCTGATCTTAGGAAGTTTCAGAAGAGTTTTTCCTGAAGCTTATATTTTAAAAGAGAAGCAATAACTGTTTCTTTTTTTGATAACCAGATTGTGTTATTTCCTGTTCCCTGAAGAATACCGTCTCTTTTCTAATGGGTTAGTATTCTATTAGAAAGAATTAGGTTTTGACTTTGAAGTTGATTTTTTTTTTAATATTCATGATAGGTCTGGAAACATCCAGCACACTTCACTTGCCCTCTTCAAACTCATTGTTCAGTAAGCAGCTGAGAGCTAATAACCTAGCTTGGCCATCAAGGGTAACTGAACAGAGAGCCAAACTAACTGAAGCTTTTTTCTTTAAGTTCACATTCATGACCAAAGTTTTAATGTGTGTATTCCTTCTTCATGACTCATTAAAGGATTCATCTAGGTATAAGGACCTTCTACCAGAACTTTATGTAATACTGTGAATTCTAAGAAATTGCAGATTTTAAGCTTAAAAAGCTGTCAACATTTCAATTTTACCACGAAACAATATGAAAATGTGTGAAAATTCATCCCATTAAAGTGGCATTTTATTCTTTTACTGAAAGCAAAATTGAACATAGAGGTAAGTATTAATATAAGATTTCTCCTAAGACACTGTATAAGTTTCAAAGAAGATATCCTGAGGCTGGAGGTAATCTTTCTGTGTACAGATTTCTTCAGCTGTTAAAAAAACTGTAAACACACCATCAGACAAAGTAAAAACACTGAAGGATAACAACTCACTGAAGTACAAGTGTCCACTAAGTGTATGAATACTGAAATGACATTGTCTTTTTCATGTCTTTCTACTCTTCATACATTTTATCTGATAATTATATCTGCCAAGCTGTGAACATTTGCTCCAGGATTTTTCCAGAGAAGACTGCAATGCCAAGCTAAACGCTTGGCAGAGGAACTGCCTTTTCAATCTCACAGCTAATCTGGAAGGGTCAGCTACTCCTGGTGAGTGTTTTAAAGGGAAGGGACTTCAGCTCCCCATTCCAACAGCTCAGCACACTGTACAGTGATTTCTATGAAACTTTATTTCCAAAAGTTAGTAGCAATTATAATACATACAAAACTTAGTTTTACTTTAGTCTCAAGTCTCAAAGACAGTTCTTTGTATCTGCTGAGCATGAAAAGATTTGCTTTTCCCCAATAAACGTACAGGGATAAATCAACTAATTCCCTCCAAATTTTTTTGACTGTAGGGGATTTTAAAATGAGTGGGTGTGAATACTAGTGTGAGCCTGCTTAGTATGTTCAGGGTTCTTTCCTAAATTATAAGATCAGGTATTGTCATTAGCTCAGAAAAAGAAATGGGCAAACTACTAAATAAATGTTAACTCTTAACATTTCTGTCATGCTCCAAAAATAAACAATTGTTCCATTACAATTTAAAGTGTGCTATACTTTACAGGTATTCAAGCACTAGGGGAATGCAATGTAGATCTATAATGCCACCTTTTTTCAGACTGATGAAATGCAACTACTGTACACCAAAAGTAACCTAACAATAAAGTGAAGCTTAAATAATAAGAACCCATTACCCCAAAGTGCTGCCTGTAAAATTATGCACATTAAATATATATATTTTAAAATTATATTCTGGACACTCATAAGCGTCTGATGTAAGGTTGTTGGCAGAGGGAGCTTTTTTAATACATAATGTGAAATGCAAGTGCCAAGTGTTACATACTGCAATGAAGTGCCAAAAGCATACCACACCACAGATCAACCCTGCACAGCAACAAAACGTCTACATAAAAAATTGCTTCAAAATCCTAGTTAATTGGTAAAATTTTTCAAAAAGTCAGGTAAAGATGATGAATCAGAGGACTGCTGATGGGATATAGTGTTTTTGTGTCTAGATCTCTGTCTGCAACTCCAGCAAGGGCTTCCGTCCCTAAAGTTGCTTCCTCCTTTCACCTGCTGCCTATGGCAAGGAATAGCCTTGGGGTGGCAGGGAGATGAAACATGTGACCTAATCTCTCCCATCGATGTTTCTGCAACAGCTGTTCACTTGCTTATACAAAATAAGTTCATGGTCTCAGCACATCTCCCAGAGGACAGCTGTGTCCATCACCAAAACCATTGCTACAACAGCCCATGAGGTGTCATTAATTGTTAACCTCATTAACATCATCAGTAAAGACACTGGGGATCAGATTTTAAGCTGCATTGGTGCTGTACAGGCAGCTTAAGGTATGGTAAACATCAGTGGCTTTGCATGACCCATACAAATCTTTGCTGCTGATACTGCCCAAGCACTGTCTCAGCAGCTTCACTTGCAAGGCCAAGTGCAGAATGATGACAACTGTCCCCATCTCCAGTGCCAAAGGGGACAGGAGTCTCCAGGGCACACATGTTCCATGCATGGCCTGCTTCTCTGACCACATTACCAACGTGTTTCCCACACAGGAAAAAAGCTGCTTGTTGCAGGGAGCAAAGGGGTACTTCCCAGTCTAAACCTTCCTAGAGTACAAATTAGCAGCCTCTAATGGAGATCCCTCTAGATTTCTGCAAGGACAAATGAGCAGAGATTAAGAAGGGGCTCTCTGTAATTGCACAGGTAATGTTACCTGGCCAGGGACAGAGGCCACTGGGGACTCAGGTTCATATCAGTACAAGCAGAGTGCAGGGTCACTGACTTCCACCTGCATGGGATCTCAGCAGCAGCCATGTGCCAGCCCTGCTGATGTACAAATATAAGCAAATTAGGAACTGTAGGGGTTAGGGTCTGTTCTCAGATGTAGCAGCACAGTACCCAGAAAAATCAGGCAAAACATTGGATACACAATCTCTCTACCAGGTTTGAAACAAAAGTAGTAAATATCATGTCAGATATTGGCAGTAAGTTTTTGGTGTAGCCAGCAATGCCATAAACCAAATATCTAACCATGTTCTTCAGGAAAATTCTTCATGGAGGGGTGTAAAAAGTTTTCCTTCCAAAAAGACAGGAAAAAACCAGAAGTTTTTTCATCTCCCCTCAGACCTGAGGCAAGGCTTGTACCCTCAAAAGTATCATCCAACTAAATTGGTAAATAATGGATATTCCTTTTTTTTTTGTTAATATTTGTATGTGTGTGCACAGATCAGGTTTTAGGAAACTACCTCAGCAGGCTATGTGGGGCTCTTCAACAATTTATTTGTTGAGTTTTTCTTTAATTAAATTACATTTCCCCAATTCCATCACTTTTTTCACTCCTGCAACACTTTTCTCCCATGGGTAACCTAGGCAAGAATAAGTGCCAGATGCAAAAACTTTGTGTTTCTCTGAGGAAGCACTGTTGCAGATAGTCATATTACAGATTTACACCACTTTTTTTCCTTTTCTTCTTCCTCCCTTCCTCAACCATAAACAAAGTCTACAGCATGAAGAGGCCAATCCTTGCCAGCAGAACCAAGTTTTGAAAAACACTGCTCCACCATATGTTCAGTCCTGACCAGCGTGAATAGTTCGGAAGCTGACATCTGCAGATGGGGAGTTCATACCACCATTCAGCACAAACATGCTGCTACTGTACACTGAAGGCAACATTGGCCAGACTTTGCTTAGGAGAAATTTTCACCTTGCCAACTAATTTTTGTTACACTGATATAAATGAAATAGATATAAAAAGAATCTCGGAGAAAAATGGTGGCGCTGATTGAAAAAGGGAGTCCTTGTGAATCATTTTGGTAATCTCCTTTAGAAAGAAAACTCCACCGTAACAGATATTACATTGAACCTGTTGGTGTAATAGAAAACACTTGCTAATGTTACATATGATGGACCTTCATGAAAGCCCATTACACTCTATTTGGCCTGTAGGATTATGCACTACAAGGATACAATGACCACAGACAGTCCCCTGAACTTCTCTGAAGACCCAGTTAACTCAGTTTTTCTCTGAGAAAGATATACCAAACTTGCAATAAGCACTGTATGAACCCAAGTCTTTCTTGCCTTTTTTTGATGCACTTTTTAAAGCAGCAAGAATACTCAAGTAAATGTTTCTGGGAGTGACATCGGTTCTTCTACAGAAGCACTAAGATAAAATGCATTTTCCCTGTTACTTCTACTTTTTCCCCCCCTTGCTCCTCACTCATTCCATCTGCAGTTCCTCATGCACTCCAGACACTTTTTCCAGGGCTTAAACAGATTTATGGCTAGCAATTTCCACAGGGACTGTGTGCATGTTCTCTCAGGCATGCTCAGGCACCAACACTCATCAGAGGGCTGGAAATCAAAATCTGTGTCAGTTGTGTCACTGGCAGAGAAATTCCATGCGTTCATGTTTGTTGTGTCCCTCATTCAGGCCTTTACTGTATAGCAGTGCCCTTCTTCAAAAGCCTGTATCTAAAGCCCCTGTGTACATTTTCGTTAAAATGTTTTGCAGTCTTATATGCACATCTAACATTGACTATTAAATGGGAGAGGAAATGGAATCATTTTCCTTTATTATGTTGCTCTGAAACTAAAATGGACTGTAAATTCATAATAGGAAGAGGTTAGTTGTTCAGTTACATGAATTTTACTCAGAACTTTTCCTTTTCATCAAATTTAGAACATGCCTGAGCAGCAAACACTTCAAAACAATTGTAACTACAACACTGACTTTGTAAATTCTGTTATAGTGAGTAAATTCAGCTTCCTAATTTTTACAGATATTAGCTACCTAATTTCTTTTTAGTGTAGATAAGAGGAATATCCATCCCACTTCTGATCACTAATGATGCTGCCCACCATCCCAATTCTTTTTCTAATAGAATTAAGGGAACAGCCAAATAATGAAGGGGATCGTTATTACCTCAACATTACTGCAAGAACTGGTGTTTTGAATAAGTAGGTAACCAGATTTGCCCAATATCTGATGCACGATGAAAGACAGGGAATCAGAGTATTTGCAAGGTGAAGACTCCCTATTAATGACATGCTTGCAAGTGTCTGCCTTAATCCAGCCATGCCCATGAAATTACTAGCATACACTAAGCTTTGCATGAAAATATATATGATACAGTATGTTATGATTTTATATAATATTATATGTTGTTATTATTATATATTATTATAATATAATACATATGTAATAATATTAATATATATAATATATATCATATTATATAATATGTATATGATACAATCTATAATATTAGTATACATATAGTACAGTTGATGAAAGAAAATATGCAGATCAGTCTGCTCTGTCTAATAAAATTCATGCTTATTCTGTCATATCTACAATGAGCAATATGCAAACTATACAAAGCTTTATAGTTAATAGTACAATACTGCGTTCAAAACATGAACCAAACACTATATTAACAATTCTCTGTGAGCATGCATCCTTACTTAAATTTTTCTCTTTATATAAAAAATAAAGTTTAAGTTCTTCAGTTGTTTATAAGAACAGGAAGAAGAGTTGAAACACTGGATTAGAATTCAATTACGTTTTAAATACAGTATATTGATTATATTATTCAGATGAATTTGGTGATCTGCCTCTCAATATCTTAATTTAAACTACTGTGTTCAAACTGCATCAAAACTGTAATGCACCAATATCAAGTGACTGGTGCATTTTCTCACTCTTCTGTATATATTGTCTGTATTAAGTTAATGGGACACAGCACCTGGATGCCTTCAGTAATGACAATAAAATTTTCTTCGTCTCATGACATTCACATGATGTGTACAACTTGACTGATGGATGTGCCATCCAACCCAGAGCAGGTTGTAATTGACAGTTTAGCTTGAATTTGTCATAGGGGATTTCTTGAGATGGAAAGTGCTATAGAAAATCAGGGACAGATAAAAGAAAAATCAAATGGTCATTTAGTCCACCCCTGACAGAAAGGGGACTGTCTTCTGTTGCTCATAATGTAATTTCTTGTCATCAGTTACTCATCTGAGGTAGGTTTCATCACTGCCTCTGAGACACTATTTTACAGACTAGTAGAGGTAAACACAGAAACTTTGGCAGAGCCTATGCTAAGAGCCTGCCACAAAAGCTTTGCAGACTGTTGTGCTGCTGTTTCTTAGTTATGTTCACTTTGAGCACAGGCACAACACCAACCCTCTCCAGAACTCATTGGAGAATAAAGTTCCTCTGTCATACTAGATCATATCTGCTAAGAAAGAGTTAGCAAGGGCCTCTTGGTGGCAGTGAGAAATAGGTGATCACCTCCCTAAGGCTTTGTCATGTCACTGCCTTGTTTCCAGCTTATCTCCCAATTCAAGGAGCCCAATTTCATCTCCTACCAAAAATAGCTTCCCTTGCAAGGGGTTCAGCACATTCATTCTTCACAAATAATAGCATCATTTAAAATCCCATTGAAGAATCAGAATATTCTCAATTGGAAGGCACCCACAAGGATTATCAAGTTCAACTCTTAAGTGAATGGCCTCTACAGGGATCACAACCCTGAGGATTGAAACAGCATGTTGTAATCAACATAGCTAATCTCAGGGTAACATTGATTTTAATAAACTGCCTCAATCTTCCTAATTGTCCTATTGTCTCCAAAATGATGCTTTGCATGCAAAGGACGAGGGGCACAACATCATCACTTTTCATTCCTCAGCAAATGCAGAGATCACAGTTTCACATACACATCAGAGACGTCTACAGTTATAAATTTTCAAATTCATCTCACAAGGAAAGCCATCATCTGTTTTCATCTTGCTGACAACACGAACAGCAATGTTTTTATTCTGCTGAACAAAACATTAACAAGGACCGAATTTTCAAATGCATATTTTGTTCCTCTATGCAACATTAAACTGCATTTTCTGATATACTGCTATACCTACAAGAAGCTTCAATTTGGTTATCTCAAACTTTTACCATTTATTTATGTCAGGTTTGAGTCTTCCTGGACTACATTTCACAAGACACACTACAGGAGATCACCTGTTTTGTGAAACATTTAGTAAAACTAAAGATGTTAGTGTAGTAGAAATGCTTGTGTCACATGTATGTAAATATTTTGTACCCACTCATTTGCTCACACTTTATAGAAGTCACTCACTCTAAAATGACTTAAAAGGTTTTGATGCACTTATACCAACCAGAGTCAGCTATGAGGACTGAGTATGTACTTCATTTACATCATTTAAGCCTTGCCTGCTCTAAGAAAAATATGTTATTACTTTATTCACGAATCACATCTGCTACCCAAGCCAAATACAAAGCCAGTTGTAGATAAATTCTAAATTCAAAATTGTATGTCTACAACTGCCAAACCAGCATGGGTCACCAAGATGATTTTTTAAAAGACCATACAGGCAATCCCTGTTCTGTTCTTTGCAAATAGCCTATTAAGTGCTGTATTTTTGTGGGCTACAGACTTTAAAAGGAAATGACACGGTAATTTCCTGTCAAATCAAATAATTTCTAGCATAACTTTTCATTGGGGGTATTCTGCATGTATCCTGAAATTTGCTTTCTGGGGAGACAACAGGCACAGCTGCATGTCTGGTAAATATGTGTGCTGGTTTTCATGTGGGGATATACATGAAATTAAATTCAATTTGATTTAACAGTATTTCACTGGCATGGAAAACTGCTAAATGTAGCCTAGGAAAAATGAACAGACCCTTGAGGTAGCTGTCACCAGCTGATACAATGAGTTTAGGATGGGGTTTCATTCTGTATCTGGGGTTTCATCCCATCTATCTATTCCCTACTACTGCCCTTTTTCTGTCTTGTTCAGTCATTTTTAACAGTAACCTGCCATCTGAGAGTACTTCACAACACAATGCCATCATTACACTCTCCTCCAGGGGTCAGAAATATTTTTTTATTCAGTTTTGGGAGGGGGGGTTTGTTTTTGTGGTTTTTTTGACAAATACATTTTAGGATTTCTGATGATACCTCAAAAAATCTTTTTGTATTTCACTCAGATTTTGGATGTTGATGCAAAAACCATAGCTCCATTTCATTTTTTCCTACTAGATTTTCTGTTCAGATACTCCTTTTCTTCCTCCCTATACGTTTTTTTGTCTTCTTGTTTCTGCTCATAGCTTATAGACATTCCTTCTCCATTCAGTGTATGTTTCAGCCTGTATATTGACTGAAATAAAAAAAATCTATTAAGACAACAGTGTCCAGTTGAGCATCCTATTGTTCGCCTTCATCCTTCCCAGACCTCAGTTATACAGAGCATCATGAATTACAGAGACAGAATCATAGAATCACAGAATGGTTTGTGTTGGAAAGGACCTTAAAGATACACTAGTTCCAATCCCCCTTCCATAGACAGGGATACCTTCTGCCACATCTAGTTGCTCAAAATCTCATACAACCTAGCCCAGAACACTTCTGGGAATGGGACACTCACACTGCCCTGGGCAACCTGTTCCAGTGCTTCATCACCCTCATTGTAAAAAATCTCTTTCTTCTGTCCAATCTAAATCTACCAGTTTAAAAATATTGTCCCTTGTTCTGGCATAACAGACCTGGTGAAAACTCTCTGTCCATCTTTCCTGCAAGAGCCCTTCAAGTACCGAAAGGTTACAATAAGCTCTCGCTGGAGCTTTCTCTCCTCCAGACTGAACAGCACCAACTCTCTCAGCCTGCCTTTGTAGGAGAGGTGCTCCATCCCCCAAATGGTCTTCATGTCCCTCCTCTGGACCCACTCCAACAGATCCATGTCTTTTCTGTGCTGTGCACTGCAGTCCTGGACACAGCCCTCCAGGTGGGGTCTCATGAGAGCAGAGTAACCTGCTGGTCCCTCAACCTGCTGGTCAAACTGGGGGTGATGATTGTAATCACTCAACTGATGCTATGTATAACTCAAGCTGCATCAATTCTCTGAATTAATCCTTGTGAGTTATTGATGCTGTAGCAACTGTAGAAATTTATTTTGCATTTTTGGTCCCACAGAAGTCATCCTTTTAGTATTGAGTAAAAATATTATTAAAAAACAATGGCATTGATGTTGCTTTCACATTTGGTCCTCCCATGCTGCTGTGTTGCAGCAGAAGGAATGTCTCCCAGTCAGATGGGACCTGGGAAATAGGGTCATCAGCAAGTTTACTAGACTGCTCTCCTTCTCCAGATCTTGATTTATGGTGCAGCCTACTCACAAGTTTTTTTCAGGTTAAGCTTTTACAATCTGATTTGTAAACTTCAGAAACTGAATCTCCTAGACTCCCCTATTATGAGGCTGAGCTTTATATAATTTAAGATGTATTCAGTGTTCCTATCTCTATAATTAAATTTGTCTGGTTTTGTTATTTTGAGCACCTTCTGAATTTTTTTCGAAGAGCTTACTAGGTATTATGTTGAAAGGATTCTGCTCAAATTATATCCTTCATTCTCTCACTTTGTTTTAAGGATAATTACTTAACTAATATTTGAATTAATGAAATGGGGTATGGAAAATCACTAAATTGCCCTGAAAAATCTTACGACTCAGGAAAAAAATCCCTGCTTTTTTTATTTCCTGGTTTCTAAGTCTACAGGGCCCACTTGGGACATTTGCAGAGTTTAAAGTTGAAGTTCTCAAACATGAGCCTGCAAGACCATTCGTTAATAAATCAACAGTCTCTAGAACCACACTAACTACCCACACTTTATATACTCATCAATCAAAAGGCTGATTTTTAAAGAAAAAATTACAAACAACATGGGACTCACACTGAAATGGCAGGAGTTGATAAGACTCCATTTTTGAGCTACTTCAATATCTACAAAGAAAAGGAAAGCTTTCTTATCTTTTTTTACATTAACATCTTTAGGATATAGATACAGTTTTGTGGTTAGTTTTTTTCATAAAGTTATTAAATTTTTATTTTCGTGTGTGATATTACTATTGGTCAGGTATTTTCCTAACTTTTTAGGTCCCAGAAGCATATTAAAGGCAGAAGGAGTCCTCCAGCTGTATTCTACGCCACACAATCCAGCTTTTAGTGAAGCTGGAAAAAAAACAGTTTTCTCTTGTTATGGCTAAAAGAGAAACTTCTTTTAGTACTTGGGTCTAAAGACATTCCTCCTATCTATCCCCTCTCCCCACTTTCTGGGCTGCCCCATCAGCTACATGGTAGAAGGGACCCACAAGTCTTCATCAGAGGGATAAACATGGCTTCAAAATATATCATATTAATATTTGTATACCAGGGGCCCAAGTCCATGTTTTCCTATCACAACCATATGCAAACGTTT
Organism: Acridotheres tristis; assembly: GCA_037013685.1. Classification (NCBI taxonomy): domain Eukaryota; kingdom Metazoa; phylum Chordata; class Aves; order Passeriformes; family Sturnidae; genus Acridotheres; species Acridotheres tristis. The sequence goes on from CM072886.1 coordinate 107,737,960, forward strand.
TTATTGCCTGTAATAGCCAGAGTAATACCTTGAGGGCCAAAAACAGAGCAACACTATTTTCAGCAACAGCTGTAACTATATACTATGCTACATACCATACAGCCACCAGGGCACCAGGGCTGGTAGCAAGATATGTCTCAAGTGCTATGTTCTGGCAAAAGCAGCAAGCAACAGTGAACACCAGCAGTGACAGTGGCAGGAAGTTTTATTTCCATTCCCTGCACCTCAAGTCACACCAACCACGACACACCACTATTTACAGTAAGTACTTGTAGCTGTCGTGACGCTGCACAGCCCTGCCAGCAGGGTCTTGTGCGGTATCACGGTGAATTTTCTTAGATTTTGAGCTTGTTTCCAAAGTCAACGGCTTCCTTAAGTCAAGCTCACAGTTCCCGTGGTCTGTGCTGTCTGCAGGCTACACAGCCGTGGTGCAAGTGCACTGCAGGTGTGCAGGACAGCCCCAATGAAATAGGTACCAGCTGTACCATTGCATACACACACCAGCACCCATCCACAGGCAACAGGGCTGGATAGCACTGAAACCCATCCATGGCTGCCCACACTGCTCCTCCAACAGAAGAGGGCATCACCAGCAAGTCCAGAGGAGGGCCACGAAGCTGATAAAAGGCCTGGAGCATCTTCCCTACAAATACAGGCTGAGAAAGCTGGGGCAGCTCAGCCTGGAGAAGAGAAGGCTGCATGGAGACCTCGCAGTGCCTGAAGGGGGCCTACAGGGAAGATGGAGAGGGACTCTTCAGCAGGAACTGCAGCGACAGGACAAGGACCAATGGGTGCAAATTGAAAGAGGGGAAATTCAGGTTTGGTGTTAGCAAGAAATTCTTTACTGTAAGGGTGGTGAGACAAGGGAACCGGTTGCCCAGGGAGTTTGTGGAATGCCTCAACCCTGGCAGTTTTCAAGGCCAGCCTGGATAAAGCCTCAAACAACCTGGCCTAGTGGGAAGTGTCCCTGGCCATGTCAGAGGGAAAAGCCTGGCAAAAGGCCTTGAGCAACCTGATCTAGTGGGAATTGTTCCTGGTCATGGCAGGGCGTGTTTGGAGTAGATGATCTTTATATTCCCTTCCAACCCTTAACATTCCATGATTCTATCACCCATCCATCTCCTCCTGCTACACGTGCCTGCAGCAACCACTACACCAGGCAGGCACAGGACATTCAGTGCACTGAAAACACACTGGAGACGACGTCCTATTGTACCTCACAGTATTCCCCGCCCGCACTGGGTGCAGGCTGATGGCTGCGCAGGGGCTGTCTGTGCCCACCGCGGCGGCACAACCCCCCTCCGCCCCAGCCACCCGCAGCCCTTTTCCCGGAGGGCTGGCACAGCCTCTCGGCCCGGGATGCGGCAGGCGCGGGGGGAGCGGGCCGAGGGGGCGGCGGTGGCCGCACAGGTGCTGCCGCAGCCCGTCGCCATGGGAACGGCGCTGCCGAGGGCGCGGCGGCCGGGCCTGGCCGGGCCCCCCCGCCCGCGAGTGGGAGCGGGTGTGTGTGTGTGTGTGTGTGTGTGTGTGTGTGTGTGTGTGTGTGTGTGTGTGTGTGTGTGTGTGTGTGTGTGTCCCGGAGGTATTGCACTGTTTCCATAGGAACAGGCGGGGGGAGGCGATGGCGGCACAGCCGCACCCTCTCCCCGCTCCCCCTCCCCCGTGCCCTCAATGCCAGCCCGAGCCCTGAATCAATTAATGGAGCCGGCAGCGGGCTGGGAGAGGGGAGAGGGCTGTGCCCCCTCTCGGGGCAGCCCCCGCACCCAGCTGGCGTGGCGGCCGCGCTGCTTCCCCAGGGGGGACCCCGGGACGCGGGTCCCCGAGGGGTGGCCCCGGCAGATGGTCCCTCCGCAGCCGCCCCCGTTCCCCGGCCCGTCCCCGGCGAGGTGCGCCAGGGGAGAGGCGCTGGGGAGCCCCGGCCGCACCCCGGGGACACCCGCGGGGAGAAGGGGCGGGGGACACGCACACAACAACAACAACAAAACGCCGTCCCCGCACGGCTGTTTACGGCACCATATGGCCGCAGGGGGAGGGGTGAGGGACATGTCTGCCGAGCCGCCGCGCTCATTATGTCCGATGGAGTCCCGGTCACCCCGCGGGGGGACACCCCGCTGCCGGCACCCGCGGCGAGCCCCGCCGCCCAGGCACCCCCGCCAGCCCCGCTGGGGACTCCGCAGAATAAACACACCGCGGTCTGGCTGCCCTGGTGCGGCTGGAGAGGGAAAATTCAGATCCCTTCCCCAAAGCCTATCTCTAGGTCTGTTAAGATCGATGTATATCCTCGGAGGAGAGATGAACGTATGGGATAGAGCTCTATTCTGGATCACAACGTGAAAAGGAAAATACCAAATAAAAAGGTCTCCTGGTTTGTTTTGGTTGTTGGGGGTTTTTGGGTTTTTTTTATAGGTGGGGTTTGAGACGAAAACCTGACCTACTTCGGGGCATCTCTGTCTATGGCTAGCACGTATGAAGGGCTGGAATGGAAGCTCTGGGCATCAAACGCTACCCCGAGATCCACAGCGATTAATGCTATTTTTTCTTTCCGAGCGAGGCAGCCATTCATTTCAGAGTAATCCTTGCTGCACGGCGCTGATGGAGGCACGCTCGGTGCAGCGCGTCCTGCCTCTGGAGAGCTTTCTCGGCTGGGGCAGGGGAAATGCTTTGAAATGGCTTATGTCTTTCCTGTCAATGATTCATAAGATAGATGCTAAACTTTGCCATTATTAGAGAGATAAAATCCACAGACTATGGGGTCTGATAATAGGCAACTATACTGTTATCCATATTACCTTGTAAAATTGAAGTATTGATTTTTTTAAAGCATGGTTTGCTACTTAGCAGACCAATCCCACTACTATTGTAGTCAGTGAGATTTTGCTATTGACTTCAATGGGAACACCTTTTTGCCTTTAAAATGGTCTATTTCACATTATTATGGTAATAGAGTTCAGAAATTCTTAAAATTGGCCTTCTTGGCCTTGGACATTTTAAAAGATTTACGCAAAAATTACTTCAGCTCAACTTCTTCACCTCATTTCTGCTCATGTTTTGTCCAAAGTTTTGTTTGGATAAATCCGACAGATAACTTGGTGTTCCAGATGGTTGTGGGTGGACTGGACCTAATAGATTCTCCAGTTACGTGTGTTTAAGTGTTTTTTGTTTTGGTTTGGCTTTTTAATTTTACAGAAGCCTAGATTTAGAAAGCCATTTGTAGATCTCCTGTTGTGTGCAGCTTTGAATGCATTTGGTTTCTCACCAAAATAGCATGCCTTCCAAAGCAAGATTAAAAATATTAAAATGCAGCCAGCTCAGGGAGTGGTTCAATTCAACTGATGCCACATAAACGGGCCAATCCTCCTGCTCATAGATAACATACATCTGAATCTTGGCACCTGCCTTTGGATTGGAATTCAAAATGAGAAACAGCAGGCCTTGAGGTCTGGAAATAAAGGCAGCACGGGGGGAGGGAAATGTTCTCTGCCTATTAGTAAATAATAAACTGCAGAAGTAAAGACATATGACAAGGATTGAGGAAAACACACTGTGGGCATCAGATAGATATTGGGGCTATGACAGAATGGAAAACATGTCCAGATTCGAAGTGCTAGGTGTATCCAGCACCTATATTAACTGTTTGCATATTTGTGTAACTGAAAGCTTTTTAGTATCTAGCAACATCCTGCTTAGCTACTTTTTGCTACATCATGCTGTGATACTCACTGAAATAACTGTTAACTAATAGACTATAATTTGTTATAAATGGATAAATGATTGGGAACAGACATTTATCCAAAATTCTGCTAATAACAAATTTTCTTGAGAAAATGCTTCCCCCTGTGCCTCCCCCACCAAAAAAAAATTGTTTCATCTTCCACACATTTTCCAGGCAGTTTTGTTACGCAGTTAATATCTTAAGGTTGTTCTATGCTTTTAGGTAGCTGACAGGTATGCCTAGATGCTTAAATAGTACTTCTGAAGATCAGAATCAGCTTTATTTCATCATCCTTATTATTATTAATAATAATAATAAAGATAATAATGTGAAATGTGTAATATGACAGGCTTATTTTACTTTCCTCAGTCTCCATCTCTTCCAAGGCTGACTTTCTTGCTTTAAGGATCAGCTCATAGGAAGCTGTTAAGCCAAAGTTTGTTTTTACTTGATTGGCTTTAACACTTCATTCCATTTGTTCTCTCATCTCACTTTCCTTCCCCTCTTATTTGAAGCAGGATTGCTCTAATGCAAATACAGTTCAAAGAGACAGGGAAAAGGGAAAGAGATCTGAATTCTCCTCATAACAGATTACTTTAAAACAAGTAAACAAACAACGTCAACAGTGTAATTGAGGGTGAATTTATGTGTTGGGTGTGTTTACTTGGTAAGAGACGCTCTTTTATTTGATTTAAATATATGTATGGCTTAAAGGATTGAAATCCAGCTCATTGTCTGGTTTGGTTTATTCCTCCTTGAACGATCAGAACTTGGGGATTTCTACAACAGAGAGCTGCCTGCACAGTGCATTGCATTGAGTGCACTCTGATGTTGTAGAAGATTATAACCGAAGAGGTGGAAGCAGGGTGCCCCTGGTGTTATTTTAGAGCTGAATTTCGCCTTGCTGTTACTAAATCTTCCTAGATATTTTTACACATTTTATATAAACTTCTCTATATGCTTGTTAAGCACTGGTCTCTAGCACATTGGAATTTACCTTGGCAAAACCAGATAGCACTTACGTATGAACTATTCTTCACAAATAGAAAAAAATATTATCTAAATGTATCCTATTGAGAGTGCACTCATTGCTACGCAGTCAACCAATACGAGCTGATCGGGGCACTGAGTGTTCAGGGCATTGGTTTGTGGGTGGACTCCTCCCTCAGGCACTGACCATTGCAAAGCTCAAGCATCAGCCAGGGGCTGCATTATATCTTCAAAACAGGGGCATAACCTTTGTGCCAAAAAGCACAAAGCACCAGCACCAGCACCTTCTGCTGGTCCTATCCCAGGAGAAGATTTCACCCAGCATGATTTAGGATGGCAGGACGGGTCCTTCAAATCCTCACAAATGTCACAGGCTTAATTCCTTCCAACTTCCTTCAGCTACAGCTTTTCAGCTTTTTTGTAGGTCTGTTGGTTCACTCTTTGGGTCAATTAGGCAAAATACTAATTTACTTTAAAATATTGTCACTTAATCATCTGTATTGCCCTTTACTTATTTCCCTGCTTTTAAATTACAGCAAGAATGATAATGCAAATTTCTTGAGTTTTTTGAAGTTTGTATATGTGAAATTTTTCCTGACTTTACATCCATTTAAACTAAATGTATTTAAAAAGAAATCTTGTAATTACCTATAAATTCATTAAAGTTCAATGATAAGTAGCAGAAAAAATACATAATTCATTAAAATTATATTAATTGAAATGTTCTACTTATTAATAAAATTTGACCTGCTTTCTCCTATTTAGGAATGCTTTTTCCTACTCAGCTTTTGAAAGCCATCTTTTTGGTTCCAGTTCAAAATATAAGATTCAATTAAGGATACAGGTAAAAAGTATTTTCAGTTCCACAGTTTCCTAGAAGTCTGACGTATCTTGTCAAAACTGGGGTGAAAAGACTAATACTGGAATTTGCTATATAGAGGGGCAATTAAAAAATGAAGAAAGTAGTCTTATTTTCACTAGCTTTCTTCACTTCCAAAGCTAGTTTTATTTATATTGCTTTATAATCTGCTTAGATGCAAATTTAACTATTTGAAAGCTCCTTATACACGCAGTTCGACTCTCAGTTACACCAAAACAATGATAACGATGCCTTCTACATTAGTAAGATGTGGCAGAGGCTTTGTGCAAGTTTTCCAAAAACACACAGGGTCAATGTGCAAGAACTTTACAATAAATGTCGGTTTGAGAATTCTGTTTTTTGATGCTCCATTCATACAGAATTTACTATCCCATTTCCTTGTTGGATAAGCCCAAATTGAGACAAAAAGGGATAAATAGATGAGATCTGCCTGAACTGCAGGTTTTAGATGGATGACTGGCATTCAAATATAGCACTCATTAAAAGAATGCTGACTGTTTGCTCAATACAAATGAAATACTTCAGTATTATGGCAACCATAGCCAGGGGGCTTTACTGAACTCTCAGAATATAAAAAGGTAAAGGTTATCAAAAGATATCATAAAAAAAGAACTATGACTATGTCTAGATTAAAGGAGGAAGGAAGGAACTACTTTTTTTTTTCTTTTCCACTGCCATTTCTTGAGAAATGCAATGGGATAAGTCATCTAATTATATATATGCCACACTTCCTAGTCCATTGGTCAAAAAGCAAAGTCTTTGAAGCAAAGCATTTGAGTGAGCTAATTCCTCTCATATTTGTCATTAATTCTCTAACGATTCTGCTCTTTTTCCTTTTCTTCCCACCACAATAAGGGCTTGGTAATAGTTTCAACAAATACACTCAAAAAACTGACACGGGTAGACAGAAATACAGAGGTGAAGGCAGCACATTCCTTCTCACCACAACTGCAGTAAATTGTAAACCAGAGGTAGCTCATTGCAAACATTCTGTGTAGACCACAATAATCTCATGCACTGGTCCACATAGGGTAGTGCTGGACCTCAGAAACTTGATTGTCTCCCTCCTTCCTCCACACTAGTGATATCACCACAGCAACGAGCCACAGAAGCTGCTGCAGTCCAAGTGACCAATGAACCATCTAGTACCAGCCTGCAAGAGAGTCTGCAAAAGACGTTTCAGAGCTCAGTAATTAGTAAATGAACAAAATATTGTGCCTTGTGCAATAATGACCAATTTCTTTTCCACTGCTATAGCCAACCTAAGAAGACATACCTAAAACTTGCTAAGCTATTCATGAAACGAGAGCATGAAGGCTGAGACCACCAGCAGTGTTAAAATCCAGTACAAAGTGGAAGGCGATGGGAGGATGCTGGAATTTCAAGATACCCCACAAATCTTTCCTTGTGTTGAATGAATGGGCTGGAACATGATTAATCCTGATAGAGGCTCTCTGGGAGCACACTTGGGGAGATGCTGCAAGACACCAGGTGAGAGCCAGGCAGTGAGCTCATGCCAGCACACAGATGCCCTCACTCCCAGTGGCACAGAGCAGGAAGGGCATGAACATGACCTTGTCCTCACTTCTGCTCCAGCCAGCAAAGCTGAACTGACATAAAGAGCATGCTACATCCTTATGAGAGCCACAGAGCTCCTGTAAAATCCTTGGAAGAAATTTTGGATTAATCAGTCAGGGTTTCTCTAGGGATGGCAGTGCAGACTTTCCATTCCCAGCACTTGGGTTTATAAAAATGGCCTAGCTTTGAATTTATCTTCTGAGATGGTTGTCTAAAGAGCCTTAGGACATGAAATAGAATTTTAAAGGGTAGCAACTGAATTTTCTCTACTGTTCACCACTCTTTACACCACACTATTTCTCTCACTTTCTTTCTACCTCTTTACATGTCTGTTTTCTGCTGTGCATTTTTTCTCTTAATGTTTATCTTTTTTGGGCGATATAACCATTTAAACTACTTCTCATGTAGTTTAGATGTAGTTTACCCTTTCTCTTTGATAAGCTTGGTTACCTTCTATGGACCTTTCATCTCTTGCAACCTTTTAGAGATGAGATAAACACACTAAGCATGCTATTAAAGGCAAGGACATATCATTTAATTAATAAGAATAATAAGTTTTCAATGTTATTCTCTATACTTTACCTAATGACGATTTTTGTTATACCTGCTGCACTCATTTTGGATAAACTTACTGATTTGTTTGAAACCATTCCTAAATATTTCCCTTGAGATATTAGACTAATTCCATACATTTTAGATGTGATTGAAAAGCTTGAATTCTTCCTTTCCTCTCAAAAAGCTAATATCATGATCACATAAGATGTAAATTATCTGGCAATGGTCTGTAGGGAATTCTGCCTGCCATGATATCTCCCTATTCTCCCCCTTTGTCATGATATTTCTATTTTACCTCTCAGTTCTTCTTTGACTTAACCAAATTAATTTGCATTTCCATCTGGTGTTGAAAACCCTTCACCTCCCTGAGTTTTAAGTGTATATATGTATACATATACATATATGTGTGTGTGTGTGCATACACACGTTGGACTGCATTGTACAGCTCTCAAACACTTGCTGTGGTTTCCTAGTTCTTCGTCAGTTTTAATTCGTCATCATAGCCAAAGCTGCAACCCTGCTTTAATAAAGTCTGTATCAGATGGGTTTCATTTCAGAAGGCAGCAAGAGTTTTCACAAAGTTTTCACCTGAAAATTTCTGAATTATTCTTGAACACAACAAATTAGATCATCATTAACTGCCACAAAATCCAAACCAGTTCCACCAACCACGTCCAGTTTATATTTATGCTTAAGATAATTTTTAAGGACTCTTACCAATTTTTTTTCCTAGTGTTGACATATGGTCCACTAATGTGTTATTTCTATGAGCTATCTTTACTACCCTGTTTTTTTCCCTTTCTAGTACATTTTTGTCCATACTGCTGTATCATTGTCATATATATAGTATATATAGTATATTTTAGTAGTATTTTAGTTACTTCATTCTTAAGTTCTTTAGTGGTTTTGAATTTGTGAAGTCCTAGTGATGGGCTGCAATTTAATATCCCATCTTTTTTATTTCTCTATTTCTGATCATTCTTCAATTTTATCACCTGAAAAATGTAAACCCAGGATAGATACTTCTTTATCACCCACATCAGAAAACATACACACTGAAAAATAAATCTTTGTGAAATATGTTTATCGTCCTCATCTTTCCTCTCCACTGAAACCTCTGGCCATACCTTAGCTGTTCTTCTCTTATTGTATCTAATTACTTGTATAATGACTTGCCTGTAACCCTGTAACTCATCTTCTATCAGCTCAGGGTAGTTAAAGTCAATTCCTAAATGTGATTTCCCATATACCAGCACAATGCTGCTTTACCCTACAGATAGGTCATGATTTAGTGGCAGCTACTTCAGCTCTGGATCTGCCTTGAACAAAAGTTTTCTACAAACTCCACCTGGCAGTATTAGTAGTGGTATGTGTAAGTCCAGAGGCAAAAAAAAAATAAATAAATAAATAAATCACAAGTAATCACAGTTCATTTAAACGTTCTACAGTGAGTTAGATTCTTAAGTAATTTAAGTGCAAGTAATCTCACCACATAAATTTTCTCTAAGTACAGTCAAAATGTTGTAGCATCCATATCTTGTATTAAAATCTCTGGGGTAACAAAATGTAGAAAAGCTTCAGACACACAGACCTTACTATCAATATAATATAAATTTATATTATATTATTTATATATAATATAAAACCTCTCTTTTCCCTAAGGAGTTTATTACAGGCTCTCAAGTAAAAAAGGTTGAATGAGTTTCATCCTAGGCAGAAGTAGGTCATTTGATAAATGTTGTCCTTCCAAGTCTGTACAGAATATTTGTTTCTGAAAAAAGTCTCTACTTGAGGTTAAGTCTAACATAGATCAATTTTATTAAGTAAACTGTTTGCTACAGATAGCCCCTTAAGTTGAAGAGTATCCACATATACAAGGAAATGTTTCAAACACCCCATTTCAATTTCAACAACTAGGCTGTAATCCTAGCAGATGCACACAGTAACTGTCAAGTTTTGCAGCTTGCAGAGTTATTGAATAAGCAGTTAGGAGCCTGTACAACTGTCTGTGACAAAGTTGATCATCACTACGAAAATCCATGTGCATCTGAAAAACTGCTCAATGCCCTAACCTGTGGCATGTCTTTCCTGTATATTGACAATGCCTACCTGGATATTGTATGCTAATAAACCATTAAGAAATACCTTGCTAGTGGAACTGTAAAGTTTTGAGACTCATCTATTTAAAGAGAACAAAAGGGTAATTTAAGCGAGCTGCAGGATCACTTTCAGCGCTCTTGCAGGACAATGGAAAAAACTCTCATTGCACCAACTAACACTGCCTGAGTTTTCTAAATTCAGAGAGGCTTCTGGCAGGTTTAAAATGACATATACAAGACAAGACCATCTTTTACATCCTGTAAAGCTCTACTAATTTTGGAGACTGCGTTGACCAGTCACCTACACAACAAGGAACAGAAGATGCCTGTGATGCATGGGAGGCTGCAGAATCTGGTATGATCCTCCCTCCTGGAGAGTGTTTCCTGCCACACTGTCTCATGATCTTTCTCCACATCTAACTCATTTACACGCCCTGCTTATTTTGTTCCTCTTCTACCAGCAAGCTCTCAACAGGTGTATCCTGCATAACTGGGGAAGATTGGGACCCGGATCGATTCCTTCAGACCAAACCTAACAGCTGCTAGTTGCCTCCTTTCAACAGCAGACAAACTCACAGTTCAGTGTCAGCCAATTTTAATTTATTTTTGTAGTGTAAAATGAATTTTGAATCATTAACTCCCACATTCATCCAGCACTGACACTAGCCTTCTTCTCCCAGGGGCCCGTGTTCATGGGAAGCCCTCTCTACCTGCAGTCTCTCTGTGTAGTCTCCCCAGATCACGTCTCCTTTCAGTCTAGAGTTGAACAACAGCAATGCTGAACACGCCAGAGGATAGGGAAAGAAAGTTTCTACATAAAAAGATCAGAAACAGTCCCATCATGCTATATCGTTAGGCAACAGCTCATTTTAGTCCTAACCTTCCAGCTTATTTCCCACTGATCAAATAGCTATGTAGCCACAGAAACAGCATTCATACATCCAAAGCAAATCAGGGCTTGAGCACCTGAGCAGCAGTCCCTGCATCATGACCAAATCCAGTGCAGCTTCACTGACAAGAGACTCAGGGTAAGAACAAACAAGCAAGTTCACTATCACCTCAGTCTTCTCAGCAAAGGTTCACAGAAGCATGAAAATCAAACTGTGAGGTTTTATTTCTGATCACTGAAAAGATTTGGGCTTTTGAGCTGCAAGTCTGGCCTTTGCCCAGGTGGTAGCACTGAATTTGTTATCCTGTCTCTCACTACAGGATAAGAGTGTGTACATATATATGGGATGGATACATCAGTACTAGGTTTTGTTTGCACACTGCTACACCCTATTTCATGCTTCTAAAGTAAAGTCAACATTTCTTAACCTTAAAAAACTTAGTTTTTAAAAATCTGCTCACCTTGGCTCATTTTTCTTTGAAAATTCCAACTCAACATTGTTATTAAGAAATCTCAGCTCCTCCCATTCCTTTTCCTCTCTCACACATGCATGTGGAGATGGCATCTTACATATGGGAGTTTTAACATTTTTTAATTCCAGGACAGAGTTATTCTCTTTATTCATGAACACTCCCCTGAATTCCTGCATTAAGAGTTGCCAACTAAACCGGTTTTGTTCCATCTGCTGTGACCATTTTCCAGCACTCTCTCTCTCTGATTCACCAGCATCCCTCCTCAGCGACTCCATCGGGAGGTCTGCAAAGAGCAGGGCAGAGGCTGCGGGTAAAGGGAGGAGATAGAGCTCTGCAGACCTGAGCGGGGGTTAAGGGAAATGTGGTGGGCAGTTAAACCAGGGCGGATGTGGCAGGGTTTGAATGCCACTCCTGAGCCTGGAAGGTGCATTTAATGGGACTGTAAAACTCCTGCAGCATCGTACCTTGGGATAAATTATAGCTCACCCTCAGCATCACCTTTCTGCAGTACTTACTGCCATTATGTGCTGGCAGTTCAGTATGCTACAGAGCTACCAATATACATTTGTAAAACACTTTTATAAATTTTTTCTATTGATGGGCACAAAAATGGGGAGAAATTTTAAAAAAGAGATGCTTATTTTCAAATTCCTACAAAATGTCCTAAAATAATGAACAATTTTAAATGGAAGATAACTTAAATCAATAAATTTTGACCTATAAGCTATTTATGTTGTGATCTGTTTTTTCTATTGTTCATAAAGAAATTAATTTACATAAAAAGAAAAGGAACATAAGCTCATGTATCTATCTACTATTCTTCATGTCCAACAGAACAAGAGGTGGGTTGGGATATAGCCTGCTCCTTAGAGCTGACTGGTCTATAATTTTAAGCCTTAAATCCTGTAATCAGGTTCAGTAGTACAACCCTGCACCTGCAGAAAGCCTTGCTGGTCTGCTAGCAGCAACCCATGCAGTACCAGATCCTCCAGGAGGATCTAAAGATTTAAGCTAAACAAAATTTGGTTTCAGAATGAAAGTTCATTCTCTGCTTGTAGTTGGAAAATATAAAAGAAAGCACAGGAAAATTCATACATTAGATCTGTGATATCATTAAAGTCAATAGAGTAATTTCAAATTAGTAATGACATGAAAGTAATCTGAACTTGGCCTTTGAGATTATATTCTATTAGTTTGCTAGTACTGTGTAAATTCTATATTTGAGAGCTATACTGCAGTCATTTTGGCCCTTCTTTTTTAATGGAAAATTCTGCTTAAAGTCTGCTGATACAGCTCAGGCCATTATTTTATAACATCTTTCAAAATCAAGACTAGTTTTTAGGGTCCATATTTGTGTCCACACACAGCATCCACCGAGAGAAAGGAGAGTGGCAAGGAGAAATTTGTTTTCAAGTTGCCAATCAATAAATAGCTCCAGCTAAAGAAACTATGCAGAAAATAAATTTTAAAAATACACCTAAAAATCATGTATATAGTTAGAAAGGATATCTTACCAGAGATACTAGTTCCATACCTCCTTATTTTTGGTGAGTACCAACTATTAAAAGTCAACAGTGTCAACCATTTGGCATATTTGTTGGCCTAACCTGTTTTGTTTATACTGTGTGTCTAGGCAAGGCATAATTTCACTGCTTTCACAAAGTGCAGCTTGGGTTTGCCAAAAGAAAACCTACAGTGGTGACAATCTGAAAAGTTGCAGAAGTGAAATACTTGCTAGGTTGCATGCAGGAATACCTTAAGCATACAGGAATACCGTAGTGTGTGTTGTCCCACTCTGGACCTAAAATGGCTGTTTTGCAGGGAATGTTGTTGCCTGGTGACCAAAAGTGCATCTCCTAGGCCACAGAGGGATGTGAACATTCAGAAATTGATTTGTTCCTGTTGCTCTTGAGGAGACCATACCCGTAAAATAGATTAAGCCAGCACATAATCATCTATGCATTCTCCTTGCTGGCATGCTTAAACTTGATACTGAAGACAGGCCTGTGATTTTGAGCTACTTATCAACCATGCAAGGGAAAAACAGATTAATACCTCGTGCACTACTGCCCACAGAATATGAAAGTAGACCAAGCCTGAGCTACTGTGAGACTGCAAGACACCCTGCTTCAATTAAGTCTGTGTTGTACATCTAGCCTGTTCCGGTGCAACCTCCCAGTTGCTATCAGGCTCTCTTTCTTTCATTAGAATCAAGTAGTTAATTAGCCCCAGCCTGTCCTCTCTCCTTCTCTCTTTCCCTTTAACGCAGCAGTAATGATGTCTAATTACCAGCAGCAGTGGATTACAGCACCATCAGGAGCAAATCTCTCTGGCTGACAGCAAAGCTGAGCAGCAAATCTTAAAGCTTCAAGGAGGGAGTAATTCCTAACAAAGTATTTGAATATTTGCTTATTTTTGACTAGCTTGTGACTGCAGAGTCCAACCTGTAATTTCATCCGTCCTGTTATTGAACAGGGAGTGTTCATGCAGTGATTAATTTTTAAATTGAAATTACTTTTACCTATGGTGAGATCAAGTGATGGACAAAAAGAGGGAGAGATTCACAGTTTGGGGCTCCGCTACCATTTGGGGCTCTCTCTGAGGACTGGAGAGGCTCAAATGTATAGGATAACCATGAGAGAGGGGAGGAAAAAACCAAAAATTATCACAAATTAATAAAATTAAATAATAATTAAGAGTTAAAGAAATAAGGGAATGGGCTTTTAAGGCTTACCAACAATTTCTGTGTAATGAAAATCCAGTTTTTTCCCCCTGTAACTTATCATTCCCATATAGGTGAAATTCTAGACCTCTTGAAGTCGATAGGAGCTTTGCCACTGACTTTCTCTGTGTCAGGGACTGCATCCCTGTTCTGTCAAACATGTTCTTTCTGAGCCTTCAGTGCCTAGCAGGTGCTGCCCTGGCCCTGGCAGTAGCTCATACAAACCACTGCCACCCTGTGGGTCTGTTTAAATACTCCTCTACCTTTTGTGGTGGGATAGTAACACCAGATTCATGTGTTTACGAGGGGCTGGCCTTTGTTTTTCACAGCTGAAGGTTGCCAAGTGTCCCCTTTTCCCATTTATGTTGGACAACAAATTTCTAATGGCCAACAGGAGGAAATTGCACCTACATAAAAGACCTCTTCTGAAAATATTTATATGTCATTGCTCAGGTTATACACAGATATTCAGGAATTGCTTACAGATAGGTCATGCTAACTTTTCCCTTTTTGATTTCATTAGTAGTTCTAATTTTATTAGAATTCCTGCTTGGTTGCTGAAGTATGTAGAGTTACTCCTCTGTGAATATAAATGCATATATATGGACATACACAGACATTCACAGCCAAGGGTGTGATTCCCACAAATGTACATAAGATAAAACCTACAAGATGTTCGACCTCTCACTGAAATCTCTTGTGGAGAAAAATAAAAATAAAAATTGATTCTGTGTTCTTAAAATAGAAAACAGGATGGAAGGCGGGACTCCAGGCTTTCATGGCCTAGCAAAGGTGAGAGAAAATAAACAAGCTGATCATCACTGAGTCTTGTGTTTCAGAGGACCAGAAAAGCACTTCATTTTTAAATTCCATCATGTAAAATTAAGGTTATCCTCTTTATTTAGTAGGGTAGTCAATGTCATTTTTTAAAATACTGAATTTGCTTACAGTTTTGAACTTGCAGTGAAAAATACAGTCTTGGGAATAAACAATCTTCCCCACTGGCCTTTCAAAATAATTATTTCAGTGGGAAGGAGAGATATTTAAAAATACTAAGCTAATTGGAGACTTCTGCTTTAGGCAACCTTTTTGTTATAAACTGCATCTATGGTACTGTCTGGGCTCAGAGATGAGCAATCTATCTTGTAACAGTAAAACAGAGATCTGCCAAATCATCTGAATCTATAGACAGACTTGAAATACTTCTGTGAATAAAAGCCATAAAGAAGGAAAAACCTGTCCAGAGCTTCTCTTTTACTTTAAATCTTCATATTGAAGATCTCCTTAAAATTAATTTCCCACTTCTGCCTCCTCACAGCCATGACAACGCTGATGACAAGGGGGCAAATAGAAGCCAGCCCCTGGGAATGCCCAGGTTTATGACTTCAGCAAGGCAAAGAGAGGCAGATTTCCCCGGCAGCCTACGTCACAACCCAACCCAGAATACTTTCCAAGAAGCCCCCTTTGCTGCGCCACCCAGCAACCTTCCCGTTAGGTCCGGATAAGCTGCCTCTCCAGGAAAAAAACAACAAAAAAAAAAAAAAAAAAAGAAAAAGAAAAAAAATAAACAAAAAAAAGGAAAGAGAGAGAATATTGCTCATCCAAGCCAAATGCCCAGGCAGGAATATTTTTAATTGCCGGGTTTCCTTTCTCGGCTCCCCCTCCACACCCGCCCCACGCACAGACAAAAGAAGCTTAGCTTGCGTGACCCAGCACATAAGAAGTAAGAATAATGATACATTAAGACAGTTCAATAGGCAAAACCTACTTGCAACCAACAGTCCCCATCTTCTTAAATAGGAAAATCTGTCGCTCCTGCCACCACCAAGCATAATAGCTCTCCCGCTGTCAGACCTGCGCCGAGCCCGTAACGCCAGCGCCTGCCGGGGATGCCACGCTACCCTAGCGCACCGAACGAAGTGCTGAGGGGTTCCCGCGACCCCAGAAAGTGCCACAAAATACACCCTTCCCGCGGTCATGCGGAACCTCGTCCTCCCTTTGTTGAGCATCCTCTCCCTCCCGCCGCCCCTTACTAGCGCAGCCGGCGCTTCACAGCCAAGCCGGGCTCATTCGCGGCCGCTCGGCGGCGGCGCTAGGGCTGGGGGATAACAATAAAGAAAAACGGGTAAAAATAATACTAATAAAAAATAAATAAAGAAAGAAAACCCCAACAGATATCCCGGGGAACCACCGCCCGGCGCCGCGCCTGGCTTTGTGCCAGGCAGGGTACCCCCGTGCGCCATCCATCAGCCCCGCCGGCGGCGGGGGCCGCTGCCCGGGGCGGCGGGGACCGGCACAATGGCCGGAGCCGCGACGGGACTATAGCACACCCCAACCCCGCCGCAGCGGCCCGGGGGGACGGGGGGAACGAGGAGGACGAGGAGGAAGGAGAACGACACCGACCCGGCGGGGTGCGTTGTGCGCACGATCGCTTTAAATAAAAGGACCCACAAAGACCTCGGCGGTGTATAATGTGACAGGCAAACGCAACATGGTGATGATGACTTGGGGGAAGAGGGAGGAAGGAGCCAACTGTGGCTGCGGCTCCCCCTGCGCCTCTCGCTCCCGGAGCGGGCTGCAGCGGCCGACATAGAACAAGGAAGACAATTCTCTACTAACCGTGGTTTTGACTGGCACGTACAGCACTTGCTTCCCTCCTCCAGCACCACCACTGACCTCGTCCGAGTTGCCGAGCTGGAAGCCTTTAGATTTGACCCAGAATTTGAATTTGGCATTATCCGTGGAGCTCGACTCCGAGCCGTTCAGGAGCTGGACGATCCGGTCGTATTTTTTACGGGTCACCGTCTTGGTTTTTCCTGAGTCCCCGTAAGTCCTGAGACACCAGTCCTGAAACTGGCGGTACATGTCCCGGTCGCTGCTCTCCATAATCTCCTAATACACACACACACACATGCACACGCCGGGGCGCACACACACACACACGGACACGCACACAGACACGGGCAGACACACGGACACGCACACGCCGCCCCGAAGCGGGCCGGGGTGCGGGGCCGGGCCGCCCCGCCGCACTTTGCACCTGTTCACCCAGCGCTCATGAAAAATGCATCCACCTCCGAGCCGGAGCGAAGGAGGTCCCGGTGCAGGCAGATCCCAGCGGATTTTTTTTTTTTTTTTTTTTTTTTTTTTTTTTTTGTGGTGGTGGTGGTGGTTCGGGGGGGTGGGGGGTCGGGAGGGGGATGGGTGGGGGGGGCAGCAATCAATTCAGTAGTGTGGCAATGTTCTCCTTCATTTTTTTTTTTTCACAGGAGGCAAAACGGATCTGGTGGAGGTTCCTCTTATCCTTCCACTGTACGTGATCAGTCTCTTTAATAATTGTGCAAGGCAGGACTATCCCACTGGCTCCAGCAGCGTCTTACCCGGAGAGGATTCGGGTGGATAAATAATTAAAATCCCATCCCTCGCCGTAGAGAAGAAAAGAGAAAATATTGCCTCGGATCCTTCTTCTTTTCCATATATCAACTGCACCCGGATTCACCCTGGATAGTGCAGATGGAGAAGAAAAAAAAAAAAAGAACGGAAAGAAGAGAAAAAGCCCACCCTAGTCCGCCCCGACAGCCCTCGGCTGTCTTCTCCGAAGGCTTTCAGAGCTTTCTGTCTCTGTCCTGGCGGGCTGTGCCTCTCCCCAAAGCCGCCTCGCCGCGCAGGATGGAAGAAGCACTGAAGGGCACACTGGTCTCTTTGCTCCCCCTTTATTCCAAGGCTGGGCGGCTTTGCTTCAGATATCCCCGCTCCGGGCATGAAGGTACTGGAAAGAAAGAAAGTTCTTACCTGCTATTTTCTAAGCTTAATGCATCCAATCCGCGTTTAAAGTATATAATTTTTAATTTTTAAAAAATGGTCTGTGAGAATTTCACTTCCTCATATTGAGTCCCATTGAATTTTCATATGCCCTTTCAGGAATTTTCCTCTATTTATTTACATAGCAATCCCAGCCGATGGAAGGGAAAAAAAAAAAAAAAAAAAAAAGGAAGGAAGAAAGAAAGAAAACCCATATATATGAGATAGGCTTGGATATTGGACCAGAGGAAAGATCAGTCCCAGGAGGATGTTGGTACAGGAAAGGAGGCGGCTCTCGTCGCTCTGCCAGTGTAATGATGGTGCTCACACATGTAGGACTCCTCGGGTGTGGGGTATCCTTTGGTCTCTGGGCTAAACTGGCTACAAGGCATTCAAGTAAGTTTGCGTGCGGATGCTGAGCATAAACCCCCTTTTTGTAAAGGGGGAAGAAGAAGAAAAAAAAATCCTGATTTTTTTTTTTTTCCCCCTCCCTCTGCCACAGCTTCAGTTCACGCCGGAGATCTCCGCGCTGCCCCGGTCTCCCCCGCCGCGTCAGGCAGGACACCCCCTCCGCGGGGGGGGAAGGCTCCGCCGCGGCGCTTCCTCTCGTCGCCTCTCCGCGGCCGCGCCCGCCCGCGCCTCCGCCATCCAGCGCCCGGCTCCGCGCCCCCGCTCCGCAGCCGTGCGGCACCTCCGCGGCTGGGGCACGACTCCGGCCCGCGCCCGGCCGCGGGATGCGCGCCGGGGCCGCCGCTGCGCCCCGCTCCGCTCCGCTCGGCTGCGCCGCTCCGCGCTGCGCTCCGCTCCGGGCTGGCGGCGGCGGCGGCGGCGGCGCACCGGGCCGGGCCCAGCGCCGCTCCGCGCCCCCCCCGCGCCCTGATTGGCCGCCGGGACAAAAGTTTCTGTGGCGACGGCGGCGCGGCGCGGTGACGGGCAGCGCTGTCCCATGTCGGGATGCTCCCGCCTCCGCGGGCGCGGCGGGGCGCGGGGGACGGCGCGCACCCGGCCCGGGCCGGCGGGGGGTGGGGGGGATGCGGCGGGGGGGAGAGAGGCGAGGGCAGCGTTTCCATGGCGATGTCTCCGGGCTCAGCCCCCCCGCCTCCCCGCGCGCAGACGGAGCGAGGGGGATCAGCTGACACTTCATTAGCTGAGGACCTAATTATTGCTTATTGGAGCAAGAAAAGCGCGCAGGGCCGTGGCGGGGGGCTGTCGGCCTCCGCGCCCGCGGCGGACATCCCCTCCGCCACCTCGCCCGCGCTGCCGGCGGAGCGGAGCAGGAGCGGCGGTGTCGCGCACTTTGCGCCGCACCGGCCGGCGGGGCCGCGGCGGGCCCGGTGGGATCCCTGCGGGACACGTGGCCGCTCCGGGCCGGGCTTTCCTCGGAAACGGAGAGCCCCTCCGCCGCCTCCCCCGCGGCCCGGTCCCCGCCCGGCGGAGCGGAGGAGCTCCCCCGGGGCGCCTCCTCCAGCGCTCTCGCATCGCCCGTCGCCTCCGGGACCGTCCGCGCATCCCGGCTCCGGGGAGCGCAGCCGCGCGTTGTTCCCGCGGGGGCTCGGCCGGCCGTGCCCGCAGCATCGCGCCCCGGCTGCGGCGGGCAGCGAGCAGCAGCGGTTCGGCGCTCGCCAGGCGGGAGGGGAGCCCAAAATCCGCTGCAGCCCAAACACGTGCCGTTTTCGGCTCAGATTGCTGAAATGAAGAGGGCTACGGTGTTCCTGTGCTGTGCCTCGTGTGTCTTCTGCAGAGATGCCACCTGTGTCTGGGTATCCAGTCACCCGGGGCCTGGAAGGAAAGGCAGCTGTGTGTTTTTCCTCCCCAGACCAGGCAGTAGCGAGCACCCTTTGCTTTCACTCCCTTGTGTCCTGCAGAAAAAAGCTTCCATGGGCTGTTGTGCTGTTCACACCGAGCCCGGATTTCTAGTGCAAAAGCCGAAGGTGCTAAGAGAACCAGGAGAAGCCCTTCCTCACTCACCCCAGCCAGGACATGCTGGTCTACTGGGCTGGGCCTGAGCATGGGGACCTCAACCCGGCCTCCATCTCCCCAGCTAACCCAGCTCACACGTACCTGTCCTCTGCTCTTTCCCCCTCTTCCTTTCCCCCCTCTTTCCCCTCTCCCCCAGTCCTGTGTTTGCTTTTCTGCTTTCTGTCTGGAAACATCACCTCAGACACAGGCAAAGCTGGAACAAGACTATTGTTTAAAAGCAGCACTCTGAAGGATGTTTGTGTTGCCGAAACCTTTCCTGCCATCTATAAAATCTGAGAGGACAAGCTGGCACAATGGGCTGAGAAAAGTAGGACTGAGAGATAACCCAAGGAGGCTTGAAACTTTTTGTTGGCCACAGGGCCCCTAAATTATGTTGGCAGCCCCATTTTAGTGTTAGAGGAGCACGGGACTCCCGTCCATCACAGGATCTAGAGGCAAGGCAGTAACAAAGGAGCTGCTGTGCAGAAGGGGAGCAGGGAGAACCTCGCTGAACTCTCACCCAGCAGGCTTTATGAGATGTAATATTGCTTTAATGTGCCATTAGATCTACATTTAGAAAAAGGGTCGTAACATGTATTGGGCTGCAGTGCTAAACAATTCTGTCAGATAATTGTTCTCAGCCCAGCCTCCTGCTGAGGGTCTCAGTAACTTCCGTATCACACTGATACTGTGCTATGACTGAATCCAAAGTACGCACACAAAGCAAAGGGGATAAAGGAAGATGTGACAGAGCCAGGAGTGACGATCCAGACAGTTATAGCATGGATGAGTAAAATGCTTGAAATAAGCAGGAGTGGTTTAGTAGATCAGAAAATAATTCTATATCCAGGAGTATCACTTTGGATCATGTAAAGAGCCCTGTGCCTTCTCAGAAGAGACATATTCCTAAATTCAATGAAGTTTGGACTATGACTAAAAAACCCCAGAAATACAAATTATTTTTTTAAACTGTTTTGAGGTAGGAGAGAGAATCATATAATTTCAGAATGGTTTGGAAGGAATCCTAACAATCTTAACTAGATGACCTTAACAATCATCTGCCATGGGCAGGGACACCTTCCACTAGACCAGGTTACTCAGAACCCCATCCAACCTGGCCTTGAATCCTTCTAGGTAACCTTTCTGGGCAATCTACTCCAGTGCATCACCACCTTTATAGTACAGAGTTTATTTCTAATATCTAATCTAAGCCTTCAGTTTAAGGCCATTCTCCCTTGTCCTACAACTACTTGCCCTCAATAAACAAACACAAACAAACAAACAAAAAGAAAACCACCTGTGGTGTGAAGTGGAGATAGAGAGTAGACACTCGAGTAACATCTAATGCAGTTGGATTACTTTCTCTGTTTTACAGTTAAGATTTTTGATTCGTGTTGATGAAAGATTTGGATGTTTCATGACTGCTTCCTGTAATCACTTGGCCAGAAATCCTGGGAGCATCCTGGAACCCCACCCACCCTGCCAGACAATGGATCAGCACAGGACACAAAAATGATGTTTACCATAAAGAATTGGTGATCTAAAGAAGGTCAATTGCATGGTACATGGCTTCACTTTCATATAAATATACATTATAGAGTGTATTTGCATAACCTATACTCATTATAGATTATGTGTGTGTGTATAGTAACTTCAGCAGAATTTATGTGGTGAATTTAGAGTGCAGATTTTTAATCTCCCGTTTTGAGATCTTCAGATACTCTGAACGTAGTACTATCAGATTATATTTAAATAAGAAAAATTACATGGGGTTAAGTTCACTGTCTGGTTTGGGGTGGGTTTTTTGTATCAGAATTAACAGAGTATAATAACACAGTCTAGAATCTCCTTGCAATGAAAAGGGCTTGCACAGACGTTCCTCCTGTCGAGAGGTCTAATGACACCCTGTTACTCAGCTGAAATTGAAACTCCCGTGGAGTCTTGGGTAGAGGGACTGTGTTGGTTCTTCTATGCCATCCGTGGTCTGAGGCTGTTCTGTGCTCTGCATTCTGCAGAATTCACTTGCCTCTGCCAGAAAGTGAAAGTTCCTCTCCTCTGGTGTGGAGACACTACGTCCGTGCCTTGCTGGCTTGATTGCTCTGCAGCCAGCCTGAAACAATACACCACCAACAGATGTGTGAACGTTTCCATTCAGTGGAATGAAGTGTTAGTTGCAAAAGAGTTTTGGCGATTTGAATTGCCTCATGTGCATCAAGCTGTGAAAGAGGTTTAAAGTAAATCATGAATATCATAAATACTGTGTTTTTTTGAATTACCAACTCTAACAAGTCCACTGGTGATAGAAAGTGAAGACGGGCAGAATGGGGCCTGATGTCTCTCATTGATGTTACCAGTGTTTCTAGATGAAATTACAATCTTGTAGTGACATGGAACAGAGTCCATGGAAAAAGCTGACATTTTCAAGTTTTTTAAACTTGCTGAAAAAAAAGAGAGTAGGTTTTTATCTTAAATCTGCCATCTGACTTCTGCCAAAGGGGAATGTTTGGAAAACATGCACCGTATTTCAGCACAGTACTTGATATGGCATTACTGGATGGCTAAGGGTAGCCTTTGAAGAGATGAATTTCCTGTCTCTTGGGTTTTTTGTTCATTGACATACCGAGAAAAAATTGTCTTGACACTTCCGACTTGCCATGTCCATGAGTTACGATGGAAAGCCCGTTTCTGTGCAGGCTGAAAATCATCCATGCTGAACTGACAGAAGATGTGCTGAGGAATAAAGAAACTGCAGCTCCAAATGGTTTGCTTTGCACTATGTACCTGACAGTGCTTTTCTTCTCTTCTGGAGAGAATTTCAGTGGAAGTGAAATCCTGTTGTGTCCTTTACAGCCCAGTGATGGCAGCAACAATGAGCACTGCAAGCCCTAATGCTTGTGGAGGTAGAAGTCAGCACTCACACACTGCATGGGCTTGACTGTGCTCTCTTCCTTTGGTCTCACACACATGACAGAATCTCCTGAGTGGCTCCATAATCAGTCACCTGGTTGCATTTGGGGAGGTAGGACTCTGCTGTGACACAGCTTCCCTGAGGAGAAAATAGTCATCATTCCACCTGCTAATCCTACTGGTGAAGGACCACTCTAGAAAGGTATCCTTAATGGTAATTCCAACGTATTTGCTGCTTAGGAGGTTAGAAACTACAGGGGATTACTTGGTGGTAGTAATGTGTGAAAACTTCAAATGGATGAAGGTTGTCTGGGTTTTGATTTGTCTACCGAATGAGCTATCATGAAGCAAAGTCTAAACTATTAATTACTGTTCAATGTAATTTTTTTTTTTTTACAAATTGTTTCCAGTTCCAATATTCTTCTCTATTTTTCTTAAGTTAGCTGCTGATTTTGGAAAATCAAGAGGAGGTAGACCGAAGCAATGACTCAGAGATGGTTTATAGGAGCCTACTTGCTAAATATTTGGGGGAAAGAGGCTGTATGTTTCTAGGCTTATAAAGAAATGTGAGAATGAATTCATGAAATGTGGGAATAGTGTCATAGTTCTGGTTAGGATCTTTTTACTTAGAGTGATGTTTATGAGAATTATACTGGGATATATTCTGTCTTTATTTTTTAACAATCTTCTTTGGCGACATTTGGAATCCCTTGAGAAAATGCTCAAACTCACTTTCCCTTCATGCAGTTAGAAAAATCCACACTTGGCTTCGTTCTACAAAGCTTCTTTGCTTTAAGTAGCCGTTCTGCAAAACATAACTTCACATATTTCTTTTACTCTATGCTTTATTACTGAGAATATTTGCATGAAAACAGAGTCTTTGTTTGAAAGTTCCTGCTTCTTATTCATCACAGCTCGTTGAGTTGGAAGCAATTACGGTACCCTGTACAGAAGGCTCCGATCCCTTCGGAACAGAAAAATAGAAGCAGGAATTGACAAACTTCTAAGAATATAAGCTCTTGTTTTCATGAAAATTTCCTCATTTCCTTGGTAAAAAAAAAAAAAAAAAAGGAAAAGGGATGTGGCACACAATGAAAAAAAAACAAATAAGAATGTTTCAAATATCTTAAGATTTGTATATGGGCACGGAAAATTTTTTATTGTTACATTGACACCTTACATTCAACCTTGCTTGCTTTCATCCTAAAGAAGATGTACACAAAGGATTTTTTGTGTGTATGTTTGTGTGTGTGTATAGTATTTTTTATTCTTTCTACAGGTAATATATATTTTTCAGCTAAGGCAACACTAATATAACGCAGCTACTAGAATACCACCCAGTGTTTTGTCTAAACCAAGCCAGGACTAATAAGGCAGTACTGTAAATGCTAGCAGTCTATCTCTGTTAGTGTTCTCGACTTCATTGCCATGGCGGGAGATGTGATAATTGGAAAATATTCCAGAAAATTTCAGATATGGCTCTACAGCCACTGTGTCAGGCACTGCTAGACAAAGTCAACACTGGAACAGAGTGTGGTTAACCAGCTCCCATCGTCCTGGTTACAAGAGGATGGAAACTAGACAGGAAGCAAAAATGAAGAGAATTTCTCAGTCTGAGATATTTGGCAAAATACAACATTAATCCCTCACTGGTATAAAATACTATCCAAATTTTACTTTTGCATTTGATCCATATATTTGCATCAGCAGCACAGTGTCCTCCTGACTTCCCAACATTAAAGACAATGATAACTAAAGACCAAAACAGAAGAAATTACTGTTGCATCTCATTGTAGGTATTACTTCCATAACTGTTTTCACAGAATCACAGAACCACTAAATAAGCTGAGTTAGATGGGACCCACAAGGATCATCAAGTCCAACTTCCTGCACAGCACCGTGCCCAAGGGTCATACCACGTGCCTGAGAGCAATGTCAACACTTCTTGAACTCAGCCAGCCTTGCTGCTTTGACCACTTCCCTGGGGAGCCTCTTTCAGTGCCCACCCACCCGCTGGGTGAAGAACCTTTTCCTAATATCCAACCTAAACCTCCCCTGACACAATTGCAGGCCATTCCCTCGAGTCCTGTCTCTGGTCACTAGAGAGATCAGTGTCTGCCCTTCATCTTCCTCTCAAAAGGAAGTTTTAGACTGTGATGAGATCTCCACTCAGTCTCTCCCAGACTGAACAGACCAAGTTATCTGGGCCACTCCTCATACAGCTTCCCCTCTAGGCCCTCCATCATCTTTGTTGCTTCCTTTGGATGCTGTCCAAAGTTTAATATCTTTCTTATATTGCAGTGCCCAAAACTACACCCAGTATCCAAGGTGAGGCTGCCCTAGTGCAGAGCAGAGCAGGACAATCCCCTCCCTTGCCCGGCTGGTGATGCTGTGCCTGATGCTCCCCAGGACAGGGCTGGTCCTCCTGGCTGCCAGGGCTCTGCTGGCTCATGTTCAGGACCCCCAGGTCCCTGTCCATGGCACTGATTTCCAGCATCTCATTCCCCAGTCTGTGCATACATCGGGTTGCCCCCTCCCAGCTGCTGAACACAGCACTCACCCTTTTTGAACTTCATATGATTGGTGATTGGCCAGCCCTCTGATTTGTTGAGGTCTCTCTGCAGGACCTCCCTGCCTTCAAGGCAGCAGCTCCTCCCAGTTTTGTATCATCTGTGAGCTTGTTCAGTATCTCTTCCAGTCCTGCATCCAAGTCATTGATGAAGATGTTGAGGAGCACAGGGCTGAGGATGGAGCCTTTGGAACCCTTCTAGTGACAGGTCACCAGTCTGATGTCACCCATTCACTGTAACCCTTTGTGCCCAACCCATGAGCCAGTTGTTCACCCCTCACATGATGTGTTTGTTTATCCAGCTTTGTGTTGGATGTTCTTTTCAGAAGGATACAGTGAGAGACAGTATGGAAAGCTGTACTGAAATCCAAAAAGATTACATCAACTTGCTTCCCTTGATCAACCATGTGAGATACCCTGACAAAAAAGGGAAACCAGGTTTAATAAGTAGTTTTCTAATGACTGTGACCAATGACTGCATCATCTTTCACGTGTTTTTCAATACCTCCCAGAATAATCTTCTCCACAGCTTTACCAGGCACTGAAGAGAGACTGACAGGCTTGTAGTTTCCAGGGTCCTCCTTCTTACCCTTCTTGAAAACTGGGACAGTATTTGCCATCGTCCAGTCAGCTGGGACATCTCAAAACTGCTCAAAAACCAAGAGAGGCTTTGTGATGACATCAGCCAGCTTTTTGAGAATTCTCAGATGAATCCAATCAGGCCTCATGGATTTGTAGGGATCCAGCTGGAGAAGCAGATCCCACACAATTTCAGGTTTGACTGGGAGCTGATCATTTGCCTAGCCATGGTCCTCCAGCTCAGGGCACTGAGAGCTTCTTGGTCTGTCATCTCTGCTGAAGACAAACAGCTCTGCCTTGTCCATGTCCCCATTCATGAGGTGACCTTCCTCATCTTCTAATGGGGAAATGTTATTTCTATTGCCATCTGCAGTTTATATATTTTAAAAAACTCTTTTTATTTTCTCCCACATTTCTGGCAGCTTCAACTCCAGTTGAGCTTTAGCTGCACTAGTTTTCTCCCTCCAGTGGCAAACAGAATCTCTGTGTTCTTTCCATGTCAATTAACCTTGCTTCCACTGGGCATACCATCCTTTTTAGCTTTATTTCCAAGACAAGAATCCTGTTCAGCCAAGCTGGCTTTTTCCTAGCCTGCTTGACTTCTGACATTTGGGAATTGCCTGCTCCTATGCACCTCAGGAGGTGATGTTTAAAAAGTGACCAGCACTGATGGACCCCAGCACCTGCAAAAACATTTTCCCAGGGAACTTTATTTACTAATTCCCTGAGCAGACTGAAGTATTCTCTCCTCATGTCCAGAGTTGAGGTTTTGCTGGCACTCTTCCTCCTGTCAACAGAGATTTTAAACTTGATTGCTTTGTGGTTGCTGTGGCCAAGACGGCCACCAATCTCCACTCATGAGATCCACACTGTGACAAGAAGCAGATCAAGAAGGGCATCTTGCTGAGCTGGCTCCCTTAGGACCTGTTTCACAAAGCTGTCATCCAGGTTATTTAGGAATCTTCTGGCCTGGGTTGTACCAGCTGTGTGGTGCTCCCACTTGATTTCTGGCAAATTCAAGTCCCCCATAAGGACAAGGGCAGTTGATTTGGAAGTATCCCTTAGTTCCTCATAGAATAATTTGTTGGCATCATTGTCCTGGCTAGGAAATCTATAGTAGACTCTCACAATGATGCCCACACTACTTTTTTGTTCCTTGATCCTTATTCAGAGGCTCTCAACTGCACCATTGCCAACTGCAAGCTCCACACATTCTAACCCTTCTATTACATACAGTGCCACCAGGTCTTTAACCTAATTGATCTTGTTTCACAGGTGAAATTTGCTCAAAGCACTTATCTTTTTTTGCCACTGAAATTTTACTATAAGCTAGCCATGCTCTCTAAGTGAGAACACCATGCACATTTTGAGGTTATATGTGTAGGGTCCCAGAATGGTCATTAGAAAAGTGCCCTTTAATAAATTTGATATGGTAGTTTGTGACTTGGTAACATTTAGGCACTGATTCAATGTCCTGCATAAATTTATCCACAAAACACCAAATTAGCATTGTTAGTATCAGCTTTAAGCAGTAGAACTGTATAAATAGTATCTGGCCTCATATGACTGTTCCTTGCTAGCCAAATGCAGGTTATTACTGGAGCACACACTCCTTACACTGGTCTATCTGTTCCTGCTAAATTGCTGAATAATTTTTTACTCAGTATAACCCCACCCTGAACAACAACAAGAAAAGAAAGATCATTAATGTTAAAAAGTGAACACAACCAACCAATTCCCATCACAACTAGGAACTTGTAAATAGAAGTGAGCTGCAGATCTCCATGACCTTAAAGGACACCTAGTTCCTACACCTCTGCCATGGTCCAGGACACCTTCCACTAGACCAGGTTGCTCAAAGCCCCATGCAACCTGGCATAGAACACTTCCATGGATGGCATATCCACGACTTCTCTGGGCAGCTTTTCCAGTGTCTCACCACTCTCACAGTGAAGAATTTCTCCCTAAAATCTAATCTAAACCTGCCCTCTTTCCATTTAATGCCATTCCCCTTTGTCTGTTGCTAACATGGCCTGGTAAAAAGTCCCTCTCCTGCTCTCCTGTAGCCCCCCCTTTAGACACTGGAAGGCTGCTTTAAAGTTTCCCCAGAACCTTCCTTTTTCCAGGCTGAACAACCCCAACCATCTCAGTCTATCCTCACAGGAGAGCTGCTCCAGCCCTCTGATCATCTTTGTGTGGGACAGCATCAAATGCTTTGCACAAGTCCAGGTAGATGACATCAGTGATTTACATGAAGTAAAATTGGTTCATACTTAAGAAGACATTTTGGGTTGGCTTATAGGGTTCTTCTGGATGGCTGGGTTTGTTTGTTTGGTGGTCTCCTATTCTCCATGTTCTCTATCTGGCTGGGTTATCCCTCAAGAGTGAGGAGAGGATCCCTGAACAAGGATGGTCCCTGCCAATGGCAGAGCAGTGGGACACTGCCACAAGTTAGGTAGAGAAAAAAAAACATCAACCATCCCATTGTATAATGCTTCAAGGCTCTGCAACAAAAAAAAAAAGCTTAATGTGAAGGCTGGCCTGAGTATTTCTATTTATGACCACTAGCCCATAGAGAACAGTGCTGCCTTAGCAAAGTCCTCACTCTGTTTAACATATACTGAACTTTGCAGTGTTAAGCTATATATATATTCATACATTTCTGATTGAACTTTGGATTATGGTTTTTATAAAAGAATGTAAAACTGGAGGTCTTTGTACTTCCCACAGCTATTTTTCAAACCAGAGTTGTACTTTGTTTTCTGAAATTGATATCCTCATTCAAACAAATATGTGATAAAAAATGTGTTCATGTGTGAAAAAGCCATATGCAGTGTTGAAATTCTGGCCAACTCGTTATACAGATACTACATGCTTGAGAAATGATGACTCAGTAGGGGAATTTTACTCATCCCATAACATGCTTGACTTCATAAGCAACACCTTGCCTTCACTTCTCTTACTACTGCCAGGGACTGGGGAGGTAGAGATATGCATGGACATTGGCAGAGTACCTTAGAAAGATATCCTGCTGTTTCTACTGTGCGTTTTGTTTGGTTTGGTTATAAAAGGGATATAGAAAGAGATATATACTTTCTCTGTAAGAGCAAATACAGCCATGGTGCTTCTCAGGCTCTCATGGGAAGGAAGAGGCATTTTGGCCTTTGCCTCCAAATTTGCATGACTCCCTGCTCTGTAATCACCTACTGTGTCGTGTTTAGCATGGGCAGAAAGTTACCTGTTGGCGTATTACTGACTTTCTATTTCATGCATTCATTTTGGTAATTAGTCAGAGGAAACAGAAGAACATAGGCTGTGACTTGTTCGTCATACCTAAGCTAATACTGGCTGGCAGAGTTTTTCACCTTGCTTTTCTCTATCATTTGTATTTGCACATCTGGATTTGTGAAAGAGGCAGTCGTTATGTCATTCATTGCTACAGGCCTCAGAGAATTAACTGAAATACAATCAATGTGTCTGTGGATGCAGTGTCCTGAGAAGGGAAGGAGAAAGAAAGAGAGAAAGAGAGAAAGAAAGAGAGAAAGAGAGAAAGAGAGAAAGAAAGAGAAAAAGAAAGAAAAGAAAAGAAAAGAAAAGAAAAGAAAAGAAAAGAAAAGAAAAGAAAAGAAAAGAAAAGAAAAGAAAAGAAAAGAAAAGAAAAGAAAAGAAAAGAAAAGAAAAGAAAAGAAAAGAAAAGAAAAGAAAAGAAAAGAAAAGAAAAGAAAAGAAAAGTAGTGATGAATAATTTGGCAAGTGTAAATTTTCAATCCAAGGTTGTGAATCAAAGGATCAGTGCTCCATATCTGCTGCGGGATTTCTCACTGAAGCCTCTGTATGGGCAGAGCTGCAGTGGTCATTGAATTAGTGTTTGTTTCTGCTGTAAGGGTCTGGTGGCCAACAGAGTGGTTCAGAGGAGGGTGACAAGAGGGGAAGCTTTGTCTTTCAATGAGATGCTTAAGTACATCAATCTATTTAGCTTAACAGAGACAAGGTTAAGGGGAGAGTTGGATATAATTTATAAATTTCCTGTCTTCCTGTAGAAATAGAAGAGTACAAATTTGATAATATATGGCATTTCGGTCAAGTGGAAAAAAGTCTGACAGGAACCAGTGAAATTTGAAACTCAACACATTTTAGTATGGAAGGTAATTAATTATTATAACAATTTACCAAGGACTGTAATGGATTCTCCATCACTATGCATTTTGAAGTTGGAAATGATTGATTTTCTCAGAGAAATTGTTCCTCTTGTTCCTGTAGGAGTTAACTCAAAAACACCTGTACCCTGTGTAATACAGGGAAAACATCTATGATCCCAAATAATCTTTTAAGCTTTGGGATCTATATGCATAGTTGCCTATGTCCTGTGTTCTCCTACCATAACTTGTAACTATGATTCAAACATTTTTCCCTTCGTTTACATTTACTTGGGAAATTGTGATGGACTGTAACATAAACTTTTGATCTTTGGAGGGGACATCTTGTCTGTCATATGGATTCAAAGGTTCTAAAGCTGGGGGACCACTAATCATTTGACTTGAGTACCTCCAGCACAGATTATCATATTTCACCCTACATTCCTCCAGCTCTTGAGGAGCTGATGTTTAATTGATGACATGGAACTGGGGTGAGTGGCCAATACCCCTGAAGGCTGTGCTGCCGTTCAGCAGGACCTTGATTGGCTGGGATTTTTGGCAGA
Organism: Acridotheres tristis; assembly: GCA_037013685.1. Taxonomy (NCBI): domain Eukaryota; kingdom Metazoa; phylum Chordata; class Aves; order Passeriformes; family Sturnidae; genus Acridotheres; species Acridotheres tristis. The sequence continues at coordinate 107,768,372 of CM072886.1, forward strand.
GAGAAACCTTATGAAGTTCAACAACGGCAAGTGTAGGGTCCTGCACATGGGGAGGAATAATCCCAAGTACCAGCACAGGCTGGGAGCTGACCTCCTAGAGAGCAGCTCTGGGAAGAAGGATCTGAGGGTCTTGGGGCTGACCATGAGCCAGCAGTGCCATGCAGCCAGAAGGGCCAATGGAATCCTGGGGTGCATTGGGAAGAGTGTGGCCAGCAGGTTGAGGGAGATGATCTTCACCCTCTTGTAGCCCTAGTGAGGCCACGTCTGGAATGCTGTGCCCAGTTCTGAGCTCCTCACTGCAAGAGAGACAAGGAGCTTCTGGACAGGGTCCAGTGAGGGTCACAGAGATGATTTGGGGTCTGGAGCATCTGTCTTATGAGGAGAGACTGTGGGAGCTGGATCTATTCAGTCTAGAGAAGGCTGAGAGGGAATCTCATTAATGTAGATAAATGTCTCAAAGAAGATGGTGCCAGATTATCTTCAGTGTTGCCCAGTGGCAGGATGAGGAGTAATGGTCATAAACAAAAACACAAGAAGTTTTACCTCAATATGAGGAGCAACTTCTTTACTCTGAGGGTGGCAGAGCACTGGAACAGGCTGCCTAGGGTGGTCATTGAGTTTCCTTCTTTGGAGACATTCACCCACCTGGACACATTACACTGTTACCTGCCCTAGGTGACCCTGCCTTGGCAGGCAGTTTGGACTAGATCATCTCCACAGGTCCCTTCCAACCCTAACTATCCTGTGATTCTGCAACTCTGTAAACAGCAGATATTTGCAAAAGGCACATGGGTTACAGCTTGCCATGACAGTACAGGAGAAGTGGGATACCCCACTGTCCATCTCAATGGAATAAGAGCTCCTGATTTTTCCAGGCTCTTTTTTAAATTAACCCCAGATCAAATTTAAAGAATGAGATTCTGCTGCTGCTGAAGCTAGAAGAAACCTTGTCTTGGATTTAAGTGAATTCCACTGGACCAGCCAAAGTGATGCGGCATTTGCCACAACTAAAAGGCCCAAAAATATCAATCAATAGTTCTTTGTGGATTTTTTTAATGCAGAACTAAATATAAAGCAAGACAACATTGGACCTCTATGAACAGGACCTCTCTGTTCCTGATTACCTTTCACTGAAGGGCATGAAATCAAAAGGAAAAAATCTACTTTAAAACAAGCAGGGAAATTTTATTTCAGTACATGTCCAAGATCTTCCTAGCCACTGCATCCAACTGTACTCTCTGAATACAGCTGAGTGTCTGTCTCTGAGCAGTGCTCAATGCAAATGTTACCTGACCTAGAAAATTACTGCTCACAAGGAAAAGAGAACCCTTTCGACATTTTGATGGTTAGTCATGGAGACCAACTATACAGAGAACTGTAAATAAACATTACTTCAAAGTGTAGCTCTGGGCAGTTCTGTACAGTTCATCTGAAGCCATTACAATATTTGTAGCTATATAAAAGAGCCAAGATAGATGAGGGAGTGTCATTTATTACAGCTGGAAAAAATGAATATAACAGCTTTTCTAATCAAAGAGATTAGTTACTTTTTCCTGCAAACTTTGTCTTTGAACTGCCATAAATACAACACTGCCACTCTTTCTCCACAGACAGCATTGTTAGTAGAACTGATTTTACATATAGCACTAACTACTTAAGAAATAAAACAAAAGCAATGATATACACATGTGCAATTTAAAGCATAAGTGAAAAAAACAATTATTTTATATTCTCACTTTTTTTTAAACTAAATTAGATTACAAATTTGTTTATAAAAATAAAGCTCTTTCCTTCTGGAAAAGCAGGTCTGGGTAGAAGTAGCAGTTAAAGGATCTACAGGTTGAACTATTCATGTCAGTTACTTATTTCATAGAATAAAGTTACTTACCTCACAGGATATATTCTTTTATGAATTATTAATTTTATCCATGATCAGGTTGAATCTATTAGCTATAATCATTCAATGCCTCTTTGTGAAGAAGGATCAACTCATAACCACTCTTTTTAACTTCATATCAAGGTATAATGAAAACAATTCCAAAAAAAAAACAGCCTTTCATTTTAACCAAACAAAAAGTAAGGAAAGAAGAGCTGGACAATGAGTATCACATTAGTTTTCTGCAAAAGTTAGGTGGCATAAACACTGTAAGGAAAAGCAAAACTATTCCACTCTCTCGCTTTCCTTCTGGAGCCCAAAACAATCACTCATTTACTAAATGACTGTAATGTAGAGCTACACTTGGTCTAGCATGTTAAACACCTGAATGAGGCTCAGCTTGCAGAGGGTAGGAGTGATTCAGATGTGAGTGATCTGAGTACTGCTGATGTGCATTAACAGCAGGGATTAGTCAGTCAGCTCCCCGCGAGTGTTCAGGTGGCAAAATGAGCGATAAGTGGCGATGCATCGTAAGGCATTAGAGATTTTTGGCGGATGAGGGAGAAGGAGGGAAAATTGCTGCTATCTGCAGTGCAATTTAACAGGTAATAGCAACTTGGAAGAATTGAAAAAAAAAAAAAACACTCAGAACCTCATCTATTTGCAATATTGTGTCAATTATGTGATTAGAAAGTGAGCCCAGATCAGGGTAGTAATAGGGCAGTTCCTGGTTTGACCTGACACCCTGTGTAATTTTGGTGAGGACGTCCACAGTGACCTGACTTTTTTAAATTTCTCTTGCTGAATTTTTTTGATAGCAGTCACTAAACATTTAGTGAGAAATTTTGCTAATAGCAGAGAACAGCCATCCCTTTGAGAAGGGTGCTCAATGCAATGAGCATGGTCTGGACATTCAAGATAAACTCACTCAGAACCCTGCAGTTAGTGGAAAAAACCCATCATTGCAGGCCAGTGTTGACAGATCTGTGCTAGGCTGGGCTCTGGCACTGGCAACATTTAAATGTTTCACACTTAACTTTTTAAAACAGCTCTTCATATGGAAATTTTGCAATCTTAAAGTGACCTTAAAACACTCACCTATGACAAGTTTCTAATGTGTAGTTTCACTGTTGCTAGACAAACCCACAGTTCAGGTTTATTGGTACTGTGTGAGAAGTGTAATGGTCATAAGGGATTTGCCTATTCTGAGACCTTCGCCCCCCCATCATACCTGTTTTGGGGACTGGACTGTTGCTAGCAAATATGGGTAAAAAATCATTTATTGTACAGTGAGATTTCTCAGGAGACCAATATGCCTGGCTGCTTTGCACAGGTTCTGGAAAAGCATTTTGAAATGACACAGCAATAAGATATTAAAATCACCACATTTAGCTTGCCCTGAGTCTACAAACAGGGGCAGTGCTAAGGGTGTGCTGACGAGGAGGTCCCAGAGGCACTGGGATGGCCAAAGCTACCTGCTCTTAGCAGTAGCTTCTAAGAGCCCACAATGGGATAATTGACTCTATCTCCTCCTCATGAGATTTTTGACATGATGGAACGATGTGGATATCTTTTCCAGATTTCTCAATAAATGACATCTTGCCTAAAATATTGGCATGCACTCTTCAGAGGTCTTCCTGTGAAGGAGGAAGATTTTAATGAGCAGGCAACATCAAGTCAGGCCACTTTCTTTCTCCTGGGGTTTTGTATAATTGCTGCCAGCCTCAGCCAGAGATGTGTGTAATGAACCTGGAGGTGAAGAGCTGCATGGCCTGGTCCTCTCCTGCAGCTTCCCAGTTGGCCAGGGCACAGAGGCACAATGCCCCTCCTTGGAGGGGACAGGGAGGAAGGTCACACTGCCACCCACTGCAGAGTGCCCAGGCTGCAGCCACTCCTGCTCCCAAGCCCAGTGATGCTGTCATTCCCCATTCCAAGGCTGGTGAACTGTTAACACGGCATTTTCCAATCTGGAGATCAGGCTCCTGGGAGACCAGGCAAATGTGCAAAGGCACTGGACAACAGCACAGAAGATGCAGGGGGCAAGAAGAAAGCTCTCATGCAGTTCCCTGCTTTGCAGGAGCAGAGGCAGGGCTGGGGACAAAGCAGTGGGTGGGAGGTGCTTGGCCATTTCATGCTTTGCTCTTCTTGTTCTCTTGTCCCACGGTCCCGCTTTTTTCTATTTTTCAGTACGCTTCCAAATATTTGTTTTGTGAATAACAGCAGATGCAGAGTTATTTATCTGCAGAGGTGATTACTTTAAAAACCCAAACTGAGCATTGAAAACTTAAAAAGCTTTAATTTACCCATTTGTATAGATAACATTTTTCAAAGAAATTATCTCCTCGAAAGAGACGGTTTCTTTGTGCTGTTATGTAGGAAGGCACGTTTACAACTCAGATACCAGTTGAAGCATTTCTTGTACTGCTCAAACCAAAACACAATCACGGATTTTAAAAAAGGAAGAAGCCACTTTCTCCTCTAATCTATTATTCTGTGTAACGCCAGTCACACAATTTCATCTGGTTTCTTAGTATCCCAAAATACTCAAAGCATCTGCTTAGGAAGACACAAATTAAAAAAAAAAAACAAAAAAAACAAACCAAATCATCAGGTCACGTGGGAGATGGGGCTTTCAGATGACAGGTTTAGCCTCCACCTGTAACTAATCAGCTGCCTCCCAGCTGATGAGATAAGACTAACAAGCAGCTTACTTAATGGAGGGAGCCTGCTCTGGCTGAAGAGATTGGGTCATGTTGAGGATAAAGTCCTGTTATGCAAAACTGGGTGATTTGCTTGTTATCTAGGTGATGGTAGAGAGCTGGAAGGAGTCAGGTGGTAAGACCTGGCTTACCTATTTTACCTGGCTTTACGTTATGCTAGTGATGGATTTAGTCCCTTTGGGAAGAGTCTCAGAAAGCATTGCCTGTACTCTGTTCAGCTGGCTGGTCTGCCAGGCTGCTCAAGGGAAACAGGGGGCTGAGGAGAGAACTTGCTGAGTGGAAAATGTTCAGCTGATAAAAAGGTTACTGCAGTAATCTTTGTTGACCTATGAGAAAGATTTCATTGTTGTATGCATCCACTGGCTTTTAACAGCAATTATGTGATTTCATAGGGTATTTCTTCTGTGTTTCTGTCCTTGAACTATGCTGCAGCTGTAAATGCTAATGGGGAATGTGGAGAGTTTGCCATCATGCAGTGCAAAGCTCTGTACGGGATGGGCAATACCTAAAACTAGGCAGTGTGTTATCCTCTTCTGTGAGCATTCTAATTCACTAGTGAAAGCATCTGTACCATCAGGAACTTCAAATCTTGCTAGAGCTTCCCTTAAAGCCTTGCAGTACCAGGTGCTGCACACAAATTGGTTTGGTAGCTCCCTCCAACCAATTCTTGCCATCTGTCATTGCACTGCTCAAATGGGTCTCTTAATCTGGCAGTATGAATGCTCAAATCTATAGAGAGGCTTATGCAGACACACTCCCCTCTTTGTAGTCCAGGCAAAGATCCAAAAAAGAAAACAGAGATCTGGGTACCAGGGTGTAAATCAGGCAGAACTGAAAAGGCACAAAACTGCTTTGGCATCTTTTATTTGCCATCAAAACTCTTCTGTGGTGTGTATGGGTTTAGTGTGTATGTGTTTCTCTTTCTGTTAAAGGCTAAAACATGCCTGGAGGCCACTCTGTTCCCTGTCAAAGAGTGCCTGCACTACACTAGATGGCACTGCTTAATACTCACGTTTTTCTCTTGTCTCTGCTATGCTGGTTCCCTGGATCTGGAGCATCCTGTAGCTGCCACTTCATCAGAATTTAATCAGTGCTATGTGGTTGCTGGCAATGGGATCAGCTGCACGGAGGCATTGGGAGCAGTCACATAACAAGGCAGTAATGGTCATCAGATGCACATTCAAAGTTTGTTTCTTTAGCCTAAAAAATGGGTAAAGCAGAGTTTTTCAGATATTACACACCAGTTAAGACTATGTTCTGATGTTATCTTTGACTCTAACATACCTGATCTCCTTTTTTCTCATGACTGGAATAAAAAGCAGTGGTAAAATTGCTGCAGACATCAGGCATCTTACAAAGCCAGAAATCTGAGTGATAATACAACTGTTACATACTGATCACTAAATATGGGAAGAGGACAAGCTATAGAGAAACAAATCTCTGCTCTCATCAATAGTCCATGGATTTGGAAATAAGCAGCTCTCTTTCTGCTTTAAGAATAGTGTTCAGCTAATTCAGCAGCTTGATTCTTGCAAGGAGAGGTGGATCAAAATTTAGGAGTGCTGTTGAACAACCTTATGTTGTGCCCTTCACTCACAAATAAATTGCTGAATACATCTAAAATATGAAAGTATAAAGTCCCACCAGTATTTTGAGTACTTTCTGAAAAAGTCAAACAAGTGTTTGCTTACAAAAGTCAAACATCAAATGTCATGTATAGTGTATGGCTTTTGCATAATTTCAAAATGTGCTGTAACAGCAATGGCGAGTTGAAGAACTGATCTCCTCCAAGCAGACAGCCAAGTGCCTTAAACCTGTTAGATACTCTGAAATCAGCTGGGCCTAGAATATTAAAAATTGACTAAAAGTGCTTTAGAATACAATGGTTACTTTTGAAGTTGGGTCAAGTTCTATGCAAGGGAAAATGGGATAGAATGGGAAAAGCAGAGGATTTTAGTCAGTGTAAATTGGCCACCCTGATGCCAGTTCCTAGAAAGAGCACACATAAAAAGACTGGCTAAGCAGTGGTGGGAATTACAAAGAAATAAATAACAGCCTGTGGATGTGCCTTTCCTTTCTCTGACACTGAAATGGGCCTTTTAGCTGGGGTGAAGCATCAGAGACATCCTGCTGTTTCAATGGTGTTTCATTTAGTTTTTTACTTTACTTAGTAGAAGTGGAAATTAAATTTGAAGGTGACTGCAGGTAGAGGGCCTGCCAAGTGTTTACGAGGGTTATTTAGAATTTAAATATCTGGAAAAATGGATTAAAAATACTAGGCAAGATTCAAAAAAGATAAATAAGATGCAATGTATTGTTAGTTGATTATTCCTTCCCAACAGAGGAAGAAAAATAATTGGCTAGGTAGCATTTTCTCAGAAAAGGGTCTTGGGAGTATACTAGTCATAAATCATAGCTATGTTTTTCCAGCACTCCCCCTGAATCTCATAAGACTGGGAGATATAGAGAGAAATATAGATTGCAAAACATATGGAAAGATCATTTTTCCACCCATCATTGATCAAGCCTCAGCTGGAGCACTGTGACTGATTTTGGATATTGTACTTTAAGAGCAATGTGGCACACTTGGAGAACATCCAGAGGAGAATAACATGTTCTCCTTAGTAGAGAACATAACCTACAAATAAAAGATTTCTAAAAAACTTTCTCAGATCAGGGATGAAAATTCCTTTTCTCCCTTTCCCAGATTTCAAGATTTCACAGTTTTCAAGAATACAGAGACTGTTTCAGAGAGGAAGTGGCTCTCTCCATATTTGGTGGATAAGAGCAATGGCTTAAATTGGTGCAAGAAATATTGGGGTTTGACATGAGAAAAATCTCATAGGTATACTTATTCCTGCCTTGAAACAGAGAGAGGGACTAAAATAGTCCCTTTCTGCCCTGTGTTTCTGTTAGAACATTTCATAGTAATTAATATTAACAATTTTGTTTAAAGGATACAGCTGTGCCACTGCAGATCCTGGATTTGGTAAGCTGACAAGGCTGATGCCATATTTTTAGACCCTAACCTTGAATTTTATTGGTGTACAAAGAGTGTTCTCTTTTATTTTTCTCTCTAAAGCCATGTTGAATTGCTAAATTGAAATAAAAAACATGGATGTGACTGTGCTTTCAAGACTTCCTCACTGAAATGCTATACGTACTTCTTTTTTTACACTCATAACCCAGATTACAAAATAAAATGAAAGTAAGAAAACAAAACTTCAAATAAGATGATTTATATATTGGACTTTTTTCCAGTGATTCAGTATGTAGTAGGTGTAGACTAGACCTTTTAGCATGGCTACAAAATGAGCCCTATACCAGGCTCATGATCAAAACCTAAGTTAAGCTTTCTGGAATTCTCCATCCAGGCTTAACAATTGGAGTCCCTCCTGGGCAATTACCTTAGGTGCAGGAGAAATTGCTGAAAAAGGAAAGGAAGGTTGGAAACCATGTGGTTTATCTCAAGAAGAATGAAAAGCAGACAAAAAATATGTTTCTTAATCATAATATGGCAAAGGAGATAAAAGTAGGAGATACCTTGGGTTAAGTCAGAAAAAGTTTTCATCCTTTCATTTTCAGCAAACAAAAAGACTTTCTTGTAATACAGTCTTCTCTGATTAAGGTGTTGATTATTTTGAAACACTAGGTCTCAGTGATGCAATTAAACTAAAGAAAAATTGGACATTAGTATATCCATGTGTCTGAGGGGTTTGCAAACTAGAGCTTTAGTAAGAGGTATCAGTGAATATATTAGGAGTCTTGTGGTAGGAAATGGACTCATGTTCTGTTTGAAAATGTTACTTCAGTCACAGTTTACATGTTAAGCACAAAGTCAAATACAGCATTGGCAAGAGTACTTATTTTTCTTCTGTAGGCCACATTACAGAAGCCTGCTAAACCTTAACTTGAAGCTCAGGTACAAATAAATTTTAACTCTATATACAAGAAGTTCTATAGGTAGATTTTAAAATATGTGTTTCATCTAGAATTAGGTACCACTTTACACAATAAATTGAGACTTACAACTGAGTTCTATTTGAAGATAGCAGGAATGTACACATGAAGTGAAAACGCTCAAAGGATATCATGTTTCCCTAAAAAGGTAATGGTAATAATAAAATATGTTTCCCTTCATGTCACTGTCCTTCATTTCTGTACAAAAAGATGATTGCAGTATGTGTAACAAGGAGGATGGAGTGAGTACATCATGGGTGTTTTAGATGGGTCCTTTCTTTCCTCTGCTTACCTTGCACCATGCTCCTCAGTCTCTAGGTGCCCTTTACACGAGTGCCCCAACCTGGTGCTCATCACATCAGGGAAGGGTTGGGCTGGATAACAGGGCAGTTGATGCTGGCCACAGCAATTGCCAAAGAACCCTTGAACCCAAAGCTTCCCTATTCTTCTCAATCCTGTTAGACGTTTACCTACTTAAATACATCTTCAAAAGCTCCCCCTAAATGACTTCCAGGTGTAAATCCCATTGGAAATCAATAGCTTTTTTTTTTTTTTTGCTCAGTGATCAATGCACATTTAAAATCCCACTCATAGCTTTAGCATATGTACAGGAAGATAATGCTCACCTGAATTTGTTATGGCCTGTATTTGCTGTTACAAGACTTCTATTTTTGCAGAGTTACTGCCGTCTCAACTCACCAAGATAACTATGATGAAGAACAAATGATGTTTTGATTGAAACTCTGTGAAAACAAACTTTGAGAGATTTTGCATTCTCTTTCTTGACATTAATACATTTCTAAGAAAAGGACCAATTAAAAGGATTTACCTCCTGCTTATCCAGCAAAGTGCTCATTCCTGATTGCATGGAAGCTGCTATGCCTCAATAAAGCACAATCAGAATTAAAGCCCTAAATGCTGAGGTGCTGCAATTAGGCAATGGTTATTCTTCCTTGCACCTCAAATTGGTTTTGTTACAGAATCATAAAATCACGCAGGTTGGAAAAGACCTTTAAGGTCATTGAGTCCAGCTGCTGCAGACATGCATAGCAATCATACACGTGTATGCATGTAACTCAAACTGGATGGTGGAAATTTGTGATTCAAAAATCTGAGGTCTCCTCTGAATTGGCATAAATGATGTGAAACACTTTCCCTGAAACCAATTTTAATGAAGAAAATATTGCTTATTTTCTGTGCAAAGGTACACGTGTTTTACTTAGAACAATGCCCAAAGTTAACTAATTACTTCACTTTGCAGCTAGTAAATGATCCTGTCTCAGTAATGAGGTCTTCTTAATCCTGCATGTTTCACATAGGCAGCAAGAATCACAAGGTCATATAGAAAAAATGTTTTAAAGGTTTTCTATCTGTATAAAAGGATAATTTTGAAAAAGCTGCTTGTATGAGACAAAATTTTGTGGACCCTTTCCTACATGGAGTCTTTAATGCTTTTAGCTTTCTGTGGATTCTCTGATTTACTTGGATTTTTTTCATACTGAAAAGTAGTGTTTTCTGACTTTTTTGTGAAATACCTGTGCGAAATCAGTAGGGTTTTGATTTTACCCTCAAGGTCAGTGAACAGAACAAGTTTGCTTTAAATGATAAAGCCATAGGGTAAAAAGCTAGCTACCTCTATAGGTGAGGATGCAGGGAGAGAACACTGGCCTTGTCCTGCAGACTCTACTTACATATTTTCTGAAAATCAAAAAGGAATTAAAAGTTAAAGCAGGATTTCACAACTGTCCCCTAAATGAGATAACTTTTAACGTGAAAAGGGACTTGTATTTTATTTTTAAAAAATGTAAAACCTTAGTCACCATCTGAATCTTGTTTCAGTGTTGGCTGTTAAGAGAGCATGGCAAGAGGGTAGTGGTTTTGGCTAGATACATTCACAAACCCAACGGCATGCCCTAAATTTAAACTAGGTATCACAAATGCTTCTCAGGCTCTCACTGCCCACGGCTGCACATTCCCTAAAATCCTTCCTTCAAATGTACATACAAAAAGTTGGCATGCACATGCACAACATGTCTGAGTGCAGATGGTTCTTGTGGTCTTAATGGTTTTTAATTTTTATGGCTTTTTCTACTTTAATGGCTTTTCCCCTCCCCAGTTTTCTCCCTTTGTTTCTATGTGCATGTGGATGGGGAGTAGAGAGGGAGGTGGAACATGCAATGAGAGTCTCATATTCTTTAACTGTGGAAATAGCATCCTCCTTAATATTTTCTTCCTTTCAGAATGCCTTATTTGGTATTTTAAGCGTCCCAGCAGCTTGCACAGGATAGAAAACTTGACATATAAAAAAGCCAAACTGGACCACACTAGATCAGCTTGAGAAGCAGATGCTGCCATGTGGGAGCCACCACCAAGCCCAGCAGTGAGGTGGCCTGAGGGACTGCTCATCCCTAAGCCCTCTTTGCACAGCTGGCAATGCACTCCAAGCTGGCTCCTGTGCTGGGTATTTTCTTCCTAAAGGAAAGAGCAGCTTCTGTTTGTAAGAGAAAGCTTCAAACCCCAGCAACATCCCTGTCAATGCTGATTGTGCAACTAAACCTACATAATTCCAGCGAACAGGTATTCATTGTTCTGCAAATCACTGAGACCATGTCCCAGGGAGTTTGTTACTGCTCTTTGGTGGGTGGTGGCTTGTTTTTTGTTGCAGTGTCTGTGGCTGCACACATTGCAAGCAGTTTCCTCTGAAGTGAGGAAAGCATGCATTTGTCATGGGCAAACCACAAATTAATTTAATAACAAGCCTAATAATATGGTTTCAACTTCTAAAACACTCATATGTTACATATAACTACAGTATCTCCAGGAAACCAGTAGAAGAGGGCAATTTGCAGAAAACTACTTTGGTGAGCAGAAGCTAATAAAGTACCACTGGCCACAGAGGTTCACTTCATGCTGCCTGGCTGCTTTCACTCTCATCACGAAATGCAGCAAGTTTATCCCAATGTGGCAATTTTGTAAGGGGAAGAGGAGGAACAGCCAAGGCTGCTGATGGATCAGACCTTCCACAGTCACAGTCTATGTTCACATAGCAAATGGCACTGAATTATTCAAACCTTTCTGGAGCTGAGCTCACTGGGCTCCTACCGGGTATTAGCAGTACTGAAGTGGTTCCTGTTTTGTGAAATGGAGGGGGAAGGGAAGGATGCTGCCTGTAAACTGTAACACATTTTGTAAACGTTCTGTTAGCTTCCAAAATTCTAGACCTTAATTTGAATAGCAGCCTGAGAGGTCATTTTACAGGCAGAGAAATTGGTGTTATTGAAGTACTGAAGCATGAATAGAAGTAACCTCTCTGGTCCTTCTCCTAATCCATCAGAGCTGGAACTAGCATCCAGAGCATTCCAATTCTCAACTTGCCTTTCAGCTGCAATATTCATATCTGTTTTGAAAATCTTTACATGTCTGGGGTCCTCTTGGGAACCTTGGACCAAGAATTCCCTATGGCTAGAAAAATAACAATTAAGCAAAACACTGCAGATGTGAGTCTTGGAGGTTTAAAATGTGATTAATTTAGATTTTTATGAATGTCATGGAATAGGTCAGAAAATTCATGACAACTTTTTAGTCTTTCCTAATGCAATAAAACAAAATTAGAGACCTGACCATAAAATCCAACTTCCATACCTAATGGCCAATGAGTATTTAAGGCCTTACCAGAAACCTCTTGCCTGTTGAAGTGGCCTCAGCCACATGTTTCTCAGCAGCTGTCCTTTGCCTCATGCTCAGTACAAAACTCTCATTGTGCTGCACAGAAGCCTCATGAACACACAAAACATGAGCAGTTCACTCAGCAAGCTCCAAACACCTCCAGCTATCTGCTGAGATAAATCTGGGCCGTTGAGAAACACCTCCCCAAGGCACCTAAACTGATACAATAGTTATCTGCACCAAAATTATAAGGATTTCATTTTATGAAGAAAATTAAATTTAACTAATTGAAAAACAAAGAGGGCTCAACCTGTACTGTTAAGTACCATGCAATGCCTGTCTGTTCGACCCAGCTTTTTTCTGGTGTCCACAGGTAAACGTGTCTGAGAAAACTCCTCCTCACAAAGCTACTACCAGCCCAATTCAACACTGCTATGCAGAGGCTCAAGCTTCAAGGTGGTGATTAAAGAAGCTTTTAAACACACATGACTATTAGCATGTCCACAATTTTAAACCACACATATAAAGTCAATGAGAAATTTTGTGCATCTTTTCCACTTCCTGAGTTAGTGTCAAAACAATGTGCACAGGAAAATGTAAGGGAAAAAAAAAATGTTCTGCAGGGCATCTGATCACCTTGTGCCTTGTAAAGCCCAGGAAAATTACCTGGCTCACTAGCAAAGTCATTGACTGCATGCACATAATTCTGGTTAAAAAAAAAAAAAAATATATATATATATAGACAATATCACAATCTGCAGCCATTTCAAGGATGACTCCAGAAAAAGCTTCTTTTCATACAATAGACCAGTAACACCCTTTTTAGCATATGTCTTATCATAGAAGCCTTTTTACAAGAACTCAAAAGCAACAGCATTTGCTACAAGAATATCCTACTATGCTACATTTTCTGTGTGCTTGATTGGAGCGTAGGCAGGAACTCCTACCTGCAATAAACCAAAAGCAATAAATGTCCACCCATGAACTGTAGTCATGATTCCACCTCTCCCTGAGGAATATTCCCTCTCAATACCACGTCATCAGAGTGAGATGGAAAATACCTTCCTAGCTCTTAGCTCTTGAGTCAGCTAGGACTCAAATGAGACCAGCACTTGAGACCAGAGGAAGCAGCCAAGAATACTTCAGTGGCAAGTCTGGCACATAAAGTCTCTGCTGTGGCAATTCCCTGATGACAGATCTCGTAGTCACTGTTCTCTGAGAAACAATGGTCTCAGACAGCAGTTGTAATAGGTAACTAATGCTACATAAACTTTTTTTTAGAAGGACTTTGTAAAACAGCTGCGTTGCCTAGGAATAGAGAGGTGAAAGAATAGGTTTCAGTAGTGGTTTACCCCACCCTGTGATTATTCTTATGGATGAAAATCATTGCCTGACATACACAGATTGGGGTAGCTCTTCCCCCATGAGTGGTAACCTTCTGATATTCTGCTTAAGTCTTCAAGGAGAAAATATTCCAGTTTTTCTTCTGCTTCACTACAGATGGAGATACACATAGATCTATATTAATGCAAATGTAAATTTTTAAAATATTTTGGCCTTTTATCCAAAGCAGAAGTATCCTTTTGGTACTTCAGCCATTTACCCAAGGATCTTAAACTATACTAGACCTAAATATCAAGACTTGAAACTTGTGACATTATCCGCTATTTTAAAAATGGAAAACCTGAAAATGCATGGAAGAAGAAAAAAATATTTCCTGTCATTGCTGCTCGAGACAGTCGGACATTACAAAAGAGACCTCAAACTACGAGACTCACTTCCAATTTAAGCAGCACTTCATTTGCAACACAATGTTTAGCACCAGAAACCTGGTTTGTGTAGGCTGACCCCTGGTAGGACAGAGGACTGTTGTCCAGTGAGGCTGTACTGCACAAAATTACTGATGCTTAACTGAATTTTTTCTTCTAGACAACACTAAAGACACACAGAGGTGAAGAATCAACTATGCCCCTCAGGTCTTTCTTCCAACAATTTTCTGCAGCATTAAAAGCATGCCTGATTTTAGCTTTAACTGTCTTTGGCTTCCCATGTTCTGCCAGCCTCATTCCTTCTCTTACCTCCTCAGCTACCTTAAATCCTTTCAGATTTGTGTTCCTTCTCTGTGAAAGTACTTTTCAGTGACAACAAATTACTTCTCAGTCTTCTCTTTGCTAAGCTAAGCAGTTGGAGTTCTCCAAATCTGTCACTGCCAAGCATTTCCTCCAGTTTTCAAAATATTTGTCCAGGTTCCATCTTTGTCCTTTTCACTTCTGGACTTCTTCTGTTCGTTTCCTTCATTTTCATTTTTAAAGTACCAGCAGGAGAATGACCTGTACTGTTTCAGTAATAGTGGTCTCAATGCCCCATTTAATGGTAAAATCCCTTCTCTTTGTAAGCTGGCATTCCACACACAGTGCCCATCACCAAAGCAGGGGACTGGGAGCTCCTGTTACCTTGTCTGTTTCTTAGAACCTCCCATTTTCTTGTATGTTGCTGTTTCCTAAGATGTGACTGTCCATCCTGTAAGTGGGAGCCCTATTCCTTTGCTCTGGGTATGAAATTTATTTTGACTGCATTTTAATGCATATGGGGTTCATTACAAACATGCATCAAAAATCAAGGAAATCTTTGTAGTACTTCTAACTCAATGAAGAACATTTAAAGCCTAATTTTAAGAGCTATAATTATTCTCCAATCTCTTGACTTTATTATCTGTAAATATCAAATAAACTTTAAAATTCCTCTTTTTTTACTTTCAGGACATTGGATTTCTATTTTTCAACTCAGTGATTAAAATCGTAGTTTGCTAACTTTACAAGTAAATTAGAGAAAGAAGTGTTCAGGCACCAAGCAAAAAGCGAAAAATAAGCCTGAAGAGAATTAACAATATTAATAAGTGAACAACAGATGATAGAATAATTTACTGTTTCAGTACAAAAGGGTCTCTATTAGAACTAAATCCCTTTGAGGAGGGAAGAGAAAAAAGGCTACATGCTATAATCAAGAAAGTAACTAACAGCATAATCATTGCAAGAATCTGATCTTAATAACCTACCCTTACTTGGAAAATTGTCCATATACAGAAAATACATGACTGCAAATTAGTAAAACAATTATAGTCAAAGGCTGTTTATACTTCATGATAAAACTCAGTGAAAATCTTTGCCTTCAGAGACCCTATGTATATTGAATTCCAGGTAAAATTCCCAATGCAATTGATCAAAAGACCCTTGTCTTCAGTGAATGTGATTCTGATCAGTATCTGATAAATCTGAGCTTCCAGTCAGATCAACAGTTTCCCTGGTAAAAGCCAGAAATTAAAGGAGAGCACTGCTTTCTGAGAAGGTGAAAACGCTGGGCAAAGTACAAGAGATCCCAGTTCAGATTCCTGGAAAGCTGAACAGTCCCCGTGTCTGCACAGAGCTGGCTGGAAGTCACTGCACTGCCATACTCAGGCATATCTCAGGGGTCTCATCTAAACAGGATGAGGAAAAGCAGCCTGCCACACACATAAAGACTTCCAGTGAAACAGCAAGTGGAAAGAAAGAGGGCAAAAGAAGAGCCAGCTCCTGCAAACCTGCTCACTCATCCACAGCTGTGAACACACAAGCTGCCCCGCTGACTTTGTAAGGCTGGCAGCCCATCGTGCCTACTGGCAAGCCTGGAGCCTGGGAATAAACCCTCTGCGGGTGAAGAGATCCATTTGGGTTCTGCCCACAAAATGTCTCAGCATCTGGCTGGAGAGACTTGTAGAACACCAAAAGAAAACAATTAATAACCATTCTGTTCTGTACAATAAACCTACAGGTTAAATACTGTCCCTTCAACAAAATGCACTGTATTCTCCCTGGTCTATGTTCAGGGCAGAGGAGAGGAGAGGAAATGACACCCCATAAAGGCTTCTTGACAAGGGCTTGGAGCTCACTTGATCAGTCTTTTGTGTCCCAGGTTAGAGAGGAACTTCTGACTAACTTTTTCCTGTGTGAGGAAAAGGGATAGATTAGGACACAGAGCAGTCTTTAGGGCACCCCTGCCACCCTGCACAGCCCCAGCCTGCTATAATGGATGTCAAAATTGAAGTAGCTGCACTAACCTTGGACCATCTAAATGCAAATTTCTCACTCTGAAAAAAAAACACCTTCCAAGCCAATTGATAAAACAGGAGCACCAAAAGCAGCTTTAACCTATAGGGAATCCAATCCCAGTTAAAAACAGACTCAAGTAAAGTGGCTGCTGAGTCCATCACATTTCATATTAGTAAAAGTAACTTAAGTTTTTTATCCTAGCAAAGAGTCTTCATTTTATGTCTCAGCTAATTCCTTAGCCTGCAAATTCCCAGAACCAGAAATGTCCTAACAGGCTTTTCTGCCTATCATGAAATGCACCTATTACCTCTACATGGAAAAGTAATTTGGTTTTCTGATTTTCAGCAGTGATTTCTGTGTGAAGTATGGTGACTCTTATCAGAAACTGGCAGGGGTTTATATATGCTAAAAGTTAATCAGTAATTCCTTTCTTCAAGGCAGGACATATCATTATTCTAGTTGGATTAATTTTTTTTTTTCTAAACAATGCAAGAAAAATAGTTTAGCATCCTTTGAAGCGTAATTGTACTAACCAGAAATCTAGTCAGCCTGATTTTATGTTTGAGACATAGTCCCACATAGTGGATTGTGAATAGAAATATTGTGGGCTGGGGCTCTGCACAGTACATGAAGCAGATTCTCCAGTCTGGCCATGGTGCTCTGTGTTACAATAATGCAGAGGAACAGTGAAGTGTGTGCAGCTTATCCTATGAGTTGTTTTCAGTCCTGGACAATCACCAGGAGATGTGAGGCCATTGTTGGATTCATGCTAATCTGCACCCACTCCCTGATGTGGAAATACAAGTATTCCCAGTTTGAACTGTGGTTGGTATCATTGGAATCATTTTAGTGTCATGGGCAGGTGGCAGCAGCTGGACAAGGGTCTGCTAAAAGGCAGAAGGTAGAGAATTGAGGAAGGTTCTGAGGGTTCAGAAAGCCCTGGCTAATGCCTCCCATACAGCTTTTTCTTGGCCATCCCAGACTATCTGTGCAGGAAGCTAAACCATTTCAGCTACTTTTGATATTTGAAGCTGAGATCTATTTTCAGGTCAAGTTCACCTTTCACAGGTGACATGCCATTGGAGTCTTCCTTGGGCTGCCACTGGTGAACTACGGCTCCAGGGATCAGTAACATGTCCATGAAACCAGTTGCCCAAAGGCTCTGATCTAAAGCCTATTTTTCAGGTGGAACCAAGAGAAACCAGTGGAAACATTTCAACTGGAACAGAAAGCAGAAGTCTCTTTTGCTAGATGATGTTGAAAAGGAGCAGAATTGCTGGCACCCTTACAATTCCCACATCACATAGACAGGAAAAGCTCTATCAATGCAGGCCTTCTTCTGGATCAGCTTCAGGCTGTTTCCCACCCTTCCACCTGCACCGCTAACAGCAGCAGGGATTGATCCAGCCGAGCCAGCGCCGAGGCTTCGGAAGCGCGCGGGTTTAGAGCAGAGCAGCGCTGCGTCCCGGCAGGAAAAGCCACGTCGGTGGCACTCATTTAATGAGGTGTTCCCAACAGCCTGCGAGCAGGATGTGCTGTAATTACAGCAGGGCAGCGGGGTGGTGCGGCTGTGGCTGCCCCCGACAGCTCCGCTCCCCTGGAAGAGCAGGGCTGACAGCTCAGGAATGAGAGCAGCAGAGCTGGAGGCAGCTTTGCTGGCAGCTGGCCCGCCTTCACAGAGCTCTCACCCAGCCGTGCTGCTGCACAGCAGCTTTCTCAACAACATGAGCAAGCCCAGGGCAAGAGGCAAACAAATTTCTCTTCTCTTTGGGAGAAAACAGGACACTCTGGTAATTTAATTTGCCAGGCTCTGCTGTAGTATGATGGTGCAGATGAGAGGATGCAGGCACATATTCTAGGGCAGCTTACTTTCACATTGAACCACTGGGAGGTTTCTTATACAAACAATGGCTTTTAATAAGTGTATCTTAGTCCTGCCAAATCCAAAACATAGTAATTACGAAGTATAGTTTAAAAGGTTTGGGATTTTTTATTCTTAATACTAAAAAAATCTGTTTCAGTTTTTGAAACAAATAGAAATATCGCTTCCCTCCAGACCTGAGATAACAGAGATCTTGCTTTCTTAACTCAGAAATAATGGAGAACAAAGCATACCTGAAGCAAGCAGAAGGACTAAGAACTCTCATTTGTTTTAAAGGTTTTCTATTCAGACCACTTATGAGTGGGTCCTTCTGATCTCAGTGGAAGTTATTTGTCCATAAAAAGAAGAGCTTATAGGATAGCTCATTTTACACAAGATTATATTATTTAAATGCATTCCCTCAGCTTCCCAAGGAACAGAGGCAGACAGGGTCCAGGATATGCCTTTGAACTCCTGAGTATTTTATTTGGTATACACAGCCACAGATCTGCAGGTAGTTCATTTTGGATCATGCCTACAATCACCTGGGAAATCTCCTTTTATTGTATGCTCAGCTATCATCATGATCCAAGTCCCTGGGCTGATCAGTGTGAATAGCTAGGGAATACATGTATAACCTCTCCTGATTATCATGCAGCTGTACTGTGCAGTAGCTTTCCTCCATTTACTTTCTCATTACCTGTTTAATGTTCCTCTGTCTCTCTCCTTTTGAAAGGAAAATCTTCTTGACCTCAATCAGTGTTTCTTCAAACTCCTTCCTCCCCCGCCCGTACCAGGTCCACGCTTCTCTGTCAGCCCTTAATGCTCATTCACCAGGGCGGATTGTCTTTGATCACCTGCTGTCACTCTCCCACCCTGCCTTCCTATGTCAGAACATTTTCTGTGCCAACATACCAAGCTAATCTTCAATACTGACATCTTATATTCAGGCTAGCAGTGTTAAGCAAGGGCAAGTATTTGCTTTCAGAAGGCAGCCAGAGATGCCAGGATGATTACTGTCTTCTCTGACTTAATGCCATGAAGTTCTATGCTCCCTCTTGCTCTTTGACTTTTGATTTTCTGCTGTAAAAATGAATGCGTGACAAGAGGGGTGGGGGACCATTTCCAGGATGTGTCTAATCTGTTGGGTTTTTTTTTCCCTGAGGTAGCTTTTGCTACTTGGATCTCTGCTTCCCACAGAGAGTCATATGAACCATAATGCAGTCATAGCAGGCAACAGCAGATCCAGCCAGTGGACCTGCACTGTCACAGACCAATCAAAGGCAAAAAGAATCTCTCCATTAACATAGAGGAAAAATGTCTGTGCGTGTCTTGCACCAGCTCCATGGCAGCAAACAACAAACTTTTGAAAACCAGCTCTGCACTGCAACATGGAGGCTGCACTGTTGGTAGAGAGAACAGCTTTCCTTCTGCCACAGAGGCTTTTGGCAGCTCAAGGGAGCTGTGTGGGTTTTGGATAAGCAATCTTTATACTCCTGAAGGGTGTGTGTAATGGTGGAGAGCTTGAAAAAAAACCAATATATTTGATGCTTGCTCTGTGGCACATGCCTGGAGGGTGCTTCCATAAGTACAGGTATTGCCTTGGACACCTCCAAAAAGCAGCTAAGAAGACATTCAAAAGGTATTAGAATATCAACCAAAAAGGGCATAGCGACACCTGGGCTCACCTTTTAACAATTTCACGGTTTCAGATCCCCACAGTTTGGAGAGGTAAAAAACTCCCCACCATAAACACACCTCAACTTTGGTGCTAAGGAGGACTTTGCCAGCATAAGAGAGAAAAAGAATGGCTCTTCTGGAAGCTAGAAGTGTACATATCTGTAAAGAGCACAGGTATGCATAGATGTTGTTCTCTGTGCTACTCTACAAGAGATCTTTTCCTCTGGTGGTAAAGAATTTGTCCAGATAGTTTCTGATAAGGAAGATGAAAGAATTAAAGCCTCTATATGCGTGAGGCTACCAATAGCTAAAGTTCACTTTGGCCACAGTAACTTTAAACTTCAAAATGTGAATGAAGAACTTTCCCTCCCTGATCTCAACATATATGCCCATTTTGCCATTTGCATTTCCCCCACCCTTTTGAAAATTCATTCACTAGGCACAGAGGCAGAAGACCCAGATTCAAACAAGAAGACTGTGCTTACTGGCAGTTCCTGCTTCAGCTTTATAACCTTTTCTGTAACATTTTTCATTACAGACCAAACTGAGTTTCACCCTTTGCAATACCCCAAACTTCTCAGCATTTTACAATAGCCAAAGCTCCTAGCTACCCAGAACTGAGTTCTCTCTTTCAATGAACTTGTCATTAACCTCTTAAGTCCCCTTTTAAAGCCCACCAGGTCCCCTGCTGCTGGGCTGGTTTGCTCAGCCCACAGCCAAGGACAGCCAGGAAGGTTAATGGTATTCCTCACTTCCTTCAGCTCTCTTGCTGGCACAGTGGGATCCTCACAGCCTCCCACACCACTGATTCTCGTGCCAAAACTGCTCTTTAGCTTAACATAAATGGCCCATTTCCCTTCCTGCTACTAACTCTTCTGAATTACTTATGAAGAGCAATAATACAAGCTCTACAGTCTTCTGCAGAGCTAATTACTCTTGAGCGTATTCCCTCACAGGAGAGTGACTGCCCCCAGCCATCACCTTTGACTCTGCTCCAGGCTGGCCATGGCTTTCCTGGCTGAGAGTGACTGCTACAAGGCAGAAGGGACGAGATCTCTCCAGAGATTTCTGCAATAGCATTAATAAGCCTTGCTCTCTGTAGGAAGTACCTTGCTTAATAGATTTTGTGGTCACCCTTTTTATCTTCACAGCCAACACATCTCAATGGCTCATTGTCACCTTGTGACTAATAAAACCAAGACTTAATCCACCTCTGTCATTCACAGCTGATGAACTCAAAGACATTTCCATGATTAATACCAGAACACAGAGACTGTCCCTTTGCTGTTAGATGAATTTCCATTTCTACCCCACTGCTCCTTGTGCTCATGTATTATGCCTTCATATAATATCCCAGTCCTCACCCTGCTGGCAGGGCCTCCCAGTCTGATGTCAACGCTGGGCTGCTCTACCTCCTGCCTTGCACTTCTACCAAGGCACAGCAGCATAAAGTCTGATCCCAGAACAGCTCTATCATTAATTTCCTTCCTTGCTCACAGCTTTTCCTCCCAGAGCACACATAGCCACTCCCTCTCTGGAGCCAGAAGAACAACTGTCCCAAAAACTGTCAACCTCAGCATCATACAGAGCAGCATGAACACAGCATCTTCTGCAGGTGAAAGAAATTGGCAAAGGCCACACAAGGTGCCCAGATCTTCCCAGCTGGACTCCAAGCCAGACTCTCCACTTGCCCTATCTGGTGCTGTCAAATGGATCTGTCTCTGCCCACCATGGCCAGACCCTGTGGGCCTGCACCCCACTGCTGAGGGTGCAGTCCATGCTGTGGTTGTTTTCATCCTCCAGCTTGTCACCCCTGTGGTCGAGCCAGCAGCCCTTGTTGTGCCCTGGCTGCTCTGTCATCAGCTGGGTGAGTGTCTCTTCAGCTTTGGAATACACATGGCTCCAGGAGAGCCTGAGACCAGCTCAGTTCCAGCTTCTGCTTCACCTGCCTTCCTTCTTATTGGCAGAAGAGAACGGTATCTCACCCCAGTATTCCCTTGGTTTAAAAGAGTGATTTTTAGTGATATGAAGAATATTTTTTAAGTAGCCACGTGAGACATCTGTAGGGACATCCACATTTCTAAAGCATCAATTAAATTCGATTTTGGGAGAGAGGATAGGTTACTTGTCAGGTAGGCTTTACACTAACATTACAACTTAAAAATTTGCAGGTGTAGAGCATTGCCCCTAATTTTTTTGCAGCTTGCTTGTATTATTCCATGCTTAATGAGAGTACAATGCACTGTTAAATATCACAGTAATTCGTGATAACTGAGTGCAAGCCTTACCTCCTCAATGTCCACAAAGCTGAAAAATATATTTCTATGCAATTTTGCATTTTGCTTCTTCTAAACACTGGTGTCTTTCCTTGCTGCATTTAAACTGCCTGGCAGTTCATTTGGGGTGGGTTGTGTGTGTGTGTGTGTGTGTGTGTGTGTCCCTGCACAGTATGTGTTATTTCAAAGTTGACATGATGACAAAAGCCTTAAGGATGGCAGCTAATAAGACATCTGCTTTCCCCTTGCTCACAAGGCAGCAGTCAGATGTGGGCTGGTAATAGGGCACATTGCCTTTACACTTCCAGGTCACTGCTTCACCTCTGATCCTTGTCAAAAGTGACCACAACTTGTTATCTGCCTGTACATCACTAACCTAAGAAAAGGGCACTGATGCTCTTTCTTTAAGTCCTGTTGATGACTATCTACACCACAATTAGCCAGCAAAGACAGCCTGCAGTGAGTGGATTTCTCAGCCCGTGGTGGGTGGGAGTCCAGCAGATCAGTGCCAAGGGAGCTCTGGGCAGGCTCTCTGGCTGCAGACCTCCAGCACTGTATTTTGGTGCTCAGGCATGAACCATATTTTGATATAGATAAAAACAGCAGTAAAACAAAGCAAATTTGCACACAGGGTGCAGCTTTTCTGCTGCTTTCTGGAGCACTGCTAATAGAAATCAGTGCTCATTTAATAGAGCATATTTTATGAACGGGTGGACTAAATAAATGAAACTGTAGGGTAAAACACAGTAATTTTCAGGGGCCTTGGAGTCACAGTGTAAAGTGATGGCTCATTGTTTGTCTGCAATGTATGTTACTCTGGGCTTTGTGCTGATTTTGGCTGGTTTGTGCTGTATCTGCACATATATCATGCCAAAAATTCCAGCCAGCTGTGCTGCATTTGCAATGTAAAACACTATACATTTCATTTTTACTTTCTCTGTGTATCTTAAGATAAGGCATAGGTAAGATTTAAGCCAGGAGGAGTTTTATTATTAGCATTTCACAATTTCACTGATTAACAGCAAAAAAGCTAATAAAACAACTAATAATAAATAAATATCAGGTCATCAGCATTAGCCATTTTCACCACATATAATTATCAGTATCTTTTTCAGTTTATCACAATTACCATATTATGCATATAGATCACTGGATTTGTTTGAAATCTGTATGGATGTCAAAATGTAACCAGAATTTAATCCCAGCAAAAGGGCATACTGAAGACCTCCATTTGTGCTGATTGAATCATACATTAACCCACGAGAACAGAAGGTCTGACATCACTACCAGGTAGTTAATGATTATGCTTTCTATTGTCTCCTAATATTATCTTGAAAATGGCCATGTCAGGAGGCCTAGAAATCCCTCAGAGCACCTTATGCTTTTTTATTTTCAAGTGTTCTGTTGCAGTATATTATCAGAGACAGAGAGAGAAGTATGAATTAATTAAATGATCTATTAGATGTAGAAAAACATTAGGGCCAAAATCTGCATTTTTTTTAGTCAGTTCTCAGTTAGGCAAATCTCCAAATACGTCCAGGCTCAGCTGTTGCTGGAGAAATTATTTCAGAGCAAAGCAGGAGCAAGCAGACAAAAATATCCCACCAGCAGTAGAAAGATGTTTATTTCAGGAAGGCATCCCATGGGCTTTGGTGGGAAGAGCACAGGAAGAGCCACTAAGGCTTCCCTCTGGACCCCTGCCCTGGCAGGGTCACAGCAGATGCTTGGGGACAGCTACCAGCAAAGGGTAAGCAAGAGTCTTTCTGCTCCTTCAGTGGTGGGCAAACAGAGGCCTCAAGGAGAAAGGCATCTGAACTCCACCAACCTACATGTGAACGGTGTTCAGTCTCACTGGTGCAGAAAGATTTTGTGGCCCTGAAATTCAGAGCTTCAGAATCAATCCATCTTCTTAAACCAGGGTAGATTTTTAGCTGATAGCACCAATATATATTTGGATTTGTGAGACTCTTTAGAGGGATTAGATGCTGGGTGCCCTGGGTGCAGCAAGTCCCTGCTGGGATGTGGGAACGTGGCAAAAAAGATGCCCAGGGTGTGGAATAAAGACAGGAGAGAGGCTGGAGGGGCACAGAGCCTGCAGCAGCTGTAGTGTGATGTAGCAGAGCCAGGCAGGCACGGGCATGGCTGAGGAAGGAGAAGGCAGAGCCTTTCAGGGAAGAGAAGAGGCCAGCACATCCCAAAGGCATGTCTTTGGCTCAGCCACTTCTGCAGAATCTAAGCTGCTATTTAATTGAGGTGCTTTAAAAAATGGATTTAGTTTGATAAAGTGATGATTAATCTTCATTATACTCCTCTGTGATCATCACAGCAAAAAGCTGCACTTGTATGTCTGCTTATCATCTCTTCTGAAAATCTTACTGGTAAAGAAAGACTTGATTGATGATTAGATTTTTATCATCAAATCTCATTTTTGTTTATTTGCAGAAAAAAATGAAAGCCTCACTTTTGAGAGAAAAGGGAAATAAAAGGAAGCACAATAGCTGGGCAGTTATCTCTGACATTCATGTAGTGCAGTGTATGTCCTTATGTGACATTTATGTGAGAGAAAAAAGAAAAGCATCGATTGAAAAAGGTTACAGGAGTTCTTCAGGCATGAAGTCATCTCCAGGCATCACAGTCACTGCAGTTTATAAACAGGTTCTGCTCACCCACTGCATTCACAGACTTAGGGCACCATTTAACACATTTGCTTGCTGACACTTCTTTAATACCCAACTTTGATTTTCCTTTCCAACAGTAGCATTAAACCAGGAAATTAAGCCAATTGCTGATTTTAGGAAAGATGTTTGCAGCCCCTTCCCTTGCCGTCCTGTCTTCCACAGAGGAAAAGGGCACTGCACTGAGGAGCTGAGCATTGGCTCGGGAAAATTTGTCTCCAGTTTGCTGAGGAAGAGCAGCTGGCACCCAGGTGGGGTCTTCTTCTCTCATCCCCAGGCACAGATTTCTGTGAAACTGGGAAGTCAGACAGATGGAGACAGGATGCAGATGTAGGCAGAAATGGCAGGGTGAGGACCACCACTGCAACTCTGTACCAGTTTTAAGTTTGTTAAGAAGAAAACCCAAAGCTTCCCTTAAACGATCATTACATGAGCATCTATTTCAGTAGCAGTCACTTTACTTTTTGTTTATCTCTGGTTTCTAAGCACTGGGATTGACTCATGGCATTTCTTGAGGTTCCTTTTATTTCTACAGGCGTGGCAAATACAATATCTTCATTCAGCTCAGAGCATGTCACCCTACAAAAAGCTGTGCAGATATCCTCACAGTCACTAGGTTTGGCAGATCTTGCAAAGGTTTCTGAAGATTCAAGTCCGTGTGCAGAGGCATAACCAAAGAGCTGTGAGAAAACTGGCAATATATTGATAGAAAATCACAGCAGTGAGGTGGAAGGCTTTCCATTTGCATACCCTTGCAGTGCTGTCTGACTTGTCTGAGGTGGCCTGGGACATCAGGAGGTCTCATTTCATGGCTTGCTGTGGAAAACAGCTGGTTTTTAGAGAACACAACACTCCTGAGTGAGGGTGGTCATGTAGCACTGCTGGAGCTGCTCCTGCAGTTTCTTGGTGTTGGATGAGTTTCCCAAGAGCACAAAAGGTAGGAGTGGAGCTGCCTCCTCTTGACTCCTAGTCATAGTCTGTGCTTGCAGATGAAATTGTCTCTGTCACAAGATATAAAAGATGCATGATAACACTAGCATTTTCCAGCTTATTTAACTGATTATGAGGCTAAAAGAAACGGTAACCATGCAAACACAGGCTTTTACATGGCACACAGGCAACACAGAGACAACTTACTCCCCCAGGCAGGTAACAATGAATGCATGAAGCATTGTGGGCTCATGCAGTTGTCTAAGTTCAAGTGGTCCTTAGTGTCTCTCCCAATATTATTTTGCAGTGTGTGATGAAGCATTACTTGACCAGAGTGACCACAAGCCTGTCTGCACATGTGGGAGCATTGCCAGCCATAACAGCTTCCATTTTAGATACGTGTCTTCTGTGCAATTCTATTTCTAGAATCTGGAAAAGAAATATTTTTAACCCTCACATCCAAAAGGAAAAGGATATACTGTGCAATGTATAAAGCTGTGTTCAGTGTTCAGTTTGTGTCGTACAACACAGCTTTGCTACCACAGAAAGCAGCACAGGTATTTATTGCTGCATTATTTGAACTCAGATGTCTTCATAATTTGATTGAAAAATCTTATTTTTCAATTAACAGGGTGCTATTTTTTCCACAGTCTTGCATATGCATTCCTGTAACTCTTTCTTTCTTTCATTCCTGAATTGAGTGCATGATCTTCCACTTGCTGAAACTAAAGATGTGTAACACTTCTCCTTCACATGCCCTGGACAGCCTACTCCTGTCTTCTTTAATTCCAAGAATTCTCCTTTTTATTTTTTTTTTTTTAATAGAAGGAAACACCCAGGTTCCAAGGAATTCTTTGTGAAACTCGTGATTATGAGTGAGAGTGGCAGGACTGTGTCTAATGACTCACAGGTGCAAAGCTGTACAGCCATGGAAAACTGTTTAAAAGCCGCTTGTGTGCCTGTGTGAGAAAGTCTGAAGCGAAACCCTCCTCCGACCCCGCAGTTCAGAAGCTCACGGTGGAGCTCTGCGAGCCTGTCAAGAGGTGGAACAAAAGCCCAGGGGGATGTGCAGGGACCTGCTCCCTCTCCTGGTAACAAGGGCAAAGCATCGGCGCGGTGAGCCCCTTCCCTTCCCTTCCCTTCCCTTCCCTTCCCTTCCCTTCCCTTCCCTTCCCTTCCCTTCCCTTCCCTTCCCTTCCCTTCCCTTCCCTTCCCTTCCCTTCCCTTCCCTTCCCTTCCCTTCCCTTCCCTTCCCTTCCCTTCCCTTCCCTTCCCTTCCCTTCCCTTCCCTTCCCTTTCCTTCTCCCCAGGGACCCTCTTAGGGGCTGCCTGGGGAAAGGTGGAGGTGTCCAAAGCAGGGACAGAAGAACTGAGGTGTCCGGGGAAGGGCAACAAAGCTGTGGAGTCTGGAGCTCAGGTCCTGTGCCAAGGAGCTGAAGGGACTGGGGCTGTACAGCCTGGAGAAAAGGAGGCTCAGAGGGGACCCGATGATTGCCCACAACTGCCTGAAAGGAGCCAGCTGGGAGTTGTCTCATCTGCCAAATAACAAGCAGTAGGACAAGTAGGGAAAGGATAAGGGGAAATGGCTTTCAACTGACAGAGTTTAGATTGGGTATTATGAAGAAATTCTTTACTTCTGAATGGGGGTAGTGAGACACTGGAACAGGTTTCCCAGAGAAGTGGTGGATGCCCCATTCCTGGAAGTAGTCAAGGCCAGGTTGAATGGAGCTTTGAACAAGCTGGTCTAGTGGAAGGTGTCCCTGCCCATGGCAGAGGAGTTGGAACTAGATGATCTTTAAGGCTCCTTCCAACACAAAGCACTCTGCAGTTCTATGAATTCCACAAATTTGTAACGATCACAACACAACATTCAGTCATTTCTAGAACAGCAGCTGCTTTAGTATCTGAATTTGAGGGGAGTAACTATCAATTAGACAAAGATTTATTATCACGAATGCGCTAAGGAATGATTCAGATTCCAAAATTCCAAATTCCTAAAATTGAAAATACAAAAGTAACTGCAGGAAATATTCAGCCCTGTAGCTGTAACAATGCAATGCATAACAAGATCCAAGTTATGTAAAAATGAAACCATACACTAAAAATAGTAAAAAGCAAATACCAAAATTATCTATTTGGGGGAAGATAGATGTGGCTCTACAAACCTTCTGGACAAAGCCATAGCAGTCTGCAGGAGATTTTGTGGTGCCTCAGTGAGCTCCTGTACTCCTCAGGCATGCTCACACACTAGGACAGCTAATGGGCATCTCACATGTAATTCTGCCTGCTCCACTCATAGGCAAAACATCTGTCTGAAGTCTGTGCACCTGGCCTCTTCACTGGCTGCCTAACTCCTGCCTGAGCTTCCTTGGAGGCATACAAGTGACATAGACATCTTCTTGGGACATAGAGGCATTGTACTTTTCATATAAAAATGGGTGTTGCTGATTTTCAGAACTACTACTCAAAGATGATTCCTATTCAGGAATTTTAGTGCAGCAGGCTGACTTCTCTCTTGGTTGTAATGTGTTAAAGATGATATGGCTGACTTGGTACTATAACAGTGTGTCAAAATATGTTATCACGGTAAGAAATAGAAAACAGTTTCTTGTTGAGACCTATGTTCAGCATTATAACTGCATTTGGCAAAGCGCTCAAATGTTTGTTTGAAATTATATTTATGTCCCACTGATTTCAGTGGGACTGAAATAAATCCCAAATGCTCCACTTAGCTGAGAATTCAGGCTTAGTTTCATAAGCATCCCTCATCACTACTGAGTTCAGTGGAAGCTCAGGGTACTTGTTGTTCAGTAGGAAAAATAATATTTTACAAGGTATTATCTTAATGAAAAAATTATGTCTCCTTTCTGTCATGAGTGAAAGAGAGACGCACAAGGCCATAATATGTTTAGTTGAATAAAAGAGCAGCACACTGGAATGCAGGGGCATATTAGGAAAGCCTCCAAATTTTGTACTTCCCTAATACATGATGTTACCATAAGATGCAATTTCTGGAGGCTGGGAGTTGATCTGCTAAAAGAGGAAAATTAATAAATAGAGCAAAGAAAGCATGAGTGTTGGTTTGGTATGATGCATTTAGTACTAGTTGCATGCTACAAAGTAAATAAATTCAGAAATCATTCAGAAAATGAAATTAATGACATACATTTCTGAGAGCCAAGGGACTGGAAGTCCAATGCTCCTAATTTGTTCCCTGGCCTAGCAGGCTGCAGACAACTGTATTGTGTGTGTTTGCCTCACAGGCAATCTTTTTTTTTAATTTTTTTTTTTTTTTAAAGGAGATAACCACAATTCTCATGCAGCCCTGGTCACCTCCTCCACAGATCCTGATTCTGCTGGATGGTTTTTGCACTCTGAACTAATGTCTGAAAGCAGCTCAGCTGAAACCACAGTTTTTAGTATACTGATGGCATCAGGCTGGACAGGAACCATAACACCACTGCTCGCCCTACAGCCATCCTGAGGCACTTTCTTTCTATTTTGGACTGACCTGTTATGACTATGCCTGTGCACATCCCAGTTTGGAAAGGAGACTTCAATATGACAAGACAGTAGGAAGATATTTTGAGTGCAATCCCACCTCTAAGGATCTCTATTGGCCTGACTTGTATAATTTGGACTCTGTAGCTATGAGAAAGTGTGGACAAGAGCCTTAACTCGTGTGAAAGACACATGAAACTGAGTAAATGTTTGTTTTAGGAACAGTAACTGCTCATCGCTACAGATCATTAAGTAAAGGTAACAAACAGAAAAGAAAACAGCAAGACTGTTTTGTATATTTCTATTATTTTACCGTTCTCATGCATGGCAGTTGTATGCCAGTTTATAGACAGGATACTTTTTTGTTTCCGTTCCTGTCTTTTTATAATATTAAGTAAAAGCTTTGCCTGGATTGAACATAAAAGGTTCAGACCACAAAACGAGTCAGTGTTATGAAGAAAGTGCAGCCAGGTTCAACTGGTTGCAAGTTTAGGGGAAATGAGCCATTGTGTATTCAAGTCCTCAGGACTGCAGACCTACATAGCATAAAATTGCCTTCGAGACTAGTCTTTAATGGCCAGCCTGGTTTTAGGGGTCGGATGAGCTGATGGTGGAGATATGAAGAAGGGAATGTTACAAGTTACATTTCACAAGGTGCTTTCACCTGAAACAACGGCAGGAAGCCTCAGGGCTGGCTCTCCTTTCGTGCTTTGGGCACGGTGATCATCTCTGCAGCCACCCAGCACTCACCAACCTAAACCCTGCCATGGGCCTGCTGAGCCAGAGAAGGAGGGTGACCAAAGGGGCCTTTAGCCCATGCATTAACACCACCTGATACAGTATATCTCCTCTGGGGCAGGGTGAGGAAGATGCCTCAGACCGTGACCATCACAGCTGTATGCAGCTGTATCCAGCTGTATCCATCCAATAAACCCCAGTGAAGAGCAGGGCCAGAGGGAAACACAAATCCTTCAACAACCTGAGCCATGCATTCTCTGTGCACAGCCACTGCCGTTCTTCATTCCTCAGTGCTACGGGTCACAAAAATAGCCATCCTGATTCAGAAAGCTGCCACCTCTGGCTATATATAGGCTGTTCTGTGTGTGGTTCAACACCGAGCTCTTCACGCACATTAACATCCCATTGTGTCATGCAAGGCAGTGTCAGCACTGCCCGCTGGTTAAAGAATACAGCACACAGGGGAGGGCCGCAGCCTGTGAACAGCATTCACCCTCTCTGCTGTCTTAGAATAACAGGCTTGGGAAATCAGTAGGACTTGTCATGGTTGTGTCCCCGTGAGCCACCGTGCCTGTGGGGTGCAGGAGAGGAGCTGCCGTGCTGCACGTGGATTAAAACTGCAGTCACCACCAGAGAGGAACCAGATGAAGCTCAGATGTTCTTTTGTGAATGAAGCTTGTGCCCTGGTGACCCACCTCAAGCAGAGGGGGAAGAGAGGGGATGTTACTAAATACGCATTCTCAGAAGCGAGCAGAGTGCAAGCTCATCGCTCCCTACAGAATGCACATGCGTGGAGTGGCCCGGAAAGCACCAGACGCTGCTTGTTAAAAATTGGCATCTCTTCAACACAGCTACCAGTGATTTTTCTGTAAAACACATTAAGATTCAGTATAAATGCCTTTATGGATTTCACACCACATTAAAAGGAGTGAGTGATTGACTACATTCCCAGTAGCTTATTTTTCATCCTTTGACAGCTGTTAACCAGACAGAAGCATTATTAGTTCAATTTCTCATGCTGTAAAAATATTTGGATATAGGAATTTGGCCAAATTTTTCCTTCTTGTTTCTGGTTTCTATGAGAATTGGTCAGATCGTTTTGACAAATCCAAGAGTGTAGCTAGAACAGCATCTTAGCATGAATCCTGGGTTTAGAGCCAAGCCTCCAGGTTTGCTAAGCAGATTTGAAGCTCAAGGTAAAGAGACACAAGCTCTAATTACAGCACTCCTAAGCAAAGTTTCAGGGTTATCAGGGCTTTAATATGGTTTTGCTCTTCACAAAAATAAGTGCTGCTTATGGGGTATGGCGTGTCTGGTTCAAAAGAAGGATCTCCCTGACACAGTCAGTAGAGGGCATATGAAAAATTTATATTGAATGCTAATGCTGATGTGAATCTGTTTTTATCTTGTATAGACTGCAGACAGGAGAATGTCCTTCCTGTTCATCAATCTCATCAGTCTTTATTAGAACTTCTTTACTAAAACTTTAAAAACTTCTGTTCTATCTGTGTGCCGTCTGAAATTTGCCGTCTCTCAAGGCAAACTCCTTTGCAATCAAGTGCTGAAGTTCTTATAGTGTAAAGTATGGAAAGAAAAGAATTTTCCAAATGCCTCAATACCGCTGGCAGAGTTTATAGCATCTGCTAAGGCCCCCAGGAAATTTACACTACCAGGCATTATTCATCATTTCAAGCAAAATGACTCTGCAAAGCAAGGAGATAGTTACACAGCATCGAAGTGAATTAACTGCTCTGCATTCAATTCAGAGGAGCCAACGACAGAGCCTGAGTGTTTCCAAGACATTCAGGTGCCACAGACAATCCTACTTCTCTCCCTCAAGCACAGGGCTCCACCAGTTCTGTGACAGGAAATCAAGGGACTTGGTAAATCACAGCCGGGTCTTAAAGAATTCCTCGTGTTCTGGGAAGCAAACACTTGAACCTTTCTCAGTATGGTCATCTGAATATGAATTACACAATTTCACAGAGCATACAGAGAGAAAGTTTTGGACCGACTATAGAAGCAATTTTAACACCTACTTTACTGGAATATAGTTATTTTCAAATCAAGTCTGAATTTTGAAATGCAAATGTTACAGGTCAAAGCTAAATTACAAATTAAGTTCTGTTTCTCAAATGTTTAAATAATTTTCTTTTTAATAGGCACACCAGAAACAAGCATATTACAGGAGTGTAAAGCATTTACTGGTGAGCAGCATAAAATAGATACTGCAACTCTGAAGTCTGCAATTTTAGCATTCTTAAACAACACTAAGTACTTGTTTCTTGTTCCAACTAAAGTATTTATGATTTTATATGCAGATATATAACATTCTAAGTAAGCTAGTGGCAGAGAAAATGTACATTCAACTTTCCCTCAGCTTTGATGCAAGTTACAGGGTTTTGCTTTCCACACCATGGGAAGAATAAAAGTGTCAGCAAGAAAACTCTTCCTTGTAGCTAAAAATCCTGGAGAAGGTTCATAAAGTGAGCAAACAACAGCCAACCAAGGAGAAAACAAAGCTGTCATGTCCATTTCAATCATAAAGAATATGTTCACGCTGCAGAGCATTCATGTTTCCATTTGCTAGATCAGAAAAAGGGGTTCTGATTTTTCAGGAGTTTCAAAAAAAGCAATATCTCATACTCTTAGGTTCCCTGCTTGTCCAAAGGCTTTCTGCCACACTCCTACACTCCCAGGATAGAGCTATGTCAGGTAGGGCAGGGAAGCTGTCCCTGAATAATCACCCAACTCTTGCAAATAACAAGCAATGGGGCAGAAGAAAATGGCCTCGAGTTGTGCCAGAGGACGTTTAGATTTAGATTGGATACAGGAAAAATTTCTTCACCAAAAGGGTTTTCAAGCCCTGGAACAGGCTGTTCAGGAAAGCCCTGGAGTCACCAGTGCCTGGAAACATTAAAAAAAGTTGTACCTGTGTCACTCAGGGTCATGGTTTAGTGGTGAACAGTGTGGTGCTGTGTTGGAACCCTGGTGACTGAGAATTTTAGACTTTCTGTGCTGACAGGCACTGACCCCAAGAGAAAACTGCATTTGATCTGAGGCTATGGAGAAGGCCTCCAAAATTGAATAATAGAGCTGGGATTATGGGTGAGTAGTTTGAATAGAAGTGCGTAATATCATATGGTGGAAAACTTAGAATTTAAGGTTTTAGAATATAGCAAGATATATAAAGCAAGATGGAGGTTTTAGGGTAGAGGTTTCCTTCTACTTCATCATCTTCTGCATAGGTTTAGGTGATTTTGTGTAATTGGATAAAAAAGTCTGCATTGCAGGCCACGGGTGGTTGGTTATTGGGTTAAAAGCAAAAATAATTTAGGTGTCATTTCTTAATTGGACAATTTACCCTTAAAAGGCCTTGTAGAGAGAGAGATATGTCTCCATTTTTAGTTTGTTAGCTTGAAGTGCTGTAGAACTCACAGTTTGTGAAACTGTAATATAGATAAGGAATATTTAACATCTGATTCTGAACAAGAAATACCATCTTGCACATTTAATACCAACCCTGGCAAAAAAAGAAGATAAAACAAGAGTGTTGGGTTAATGGCTGGACTCGATGATCTTGGAGGTCTTTTCCAACCTACATGATTCTGTGACTCTGTGATTCTAATGAGTGAGCCCTGAGCACAGAGCGAGGACACAGCATTAGTGCACCGAGCACAGCCTGACTGACACATGCAAAACTGAGCAAAATAAATCCCCAAACCGTGGGATTGCTGCATGACAAAAGATTTTAGCTACATGGCAACCCTGTGGCTGGGATCTGAGAGGGTACCTCTGTCCGTCAGAGCACTATTCTTGTACAGCTTGGTGCCCAACACCATGCAGGGGTCTCCTCTCCCTGCACAGCTCACTTTCTTCTTCGCATCTGCCCCACCCAACAAGGGCACTATAGAGCAGTGAACAAGGTCATACAGCAAAGTGATTACTGCCAAACACCATGTATGAGGCATTAGGTCCAGTATTCACATGAATTAAAAGAGAAACCTACTTTTATTTTCCTAGGATTATTCATATAATTAATTAATATCTCAATCAGCCAAGAACAGGCAAAGACATAACAGTATTTCAGTGCATTCCTTGGGGAAACACTGCACAGAGACAGCACAATTAATTTAGACAAGATCCATTTAGATAGCAAGTTAATTTTAATGGCTAGAAGTAGACAGGAGAACCTTTTTCAGAAAATACCAAGAAAGTAAAATTTCTTTTGCCTTACCTGTTGTCTGTCTCCATTTTGTTTGTAGGCAAAGACAGGCAGAAAACATAGCAAAACCTATGTTGAATTTCTGCAGATTTCTGGGGCATTCAGGCCAGGTAAGAGAGAAACTCACTGATGCTTTACTGGGTAGGCAAATTTGCCCCCCAACTCATCTACCCATTGAAATAGTATCAAAGCCTGAAATTACACAATGTCTGGCTTAACTGCATTAAAATCAGTTCTCTTACGTATTCTCTCTCCCAGTATTAGAAATACAGCTCGCCAGAGCTAAGTCAATTAATTAATTAGATATTTTTTTGCCTGTCTTGCAGTGATCTGACCGAACATGGGGGTAAAGGGGAGGGATAGCAAACAATCCTCATTCAATTTATAAGCAAACTAGGTTACTGTAAAGTTGTCCTTGTCACGGAGTGCCAAAGTGCAGTATGCAGTTCTCGCCTCCTTGTGGGTTGCCATCTGCCATTGCAACTCCCTCTCCTTCCTCTGGCTCCCTGTTGGGGTAAAGTTGATGTCAGAGGTTTTGGCAAGCAGTGGAAAAAAAAAATAAATCCAACACTGTGAGTTTTCTACAGGCCAGTGCAGTCTGTTTCTAATATTGCTTCAGTCTGTGCCTTCAGGAAATAAAATTAAACAGAGCTTGTGCTGCTCTCGGGCTCAGTCTCTAAATTGCTGTAAAACAAGTGCACTGGAGAGCCTCTGTTCAGCCCAGGAGATGGGATTGTTGCAGGGAAATGTTCTGCATTTTCACACCACACTGCAACACTCAGTGACTATGCCACACTGTAGTGAAACTGGGCTTTTAAAGCTTGAATAACCCATCTTTGGGCATTTAAAAATTGCTTCCAGTGTTTGAGTTCAACAACTGCATCTCTTAACAGCTCATGGGAGGCTCTTTCTTGCAGTGTAAAGTTCCTCTGCCTGTGTTTGCACAGGTCATTCATTACAGTCAAGCAGAGATTAGGCTCTACTCAAGGAAAATATCACTATGAAATAATAAGGCAAAATGGGATTTGCTGATTGCCATGAAATAACCAACAAATTGGAACTGGAGAAAGTATTTGCTTCTACCTCCCCAGTCAGCTTCCATCCAGGCTACTCTTGCAGCATGAAATAAAAGTCCTGACCAGGATCACACATTCTCTGAAAAACAAAGCAGATTT
This sequence comes from Acridotheres tristis, assembly GCA_037013685.1. Classification (NCBI taxonomy): domain Eukaryota; kingdom Metazoa; phylum Chordata; class Aves; order Passeriformes; family Sturnidae; genus Acridotheres; species Acridotheres tristis. The sequence goes on from CM072886.1 coordinate 107,803,740, forward strand.
CAGTAACTGTTTGCTGCTATAGCTGAGCCCATCTATGGTGTTTATAGGAAAGGAAAATTAACTGACCACAAATGAAGAAGATGCCTCTGTCTGCCCAGGAAAGCTCTCCTGTAGATATCTCAAACCCACTTTTACATCCAAATGGATATTTGCTTTCCTGGCTTTTTTAGAAAAAAGAAGTAGGACACAGTGTAAACTTACTAGTTTATGAAGTGTTAATTATAATTTAATCTTATGCTTGTGCAAGACAGAACCTGAACTTTTTGGGCAAAATTTGTTCAGGAAAGACCTTGACATTCATGTCAAATACAAGGTCTGAATGTTGGGCAAGAGGAATGCTCAGGAGAGGCTCTTTTATATATGTGGTTCCATCATTTCATTCTCACATCACAGTGCAACAGAGGGAAATGAAGTCCAATGAGTTATTTAGGTAACTCTTGTTATAACCTATATTTTATTCTATTTTAAGTTTGTAAAAATGTAATTTTAAATGAGATAGACATGTCTGGCTCTTTGGAGCTAAGCAGGCAATTAATAGAAACCAGTGCAATCTAAGCACCCTGACTCACGTTCCCAGAGGCAAAGAGCTGCTGTGGCTTAGGATGCTCTATTTTGCAGATTAGTTTTCTCACAGCAGTGTCAGCAATAAAATGTTTGTACCTCAGCCACCGCAATGCCAGGGCAGATATATCACTGAAAATTCATCTTCATCAGAGATTTAAACAAGTACGCCTGTACCAGACAAGGAACAAAGGCTTTCTTCTTCCAGCTCCTCTACAAAAATGCTATTTCTAGGCAGTGGGGCAAAGACGACATCTGAGGATAGCAGGACTAGATTTTTCAGAGCTTCTCTCTAGGTGCTGTGCAGCTGGTGGGAGCAGGACTGGGTGTCAGCACCCATGGCAAGATGTTTCCTCAGGTCCCTACTCGATATTTCTGCCAGAGCAGTAATTAGCAAAGAAAGGAAAGGTTTTCCTCCAAAGTTCCCTGAATGACTGTCCATTTTTCCAGACAAAAGGCAGCACTTAACCCCATCATCGCACTGAAAAGGAATATTCTTGAACAAACCCTCCCACAAAAGTGGCTTGTTTTATGTGAGGTGTAAAAAGATTTCACACTAAGATAAATTAACAATTATTTGCCATGATGCAGCAACCCTCTCTTTTCAGAGTCATTCATGCAGCTTTACCCTGGGCAATATATATAGATCTATCTGTCCCGTGGCTGTAAGTCTTCACACAAATCTGCCAGGCATTCAGCTCTAATACCCTTCACATGAGGCTACTGGTTCAGCTTGTATCTATTGCTTAATCAATGAGCAATAAAACTCCAGCCACTGCCAAACTGCTGCTTCAGCTAATAAAGACTTGGTCTGCTTTGCCAGTGTATCCTAATTACTAATAATGAAATAATCTAAGTAGATCTGATATATTTGGAAGTTGTATTTTTTTCTTTTACCAAAATGGAAACTTAGTAAGTCTTGGAGTTCTATTCCTCACTGAATTACTTTTTAATTGGACCTGTTTGCCTCAGCTGCTATTTGTAGCTGTAGCTCTCCCCTCTTCAGTATAGAGGGAAATCTTTAACACCATCACCTACATGGTTGCAGCAGACTGTAAAATACCACCATCTATCCCTGGATGGAGACAGATTTAATATCCATCCTTTTGCCCCAGTGGTTTAGAAAAACTGACTGGTGGTGTTGCACCTTCTCTGGACTGACAAAGATAATAACATCAGGCTTGGTTTGTACCAGTAGCAGACTGTAAAGGGACTGGGAGCAGCCTCATAAACACAGTACCAGTAACAAATATCAATAATTTGTCGTGTATTTCTGTTCCCTGTGCCTCTGTGTTACAGAGGGCACTGAGCTGAGCCTGTGCATACTACAGAAATCTCTGGCTGGGCTGTAAAGGATCCTTGGACCTTAGCACACAATAATAAGATCAACAAAGACAGTTTTGGGGTGAATCTGCTCTGAAACAGCTCAGTTCCTATCTCCTGAGTTCCTGAAGATTAAATAGCTACTGGAGAGCCAGAAGCACTGGAGGTCTGTTGAGACAGGTAAGCATGCCTGCCCTACAAGCAGTGGTTTGTAAATCCAGAAAGGATTCTATGAAAGAAAGGATTCTGTGGAAAGAACTGCAGTTACACGGAGGTAAAGGCTCTTATAGAAACCCTGCTTAGTGGCTGAGGGGAACAGATTAATCTCCCAGTCAGCCAGCAGTGAAAGATCTTATGTCTCTTTACATTTCCATGGTTTGAAAATACGCAGGTAGTTAGAATGCCTTACAACAACAATGAAAAAAAAATCCCAGAGTAACACCCTTAGTGGTTATAGTGTAGGAAAGACGTTTGTGAGAATTTTCCTGTATTGGTGCCCATTCTACTGTCTTTTGGGGGAAGAAATCTCTCTGCAGTGAGTAAAACATGGCTTCATTTCTAAAAGCCTGGTAAAATATTTTTAATTGGTGGATGAATTATATCCTTTCTAATGTGGTGTGCAAATGTTGGGACACTTTTAACATAATTTCCAGTCATGCTTATTGGAAATACTTTATTCAGAAATGCCTGGTTTGTTCTCTGCGGAGTTTGCAGATGTAGATGGGGTAAGTGGAGAAATAGCTGCTGCTCTCCAGTTCTGGAAAGGCCTGAATCTCAGTGCAAGGTTTGCAGGAAGTACCAGAGACAGAATAGTTAGAAAAAGTGCATACATTGCATATATGGAGTCCAAGGCTGATCATCTTCCATATTGTGATATTTTTCATAGAATCATAGCTTGGGCTGGAAGGGACCTGTCTTTCATGTGCCTTAGTATAGCTTCTGGGAGAATCTGTTCTGTGATCTTCCCAGCTGCAGAAGTGAGGATGACAGGTTGCTAATTCCCAGGGCTCTCAAGGTACAATATCTCCCTTTTTCCAGTCGCCTGGGACTTCACTTGACTGCCATGACTTTTCACACATCATGGAGAGCTGCTTGGCAAGTATGTCAGCCAATTCCCTCAAAACTCTGGGATACATCTCATCAAGTCTCGTAGATCCATGGATCTTCAAATTCCTCTGTGGCTTCCAAACCTGATCTTCCCTTGCAGTACCCTCCAGGAAGGGTAAGAGGTGTGGGAAGAGAGGTTGCCAGTGAAGACAGAAGCAAAAACGTTGCCTTCTCCTCATTCACTGTTACCAGCATTGTTTCTCTCTCTCTGTGTGTGTGTAACCTCCTCCAGTCTTCCTTTTCTGGCTGACATACCTGTAGAAGCTCTTCTACTCTGTGTATCCCTTGCCAAGTTCAGCTCCAGCTGCACCTGGGCCTTCCTAACCCCACCCCTATACAACTGAGCAACATTCCTTTACTCATTCCAAGATGCTTGTGCCTGCCTCCCCTATCTGTTCATTTCCTTCTTGCCCTTTAGCCTGACCAGCAAGTTCCAAATCAATTATGCTGGTCTCTTATATTCCTTCCCTGATTTCTTACACCTGGGGATTGCTGGCTCTTGTGCTCTATGGGAAAGCATTTTTAAGGAGCTGCCAGCTCTGATCTGCTCCTTTTCACTGAGGGCAGTTTCCCAGGGGTACCTATTGACAAACTCCTGAAAAGCTGGAGTTTTGCTTTCCTGAAGTTCAGGGTCCTGACTCTTTGCCTGGCCCCTATCCGTCAGGACTGAAACTCCACCAGTTTGTGATCACTGCAGCACAGGCTGACTCCAATCTTGATGTGCCCAAGTGGATCTCTTGTGTTGGTGACCATCAGATCCAGTATCACATCCCCTCTGGTAGGGCTGTCTATTACCTGGCTTAGGAAGTCATCCTCCCTGCATTCCAGGAGTCTGCTGGATTTCCTATAGCTTACTGTGCTTTCTTCCCACATGTTGAAATTGTTGAAGTCCCCCAGCAGGAGAAGAGCTATGAGCATGGTTCCTTGTGCAGCTGTGCAGCCTATTCCTTTATCAATAGATTCCCAAATAAAATTTGCAGTGCAGCTCCACTGCCATAAAGTTCAAAGGTATTTATGGTTATATATCAAAGAGGAGGATTATGTGCAAATCTTGAGTTTAGATGATGGTGCATGCCTCAGGTAGCAGCTGCATCTGGAATTATGGGCACTTCTAATCCACACAGCATAAAAGTCAGTGCACTGATAAAAATAAACAAAAAATATGGTCCAGGGCAACAAATAGGATTTTAGGCTTTAATGCTTGTTTTGGCTGGGATACAGTTAATTTTCTTCACAGTAACTGGTATGGGCTATACTTTGGCTTTGTGCTGGAAGTGGGGTTGATAACACAGGGATATTTTAGCTGTTGCTAAGCAGGACTTGCACAATGTCAAGGCTTTTTCTGTTCCTCACACCACTCCACCAGTGAGCAGGCAGTTTGGAGGGGACACAGCCAGGACAGGTGACCCCAACAGACCAAAGGGATATTCCACACCATATGGCATCATGCTCAGCATATAGTGCTGGAGGAAGAAGGAAGGTGGGGACATTTGGGGTTATGGTTTTTCTCTTCCTGAGTCACTCTCACATGTGATGGAGCCCTGCTTCCCTGAGGCTGGCTGAACACCTGCCTGCCCATGGGAAGAGGTGAATTTATTCCTTGTTCTCTTTTGCTTGTGCATATGTCTTTTGCTTTGCCTATTTAATTGTCTTTATCTCAACCAAGGACTTTTCTAACTTTTACCCTCCCGATTCTCCACCCCATCGTGCTGGTAGGGGACTGAGTGAGCAGCTCTGTGGGGCTGAGTTGCCAGCTGACTTTAAATCACAAGCACCCATAAAATAAATTTGTATTACATGGAGGACGTATGAGACAAATTTTATACTATCTAGCGTAGTGAATACTCAAGAGAGAAGCAAGCAGGCTTTATAAATACTTTCAAACAGACAGCACAAATGAAAGAAGGGAATTATTCAGTCTCAGAAAATAGTAGGTCAAAAAGAAAGGCCCTCAAGCTGGGGAAAGTTTAGATTACAAAAAGCTCTTCATGGAGCAATTAGATGGTCATATGTATATACCTGAAAAGAACTGAAAAATGTGTTTTGATTGTTTAAAAGTTGCCATTAGAGTGTCAGAGCAAATCCCTATCGAAAATTGCCTGCAGTAGCACAGAATGAGACATGCTCTTGGTTCATGGAATTAATAAAGGCAGCTAACTGGGAAAGAGCTCTGGTGCCTGAGTAACCCTGTACCTGGTATTTTATATCTTCTGCAAAGCAGGCAGAAAAGTGCTAATATGTAGTCAGAATAAAAAGTCATTATTCTGGCTGCAGTGAGTTTCACACTTCTTTTACTGTGTTGTCGATTTCTACATATGTCAGTATCAAATCCACTTCTCTTGCTGTATGTATTTAAGTAAAGTTTAAAGAAAACAGAAAATGTCTTTGTCAGAAGGCCATACTGCCCTTTAAATGCATGGAAAAGGCCTGAATGATCTCAGTTGTGACACTAGTATCTACCCTTTAACATACATTATTTCTCTCACCAGTGAAGTCAATAGGAATAGTAGTTTCCCCCTTCTACACTTTTTTATGGATCACATGCCAAAAGTACATGATGTGGTTTACTTTGGAATTTTTTTCATTAATATCTGCAAAGTAATAAGTGAAGTCAATAGTACTCTAGAAGTAGGGGTACAGTCTTATCTAAACAGCTTTTTTGACAACAGAATAAAGAATTAGAATGGATTCATATTTGCTAATTTGTTTTCTCCACATGGACAGCTCTTCGTGTAACAGCGCTTCAGATAGAATGCATTTAAACGGTTACTGTGTTACAGCTTTTTCTGCTTTTCTGAGAAAAAGTCGTTGATGTTCTTTTCTAAAAAAGAATAAAGGTTAAATGTGATTTTATGAAGAAAAGCACATTTCTTTTCATAGCAAAATAATTTTAAGGCAGGCCAACCTTGAGTTCAAACTAATTGGTAAGATTCCTTCCAATTAGTTATGGATTGTCACTGTCAAAATCTCTTTCTTTACAGTAGCATGACATTTTCCATCCCTTAAGTTCTCACAGAAACATGCATAAATTTTGATGACAGAGCTTTCAGAAAGCCTGTAAAATACACGTCTAAAATGTGGCTATAGTCCTAAACTATTTTTAGGAATTAGAAAGGATAATACTGTAACATCAGATCATTTCAAGTTAGCAGTGACAACTGCTCAAACCAGTTCCTTAAAAGGCTCAGAACTGGGAGTGACAAAGACTGATTAAATTAATTGGCTCTGGGAAATTCCCAAAGACTTTCCCGTGTTTCTTATGCAAAAGAGATAAAACTCACAATTATTCCAACTTTCCTACGTTCATGAAAGATAAATGCATCCAGAGTTCCTCCTGCCTTGGAAATGTTTTTGGAGAGCATGTTCTACAGATACATAAACTACCTGGCACTGTGCTTACTCCACGTTTATGCTGATGTGAATAAAATCTGGAGGGTCTCCTCAGAATAAAGTCTATTTTAATGACACCCAGAGCAAAGCCTTAAGATAGTCTCTTCTCCCATTTAATTCACAAAGTCCATTTTCTAAAAATGTCTAGTTCATATTAGTCAGTGTATTGTTCTAATAAATAATTCCTTGATTGATTTTACAACATTATATGAAAGACTGAAAGTTTATAAATATTTCAGTCATATGGAGTTCAAAAATAAGAATATCTTAAGGACTCTGTAGGCATCCATCAGATGAGTGAAGAAAGATAGATGAGGACATGTATCATTATCCAATTAAATGCCACAACCCCATCTGTAAACTAATGAGAATTCATTACAAAGATACTAGAGAAAAGCAGATTACCTTGGACTTACAGAAAGGCAAATCTGGTTTTGCTTATTGTTTGTTTGTTGTTTTCAAAGTCCTTACAAACGAACAGCCACCACCTTCTTTATTGTGCTTTTCTAGTTTTTCCTCTCTGTGAAGTAGAAAAGATTGATATTAGAAAGCTGATTCAGATCCAGTCAAATCTGTCAATCTTCTTTGTGAAACACCTGAGCTTAAGGCAGGGCTGCTTTTTCATTTTCATTCTCACACAACCTTAGCAAGTGTCACCTGGAGAAGACTTTCAAGTGACCACTGATGATATAGTCCCATTTCCATGTATGATTTTTCTGGAGAGGTTTTGCACTGACCTGAAAATTATGAAGAAGGGCTGGAAGAGACTGTGATAGGGGACACATAAAACTGGGATAATCGGCCACAATACCCTAGAGTCACATAATCCTTAAGGTTAGAAAAGAACTTTAGGATCATTGAATCCAACCATCAACACACCATGGTCAAGTCCACCACTAAATTCTATCACTAAGTGCCACTTCTCCATATTTTTTAGCATCTCCAAGGATGGTGATTGCACCATTTCTCTAGACAGCCTGTTCCAATGCTCGATTACTCTTTCAGTGAACAAACCTTTCCCAATATCCAATCTAATATCATATCTAGGGAAAAGATGCAAACAGAAATGAGTTAGGAGTCCAGTGTGAGATGGCATGCAGTACCAGCTCTTCTCAAAGCATCCAAGCCCTGTGCCAGCATTTCTCGTTTTTTCAGGTTTAAATAAAAAAGTAACTGGGTTTGCAGTGAAAATTCTAGCTCCCCATTGGATCAGATATTGGAAAGTACAAATAAACATGTTTTGTAAGGATACAGATGAACATGCCCCTTCAGGGCTTGCTTCTTTATATTAATCATTATAATTAAATATGAATTCCTTTTGAGAGGGTCTTTCTGAGCTCTATGGATTGTTTTCTTGTCTCAGGCCAGGAAGAGGAGTGTGATGCCCTCTGAGGCAAGTGAAAGCTGGATGTGTTTGTATGGGAAACTGGTGGCCTACAGACAACTTTTGAAGTCAGAAAGCCTGAGCACCAACCTCTGTGCTGGTAAGACACACACAGGTTCTGTGTTCATACAAGAGCTCCCCGTTGGACAGGAGCTCCTTACCCACCTAGATGCTGTGAGCTGTCCATCAAGGTCTGTCAGAGGAAGCCTCATTCCAGTAATCCCTGCTGACTCACAGTTAAGAACTTTAAAGCACTGATGTAAATTGCAGCAGTCTGGCAGCTGCTATAAATTGTATCCAAGTAGGGCTGGATCAATAAAATCCAAAGCCTCCTTGGATTCTGCTCTTCCTCATACCAGGAAGAGGCTCTAATTCTTGTTCTTATTCATCTATCTTAAATAAGGGCACCATGGCACAAAGAAATAGGACAATATATATTCAAGGCAAAGCATGGAAACTGTTGGCCACGTTTCCTCAGTCAGCACGTTTCCTGCTTGATTATGACTTTAGTTGGTCCCTTCATCTCCATCCCATACTGAGGTGTCCTGTTATGAAAGAGGGCAGCTCAGCAGTTCAAGTGCTCACTTGAAATTTTGCTGCTCTCTGTTAAGGTTTGTTGTACATGAGGAACAAATTCTCTTGCCTGCAGTATTCTGGCAATGAGTACTTTTTGCAGATTGATTAAATGCTTCAGCTTTGCTCAGTCTATTAATCTCAGCAGCCATTTATTGCTTCATATACTACAGTGCATTGGGGATTATCTCTTAAGCACTGTGTGTAGAAGGCATGTAGCAGCAAGATACAAATCTTGTGTCTTGGAAACGCTTCTCTGGAAATAAAGAAAAGCAGCTGTCAGTAGAAAACAGGATGGTTTATATTGGCACTAGATGCCTCAAACTTTTGTCATCAGTACTGCAAACTCCAACGTCCTACATCACTTAAGTGATACTGACTCAAAATCTGTGGGATAGCATAATATCCTGCTACTGCTACACCCTTTCTTGTCTGTTAATTCCCAGTGATACCTGACCCAGTGGAAAAGGGACTTGCAATGCTGCAAACTTCCTAGAACAACATGAGCAATTGCTGTTGTGTGTTGGCTGGAACATTTAGCCTCTTAATCCAGTGAATTCTTACCACTTCCTTCCAATGTTGCAGGTATTGTTATTCCGCATATTAAGCATACACTTAAAGGTAATAAGTGCATCCTAGGGGACTAAGCAAATATATATCAATTATGTTATCAGGGAAGCTACCAGCATGAATAAAGCTACCAGACACTGTTACTGACTTTGAGACATCACCTGTCACTCCCTAAACCCTTTCCTTTGTTGCTTGCTTAAGTAACTTGTTACTGGATTTTCTTTCCTTTCACTAATGTAAAAACAGATTGCAGGCCCATGCATCAGGATGAATTCACTCTGAGTTTACAATATAGTTAACCAGGTTGTTTTTACATTTCTAGTTATTTGAATGGGTTCGTATAGCACTTATTTTAGAGAGCTTGATACCCACTGAGCAGTGATGCACATGCACAGAGAGAAAAGACTGTGACCAGAGAGTTCTGATGCTCCTGGCTTTCTGGCTGCTCTGTTTATCCTGCTCTAACACATTGGCATTTAGATGTTCTATCTATTTATGCTCATCTCTTCTCCCTTTGTGCAATCCTAAGTCCTTGACTCTTTGCCTTGCTAGACCATAAGTATGTTTTACCTGTCTTATCTCTTTTGATGGACACATCTTCCAGACTTCAACCCTTGACTTACTGGAAGCAATGGAATAGAAAACAGAAAGTAGTTTTGAAGCTGAACATTTAATTAGATTTACAAGGTGACTTGAAGATCTTTGAAAACAACACAGACAAGATCAGCAATTTTTAGCACCTGGCCAGGCTACAGAGTTTCCTGACAATCTACTCTGGCAGTGACATGGAGAGAATTTAGGACATGAAGGAGACTGTGATGCCTTCTAAGAGCCCAAACAAGAGTTCTTTGTCTCCCAGAACGGTGACATTATTTGCTCACACCAGCCTGGGCACTTAGCCCTGCATCTCTGCTGCCTGAGCATTCAGGTCACCAACAGCCCAGCTGAGAGTTTTGTTTCTCCCCAGCTCCTTGCCATCCTCATCTTACTGCTTCTCTCCAAGTCTTCAAAATGCTTCTTGACCACAGTCAAGCAAGTCCCCCTACTTGGTCCTATTTCCCTGTCCAAAAAAACCCCAAATGTCTACCCCATCACATCTGTATTTGCCACTCAGCTGGCTTCTTCTTTTCAACAGTGATCTTAGTTCCCCATACTTATTCTGGTCCTCATAATATTAAATTGTTTTTTGGGTTTCTTAACTAAAATTTAATCTTATCAAAAACAGCCCATGTGTGATTATCTAACGTATGATTTGATAAGGAAGGTATTAACGCCAAAAATTAGGGCTGGCTTTTTGCATCATCCTGTTAATTCTGAGTAATGTTTTGGAGGAATTTTACTGAAACAGGAACAGTCTTAGATTTTAACATCATTCATTTTCTTTTATTTTCATCCATTAGTTCATGATAACAATGGGGGGAAGCGAAATTTTGTGTGCTTTCTTCCTTGTCCCAGATTTACAATTTTTTTGTAAATTTGTTTTCCTTTATTTGACAACAGCCAAAAATGAATTTTGCTTGCCTTCCCCTTCTTATATGAGCAGTGTGTTTCTAAGTGTTTCTGCCTTCACCAGTGCATTTTAAAGTTTTGTGTGGTGTTCACGTTCAAAAGAGAAGCAAGCAATGCACTTGTGCAAGTGCAAAGCACAGACCTCCCATGATTATTCCTGAGTGCAGAACAGCTGGAGTGGCACACCAAAGAGCAAGGGCTGCTGTGAAGTCCCTCACAGCAGGGTAGGGTCACCCTTTCTCTGTTCTCATGCCAGTGACCTAGCATGAACTTCATCAGTTTCAGGGGTCAGAGAAGATTATCTGTGGTAAGAAACCTTTAGAGAGAATCTGGACAAAGTCATATCTACAAAATTTCCTAAGATTTTGAACAGCACCATAGATCATTGATGTGGATGTATAAAAAACAACAACAAAACCAACAAAAATTAAAAAAAAAAAAAAAAAAAAAAAACAAAACAAAAAAACACAAAAAAACAACAACCACCAAAAAAACCCAAAAAAACCCCCAAAAAAACCCCAAACAAACAAACAAAAAAAAAAAGCAGCAAAGAAAATAAACCTGAAACCCATGAACCACCCTTTTTAGTTTTGCCAATTTAGCACCTGTAACATCCCTTCAGGGATCAGGCTTAACCATTTCACAGTTTTACGTGAACTGAAAAGTAAAAGGTGAAATAAAGTTCAGGGATCTCCTGGGAGTCTACAACCCTCTGATACATGGAATGTTTCTCAGACTAGAGAAAGTGAAGGACAAGTGGAAGTCAAAGGCATAACAGCAAAGGGAGAAACGTATAGAAGTGATTAAAGAAAGAAAGAGGGTTTCAATCTGAGCTGGCAGCTGCCAGAAAACACCTGCAAGATAACAGAGCACAGTCTGGCCATAATAAGGGGGGCAATTAGTGGCTATGGAGAGAGTGTGACAGCACAGGGGTATTATCAATAGATCATTATTATTAAATAGCCACTCAAAGCTTTGCCATCTCTTTGCCTCAGTCTGACAGAGACCAAACTGCTCCCAAAGGTGCTATGAATTGGATACAGACCTTCAGTACATGGAGAACCTCAATAAGAAAGACTGTTCACCAAGACCTTAAGCCAAATCACCTTAACTTGACTCTTTTCATAGTACCAAATAGTCACAAAAATGTGTGTATATACCTTTGGTGATTTTTTTTTGATGCACATCAGGGACAACAGAATCTTATTTTGTCTACTTAGTGAAGCTACATCTAATTGTCTTCTCATCAGCTGTTTCTAAAATTCACAACATAAAAAATGAAAAGAAATAATTCTGAAAGATGAGTATGCAGTTTTAAATAGAAGAGTAAAATCTTACTGAGGGAAAAAAATCTGGACAATGCACGGGAAACCTTACTGGGCCTGATGGTGATAGTGGAAGATAGATCATCTACTCTGTGCTACAGGTAAACAATGATCAACATTCCTGAAAGCACACACAGGCTGAAAAATGATCCCTCTGATCCATCAAACAGATCCCCTTGCACCCGGTGGGCTGGTGTGCACTATCCTATTTTAACACTCACATTGATACACAGAGCATGCAAAATGAAAGCTTTGCAACCGAAAATTTTCAAACAGTATTTTAAAAAACTGTTCCCTCTTTGTGGCAGCTGTGCCAGGCATCTCAGATTGTGTGCTGCTGGCAACTGCTGCTCAGGAGAGAATCCTGTGGGCTGTTCAGCTGTCCTGAAAGTCTTCAAAGCTCTATTGAGCAACTCTGAGTCACAGGGCACTAGATTATCATTCTTAAGGATAAAACCTACAGTCCTGCTGTAGACGCTTCAATAATAGTGGCATAGGGTTGGGGTTTTTATGTCCAAAGAAAAGTTTCCTTCATGTCGCCAAACTTTTGAACACTCTGAGTTTCCCATGTCCTCTACTTCTAGAAAAATAGCCTTTGACAGTCTGAAGTCATTCAGACATCACTGGTCATCCCAATTCTGCTGCAAAATCCTCATCTCTGCCTGTACGAGGTAAACCAGTAGGAACTGAGATGATGACTACATTTAACAGAAATAAAGTCAAAGTATGACACACTAGGGGAAGATTGAGGTGCTTATTATAAATGGAATTTTTGAGTTACCATTTTATTAGGGTCTTTTTAAAAGTCAGTGAGCATGTAAAAAAGAGTGATTTATTTGATACAATATACTTTGATTGCCAAAGTTTTCAGAAAGCTTCTCAAAGAAGCTAAGCCTCCTGAGAACAAAGGAGGTGTCCTAACGAACTGTCTTACACACAGATCAGTTAAAAGGTGGCATTGAAAAACAGGAAGACATGGCCAGGTTTTGCAACAGAGGTTGGTTGCAAGATACTACTATGGAAATCTATGTTAGGGCTTGTACAGTACCAGATGTTTAAAAGTTATGTAGCAAAAGGGTAGAGAGTGAGGTTGCAATGTCTGCAGAGCAATGTGTTCAGAGTAAGGCTGACTGTGAAGACATGCAACAAGGACTCTCCTTGTATTTTAATTGGTGAGAAAACAATGCATGAAACAGTCAGATGCATACAATGTGAAGCTGGTACACGGCTTGAATATAACACTGATTAGATGAACTATAGATACATAGTGATGGGACATAAATTAGCTATTTCCACACAGGAAAGTGGATTTGGAGCAATTTTTCATGTTTGAAAAGACTGAATTGCATATTAAGCATTGTGAGAAAGAGAGCAGAGGAAAATAACAGTAAAAAAGGTCATACAGTTGGAAAAATCTATCATGCATTCCCATCTTGACTACAGCACATAATTCTGATCACTCACTTTCACAAAAAGCACAGGAAGGAAGGAGAAAGCTGTCAGAACAATAAATGCATAAAGTGGCTCCCACATGATGGCAGACTAAATTCTACGGGAACTTTCAGCTTTGTGAAAGGTGAGCAGGGAACAGTCTTTCACTATTTTTCTCAATTCAATAGTCAAAGGGCTTCCGAGCTCTAATTTCTAATAATGAAAATGAAAGGGTTTTTTTCCATTCAGATTTGAATGATCAACCTTAATTGCAAAGGATATTCTGCAGGTGAAAAAAGTTAAACAGTTTTAAAAAGGGATGACAAAGTTTAAAAGCAGACCTATTGATGTAATTGAAAAAAGTAGTCTGCCTATAATCTCCATTGGAGGTGAAATTCCTTATAAGGCCTTTTTCAACATATGTGCCCTATTCCAACATCTTATATACACAGTATTGAGCTAGCCAGCCCTTTGGCTTAATCTACCACAGAAGTACAGAAGGTCATGGGAAGAGCCATACCCAATACAAAGTTTTTCAGAGATAACTGCCGGTTCTTGCTTTTTGCTTTCTTGCTCTGGTGCTGTGGAATTTTTCCTAGTGCAGGTCTCTAGAAGGCTTGAGTCAAGAATGAAACAGGACAGTTGAACCTGGGGGTAATGGGATAATTCAAATGAACTTTGAGGTCCCTTCCAGACCTTTGATTTGGCAAGCTCCAGTGCAGATAAACTGAAAGATGCTGCTGCTCAGGAACAGGATACCTGGGAGAATTATGTCCTGTATCTATCCACATCAATCAGTTTTTTTGTCCTGAGACACAAATCCACAGTCAGACAGCAACGAGCTCTTGTGGCAAAAGACAAATCATGGTACTTTTACACTTACGTTAGAGAATACAGAAAATTTAGATTTACAGTGCCCAATAACAAAATATGCTTCTAATTCCAGTGACATAATCCCAAAATGCCCTGTGTCCCCCACTAGTCTCAAGGAACATGAAATTCTAGCTCACAGCACTGAGGGAGGACTTGGAAAGAAATCACCACTGCAATAAAACAATGACTTACAGCAAGATAAAAGTCCAGTGCTTATTTATCTCTACTTATTCCAGAGCAGATAATGTGAAGCAGTTAAAAAGAAGCATCTCATTTCAATGGAAAGCCTCCCATGTGTAGAAATCCTGAGTGTGAAACTAACCTGTGGATTTTTTTTTAATTCCAAAATTTTCACTTGTAAGATAGTCCCCTATGAAGCTTGAGGCCATCTAATCATTTATATTACCATCAAATAGTATAATGTTGCAGAGACAACTACATTAGAAAAAGACATCCATTAGGAAGGATATCCTCTATATAGGTGTCAGGACTGCACAAAGACAAGGCTTGTATTGTACTAAACTTGTATATTGGGAAGACAGAGTTTTTTATCCACGACAGCAAATCTATTCCAGTCTTAAAAGAGAGATGGATCATACTGCAGGAAAAAGGGTACAAAGGAGCCGTCAAATTACTTTCGGGGATCTTCTAAATATTCCTCTCTTTGAATAAAGGGAATAATGGTTTTGTTATTTCTCCCTGTATCTCAGTAGATGGTTGATAACTACATTTTGTTCTCAATTAAAATTTATATTTATTTAACAGATAAATCTATTAGCAACCTTTGCTAAAATCTTTGCTGGGTTAAAGTGCCAGACAGCCAACATTTGGTGGGATTAATCACTCCAGAGTATTTAAAAGCATGTCCAGTATTGCCCAAAGAGGCTGTTTTGGGATAGAAAAGCAGACCACATGGAGGAAGAATTTGTGGAATCCATCTCTCTGCTGGCATTATCTGAGCTGCTCTGCTAAAAACCCGAAGTACATGGCTAAAGTTACTTACCTCCATATTGTGGTGTCCATGTCACTCAGGTGACATGATCATATATATATATTCATGCAATAATGCCAACTCAGCAAACCACCAGGTATTTCTGCTTTTTACTGAAGTACTAAAACTCCCTTATTTACCCAAGGGCTCGATTTTGTTGCCTTAAGTGAAGGCAATATAATAGCTGCTGCTTTACATTAAAGGAAACGGTTTAAAAGTGAACCTGGTGAACGTGGTACAAACCTCATGCCATTGTTTACTGCACTTACAGCTGTTTAAAGGAATAGCTGATAGGAAGGCTCAGAACACTGAAGAAGAGCAGCCTGAAATTGATTTGAGCATGCACTTTTACATGGTAGGTGAGCACACTGACACAGTGTCACTACCCTATCTTGGGATGCAATACAGGATGTAACCAAAAGTATGTATTCTATCACCATCTGTGAAAAGCAGGTGGAGCATTGTTCTTTATTTTTTTCACAACCCATCCTTCCTCCAGGAGATGTCTTCTGTTAAAGGCCCATTGAGTCCCATTGCATGACTGATAAAATTAATCATCCCATTGTGAGATGCTCCACCCAGGGGGAGGAGCCAGGCATTTCCGACCTAGATTAAATCTGAGATTTGAACATCAGAGCAACCTTTGTTCCACTGGATTTCAGAGGAAAACCAGATCTTTCTACATCATCACTGGACGTTCAGGAGGAAAGTGCACCTTTCTACAGGAGCACTGCTTCAAGAGAACCACATCTGTCACTCCAGGAGGACTGCAGCCACCATTTAATGGGACTGCTACCAACACCCTGACTGACAGGGTGCCAGGTTGTATTCTGACTCTGTCAATGTTTTGGGTTTGTTCTTTGTATTACTATTTTTCTATTTTAATTTTTCCTAATAAAGAACTGTTATTCCTATTCCCATATCTTTGCCTGAGAGCTCCTTAATTTCAAAATCATAATAATTCCAGGAAGGGGGTTTATATTGTCCATTTCAAGAAAGGCTCCTGCCTTTCTTAACAAACATCTGTCTTTCAGACCATGACATACCCCTAGGCTGAGAGCACAAGCAGTGGCACTCATCTGGCCCCAGCTTTGTCACCTGAAGATGCTCCTGTGGCTCCCTACATGTAATCACCCACTGGCACAAGGGTCCCATCCAGCTCATCACCAGGTGCAGTCAAATAAATGAGCACTGCTCAATCTATTTTGGTGTAAAATCTCCAAGGTTAGCTCAGCCCAGTTTCAAGCCAGCTGCATGCAGATGCCTTTGTCTGGGTGAGGCTGAGGAGCCCTTTTGCTATCTCTGCTCCCAGGTGGGAACTTCCAACACAGAAGTAGTGGTGTCCAGGTGAAGAGAGTTATCTGCAAAGAGTGTGGCTCAGCTCTGCCTGCAAATCCTGCAGTCTCTGAAAGATGCAGCAGTAGAAGACACTGTCTTCATGCAGGGGAGGAGGTGTGTAGGAGCACGCAAGCATGACCAAAATGATACAGTGCATTAATGCATAAACTGGACAAATCCCTGAAAAGCTGTGCATGCACAAGGAGATTCTCATAGCTTTCTGTGAGGTCTGCATTTCCTGCCAAGTCTGTCACTCTTGGATATTCATGATTTAAGTCAGCAGTGTTTATTTAATTATAAAAGATCTGGAGGTGGTAAGGAAGGGTATGCTTTGCATGAATGCTAAATGCAATCTACCTGTATTCAAGAATTATCATTCATATTTTAGCAGGCTAGTCTTTAAGTCAGTTTTGTTAGTCTATTTGAGTTCTGATCCTTTAAAAAGTACCTTACCTTTGTCAGCCTGTTGAAGACTCTGAGAGTTATAAATTTTTAGAGAGAGATCACAGAACAATGTGACTTAAACAATGTTCTGAAATCTATGTTCCCACGTAGCTGAACTTATCCAAGTAAACTGTGCTAAGCTTTTGTCATTCCAGTAAGAACTAAACTAATACTAAATTAAGCCAAGCATTATTAAAGCCTGTTATTTCTTTGCTTATCCTATTACCTAATTTGTAGCTACACTGGGTAGTAACCAAAGTTCCTGATGGGAAATTTTTTGAGTAGGTTTTCTTTGCAGCCCATTTGCTTTCCTATATTTGAACGAGTTGGGGCTAGATCTGCCAGACAACTTAAAAAGGCTTCTTGTAAGCATGCTATCAGCCACCACCTCGTGTTTAGAGATGTGATTGATTTGAAAAGGACTCTTATTTCAACAGACATCTCAGTTTGTCAAACATGGAGAAGTTTACTTGTTTTCTTAAGATACAATTATCCCTATGGTTCAAGAAGTAGTAACAGTGAAAAGGCTAAATGAAGCTGAAATAATTATAATAAATACATAATAATATTGCATATTATATAACATGTATCATGTCATATATATATATAAAATTTATATCAATTGATCAGCTGACACAGTCTTAGCCTTATTTTATCACGTTGGAGCATTGAAACTACTATACCCAAATTCTGTTATGATTTCTGGTGGGTTGTGTACTCATTTACTAAGGTTACTCAATCTTCTTCCTGTCTTGTAAGGCTCTGGTGCTGTGTTATTAATATTGGGCCACTACAGCACATGAGAAAAGAAAGCCGATTGGTATCAGGGAGGAAATTACATTTCTGCCCAGTTAGCTGGAGCACCCAACACATGATTCACACTGATGACACTTTATACTGCTTCTCTAAGTTATTCCTCATCCAGTACCAGTGCTTAAGAGGACAGTAAATACCTGATCTGGCATACAGTCTGTGCAAACAAAGTTATCCCATACGAACTTCTAGAACAAATCTGAAGTCATCAGTGAGTTGTCTTACTTCAGCACCTTTCATCCTCCAGCTGTGGCACTTCAATTCTCAGTTGTTAAGTACCTAAAGCCTCACGTGATTTCTCTTGGAATCAAAATTTAAGACAATTAGTCCTCAAGTCTTTAAAATCCATCTGCTTTACTATTAAACTGATGAACTGTGAAGTCTTACCCTGTTGTGTATAATCTCCCTCCTTCAGAGCAGTTCAGCTGATGCATCACAGAAGTTGCCCAGCCCCAGGGTCTCCACACTTTCACTACGAAACACAAAATGTGTGTCCTCTGTGACTCACTGCCACTGGACTAGGGCTGCTATGGATCTGTGAATAATACAGGAGTTCACGAATAAGCAGGGCTTGGTAAATAACATACTGCCACTGCTGGTGGTAACAACATTCTTCCAGGAGAGGCAAAACTATGTACTACAGTTCTGGTATCTCAAGCACTGCGTCTCCATGAGATGTGAAAATATCAGGAGTGTTTTATAACTTTTAGTAAACAGGCTTTAACAGCAGCTAAAAACCCGGGACTTACTTTCATATCATCACTGGGACTGGTAACAGCAGAATTCTCATTGGTGACAGTGTCTCCTAGCTGACACACCACAGATCATGGCACAGCTACAAAACTTGTTACCAGTCATGTTTGAACTCATGGCTTAGGGAATCAGCATATCTGGAGGTCGGGAACACATGATTATATCAATATCTGAAGATATCTTTCTCCTGTTGTGTGGTGTTAAGTGTCCATGGTGTCTTCTCCACACAAGAGACAACAGACCCTGTAGTACACAGCCTCGCCTATTTAATCTGTCCCCAAACTGTTCAGGAACATGAATCCTGATCTAGCTAGAAGGGGGTCAGCAGAGTTTACTCACAGCTACACAATCCCTTACCACTAAATGGGGTTTTCCTTCTATTTCTCTCCACTTTTCCTCACTGTAAACAATGCACAGAACAATTATGGTTTAGTGTCCTGTGAATATTTGAGGGTAAAATAAAATGTATTTTTCATTGTTTCTGAAATATGCACGTTGGTGGACAGTTTTTCATCTTATATGTGTTTTTTCCTTCTATTATTGCTATTTCCCAAGTTTTTTTGCTGACATTATTTTCTGACTGTACTTTGGGACCTGCTTCTAACACCATTATATGGCCAGAACAGGTGCTAGGACAATCCCAGGGACGATTTTGCTGTAAATGATCTCACTGATGCACAAACACCCAGATGAGATCTGGGTACACAGATACCACAGGGTAAGACTTTTAACTATCTAGAAATTATTGATACTGTACATAAACCTTTCACATCTACACATATGCTGCCAACTCCTCATCACTGTGGTGTTAGGAAATTTCAGAAAACAGAAGAATCCCACCCTGTCTTTGGCTAATGACAATGGAGATAATACTGGTGCTTCCAGGCTAACCTTGACAATAGCAGGTTCAACTCAGCTGTCTAGGGAACACCTCCCTCATTTCCCCTGTTTCCATAGTCATGTACTAGCTCCCATAGCAAATGAAAGAAGCCAGCTGAGCTCTAGAACAAGGATGGCCATCGTTGCACAGCTCTCCAGCAGAACAAATGAGCCTGGCAGCAGCTAGTATTTTGAGGCACAAACACTTGTGTGGATGCAGAAGATGCAGCAAGATTCTAGCAAACTTTGCTTGGCCTCAGCATCCCATAAACATGGCTATTGTCATTCCAGAAAGAAGTTGACTTTGGATGCAATGTAAAGTCAGGTGTATATTTCTCCCTGTTTTTCCACTGGTGAACTCCGTAAGAACTGCAGAGAAAGAATAAAGGGGTCTTGGAATCCCTAGAGGGGTCCAGGACTTGGAAAACTGGGCAATCTAGCAAGGGAGAGTTGAGAGTTGGCAGCGAATGAAGAGCTTCAAGGTGACACATTTCAAGGGGAGTGCATTGGGTGAAAGACCAAATTTTCAGGTGTGGTTACACTAAAAAGAAAAATGTCATTTGAAAAGAAAGGAGAAAAAAATGAATGGAAGTAAATATGTTGATCCATAAAAAATTAAAAAGAGGAAAGTGGGAAAAAAGAACATAGGAACCTCTCTTCTATCAGTCACAGATCTCTCTGTTTGCCAGAAGATACAAAAAGGCTAAAGTGCTGTTATCAAGGAAGAAACATTTTGTGTGTTTTCTTCTCATCCTGCTCTTCTACTATCAAATATTCTATTTAATTCATTTTAATTAATTCAATAAAGTGCAATTATTATTTGACTTGATTTTACTTTGTAATTTCTGCTCAATTATCAGAAAAGTGGTCTATTACTGGCAGTTGAATGCTACACAAATTTCTGGCCCAAATTACAATCTGAGCAAAATCTGTCTTTGGGGGGAAATTCTTCCCCATAGAACAAAAGAAAAATAATTATATTCACCATAATTTGTAACTGGACTGGTACAGAGTTCAACAAAACAAATGCACTTTACATTAAATTTTTTATCTAGTTGCTGGGTATTTCAAAAAGTAGGGATTTTATAAGAATTTTTTAAACAGAAGTCTAACATTTTTCAATTTAGCCAGCTTTTCAAAGGTATCTGTTCTGCAAAGTGAATAGCTGAACAGGAGAGTCTTGCAGATGGAAGGCACAGATATAGCTACAGAAGAGATATAAAAAATAATTTATTTGATTTATAGTCTCTTCCTACTTCTTTGTGTTCCTGCAGCTTGAGAAAGACTTGGCTGAGTGAAGTTCTACAGTTCTTTATTTTGGTTTTAATAAATCAGAGTTTTCCCATTTCCTCCATAAATCAGAAATGTGAAGGAATCCTATTACTTTTCTTCCATGAACAACAAGATGATGGAGTCTCTATTGTCTGTGTTGTGACTAAAGTCAACAGAATTATCCATGAAAAAGTTGCTTTTTGAGATGCACCCGGAGGCCAGTTCTCTTCTGTACCCAAGAGGTGTGGACTCAGTGTCCCTCAGCATGAAGGAGATTGCTGCTCTGAGCCAAAGCTGTAGAGGCTGGAGGGGATATTCTCTGGGGCAGTAAGACTAACCAGCTCCTGTGTGATTAGATGTTAACTTCCTTGTTAACCAGCTTGTTCCTTCTGCTGCCAGACATTGATGACACTCAACCCCTGGAGCTCCACTTTTCTGTTTCCGTCTCTGTTCTCACAAAAGGAAATATAAAATGCTGTGCACTTCAGCTGACCTTAGCTTTGTGAGATACTGAATGCTCACTCCATTCTGTTGTAATCTTTATGCAATTTGTTAGAGAAAATAGAGCCTTCTTTCCACTATCTACCCATAATGCACACCTAGCACTAGCATTGGATGGGGAATACTCTAACCATTTCTCAGAGCAGATGTAACTATCCAGTCTTTACCCCAGTGAACAGTTCTGTGTTGCCATCAAAAGCAATCTCTTCATAAAATTAAATCCACTTTGTTCAGCGACTGAGCCAACTGCTCTCCAAAGCCAAAGAGTTGTTGCTGCTAGACTCCCACACCTTGCTGCTGTTCTCTTTCTTTTACAGAGCTGAAGATCAGATGACTTCTCTCTTATGTACTATATGATTGTAGTGGACATAAGGGACATAAGGGTTGGCAGGGTTGGCAGAAGGCAGGGCTGAAGGCAGGCCCAAGGTACCATCCTCAGGCTGATTACCACCCTCAGAATGGATTAGGGTGGTTTGCTGTGGGGGTATGAGGAGTGGAAGCCATGATGAGATCTGGGTTCCAAAAGGGCCAGCACCTTGTTTGTCTTTTTTGCTCATGTCATCACAGCTCGCTCTGACAGCTTCTGTAGTGAGGGTTACAGCAAGGGTGCAGAGCAGAGCCCAGGATTCTGCAGAGTACCCTGTGGAGCTCAGCACAGGGCTCTGCTCAGTAGGGACTGGCTGTTCCTCCTTCACAAAGCCCTAATGGCCACCTTGCCCCACTCTCAACCCACAAGGCCAGGAGAAACTCAAGCCTGAGCTCTGGGTTCTTTCCAGCCACCCTCAAATTAGTTCTTCTTTAGTCAGCTTTGTCCAAAGAAGCTGGGTTCTGCTACACCTCCTGTCCCAAAGGCCAGCAACAGCCCTCCCAGAGCACAAGATTAGCTGTGCCTTAGACAATAAATTCCTCGGGAGAGAATTCCTTTTGCAGCCCTCCGCTTCCTTTGGTAGCTGCCTGCCAGCCCCACATCCACTATCACTCTGCTCCTCCTCTTCTCCTCTTGCTCTAACCTGAATTCCAACTCAAACTGGCACAGCCTCTGACCAGCTTCTCCTATAGCAGGAGGTAGCTCTGTGTTTTTCCCTGACTGAACCTGGAACCTAAACCCCTAACCCTAACCCTAGAGTGACCCCTCAGCCAGGCACCCAGCCATGGCCCAGACTGCCTCAAAGGAGAATTGACCTTGCAGGTCTGAGTTTCTGTCCCTAAATTAAAGCCTTTCTCTCATTTCCTTTACTCACCCTCAAGGATAAAGGGTAAAAATTAAACTTAGGGTAAGAAGAAGGCTTCTTGCTGAAGACCTGACAGATTTGTTCCTAGCCCAATACTCTATACATAACCAACTGAGAATCTCAAATCTCTGCAGCAGTCTCCAAAGACCCCAGATGTCTCTTGGTACATTACCTGGTCTCCAAAGCCCAAAGAGCTGGTAATGGGAGAAAAAGAGAAACCAACAAGTGAATGAATAAGCAGCAATTCGTGACATCTTGCTTGGTTTTACAGCATTTCCTGTACTCGCAAATCAAGGATTCTGGGAATAGAAGAGGAGGCAAAATACTGGAACAGAGTGTACACGGCAAAAGCAAATTGGGTCCTTTCATGATGCTATTATCAGAGCTGCAAAACAGCACTCCAGAGAGGCTGAAGGTCAGATCCTCAGCTGCTGCAGCCCGAGCAGAGCAGAGCACTCCAGGGCGAGCTGCCCACGCAGCCCGTGGGCTCCTCTGGTGTGCAGGATGCAGCACGGCAGCAGCTGGCACACAATGCACAGGTGCTGCAGCTGGCACACACTAAGGGTGCTGCAGCTGCAACACACTGCACAGATGCTGCAGCTGGCACACACTGCACAGGTGCTGCAGCTGGAACACACTGCACAGATGCTGCAGCTGGCACACAATGCACAGGTGCTGCAGCTGGCACACAATGCACAGATGCTGCAGCTGGCACACACTGCACAGGTGCTGCAGCTGGAACACACTGCACAGATGCTGCAGCTGGCACACAATGCACAGGTGCTGCAGCTGGCACACAATGCACAGATGCTGCAGCTGGCACACACTGCACAGGTGCTGCAGCTGGAACACACTGCACGGGTGCTGCAGCTGGCACACACTGCACAGATGCTGCAGCTGGCACACACTGCACAGGTGCTGCAGCTGGAACACACTGCACGGGTGCTGCAGCTGGCACACAATGCACAGATGCTGCAGCTGGCACACACTGCACAGGTGCTGCAGCTGGAACACACTGCACGGGTGCTGCAGCTGGCACACACTGCACGGGTGCTGCAGCTGGAACACACTGCACGGGTGCTGCAGCTGGCACACAATGCACGGGTGCTGCAGCTGGCACACACTGCACGGGTGCTGCAGCTGGCACACACTGCACACGTGCTGCAGCTGGCACACACTGCACAGATTCTGCAGCTGGCACACACTGCACGGGTGCTGCAGCTGGCACACACTGCACAGATGCTGCAGTTGGCACACAATGCACAGGTGCTGCAGCAGCACCTGCCCACAGCACTTCATCCCCCATGTGGAATTGGATCAAGGTTTAGTTTCACATGGACTCAGTCCATGCACAGAAGTGAAAAGAAGTCAATGCCACACATCCCAGGCTGATAAAGGTTTCTGTGCTGTGCACATCTTTAATATACAGAGAAGCTCAATCCTTCAGTTTTATACTGATGTGAGGAGCTTTTCTTCCCCAGAGTAAAGGTAAGATAATTGTACAAAGGCTTTTATGAAGATTCTTAGGACTGAGCCCTTTAGTGGAAGGAGCTGCGCCATAACAAAATATTATGGTATGTCAGATTTTTGGTCAGTACACCATCATGCAAGAGTTCAGAGTTTGCTTCACACTTCTTTGTATTGACTACACACTTTCATACTGAATTGCAGCATTAGACAATTAAGAATTATGTTGTCTCTAGTGATTGAAGGTGTTAGATGCAAATCACGGATATATAAGGTTGGAAGAAACATAAATGTCCTATCTCCATCGAGGAAGAATCAATTCTGTAGCACATTCATGAATGAAGTTTGCCTGTCTTGTTCTAAAACTTTGACAATGGGAATTTTTAAAGAAACCTCTTCAAATCCTGAAATATACTGTGAAAATGATGATCTAACATACATCTCTCCTGCTGCAAATCAATTCTCATCTTTTTGTTGGCATGGAGACGACTTGATTTTTCTCTGCAAATCTTTTACACAGGTGAAGAATGCTACCAGGTCATCTCTCATTTTCCTTTTTTTTCTAGATTAAATAAATATCCTCTTCCTCTTGTCTAGCTAATTTCGCTTTATATTTTTTTCTTATAGTATTCCAAGCAGGGCACACAACCTGAATAATTAGTGCTGAGTAGCACGGAGTAATTATCCTTATATTCACCAGAATCACATTTGTTCAGCTCATGGGACAGTGAAGTCATTTTGGGGGCGAATGTTTTTCCAGCAGCATTATACTGTTGACTCATCCTTAGTTCATGACTGACTGCAGGACCCAGAGCCTTGCCTCCAGTACCACTGCCTGGCCAGCTATTCTCCATTTCACACCTCTGCATTTGACTTCTCCCCCTAAGAGGAGTCCTTTGCATTCTTTATTGAATTTGATCTTATTGATTTCAGAGCATTTCACTAGTGTAGCAAGATTGTTTTAAATTCTAATCCTGTTCGCCAAAGTGCTCACAAAGCCTTCCATCTCAATGTCATCCACCAATTTTACCCTCTATACAAATCATTGCTCTCATTCAAGTCATTAATGAAGGTAGTGAGTAAAACTGACCCCAGACAGACCCTAGTGGGACCTCACTTACAGTGTTCCCCTGGTTTGACAGTGAATCATTGATAATTACTCTGAACAAGTGGTATTTCAACCACTAGTGCACCTACCAGACTGCAGAGTGATTTTAGCCTGGCCTCTTTTCTTTTTTTTTTCCTTTTTTTTTTTTTTTTAGTTCAGCATGTAACAGCGTCATGCAGGACTACATCAAGAGCTTTTAAAAAGCCTTACTCACATCTGATGCTTGCCATAAGCCAGCAGCTAGGTCAGGGATGCCCAGTTTACACAGTATATCCTTGCAGTATCCTTGCAGTTAGACTGTATCCAACTGTCAGGAATCTGCCTTACCTATGCAGGCGGCAGATTATCTTCTAACAACACACAGCAGGGTTTTTACTGACCACTTTCCCCCTGACTCAGCCAAAGGGTACAGAGGGATCCAACAGAATGCAGGATCTTTGTAACACTTGTCCAGTAAATCCAGCACCCACAGAAAGGGATGAACTTGTGCAGGCATTAATGTTTTGTGGGGTAAAAACTTCTCAAAACAGAAGGGGAAAGCATGGCACCATCCTGCATGCCTCTCAGAGACATTATGTCACCATCAGCAATATGGTACTAGGTTTTTTGTCCTAAAGAAGGGCTTAGATCTATTTAATGGGATTTATTTGTCAAAAGTATTTGTTGCCTCACTGTATTCTGCATGTTTAGGAACAAACTGTTCTTGCTTTAAAATGTTTCTTAGTGACAGTCCTGGCTTGACTCCCCTGAAAGTCACCATTTTCTTAATTTTCTCCTTTTAAAAGGCAGGTACTACATTTATCCACCGAGATTTTTCTTCTAGCAGCTGTCAAGGATTATTGTCAGTGCTTTTAAAACCACTACAGTGCTTTAAATTTGCCAGCATAAAGCTCAGTGGGCCTGGCTGTGTTCTACATTCCTTAAATGTCTAAAAGGTTTTCTATCCTTGATCTTGGACTTTTCTACACACCTGTTAAGATGAAGCATGCTAAGTTTCTGGGTACCATCTTGATTATGACTGGAAACCACTGAATGTGTCAATTTTTGTGTCATCTCCTTTTTTTTTCTCATTCCCCACTAAGCAGCAGACCTTCCTTTTGCCCTCCCCCATTTCTAACATCCTTTCAGATTTGTCATTACAATTTGTCCCTTCTGACTCATTTTGTGCCTTTCTGCATCCTTACCATTCAGGCAGCCTTTGTCCCTGTGCTCCTTTTGTGCAGTTGTTTTTGTGTGATCCCAGTGTTTACTCTGCAAGGTGAACCTATAGTGGCAGGGCTCAGTGCAGTCACAAGGGCAGAAGGGAGGCTGTTCACTCACACAGCATCTCCCTGGTACATAACACAGCATGTACACAACTGACAAAGCAGCTCTAGCTTCTTTAGAGCCAGCTGTAGATGAATTCATGGACTTGTTATCCTCTCAAGATCATACAGCTTCACGTCCACGTTCTGCATGTGCTTGTCTTTGAAGTGCGGGCTACCATTGTTTCAAGTGTCCGCTCCCATAAATTACTATCTTGTAACTATTTTAGGTGGGTATGGATACAGCTGCTTACTGCAAGGACAGCTCCCATTTTTCCTTTGTAGATCTTAAGGCATTTACAAGGGACGACCAGCTTTTCCTCTGCAGGGGGAAGAATAGAAAGGGAAGAGCTATGCCAAGGGCAGCACTCAGCTCAGACTGGGTTGGGAAGTCAAGCCAGTTGCCAAATCCCCATCCCACATTCTTGCATGCAGCAGCATCACAGGTGAACTACTGACTTCCCTCGGTATGCATAGAGGTCTAGGTGATACACATGCAACCTCACTTCCATTTTAAAATGCTGCACATTATTTAGCTGTTTGGCACAGACTGCAGCAAGGTGCTAATGAAATTGGAGTCTCTGTAAAGCCTGTATATTGCTCCAAATACATTACAATAGCCAGCTTCCAAAATCTTAAAAGTTACACTTTTGCATTTTCAGGATATAGAACACAACAGCACAGTAATACACTATACCACTACATTAATGCAAATAACACTCATAAACTCGCTTATATCGGCTGACAATAATTGTGTAGCACAATGTTTTCACTCTAGAAAGATGACTTCTAGCTCTAGAATGTATAATTTATTTAATATTAATTCCCAAAGGAGAATTAAATATTTTACTATTGTAACTGGTGATCTTTGCAGTTTTATCCTCTCAGACAACCTGAAATCCAATTGTTTGAAAGAATATTGTTTGGTGAAAAATCACTCAGCTTCCTCATAGCCTCCCATGGTATGCATTTGTCAGTCTTTCTCTGTCACACAGTTGTACTGCTCTCAGATTCCCTTCAGACCCATTATTTTCTCTGGCAGACAGGCTGGGCTCTTACAGTGAGGGTGGGAGCCCGTTGGAGCTCAGCTGAGAAGCTGTCACACCGTGGCAGCATTAAAACAACAGAAGGCAGATGTCTCCTGGTGTCCCCAGTTATGAGTAACACTCACCACTGAAAAAGTTTTAAACTCCTCTTGGAGTGGAGTAAATCATACTCTCAGAGGGTGCTTTAGAAGTCTAAGATGTGAATAGTCTCCCCATTTAGCCAGCAAATAAAGGTTTGTGGCAACATACTTCTAATACAGCGTGACAACTCTGGAACCGCCATCACATTCTGAATAAAACTCACGCAACTACAACAAAGCCACTAATTTAGTAACAGACTTAATCACAACTCTAACTTCCAGGTCATTAAGAAAGCCCAGTTAGACACATAATCTGGTGCTAAACAGTCAACACAGTTTCCTTCTTCCAAGGAGTGAATAAATAAAATTAGTAATGAAAAAAATTACAGTAAGACAGTTCATAAAGTGTTTTGTAGTTCTCTGCCTGCTAAAATCTTTAATGTCTATGTAGCAGAAATCCCATTTCTTCCTTGTGACATCTCAGTGTTAAGCACTGCATTTTCCCAGAGTGAAGTATGGACTTTATTCTCTGGCTGTAATGAGTCAAGGAAACCACTAATGTACAGTGTCAGTATTTTTACCATTATTATCTGCATTCTGGCATTTCCGACAAGTCAGAGATCATACTAATGATGATGTATCCAAAGGTCCAGTTCAGATAATGTACCCAATGGAACAAATTCAGTTTACTATTTGATTTCACAGGTACTTAATCATACAAAACGATGCCTAGTTGGCATGGTGATAGATGAACTGGGGACAGATTAGATTTGTTAACGCTGACATTAAGATCAGCACTGTCTAGTGTGATTCCTGCTCTCCTCACACTCTTGGATGTAGGAGGTGTGATCTCTCATTCTTCATCAGTGGAGGGATGTGAAATTAGGAACCCCAGAAGCTGACACTGAATGGTGGGAGTGCTGCTTGGTCAAAATATGTCATTATCATGTCTGTCATCTTTGCTGTTAGAGAGCCATTTATGTTATCCAAGAGGAAATCAGCTGAGCATGGAAAACCTGAGAGGACTGTTACAGATCTCATGGTTTTTAATGCTACTAAATGCAAATTGTAGGACAGTAAAAGCTTTGGAAACTCCTTCATGAATTGGCGGCTGGAAAGAAGGGTTGGTCAATGAGTGATAGGACAGCTTGTTTAGAAGTTGTGACAGTAAAAAGGTTTAAAATGCAGGAACTATTTTGAACTTCAAACAGAATGACAGTTAGCCATACTTGAGACACTTGCCCTGTGCTGGAATGGAACAAGATAAGCCACACAGCAGAAGTGCAAATTAGACTCCTGGTTTTTTATGGATGAGACATCTTAAAAACTGAAGGTGAAAGATAATATGGCAACTAGAAAAGAACCTGTTGTTAAATTTGCCCTAAAATTACATTTTAAGTTTAAATTACTCCCAGTCATTCCCATTTTCCAACCTTGTAATTAGAAGCTTGACCTTATGCCTGGCTGGATTGAACCTCTAATTTGATTAATGTTTGTACTTGACTAGTGTTGATGACAAGCCCATGTGAAGCTAATAAACATCAGAGTGGTATGTGAGATAATCCAAATGCATCTATATAAATGGGCATAAAGAAGGGTTTTCTGGAGGAATGGGTCCCCAGTGTATTTATAAAGCTCAGTACATGGAGTGTGCTGCTTTGCAGGTACCAAAGTTAATGGAGGGTAGGGGCTGTAGGGTGTGGACAAGAGTTTTCAGGTGTTTGATTGCAGAAAGCCGCCTGCTCTGCTAGACACAGGCCAATGTCTCTCTGCAGGGAACAGAGGGCTGAAATATATCTCACAGTTGCAGGAAGCACTCAGACTGCTCCTTAACAACCCTGCATTTGAATTTGTACCATCAGCATGTCTGTGAAACTGTCCAAAAAGCAGGATTTTCACTTTGCAGAGGTTTCCCCTTTTGGTTTGATTTTCATTTAATTTTCATGAACTTCAAGCAAACCCAGAAACATTTTTTTCTCCTGCAAACTGACCATTCAAGGAAAGCTTCACTTAGGATACACTGATTTACCACGTACTCTAAACAAAATAACCTTCCTGATGTGGTAGTAGCTCTGTCAGGCAGGTACACTTGTCTGCCTCAAGACTGCTAACCACACGTAGAGCATCATCAAGTCCTGAAGTCTTGTTTCTGCGGTGCTTTGACAGGAATCAAAGCATTTTTCTATGGGAATTCTGCCTTCCATGTCACAGCAGTTTGTTGAAAAGCAGCTTGCTAACTGTAGTCTCAATCCCCCTTGAAAACATTTGTTCTCCTGCCAT
The DNA here is from genome assembly GCA_037013685.1 of Acridotheres tristis. Classification (NCBI taxonomy): domain Eukaryota; kingdom Metazoa; phylum Chordata; class Aves; order Passeriformes; family Sturnidae; genus Acridotheres; species Acridotheres tristis. Next base: position 107,833,294 of record CM072886.1, read on the forward strand.
GCACAGTCCATCCCAGTCTGGTCTGTGACCCATGGAGTAGGGAATCCATTGATCACTCAGCCTTGGAAGGGCATGTTCTAAAGAATGAAAGATTAGGATTTATTGTGGTGAAGCTGCCTATAAGTGCAAATAATTTAGCACTACGTTAAAACAGTGATTAATTTAGCCCATAATTTCAAGAAATGAAGCAACACTCCCTGAAAAAGCCTCAGAAACTATAATTTATAACAGCTTTCCCAGTTAGCAGCCTAGAAAGCTCTCCTCAGTCTTGTTAATATCTTCACTGGACTCCCTACTGAGCATCAAGGTCTCCTGGTATATTCTCCTGTGAGCTATAAACAGAGATTTTAAGGACAGGTTCTCCTGTGGTCTGAACTGCTTTACGTGTCACTCTTCCTTTACAGTAAGGTTACTGACACTTAAACGTCCCTGCTGAAACACAAGTCTTCTTTACCTCATCGTTACAGGGACAAAATCCCTGGTTGTGGGCTCATTCATTTCATCCTCTGCGGTGCTACCTTCTCCCTGCGTTTTTCTGTTATATTGTGACAATAATAATAATCAGCTTCCATAAGTGAGCCAATCTGCATACACAAAGACTTCCCTGCTGGCTTTCCATCACCCACCACATCTCACTTCAAGCTCCCATTTCAAGCCCTGTGTCCTCCATGACCTCATTCCTTACTTCACCTGTTGTGTCACCTCTTATGCACTCCGTCCCTCCCACGTTCCCAGTGTGTCTCACCAAGCCTGAGGATACCAGCAGGCCACTCTGTCATACCAACTACACCTGAATCACATTTGCATCCTTTTCTCATCTCTCCTTCCCACTGCTCCAGCAGTGTGAGGAGGCCAATACCCAGAAAGTGGTATCAGAGTGAGGAATCGAGTATTGCTTGTGCCTTTCACTTAAAACTTTTAAAATGAAGATTACTATGCTTAAGTTTGCATGAAGGAGGGTAGTGCAATGCCCTAGCTATCTAACCAGGCATGCTTGAGCCTCCAGTATGATCAAACCTCCCCCTTTCCATATTCTTGTTTGTTTGGGTTTTTTTCCCAGTCAGAAATGCAGCCTCTTCATGCTGCTTTTAGATTGGACAAAGCATCAGTCTCAATACAGGGTTGATGTAGAAGTATTCCAAAAGCCTTCAGCCTTCCTGGCACCACGTGATTAGGAGCATTTAGACCCTTAAGGGTTATTCAAGCTCAAGTTTCTAAGTATATAGCTAAAGAGTTATAGGTATTGTTTCTGTTAGGTGGATAGGAAAATCTGTGAAAACTGAAGACGAAAAACCCCACCCAACTTCCACATTTTGTTGTTTTAAAGACTATGCATTGCATTTCTAATGCAGATAGCTGTATCTCGTTTAAAGGTAATACATGATGCTTGAAGATGAAAGGAAACCTGAGGCTGCTGCTCTGAAAGGTGCTGAATTTTCTTCTCAGGTACCTGTGTGTTAAGCCTACATGGTTAATCCCCATGGCTTATCTGACCAGTTAGGGAAAAATAAGTGGGTCACAGAAACCGAGCGCTGGAGACCATTCGGTTCCTCTAAATGCGCACATTTTGAGAACCGCAGGATGATCACAAGCTTTCGCAGCTCATCACTCGCCACAGCCGGGCTACCCGATGCGCTCGGCAGGCTGCTGCACACCCACCCGCACCTCTACCAACCTCTGCCCTCGGCAGCGAGCCGTTCTGGAGCCGAGCATATTCCCGGCCACCTGCACCTGCAGGACCCGGCTCCCGGGGCAGGGCTGCAGCCGCGGCTCGCACCAAGGGCTCTTTCCCAGCGCGTCCCGGTGCCGGCTGTGCCGCTGCCAAACTTGCGCTCCGCTCTGCGCCCTGCGGCGGGAGCTCCGGCCGGGCTGGCGGGGCTACAGGGGACCCCTGCCCGGGGTGGGGTGCTTTGCCCCGGTGCCTGCCCCACGACCCGCTGCTGCGGCACGGAGCAATCGGCGCCCACACCACCCCGCTCGGCGCGGCCGGGGCCGGAGCAGCGCCGGCCATGCACCGTGCGAGGCTGGCACCGTGCGAGGCTGGCACCGTGCGCACCCCTCTCCTCGCCCGCTCCTGACGGAGCCGCGGCGTCGCGCCCACCTCCTCCCGCGGGCAGGCCCCGCCCTCCCCTGGAAAAGGGGATGACATCATCCCTCTCTCCCCGCTCGCCCCGCCGCTCCCCCGGCCCGCCCGCCGCTCCGGCAGGGATGGGGGGGTCCCGCCCGCACCCCCGTGGCGGAGCAGAGCCGTCGGGAGGCCCGGAAGGGGCTCCCGGCCCCGCCGCCCGGCCTCGCCCCTGCCCCACGCCCCACTACGTCATCCCTCCCACCGCCCCCTCTCCGCCGGTGCTGGCGGGGGAGCGTCTCTCGAGGGGAGCGCCGGGGCCGGGCAGCGGCTTCGCGGCGGCTTCAGCCGGCGAAGGGCGCCGGCGCACCATCGCGGCGCCGGCGCGGTGCGGCGGGCGCGGCTGCGCATCGCGGCGGGGCGGGCGCGGCGGGCGGGCGGCGGGGCAGCTCCTGCGCTGACACCTGCAGCATGTGCCAGGAGCTGCAGCGGCAGCGGCCGCCTCTGCCTCTGCGCGGCGCGGCCGCCCCGCTCCGGCGCCGTGCGCGGCGGCGGCGGAGCAGGAGCAACTCCCGCTCCTCCCGGCGCGTCCCTCCTCCTGCCTGGCGCCGTGTGCCGGCGGCGGGTGCACGGTGACCTTACGGAGCGTGCATTACCTCACAGGTAAATATCAGCTGATCCGCCCCGGCGGCGGCGGGAGCAGGCGGCGGCAGAAGCGCACGGAGCTTTGCCGAGGTAGCGATCCCGAGCGGGGCAGCGGGTGCGAGGAGCCGGGCGGGGGGCGCAGCCGCCTGTTGCCGTGTAGCCTGTGCCGGGCGGGGGGCGCCGGGGGCTCCCCGTTGGCACCGTGGTCCGGGGGTGAGGGGCGGCCTGAGGAGGGTGGGCGAGGCGGGGAAGCAGCCCCTCCTTGTCCCCCAGCCTCCCCAGGCCGCCCCGGTGGGGTCGCACGGCGCTCCCGCCTGTCCCCGGGCGCCTCTGAGGCGCTCCCGGCGTGCGAGTGTGCACAGGCATGCGGCACGGCACTCGCTCCCGGTCGCCCACCCCGCCGCTCCGTGCAGCAGGTCCCGGGGTCCCTGGGGAGCACCTGGGGACCCGGTGGGCTGTCCCCGCTCGCCTCCTGTCGCCTCTTGCAGCCGGCTGAGGTAAAAGTGACGAAAGGACGGCGCCCCGCAACGCAGCAGCGGCTGCCTTTACCTGTGCGTTCACCGGCTCGGTGGCAAACTTTGGTGTTGGGCGGTGAAAATCTCGGTCCTTGCAGCCAAACTGGCTTGTTCTACATTCCCATGCTAGAGACCAGCTACCATCCAAAGTGAAATATTGCTGGGCGACCGCTGAAGCGGGTACTTAATCACCGGATCCACTTCCCAGCATGGGTGATGTTTTAGGTAGTACTTTAGTAGTACTTTAAACGTGGGTGGGAAGCAGTGTTGTCTGGTAATCTTTGGTAGTTACTGGTGACCCAGATGTTAAAAGGAGAGATTCACCAAGTAATAAGCAGCATCACAAATTTGGTGCTCATAGGCTTTCAATATATTGTGTTGTGTTTGAAGTTTTGTAACTTGCTGTTCTGTTCTGAACACTGTACCTCTGCTTCTCGCCTTGATTTTGGATGTAGAAGTAGTTTAATAATGGGGGTAAAGGCACGGATTTTATGGTTTAATGGTGTCATTAGCTATGGAGCTGTTTTAATAACTTTTACGTGGATACCAGTTTGTATCTCACACCTGTGACTGCCACATGACCAGATTAATAAAATTATGGCAGCTAAAGAGTAGTAAGTGCTAGGTTTTTAAGTCACCCTGGTTTCTGGTTGTCAAAGGGTAAGTGAGCATGAGATAAGAGCCAATGCCATGTCTATTTTGAGTTCATGTCTTTGTATTGCTCCTCAAAAGAGAATGATCCTACTGACACATTTTTGGGTTTCACCTTCCTGTTGCAGTCAAGGTCCTGTATTTATTCAAAGTCCGTATTCATTGCAGTGGACGATTTTGTGGGATTTTGTGGGTTCTATTTTTTTCTTTTTCACAAGACAGATGTAAAACTCAACTGAACGCCTCAGAATAAATCTTGCCTTCCTATAGAAAAGCACGCATACCATACCATCTCCTGGCTTGACCTCTCAGTGGGATGTAGGTGTAGTCAGAACGAGATGCTATTGTCTTGCAGTGGTGGTAGTAAATATAAAACTAGATACATGTACACTTTGTGATCACAAGCAAGTGGATAGTTTATGCATGTAGTTCTCAGTATGTGTAGCTCCCTAGTGATGTGTAATCATTTCCACAAGCAGTTTTCAGTGTGTTTCTGGTTGTGTGCATCAGTGCCCAGCATGGCTGAAATGTGCAGGATCAACCATTTATAGATTCCACTCTCTCTGCAAAGTAGCTCAGGACCCAATCCTGAGAACAAACCTGTGGCAGTGATCTCTGTGTTCTAGAGTAACCCTGTAATTCTGTGACGAAAGAAACAGAAAAATGCACAAGGTACATTATGATAAATGACTGGATACTAATCCCTTAAAGTTTAGAGCAAGGGAAAGGATGAATTGTTTTGTTTTGCTTTTTAAGGTTTCTTCCCTTATTAATTATTTCCTTGATTTCTACAGTTCTGTGCTGTCAGACTGTAGAGTAGACTTTCTGTTCTTACACATTTTGTCCGGTGTAAATCCATTTAGAATTGCCTATAAGGGTCAGAACTGATCTAACTTCCATTCCAGGCAAATAATCAGATATAATTGCACTGAAATCAATGAATATATACAGACATGAAGCTGTGAGAAGAAAATAGGCCTCATGGTGTTTTATATTTGTATAGCTGAAAGCCAAAAATAGCTGTCATAAACACAGCTTGTCCTTTTGGGAAGAAGCAGTCAATGCCTACCTTAGAGTTGTTCAAAGTTTCCTGTGTTTCAGCAGCCTTGGGTTAGGAAAGTGAAGGCAGCAGTCTTGCAATGAGAACTGTTTCAAAGAAACTTTTTGTTCCTGTGTCTAATCTGCTTCTCCTTAATTCCATGTTGTTAATCTTAGCATGCCCATATTGACACTATTAACGTTTGGAAAGGACTACTTTCTCAAACAGGGTTCCTTGAGTATGTTGCCAGGTGTAATAGGGTTAATTCCGGTGGCTATATTTTAAACTGCTGTTCTTTACGTTAATTGTATATATTCCTATCTCTAGTGTTAACAACAAAAATGTAATTGGCATGGAATTTTACATTCCAATTAATTTTGCAGTGCAAATAGGGATTATAGTTAATGGGTAAGCCTGACATGTACTGCATGACTTGTCATGTTTTTCCTGGAGAGAGGGGAGTCTTGGGTCTGAGTCACCATGGAAGAACATGGAGCCCTGTAGGCATAAAACTGGTGCAGTGGAGTGATGAGTCAGATCTCTTATCTTTAAATTCGGTATTATGTGGTATTCATGCATGGGGTGCATCACATTCATTGTGCACCTAGGCAAGTAACTAGCAGGCGGAAAACTCACTTAATCAGACCTCTGACTCGCCTTTTCTTTGCAGAGTTGGTCCTACTTCTGTGGAAATGAAAGGCTGCTGGTTAGGATCATGTAGGAAATCATGGTGTATTAACCTGTGGAGCAAATCAGCTCTGCCAGGCTATACCCAGTCATTTCTTACATTGTTTCAAGTCCATGTAATATGACTTGATACTTAAATTTTCACTTTTTGTGTTTTAGAGTTGAACTAGCTTTTTCAGACTCCTGGAACTGGCTAAAGAATAGCAGAGGAAGAGCAGTGTTGCATCTTCATAGACCCCGCTATTTGTTAAGCTAAATGACTTTTCATGAGTATTGCTGTGGAATGTCAGTATTGTTTCTTTTTCCAGAGGAAACTGATGTAACTTCTAAGCTAATGAAAATAATTGAGATTTCTTAGAAGTGGTAGCCTCAGAAATATGTTAAACAGCAAGAGTGAAGATTTGCCCACGCAGCTGTTTTCAGAAACAAAACAAAGCCTTACATCAGAGGTGTCTTCACTTAGACACTTACTGTGAACTTCCTTGAATAGCAATCATTAATAACGCTATCTTCTCAAGCTAATGGAGCATGAAGGTTCCTTGATTTATAATCATTTGGGAGCAGATGCTTGAAATTCTGTCCACTTACACAAAAAGCATAAGAATGACACTTTTGCTGAAAACTGGGGGGAGGCAGGGGGAAAATTATATATGGGACTATCAGAATGGCTTGAAGAGTGTAATTCAATGTCTGCCTCTCCAGTGTCATTACAAAAGCTACTAGAGGGACTGTGTTTGGGAAAAATTACATGAAGTTTCTATTTGCAAATCGTCACAGAAGATTATTGATCTGTGTATTTTTAATCTCCTGTATGTAGCCAGTTTGCATATCGTGATCGCCACAGATGTTAGCATTGGTTTTGGGGTAGGGTGTGTGTGTGTTCGTGGTCTTGCGAAAAAAGCTTCTCACATTGCCTTAAATTGGAAAGCTGTTACAATGAAGGCATATGGAAAACCATGCAGGAGAGATGTGCAGATTTAGGTCTAAATTGAACAAATTCCAGTTAAAGCGTAAGTGCTTCATCTGTTTTTAAGTTAGATACATCTATTCTTTAGATGTATAGATATCTAGTGTCAATTGTGGAAAAATCAGTGTAGAAATGGCTTAGTAGTGTCAGCAACTGAGATGAAATGCCAAGCCACCTGTAAGAACTTGGAAGTTTCAGTGGTCTTTGTGTGCTGGTGTGGAGATGACAATTGCCCTGACGCTGTTCACTTCAGTACAGCCAGTTTTTTTGGCCTGCTGCTTAAGACAGAGAGGTCTGAAATGTATGGGGCAAAATCCTTCCCTCAATTATCATGACATAAATACAGTCTTTGTGTATTTTCTCCATCCCATTAAAGAGAGAAGGAGGTCACAACTGTGCAACTTACCTATGACATATCCACAACTGCTGCTAGGGAGTTTCATGCAGTGCCTTTACTATAAAATGTGTGACGTCATCTCCTCTTGGAGCCACTGTATTTGGAATGATTATGTGAGAAGTACCACTGACAGTTCCCATGCATATGCCACAAGGACCCAGAGGGAAGTCCTGAGCCATACCTTTTATTGTACAGAGGCTGCATTTTTATAGGGATGCTCTCTGCATAGGCAGAACAGCCTGTAAAGGGAAACACAGCGATTTCTGTAATTGTTCAAAAGAGATTACAACTTAACAGAATTCCATCCTATAACGTACAAAGTACAAAAATAAAGGCTCTTTTCAGTTAAATCTTTCACCAGATTGATGTCAAGAAGCAATGCAATATCTCAAATGATTTGGTCTTTTTAAATCTTCTTAGCTGGAAGAGATGTCAGAAGAGCCATTCAAAATTGAAGTAGAAGGTACATGTGGAATTTCCTCATGTAGTGATCTGGATGTGTGCTTATTTTGCTTAAGAAGAAATTCAGACTTCAGCAGCACACTTGATTTTCTTTTCTCTTGGTGCTGACAAGCTCTGCCTTGGCTTAGTTGTCTAAAGAGGTAACAGCAATTAAAATGTCATGTGACGGTAATGTCTGTAAACTGTTTGGTGATGTAAGTATCATAATGTGCCATTTTTATGACCTGATTAAAATCAACGGGAGAAAGAATATTTCAGCATTATCTCCAGATAATGCTTTTCAAAAGTTCAGCTGGGACTTCTTCCTGACCCCCGAGTCCTCACACAGCAGGTGTGAGTGGAGGCTCATTTAACTGGTAAATCTCCTCCATAGTGTAGTTTGACTATTTGGTCTAGATAAAGGCATGTTATAATTTTGCCCTTGGGCCTTCCTGGGGAACAGAGGAACTGCTGGTTTAGTACCAGAATTTGCTTGTCATACTCACGGGTGAATAGACCCATTGAACAGTGAGACTATGTTGAACTGTTCATCTTGTCTTGTTCAGGGAGGCAGAGCTGTGTTTGCATCCCACTTGACAAGAGTGAGGATGGGTGAGCTGATTCCATCCAGGAGGAATAGCCACAACAAGAGGTTCTAACGCAGGCTTCTAGTGTCCAAGTCCACTGGTGCCTGGAGGGAAAGTAGAAGATAAGCAATATATTCCTGGCATGTTATTATTGTCATTGAAAGATGACAAAAAAACCCAGTGCAAACCATGACCCACCTCTGTCTTCACGCAGTGCAAGTGTAAAAGTAAAGGTCTGCTTTAAACAGAAATGTGAGAGGAAGCAGCATGTGCAAGATGATCCTTCTGGAAAGATTTGGGCTGAACTGAAGATCTGATGCATGTAGTTCTGATCTTGACTCATGGTTCCCAGCCAGCTGGAGTTACTCACCAATTCTGCACGTGCAGAAGGAGCTGCCTTTTGTAGGCCATTTGTCTGTGCCCTTAAGCCTCACCAAACATCCCTGTATAGTAGCTATTTACATCTATTGAGTCGTCTCACAATTGTCCTGTTGTACTTGATTGGTGCCAAAGTCAAAGTTAAATGATGGCTGGCCTGTGCTCAGCCACAGCAGCATTGCCCACTGTAATCACCTCCAAAAAGCAGGGCTGGATCACAGTCTGAAGTACCAGTCAGCTCTCCTCTTTTCTTTCCTCTTTGAAATCTTCTTTGCTTTGGCGTTCGTGCCAATGGTCGTGCTCCCGTGGTGTGCCACAGAAACTTGAGTGGTGCTGGGAGGCTTTCATCCCTGGAGAAAGGAGGGCTCTTGGCTGCCCACCAGAGTCCATCACTGCCTGACAGTTCCGCTTTAGTGAAATGGACCGACCAACGTGTCAATGGGCACAGTGCCAGCCTGGCAGATGGGCCTGAGTGTGGGCAGCCAGCAGAGCGCACACGTGTGTGTGGATGTAGATAATTGTATGTATGGGCATAATAAATAGGAAGCTTTGCAATTTGAAAAAAGGTGCCCAAGCGAAAGACTGAGTACCAAAGCAATGAGCCTGCGGAGAGACTTCTTTTGGACAGAGGGGATGTTAGAGTGCTCAGAGGAAGGATCTGTGCTTTCCTTGTTGCCCTCTGCTTGCAGTTCTGCAGATTATGTAATAAACAAAGGAGGCTATTTAGCCTTTGAATCTAGGCACTCTTGTAACTACAACTGGGAATGTGGAAAATGACACTTTACTGCAGTGAATTTCCTTACAAACTGCTTGGAGCTTGCTACCAGCTTAGATTCCACCAACACAGTTTCTAGTACAGCTTGAGATCAGTGGGAATTTGTGTATGCCATACTTTTTGTTTTGAATTGAGTTTTAAAGTGTGAAATACTATAGCGAACAAGAATTGTGTGGAAATGAGTACTCAGTAAAAAACGTACCTAACTTTCTTCATAGGTCATAGCTTCCAAAATCTTTGTGTACTTAGCTAGACTCCTTAGCTAAACCCCTTCCATGGATGGCAGTCAGCTAACATATGCATGCAGGCCATATATTATTTGATAGTTAAATATATATCATTCTTCTGAAGATGTTAACATTAGTTGCATCTCTACGGAAAGGACATAGGAAAGCTAGGTGACTTGAACTTTTCTGCACATGGATTTGGCTGCAGAAGCCCATTTCCCTTGAACCCATTTATCTAATTTTATAGGTGTGATGCTGGAGAATCACCTGGCCTGGTCTCAGGGCACACAGGTTTCTTGCTTGGAGGTCCAGCTCTCACTAGGAGAGAGCACTTGTGGATTGCAGGATGAATAGCATCACATACCCAGCTGGAAATTGCCATGGGCTTCTCTTAAAATTCTGGAAGGTCTGTGGTTGCAGTTTTTTTGGCCTGGTAAGACAAACCAAGAATCTGTGATTTTTGGCAAAATCCGTAATGAGCTCTGGATACTCTTAGTGTAAAAGTAGAGATTCAGCTTTATCTTTCTAGGATCCTTAAGTTAGATTAGCTGGAATTACTGGGATAAGAAAAATCTTTTCTCAAATCCTGGAAATAAGTGACATTTGCCAGATCTAATGTAATCCTTTTATGCTTAACCTGAAGACATGGCAGCTGCCTGTGTGACTCCCAAATCAGGTACTGCTGATTTCTAAGTGCACGCAGGCCACTGAGAAATTTGGCAAGCCAGCACATTAAATGCACTGGGGCAGACCTAGGGAGTGTGTTTTGGCTTAAAGAACGAGACCAGGCTCTTGCTGGGGACTGACCTACCTGGTGAAGTGTCTAAAATGAGTGCAAGGAAAGCACTATTCTGAAGAGGAGAAATGGCGAGGTCATTTCTTAGGGCATGGATTTTAAAAAGCGATTAAAACTCCTACAGGTTTCAGAGACAGGTATTTGCTCCTATAATGGAAATAATAACACCATTCCTGGTCTGAGTGTGATGTCTGACGTGTATGCATACTTTTATTAACTTATTCTTTTTTTTAGGCTTCCAGAGATGTTTACCATGTGACTCTGCTCCTTTTTACCTTCTTAAATATTAACCAGAACAAGCAGTTTAATGGTGGTGTGCACTAGTTAATGGGAACTACAGAAATTTAAATCCTCTGTGTTGGAATTCTGCAAATTTTGATTCATTTAATCCCTCTCTCCTTAGCCTGCATCTACCGTTTCCCTTTGTGCAGGCTAGTATGAATAAAGCCTTTAAGTCTCAAGGGGTTTTTATCAGTTTTCTTATCACTTGCATTCAGCTGCTTCTGGTGAGACTGTTAGAAAAACACAGGTGTAGTCCTTCAAAGGACTGGGAGAGGACAAAGGGATAGAAAAACAGGAGACAGGAGGAGGAGGAGGAGGTGGGTTGTTAAAAGGGGAAAGTGGGATGGAGAAAAATAGTGTGTGGAAGGAGAAAAAAAATGCCAAATGGAAGGGTAGGAAAAATACCTGAAAACAGCAGAAAGAAAAGAAGGAGGGAGAGGAAAGGAGAAAAAAAAAACCCAACCAGATAATCTGATGAAAAGGATGTACTATGTTAATTAAAATTAGTACATGCTCCAGTTAGGTTTCTTTTCTCTTAACATGACAGAGCACGACTGATTTTGCAAAAGCTTATTTGGCAAAGAGTCTCATTTGACCTTACAGGACTACTTGCAGGAGGAGTTCTCTGGAGAAGACCAGTGTTAGCAGCAGCAGGGTCAGTTTGCTGGGTATTCCAAGCCCACACACATTGGAAGGTGAACTGCATCATGCCATGCTCTGTATAACCTTCTGCAGAGAAAGGTGACACATACTGTAAATACTGCAATATTAGTGACTCTAAAGGTAGAGTGACTCCATTTCTCTAGACAGATACAGAAGATTTTAAAGCAGTCAGTGTTTGTGAACACTGCATTTCTTAAAAGGCGCTTTGCTAATTTTTCCTTTGTAACCCCTAGTCATATGACTAGTTTATCTAGTCATACCAAGACTGAAATTATTATGGACAACTGCATGAAACTTTTTTGCACAGAAAAGGTACACAATAGCTATTGTACAAGGTAGTAACTTAAAATGCAACTACTTAGTACATTTCTCTGCACTAAGCATTAGCCAGTCATCCTTAAGCAGAAGAATAGGTAGAATACCTTCATGTTTTGGTGAAAGGTTTGTTTCATTTGTCCCATTGTACCGTTCTTCTGTATTTCCACAGGGAACGCTACCTGTCTGATACCCTGGAAGCCCCATATTATCCCTGCTTTTTGTATTTACGCATAAGTGTTACCTGTCTTCATTTTAATAACAAGCTGGCAGAAAAAGATAATTATTCCTGCACAATTTGTGGCTTTTTTTTTCTTTCAACATATGAAAGCACATAGTAGGGCTTATAAAACTCTCTTGATTTGTTGTAGGCAATCAGACTTTTGATGGTGCACTTGACTATCAGAACAAATGACTTCTTTACCATGAGCTCCATTCCAAATAATGAATGTAATGTTAGTGGGCTTAGTGAAGCAGTGTGTTATATTACAGTGACTGCAAAGCATGAAAACCTACTGTGTCTTTCTGTCATAAAAAGGCCCTGCCTGGGCTGTAGATCCTGTGAAGAATTTGTAGAGATACTTGAAAGGATAAAACACTGTATAAATTCCTAAAGTTCAAAGAGAAAATAGCACTCAGGATAAAAAAAGGGAGCTTAGCCCAGCAGCAGCTTAACCATATATGACAGATCTAGTGCTAAGTCCTGCACCATCAATGCAAATGCTTCTGGAGTTCACCAAGTAGCCAAATGGAAAGACTAGAAGAAAGGCTTTGAGGATACTGACCTGGGGAGAGGGACAGAAATAAAAGGCACGTGCTTCTGATAAATGACTCTTATTCTCTGGGCAGAGTGTGAACAGGAAAGGTTTAAGACATGCACAGCTAGATTTGTGTTGCATTTCCTGTGAAAACTACTTTTAAAGGCATTAATGTGTGTTTGTCTGTATTTCTGTGCAAGTATTATGCCATAAACAAAATTGGGAAGTATGAAAGTTGGGCATCCTGTTAGAATAAGATAGAGAATGGTCACACTTGGCCTAAACAATGTTTTTGAGTGCTGAAAGTTAAAAAAAATCATTAGTTATGCCCTCCTTTGATTGCCATATCATGGCATGAACATTTGATCAAACCTGATCACATTTAGGCCGTGAGGGTAATCAAAAATGCAGTAAGAAGGCTGGTTTAGAGGTCACTCTTCTTCTAGATATTTGCCTTTGACCTTCAATACATTTGCTGGCCCAGCTGTTTCCCCATCTTGCCAGCTCCACACAGAAACACCCCACTCTGGCCTCCCTCCTTCCCCCTGCAGCTGCTCTTGTGTGCTCTTGTCCTCTAAAAGTCCAAGGATCCTTTCCTGTCCTGCCAGTGGCACCTGGACTGAAGCTGCTCCGTCTTAACCACTGCTGCACACTGGCTGTAGATAGCCTATGAACATGCAAATCATCTCAGTAATGAATTGCAACAACACAAACCCTGGTGGCTTTGGCAGGTTGCTGTTGCCGTAGACATGCAGGGACAGCTTGTAGGAGTGTCCGAGGAAAGGAATGACACAACAGCATTTTGGCAGCTGTGCTGGTACCAGGTGCTGTTTCAGACCTTTTACCCAGTGCTCGCAGTCTTGTTTCAAGTAGTGAGAACCTTTGGAAGGTGGGAAGTGATGTTGGATCTGGAAGACCTTAATGTTAAATGAAATGAAATGGACACGTTTCATGCTAAATGCTGTGCTAGGAAAGTAGGTGTGAGGTTGTAGTCCCTGCTGTGAGAAGAGCATGCTTGTTACAGGCCATATTGTGGCTTTCTGGCCCTTGCTGGTGACCACAGGGGTAGAAGTGGTTTATATTGCTTTTGTTTATTCATAGGAAAAGGAAGAAAGATGGAGCTGCATTTCTGTTCTGAGATTAAAGTATAGGCTAAAGGTCTTTTTTGCCCAAGGACCTGGGGTTTTTTTTAGGAGACTGCAGCAGTGTATTCTAGGCAGTCATAGGAGCTTTAATGACAGCTGTTTTGCTTGAAAGCCTGTATCTGTCAGTGTCTGTAACATGGTTTGATGTAATCCTTTGGATTTCCTCATGTTTAAAAGAGCTGCAGAGTCTTCTTTGCCTACCAAAACACATTTAACAGTTGAAATTTTAGCAGTGAATATTTCTAAAACCTGCCATTTTTCACATACTGTGTTTGATGATCCTACCATTTGTATATTTTTAATACATCTCTCGCCTTAATCTGAATATCCAGTTAAGGATATGGCGGAAGGAAATAGGGGTGTTTGGAAGAAAAAGAAACAGAAATAAAGTAATGCTAGCAGAAACCTTAGTAGTCCCGTATGTCCATGCCATTTGCTGCTCAAAACCAAGGAAAAAGATTGAAAAACAAAATTGTCTTTCAGAGCAGACCTTATGCCTGTGAGTCAATGTCATCTTACTACTCAGGTGTCGAGAAGGTTTGTCCTTGAAACCCAGATTTCCCTCACATACACTGACGTGTTTTGGAAGACCTTGAAATTACACAACGGAAGGAGAGCTGGAAGCTGCTGCCAGAACTACAAACGGTCGTGGTTATCCCATGAACCTTTCATTCTGTGATTCTGGTGCTGCAGGTGGGAACTGTGGGGCTGCAGGCAGGTAGTTGGCACCACTGGGGTAGCTGCCCCTTTGGCCAGGTGGGGAAGTGCAGGTGTACCACTGAGGGCAGAATGCAGATGTTATCCTTCCTTTGAACATCAGCAGCTGGGAGCTGTGGCTCACCTCCCTTTTTTTTCCCCCCCAAAATGCTGCACGTTTTCTCTAGCAGGAATGCTTGAGAGGGGATGGTATGGACTGATGTGGTGGGTTCTGTGGCTGCCTCCTCACTCAGAATGCAGAGGAGAAGGGGATATAGCACCTGACCTTAGCACTCCTGAGTTGGCTATTCAGAAACCAACCAGGGTGCTTGAATTTACTGCTTTTTTTTTCCCAAGAGAGTCTCTATGGCCTCTGCTTAAGAGAGAGAAAAAGTGATGTTGTCCCATTGGTATTATAATTTACATCCCAGTTTGTTGAAACCAACATGCCAAGCTACAAAGAAACTTGTTTCATCAGATCCAGTTACCCAATATTATCAGCATCTAGCTGGATGGCTCTCAAGGGGCTTTGGGATGGGGGGAATGGGTGTTTGGTTTTTCCTTTCCTTGCTTTTCTTTGTTTTAACTTCTTTCTGTTGAAATGGCAGCAAAGCTTGCATGTTGTAGTTAGTTCTGCACTCATCTATTTCCATTTATGGAGTGCAAGATACTGGGACAGTCTACATATTTCCAGTGGTCTTCAAACACAGTAATCAAGAACAATGTGTTACTTTGTTTGCAAAACCCCAAACCAAAAGGTTATCACTTCCTTGTCTCTGACAGTCTTACAGCAGTGGAACTTCCTGGACCTCTTGCTGTCTGCGTGACTAAGTCCAAAGAATCCCTTCTTTCATTAAAAATATATTTGCTCTTTATGCTTTACCTCAAATTGTATTATACTTGTATTTGGAAAGAGCACATCAGCAATTGGAACATAATTTAGGAAAAGTTTTTTAATGGTGTTAGAGTGTTTAAATTGAAGCTCAGCACACACTCATACACAGTCCTTGAATTATCAAAACATTTGTTAGTGTTTGTTATGTGAGCAGTGTGGCTGGAAGCTCAGACCTTGAAAAGGCCTTTACTATTTTTTTCACAGTTTATTTTTCAGAGTTTTTTCTTTTTGTTTCCTTTTATTTTTGTTTTTAAAGAAGACGATCCTCTCCTACCTTGCAAGAGCTGAGTGATGTGACTTTGTTTTGGAAAGTGGCAGCACCCACTTGCATACTGTTCAATGTCATTAGATATTAAGGTGTTTAGCTGAATTTTGAAGTGCAAGGTTCTGCTCTGTGTTGTCCATGCATCTGTATTAACTGTCTTCTTAACTCTTATGTTCTCCTACTTGGCAAGTATTCCTAGCAGCAACTCCCACAGTAGTTCCTTCTAAAACTTCAGCATTTGTAACTGTACTGTTATCATTGGGTTATTTAATATTCTATATTTAAACATGGAACAGTTATCAAGAAATGTAGCAAAAACCCTATCCTAGTTCCTAAGCCTTTTAAGCAAAATACAAAGCAGTATAGCTAATTTGTGCCTTCTCATATAAAAGGAGAGTGTAACACACAATCTAGGCAGTAAATCCTTAGCTCCAGAAATTCATACAGCTCCAGCAAAGTCACTCTTGAGGGAATCTGCTATGACTGTTCCCTCTGTGTTTCCTGTGAAGCATCCAGTGCATACACTGGGGCGGGATCAAACTACAGCTGCACCAGAGAAGGGAAATAGGTGCCTGAATATATACAAACATGCATGTCTGCAAAGGTGAGGTAACAGGATTTCTTAGCATAGTGAGTTGGTGAGGGAGGAGCCAGTAGTAATGCAAACAACAACGGAAGAGGTAAGGAATAAACAACAGGCTTATTGGAATTACTTGTAGAGTGTTTCACAAAAACACAACTGCAAAGAGTAAGTCAACGTCCTAAGAATATGGATTGCAGTGGTCAGAGTCCCTTTCAAATGGTGTGGAGTCCTTACCTTCCTTTATCTCAGAGAGACTTGTTGTAGTAGGGGGGGATGTTTTGAAATCCAAGAAATGTTCTTTTTCTCAGTGACCTGAGGATGAACACATTTCCCATTTGTAACTGGAGTATATTAAGTCAGCTCGTAAGTCAGCCAGTGTCTCAGTGTGGGGCTTTTAAGTTTCAAAGACATGGGAGTTCATCCATTTTTTTATTTACTAGCCATACAAATTTGTCTTTTTTGTATTTAACTACTGCATTCCCAGATAATACTGGTCACTGCTAAAAGTAATGATTTGGTTTTGTCAGACTTAAATATATTTAATAACACTGTCAAATAACAAATGTTTCTATTTCTGTCAGTACACCTCCTTTTTAACTCTTGCAGCACAAATAGGAAGAAATGGTATCATGAAGACTTTGGGAGCTGATATTAGAGCTGACTTTCTGTGGGAATTTCTGTGTGCAATCCCAGGTGGTTTAGCATGACTGAGATGCCAAGTTAGCGCCTGGGTGCAGAGGGAAGGCTTCAAGGCCGAATGATAAGAAGTTATGTCCTTCCATGTTTTGTACACTTATTTCCTCTTTTTTTCCTATCTGAGCACTTCAGATGATTAACCAGCAGACACTTTTTCGTGTTTGTTTTTCAAGTGGTCTTGAACTGACAAGACAAGAAATCCTTAGACCAAAGGACAGTATTTTTGAGAAGGTTGCAAATGTCTGAATGTAGAGACGCAGAATATATTTACCTCAGCTGTGATTTTACTGCAATAATAAGAGTTTTTTTGCTTTGCTGCATACACCAGGACTTTAAGATTATGCTAGCTTATGCTGAGCTAAATCCAGATACGGGATTTGGTTGTAAAATGTACAAGGAGAGGTTTGTGTCTGCAAAAAGTCCCTACAATCCCCTTTCCGTGAGAGGATATTAGCGGGTTGAAAGGAATCCATTGCACAGTGCTTCCATGCAATCCCAGCTGAATTAACTGTGACCTTGCTTTTCACACCCCTGCAAGGCTCCTGAGGAGCCGGGGGGTAACTTCACTGGGCTTCTTCCAGATGGCAGTGTTCTTTCCCTGCGGGTGTTTTGGTGTTGCTGAAGCTTGTGTTGACCAGAAGTATGTGAACGTGTCAGTGAGTGATGCTCTCCTCTGCTTTGTGCTTTGAGTGATGCTCTCCACGAGCAGGGAGTGCAGGAGAGGCACCTACTGAGCCTGGACAGCCCACACCAAAGGTCTCCCACCCCATATTCTGAGTGTTCCTGTGCAAACCCTTGTGCTCCCCCTCAGTAGGAGCATCCACAATGGCTGGAGCTTAACTACTATCATTTGGTGATTCATTTGCAGTGCTTATTTTCTAAAAATTGCATAGCCTGTTCTCAAAAGCAAGGCGAAGGAAAAAAAGCAGCTGTTTTGAAAAGAGAGGAAGAAAAACTCGCACATACAAAACATAGAGCTTTAAAGAACCAAACCCACATTGTTAGGGGAGGGGAAAACCCCCAAAATTTGCCATGTCTTATCTCTGAAAATGATCAGAAATAGATTTTTGAACTACTATTCATATTTTAGACAATTAACAGCTATACCGGTGAGTCTAATAACACACAGATTTAAAATCAGTTCTGACTTACATTCCTTACTTTTGTGGGTTTTCACATAGAATAAACCATTAGTTTTTCCCCCTTCTAAAAAGATGTGGTTTAATATTCAGTACTAGTGAATTTTAGACATGTGATACTGAAATAAACACTGCTTTGTAAGTGGTCTAAGAAGCATCAGAAGAGACCAGTCGAACTTCTGTCACTGAATACAAAGAACAACTTCATTGTGCCTCTCTTTATTCTAGCACAGCTTATATAGAATTTGATTAAAAAAGCAGAAAATTGACATGACTGAAAAAAAGAAAGAAAAAGTTAATCTTCAGTGCTATGGAATGTTTTGCTAAAAGCTTTTGCTTTCTGCGTAAATTGATCAACAAAAAACTGTAGCCAAACCCAGTACTTCCCATTCAGATATTTAAAAATGTTTCATTTAAAAGTTATCAATCCAAAGTTGCCAAACTCATTGTTTTCTTTACCTCAGTCTGAACTTGTTTATTTTTTCCTTCCTGAGCCACTGCAGCACTTCATTCTTTCTGTCTCCTACTGTGTCAGGTTTCCCAGCCTGAAGATACTTTCTTTCTTGGCATGTCATCACTATGCAGCTTCTGTGCCCAGTGGGGAGGTTGTATTTTGCTGTCCAAAAGCAGCTCCAATAGTCCAGTCTACAAGACACCAAAATTAGAAATCCGTTGAGATCCTCCAGCAGCTCAGAGACACAGCTTATCCCAAAACAAAAACACTCAGCCTGTTTTGAAAGTGATGCATTTTCTCTGCATGAATTAAACTTGGCTTTTAATGAAGTACTTCATTTGATTTTGCTGATGGAAGATTTCAGTTTTCAGCTCAAGTCAAAGCACTTCCGTGCTAAAATTTCTGCTGCTTGGTTTTGTTCTCCTGACCAAGTCTCTTCCAAGACCCTCAGTCTTCATTTGCATGGGTTCTAACTGGGAAATACCCTTGTTGTAAATGTTTCTGTTCTTCTGAGATGCATTCCCTGTTCTTACAAGCAGGGAGCTATGGAACCAGTATTCTTTCTCAAAGTGGAAGAAACATGTCAAGGTCAGATGATAAATTTCCTTGCAGACTAATAAGTGGATTTATGTTGAAGGTCCTGACCAACTTGAAGCCCAGTGAAACAAAAATTCCTGCCTGTGTGTGTATTTAAGGAATAAGCCACAGATGAGTCATGAATGCAGCATTACTAATGACCCTACCCACACCACAGCTGCTGAACCTTTCTGCAAGGCAGGATGAGCTGCAGACCTCCCCCGGATGCCAAGAACACCTCATCAGTATCTCTGGGTCTAATGGTCTCTGACAGGCTTTCAATGCTGGCCTCCACCTTCTAGCTGAAGAGACTGTGTACAATCCTGGAAAAAAAAAATCTGTTCCCTGCCCCATGGATGATGTGACCCATCCACATCCTTCCCTTGGCCTCACCTCCTGGGTGATGGAATCTCCCAGCCCTCCAGTAATCCTTGTAGCTCAGAATTTACCTTTAAGTCATGAAGCTGCAATAGAGTATCGCTGAAGGAGTGAGTGAACGCATGCAAATACATGTAAACAGGAAAGAATGTGGTAATTGGTGCAATCTTAATATTCTGCCTATATGTCTATTAGCATTATCTTTGATGGACTGGCTTTCCTTTGACATACTTTTTAAAATTACCTCTCTTAAGGCATTTCTTGAAAGTAAGGTAGGAATAGTTCAATGTTGTTTTAGAATAGGCTAAAATCCTTTTGTGGTTCTTCTCGTTAAACAAGCAATTTTTCTTCTAGGGCAGCACAAAATGTGAGTTGAAAGTAGGATGAGAGCAATTAAGATCCTAGAAGGGGTGTGTATAAATCTAGGATTAAAGAAAGCTGCAAAGCAAAATTTCAGCTGAAGAAGAAAAAACTGATAAATATATTGAAAGCTTTTGATGGCCACAAAGTGTGTAGAAGGGCAGCTCATTTAATTTCAGATTTTGTTTTAACTGTCAGTTTACTGCAACTGAAGGTTTTGTTTTCATTCTAAAGAACATTTTGGAGAATGGTATTTCTTTTGCTCCCAAATGTGATTGGCAAAATAAATTTAAACAATTTGCCACATGAATGTGATTCCTCTCTGTTTTCATTAAATCTAGATTTAATAGATTTTTTTCCTCTTTAGAATGAGATCTATCATTCTTTTTTCTCCTTTCTAATTGCTTTTCTGGCTACTGTTGTGTCTTCTTTTATTAAAACCAAGCCATTTTCATGAGGATTTTGCTGTTTCCTGGTTTGGAAGCCTGTATATGAGAGCTTCTGCCTTTTTAAGCCCTGTGCTGTCTCACAGTGGGGCCAGGAGAAAAGCTTGCAGTTGGATTGCTCTCACTCTCTCACTGCTAGAAGCTGCTCATCTCCCTGGATGGGAGGTACCTGAAGCTTTTGGAGAGTTGCTTCTCAGGGATTCTTTAGATGCTTGACCTTATGGGTGCTTCTTAGAGCTGCTCAGTCTGCTGCTGTATACTTGGAAAAGTGAGAGGGTTTTTTTATGAAACTCAGTTGTTTGGATAAAATGGTGCTTTGTTGCCTTGCTGCCATGTAAATGAACAGTTTCTGGGAGAGTTTTAGTGGTGAATTGGAAGTATGAATTCAGAAACTTTGGGCTTCAGGCTCTTGCTGGTTCTCCACAAGGGAGATGGAGTTCTGCAGACCTGTTTCAACACTACCGACCTCAGAATGCGGGCTCTTTTTTGAGCCAGTACAATGATTTCAGGGTGATTTGTGTTGATATTATTCTCCATTTTATTTTGAAAACAAAGTTAATATTAAAACCTTCTTTTTTTTAAATTTGGAATCAGATCAGGCTCCAAACAAGCTCATGTGAAACATTTCAGTAGTGCTATACCGTAGACGTGTTTGATGTCTAGGGCTTAATAAAGTAATTTTGTGTGATTTTATTCCTTTCTTTCTAGCTTGTGTATCTGAAAATGGGAATCATGTTGGTTTTCAGGCAGTGTTGGTTGTTCAGTGAGCATCCAAAATCAAAAAGTAATAACTGTATTTTAGAAAATAAGTGCAAAATCACTGCTAGCTCCTCCTTGTGAGTTATGTTGTGAATGGGATGGTTTGTGTCGCAGAGAGTTACGGTGTGTGTTTGAAAATTTCATTCAAGGAAGAAGAGCTGAAAACAGGTTCATTCAGCTGACAAGCTGGATTTCATTCTGCCTTTATATTTTGTTCCCACGGCAGGAAGAGGTATTTCTGATTAATCATGTTCTTCAATATTTGACAAAATATAAATCTGCTGTGACTTCCAGACTTTGCTGAGGATGGATTAGAAGTCAAGGAACAAGAAGAACTACCATGCATGGTGGGAGTAGTGTGGAGAATTTTAGTGCAAACTTGACCCTCTATCATTACCAATCTATCAGCATTCACAAACATGAATTAAAAATATAACAGATACATTGACAGGTGTTCTAGTAGAGGCTTTCAATTTTCAAATAAGGTTTTTTAATTCCTTTTGGAAATACTTTTAAGAATTTATAGTTATCATTATCCTTTCAGCTATAATTTATTACAATAATTAGAGTTCTGGACATAGATATTCAAGAACAGATGTGAATAGGACAAGCAATCTATGGCAGCAATGAGCTGTGCTCTCCTACACAGTGGAGTTTCTTGCTGTAGGCAGTTCAGTGCGTGTGTCTATCCTCACTGGCTCAAATCCTGGAATAAACACCTTGATCTTTTTGGGCAGATAAAGTGGAGCTGAGAAATGTTTTCTGAGACCTTTCAGATGGAAATCTAATACTAAATTGTTTCTGCTGCGCTTCATTAGAGGTGCTTGCGACTGGATTGCTATTGATTGCCTTTTGAATGTGATTCTGCATTTTAAAAAGTTGCAAGAGAAAAATGACAGTGATAGATGTGTACCTTAATATCCCTCTGTCAGATGTGAAGGAAGCTGCAGTTCATCAATGACCTGTTAACGGCAGAAAAGCCAATGACAATTCACAACCTGAAGGCTCTGATCCTAAAACCACTCGAGAGTTGTGTGTCTTTATTAATGTAAGCAACTGCACTGAACATCTGGGATTATTCACGTCGATAAAGCAACGGGAGTTTGAATGATCCTGGAAGCAGTACCTTGGAAGCTGTTCATGTAAGAAAAAGCTATGATCAGATAATCAAAGTCAGAAATGTAAGTATAAGAAGGATATCAGTGCTTCTGACTCTTAACAGTTTCCCTATGCTTTCCAGCTCACAGTAGCAAAATATGCAAGGTTAATAATGTAGAAGTAATACACTTTGCGGTGTTAATCACTAGAACTTGCTTTGTCCCTTTAGTGACAGCTCATGTCTGAAGGCTGTCTGAGGTCAGTGGGTTATGCCACTGAAGTCAGACTGAGACTTGACTTGTTTTCACCCATTCTGTGCTGCTGCTTTGCTTTGTGCAGGCCTTTCTTATTTTAGAGAAACGTTGTTGATACATGTGACACTTCCTTATCTTCTTTAGTGTGATAATGACATCAGACAGTTACAGGAAATGCTGAGGGATCTTCAGGTCCTGCTATGGCAAAGGAATTAAAAGAGTATTTAGATCTCATAGGAATATTGTCACAGATCCCCTCCCTTCCCAGATTCTTCAAGCGACTCTAAACCGACCATTTGCAACAGGTACTCCCCATCTTGCACATGTGAAGTTGTCCTGGTGTGCTTGTGTGTGCAGCAGAAGTCCACAGTTCACCTGAAGGGGGGCCTTTAAGGACTGCAGCAGCTCCTTATCTCACTCAGCTCTTCATCTTCATCTTCCTCTTCACCCAGCCTAACCCCATCCTGCTTTTCCCCTCATTTTCCCTTCAGGACCGCCCCATGGATTTGGTCACCCTCCCAGTATCCCAAGGTCTTGGTTCCCTGTGCTGTAAGTAGACAACAAAGCACTCTCTTCAACAGTGCCAATCAGCCATAACTTTCCTTCTGAGATGAAAGTTATTCAGAGAGTTTAGAAGCACTTGGGGTGACAGGACATTAAGAAATGTGTTTTGGTTTTTTGTGCCTTTCCAGATTTTTCTGTTTCATTTTGCCTCCTGTCTTCCTTTATATTAGCTTTACCCCTTCTCCATTCATAGTAGTTAAAAAAGAAGAAACACAAAGTATGTTTTGAAGGGAAATATTTTGAAAAGTGGAAAAAAAATGAACAATTCATACAGCTTTCACTGAAAATATAAGTATTATCAGACAGTAATGTTTATAGTTTCATTGGCTGTGCTATGCACATGTTAGAAATGGTCCTTCAACTGACTGTCTCCCAAGACATGTAGTTGCATCAAACCTCAATTCTCTAGTCCACGACTTTCTGTTCTAATTAGATGAAGGAATTCAATTGACTCTGGCCAGTGCCCTAAGTGAGAAGTGATTGTCTTATGGGACTAGAAGTGTTTGCTTTAGAAATCTAGATTGCTGTTTGCATTGCAGTGGACTTCTATCAAAGCCTTATGTGGGTAAATATCTTTGGTGTAATACTGATTTTTGTGTTATTTCAGTTTTCCTGTGCTACTGTGAGAATGCAAGAAGGAAAAGACTATTATTTGGTTACTGTATGCTGGTATGTGTTTTCTTGTGATAAAGAAAACCAGAATCTTGTACTTTATGCTATATTGCATCCACACTATTACCACTGTGTCATCTAAGCTGATTCCAATACCAAACCTGAATGTGTCATTTTCTGATCATTAAGTTGTTTGAACAGTGACACACATGCACAGCCACTCAAGGTGACTGGAAAATTATATTTCAGACAGCTTAGACTCATTGGGAAGAGACTGCGAAGGCAAAGTAACCTGCCAGCAAAGGAAGCAGATTGTGTCCAAAGTGCAGTAAGTAGCACTTGTTGCTCCTTCTCCTAATTGTTAAGCTACTTTCCATCCAGACAACATGTGTGATAGACCATTCTCAGCCTGCTCCAATGACAGGATCTTTGAATAAACGTGGAGGTTGTTGATTTGTTTGTTTAATGAGTTTTCTTCTTTTTTTCAAAAATGGTGAAATACAAGATTTAAAAATATTTGAACATTTTCTCCCTACTCTTCCTAATTCCTAAACAATTTGTCAAAAATTACTCCTTTGTTCTCTGATGCATTGTTTGCAAATTTGTAGTTGGAGATGATCATTTAAAAAGCAGAACAGGCATCGTAGTAAGTTTCACTTTCTGTGATCCTTAATAAAAAGTGCTTAACAGTACCCTTTTTTAACGGACAGTCTCACTTTTTAAAAAAAAATTAAGGCACATCATGTTCATATTTATTCAAGATACAGTCCTATATATAGCTTAAACTGTTACTTTGGCCTTTTTTTGGTTTGCAGACCACTGCTGCAGTGGTGAATGTTTAACCCCCAGTCTGTGCTCTGAGCAGCATGTCACTGTCATGGCACAACCCTTGTAAGGGCTCGAGTGGCAACAAAGCACGTGGGTCAAACAGCATGGCCTGGAAAGATTAGTTCAAATAACACTTGTCTGTCTACAGTACTTGAGAAAATATTGGAAAACAGAAGAATCAAATAAAAAGCCTGTGTTTCATTCTTTCTCTCAACTTCGATCAGGAAATATTGAACTCATACTCAACAGATCAAATGTTGTCTTAAATATGCCTTCAAACAGAGAATTAATTGAACCCAAGTAAAACATGGTGTGACCTGAGACCAAAAATTCTTACCTCTGGTTACATGTAAAACACTGAGGTCATAAAGTAGCTCCACTAGCTATTAGCTGAGAAAGTTCTGTCCCAGCAAAATGAGTGTGCATGCAATAATGAAACTGGCATTGCTTTTGTTGTTTGGGGGACAGAGGGTGGTAAGTAAAGCATGCTTTGTGAAGTCTCCGTAGAATTTAGGCAGATAGTCTAATAATGTGTATTTGTGGTTTATGGTATTTGAAGAATTGGATCCTCCAACCAGTACCAGCAAGTACTGTGTGAGAGCTACCAGTTTGCATTATCATCTGTATATAGAAACCCCAGCTTCTGTACAAGCCACCACTGCACTTGTATGATTCATAGCTGTTAGAAAGAAAGACTTATTAGTCACCTACTTCATTCCCCTTCCTGTATGGAATTATTCTTTATTGTGCTGTACATTTGCTACTTTTTTGTCAGTCTAATTTTAAATTATCGAAGTAATGGAGCTCCCACTGCTTCCCTTAAGAAAATGTTCCAGAGCATTAACAGATCTGCTGTTAAGAAAGATACTAATTTCCTGATATTATTTTTTCTTTTATTAGCTTTATTTCATTTCTCTAATTACTGTCTTCTGTGCACTTTCCCGTGCTCTCACTTTGAAACTTAAGCCTTGCACCCTGCAAATGTGTTTTATTTTTAGCTACTGTACACATATATAAACAGGTAAAACTTAACCTATACAGGCCTGTGTTTGGTAGGAATAAGGCAATAAAACTGCTGAAATTGGTTCATTTTAGAGCAACACATCTTTGCAAGAGCTCCAGAAGTAATTACAAAGAACAGCTAAAAGCTTAATGTGAGCTGAAAGTTGATTTCCTAGGCCACTTTGTAAAAATAATGGTTGCACTTACCTGAATTAAGTAGACAGAGTTAAAGTAAAACCTTATGTAGACATCGATTTTGATTTCAGTTTTGTAGTTTATCTAGAGGATTGGTAGGATACTTCATGTGGTTGAAGAATTTCCAGTTTCCCAATGGAACTTGCAGTCCCATGTGAGCCTCCCCAAGCTGTTTCAGCACAAACTTTAAACCAAAGACAGTGTTGGCTTGTGCTGCCTTGCAATTCTGTCCTGAAATGGATGAAGAGCACTCATCACAAGTGTGTGGTACAAGATGGTGGTTTAAGGTATGCTTTTCTGCTTTGCATTCCCGTGATCTTTGTTACCTCAGATAAGAGACAACAGCTTAGCTCAAGTTGTGTCAGAACTCATCAGACACTCATTCACCTGACTACACTTTAAACCTATTTTCAGTGGGTATCAGTTTAATGAAAAAAAAATTCTTAAGTGGAAATAACTCAAAACAGGTTTGTGTTGCTGGATTCTGCTGGATTCAGGAATAAAATCTGGCTTAAATGTGCGGCTGGCTTTACTGTACCTTCCTCTAAGTACATGTGCTAAGTGGCTCTACTCAACAGAATGCTGCACAAGTCTTGTATCCACACTTCTGCTCTGAAATTTGCCATCATTAATTTCCTTGCAAACTTTAGCTCACGTGCACAGCTTTCAGACAGTTTGCATACTTCCAGCATCCATCTCTTTTCACTCTCTCTTGGACTTGGGCTCTGTTGCACTGACCTTGTCCTAACTGCCGGCCCTTTCTCCTGAGTTTCTTATATAATTCCAGTTCACAAAGCTCCATCTCCTGCTTGGGACAAAGTTTCAGCCATGATATCTTACCCTGGATGCCAGCTGGTATAGCAGGTTAGAGAGCTTGTTCTAAAATGTTGAGTTTGTAAGTTTTATTAAGGACCTGTCATTTCCAGGAAGTGTCAATGCTTTATATGATAGTATTTCCCCAGGAAATGCTTACAGTAGAACTCAAGGATTTTGAAAAAGAAGTGTTTTCTGTAAATGAGGGCAAGAGCATAAATAGAACTTGATTTTTTACAGAACACGTTCTGTAGTCGTGGGTACGGAGAATGAAATAAATACCTACAATGCAGAGAGTAAGATGGCAAACACAGCTCTGCTCTTTGCTTAACAGTATGTCTCACTTCTTGGAATATTTACATCTCAAATGGCTGGCTTATCAGGCCTTTGAAGCCAGTGAGAAGACTGCAAATGACATCTCCTGTTGTTTTGGTGTATGCAGTGTTCCTGTCTAAATATCCAGGAAGACATGAGGGCAACAAGACAAAAGATAATCATACAGATAATACAGTTAATAAAATAAACTGGCCATCCTGATTTCTGTCTTTGCCAGAGTACTTGCAGGTAATTGAAGGGAGACACTGTGTTCTGAGATAGCAAATCCTAGTTTACTTTCATAGCTCCTTTTCAAGAGCCAGTGTGTGATTTTATTCTGTAAAATGGAGTAAAATGAAAATCAAAACGAAATCAGTCTTTTGGGATTTGCCCCAATATTTTCTCAAATTGACATTGCTAAGGTTACTGTGGATATATTACAAGAACTGCTGTCAAATGTTGAATGTTTGAACGGGTTTTTCCATACCTTAGCTGCTCAGGCTGTCTTTACCTAGAATATGGTCTTATTGCCACTGAGTGATGAATCTGTTCCTTTTGTTAACTCAAACTGTTATTTAAAAGGTAATTTTTCTTTTTAAATTATAATTGAATCTTCAGACTTTATCTGATAAAGCTGACTGCAAGATGCATGAACCAGTGTTAGGATTATTTTATGTAGTATAACTGACCATGCATAAAATTCATGTAGTAAATTAAGAACTAACAAATAAATCCTTTGTCTCCTTTATTCTCACTGAAGTTTAGGTGAGCAGAACATATGTAAATTCTTATATTTAGGAGTCCTATCAGGATCCATGTTGTAAAGATAAAAATACTGACTGGGTGTTTTGGGAGTATTTAGTTCTACCTTACTGTTGTCTCACTCAGATCTGTAGATTTCTTGCCAAGAGATAGGTCCAGGCTGAAAATACTGGTAGGAAGTAGCTGCTCTGCATGAAAAGCAAATATTAGTACAGAGAAATAGCACAATCTAATAGTTTGCTGAGATGAACATCACTTTTGAGATTGTATCAACTGAGGCAAGAAGCAGGAACTGGCTTTGCAAATCAGAATGGAAGCCTTACTGTAAAAAGTAGCATAGCAGAGAGTAGGCTTGGAATACTGCTCTTCTCAGAGTTTACATTCAACTTCAGTCCTACTGTTTACTACTACATTTGTGGTATATTGTGTCTTTTGCTGTGCAGGTTTAATGATCTATAAAAAGCCTTTATATGAATTTGTCTTTGGATGTCTGCTCTAAAATGGTGACTTTGCATATTATATGATGAACTCTACATTATGTTGACAGATGAATAATTCAGTAGCTCTGAGAAAACAGTAAAACATCAACAAAAGCAGAAGAAATGTCTACAAGACTGTGGAGAGCTGAGATTTCTAACCAGGAGACATAGCTGTTGTGTTCTGATGTCATGTCTTGATCCTCAGATAGATCCCATGGTGAAGTTGGGTAATAAAAATTTGTGACCTCAATGCAGTAAGGAATTAAGATACAGGACAATGACATCACTGGAGGTATGAGGGAAAGAGTCAAATTGGGAAGAGCAGTTGTGAATACATATTTATCTATAATTTAAAATACAAAATGGTTCAGGAAGAAAATTGCTTATAAAGTAATTTGCTCTCTTAGTTTGCCCTTGGAAAATTTCTTAAGATATTGCAGAACAGCTCAGTGGAACAATAAAAGCATCTGCCAACCTGGATGTATAGAGAAAAGCAAACTTTTTTTACAAAGGAAGAAATAATTCTATCACATACTAATAAAATGTCATATAATTTCTTTACCTACTCACTTCCTTTCTCTAAACTTCAATGAATTTGAAAACTGTTCTGAACTCTTACTAGGAAGTTGACATGCAAGTTCTTGAGAGTTGTGTGGCAATATATAGACTACACATGCAGAATTTGGGAAGCTATTTTAGTTTGACCATTTGGTTATTTTATGTGCAAACAGCTTTTACAATTAAATGTATGCTGGTACGTCTGTCATGTCATAAATGCAATGACCCTCAACAAAAGAGGTTAATGGCTTTCGTGTCCTAATGCTGTTTGTCCAACAGAGATGTAAAACAGAGCACTAAAGGGTTGAATTTGTAGTGTTCTTTGGCTTCTTCATATTTTTTTAATAAATGACAGCTGAGAAGGTTTTAGGATATAGGTACAAATAAATCTCTAATTGCCATCTTCATTATCTTTTAAGTGAAAAATACTTGTGTTCAAGTGAAAAGGACCTTTTTAAATTATATGAAAAGTATTTTGAGAATAATTTAGGGGTAGGTAAATACTTGTTACTGATGCGGAATTTTAGTAAGCCACAGCAGAACATTATTTAAAAATAACTTTATATTTAGTGATTATGTTATAAGCTTAAATTGCAATAAAGGACATTGAAAATACGGGTCTGTGACTCTCATCACAATATGGTAAAGGCTATTATATAAGAAGACGTGGAATGGGCTAAAGGGAATGCTCCGGGGACCTGGCAATTAACACATTCTGAGCACATAGCTTTCACAATAGCGCTTACTCTGCATGTGGCAGAAGCATTAGGAAAACTCGATTGTTTCACAGAGTTTTTTTCTAGTAACAAAACTCACAGTTACAGAAGTTTAATTTATGTCTGTATTAGATGGAAGAGCTCTAGGCATTTGGACATAAAACTAGAGGAAGCACGTTAAATGGCTTTCCTATCCATAGCATGAAATTTTCAGAGAGGGTCACCATTCCTGCATGACAAAATGTGTGCAGAGCAGTACTTGAGCAGATCACTGACCAAGGGCTAGAAGAGATTTAACACTTTGGATTGGCTCTTCCACCTCTGTTTTCATGGTTGGAGTCAGCAGCTGCTGGGAATGCTGTGCTCAGGACTTGTGGACTGCTGGGTCCTGTGATCCAGCCTCTAGCCTGCTCCCAAATCTTCCTCTATGGCAATCTCTTTGCAGAGGGCAAACATCTCCTCCAAGTTTGAAAGGCTGCAGAGAAGTATCTCTGGGTAGCTTCTCTGTCCTTGATACTCCTTCACACATCTGTTTTCTTCTGTGAAGCCAAGGGCTTTTGTGCTGGAGTTGTGAACCCAGGGATGCATCTCCATTCACCTGTAAGTTCAGTAGTATTGATGGAAATGACACACATACATTCCTTGTAGGATGTAATGAGTGTTCTGTGGAGAAAATCCTTAAATACCAGGGGCCAAATATATCCTTAAGTATAAAGTGTTAAATTTAAATAAGCCAAAACACCAGATTCCCCTACAGGTTGTTTCTATCCCTTATTTTAGCCCCAGTAACATTCATCTTAGATCTGACAGCAGTTTAAGATATGCAGATAAGTATTTTTGTGCATTTTTAAAATCCAGCAGTAAGCAGAGTGTCTAGTATCTTAGGGAGCAACTGAAGAGCTTTGTTAGCTGAGTATTACTTGCATAATGCAGACATCTTTAGTCTCTTGGGTTTTTAAAGCTCAGATTATTGTTTTCAGTTGTCCATGGACCTGATTGATGCCCAATGATTTTGAAAAAATGTAGTTGTATCAAATGGATGTTAGCAGTACAAGCCATGTCCTGCTATTTTGTTAGCCCCTCAGTGTCCCGAGGTGCAGACTTGTAACATCTCATAGGATAGGAAAGGAATGGGCAAACTGTGGATATTGGTACCAATGTCTGCCCCTGGGAAAGTGAAAATTAAAAAGTAGCAACCTGTATTAGGTTTATGGTAAAGCTCCTATAAATTGAGAAGCTTTCGCAACAAAATAGACCCCTGTGCTGCTTGGCTGGCAGGTCTCTCTAGAAGAGCATCACCATGGAAATAGGCTGCCAGAAGGATGGAACAGCAACACACATCATCAGCTCCTCCAACCAAATGGCCTGAGGACCAAGAGTAATACAGACATGGGTTTTGGCACTTACCCCACAGTGACCTCCCTCTCAAAAAAACTTTTCTCAGGCCAGCATCTAGTAGAAGGATCCCAGAGCTGCAACCTCCCTCCCATTACAGGATTTGCTATAGGAGGGAAGGAGCAAGCCTGCAGCCATTATAGTTCTATTTTACTGCCCTGTTAAAAGTGATGCCATACTGCTATTTTTAATTTAATTATTTTGTGAGAGTGGAGGCAATAAAACAAATTGTTTCTATGCTTCATTCACACACCTAATGGGAGAACAGTGCAAGGGAGCTGCAAACTGTAATCTGCATGAGGAACAGCAGCAAGACTTTCCAAATTCACATGCTTGGAGTATGCTGAAAAGCTGTCATGTGCTGAGGAATCCACTTTTCATCCCCTTTCTGGTTGTATCCAAGTATAATTTTTACAACAGTACCTTGCATCCTGAACCCTTTCAGGTTCATTTGTGCTGTCCTGTGGCTTTCATTGTAAGCCAAAGAACACCTGACTATAAGGTGTGTATATACATGACCTTGTAAAAGGCTCTTTGCTGTTTCAGCAGAGGCAGGAGACAAACCACAAGTGAGAGCAAAGATCCTTATCAGGGACTAGAAAAAGAGACCAGGGGCTGGGCAAATTGTCCCCACAGCCATCCAGATAGAAAGCTAAAGGACTAAAGAGCCCCATAAGCAGAGAGCCAAAGAGCTCGAGTTGCAGGGCCACAGGGAATGATGAATAGTGTGAGAGAGATTTACTAAACCAGGCAGAGGGTTGATGGATTTTATTTCCCTCCAGATTCTTGCATTGAGAGTAGAAGGCTGCCTGGGTAATGTGAGACTCTGCTCCAAGAAAAGGAGAATGCAAATTACCAAAAGGCATAAGTGGCAGACTGTTGATAAACCTCCTGGTAGGTAGGCAGGAATTACATATGCTTGCTGTGGAGTGGATGCCTGATACTCAAGATTGTGTGCAAGTGGTATCAGTGAGCCATGTGGGTGCATCCCCTTTGGTGCTTCCTTCATCACACCACTGCTGTTTAAGAGGGAAAACTAAGGGATGGGTGATCTCTTAATGTAAATACACCTAAGACAAGAGATGGGTGATTTCTTAATGTAAATACACTTTTCTACATATTATATTGATGTTTGTTCAGGTAGCTGCTTCATGATTAGTTCTGCCAGCTCTTGGTTTCCATAGGTCTAAGGAAATGACAGTATATTCTCAGATTGACCTCTGTTTATACTAATTAAATACTAGTAAACCTGTCTACATGAAAAACAAATGATAAAATCATTTTTTCCTCAGTTCTGCGTTGGACTTCTCTGCATTCCTAACTATTAAGGCTCCTTTATTTTTTATGTTCTTCTATCTTACAAAAAATTATGTAAGTTTATAGTCCTGCATAATTTAGCTGTGCACTTCTTGCATTGAGCTCAAAGAGAGGAAATCATGACAAATTCTGTAGGAGGAGGATTTCCAGTTATTCAGGACCTGAAATGATGAAATTATATGGAGATTTATATTTTTATTAAGAAAAATGATGGTGTCTCCAGAACATCTCCATTGCATACAAGCTGAAGAAAAATCATTATCAAGGTCGTACCTGAATTTCTTTTAAAAAATTATTACACACAGTTGGTAAATAACATTTAGCACCTTATCACTTAATGGAGGAAAAACCTTTTACAAAGTCCTACCATTCCAGCTGAGCAGGCAGAGGACACCTTCCCGGGGACTGAAGGTAAAGAGCTGTGTTGTGGACAGTGGTCTATTGCTTATCTAGTGCAACTGCAAACAGAGTTGCTTTTTCTACAAATATATGGATTAATTCAGGGAGGGCTCCTGTGTGCTCTGCAATGCCACAGAAAGTCAGGGATAAAGCTAGCAAAGAAAGGAGCCATCAGGCAACTGAGATAACAGAGGGTTATGTGCCCACCTACCTCGTGCCACCGAGGCTTCCAGCTGGCTGTGGCAAAGAGAGAATAGTTTTGTGCTTAGCAACATGCCTGAAGGTAGAACAAAGAGCACGTTTTGTAGGCCTGGATGCAAGGTAGAACTTAAACAGTTCTATCTGCTCAGTTTCATCTCTGAAGCAGTGATGTGGTCATGGAAGTTTGGCAGAGGGGATTGTCATGCCACACACCATATGTCCTCGTTGTCCTTCATGCTTAGGAGTTGCCAAGCTCTTGGAAGAGAGTTATATCTTATCCTGCAAAGTTGGTGGATGGTTCTGTAGAAATTAGGTGTTTCTTACTGTAGCCACGAAGGGCTTGGCATCATCACCCGTTTGAGTCGCTCAGTGCAAGATGTCTCTATGTGGCTTTGAGAGGAAAACACAGTGTTGGTTTTGCCTTGGGTAGGTGAAAGCCCAAAAGTACAAATCAGGATTGTGGGTAAATGTCTTTAAATACAGGGTGCATTCCAATACCCTGTTACATTCACATTTGCCTCCTTCGTGGCTTTGTAGTCTTATTTCAGTAGCTCAGTTCCGTTCCCAGAGGCCTGAAGTGAATAAATCCAAACATGCTCTATTTAGACTTCTACCCCATGGACAGCACACACGATATGGCATTTCAGAGACTGAGGGAAGAGAGCCACATTTGCTCCTGGAGAAAAGAAAGAACTGCAGCAATATAGTGACGTAAGGTTTACCCTGCAGGTTCACCTCGGGTTACAACCGGATCTAATTCAGCATGCTCTTGTCAGTACAGCTTAGTTCAGCTAAACCAAGAAAATACAGTTTAATTCTGCATACAGCTAACTCCCACATAGAGCATCAAAACATTTCCAAGCTAATTTTTTAATACAGGCTCTTTTTTTTTTCCCTTCATTGGAAGAGCTGTTGGGCCTGAATAACATTGGTTTATTTGTCTATTTGGTACTAAATGAAAGTAATTTTATGAGTTTGATTAAAGGGCCATTTCAAGATAGTCGGGAAGATCACACATTTAAAGATGTTCCTACACATCAGATGCTAATGAGGTCACCGAAGAGAACATTATTGTTCTCTCCTCGTCCCCAAAGTGCCTTTTTTCACTGGCAAAAGGTTCTGCCATACAGTCTTAATCTAGAGCATGTTTTGAAATAGCTCTTTCAGCTAGTGAAGTGCTAAATTGCTTCTTTGTTTTCATTTTAGTAGACTGAGAAAAAAAATGGCATAAATTTCACAGCAGTGAGAGTTTTTTTATATCTAAAATAACTTTACAGTTTGACTCTCATATCTGTGTAAGTTTGCAAGTTTAATCAGCCAGAATACCCTGCAACTCCTAGAACTGCAAATGTGCCTGGTGCAGTGGCAGACCCGAAGTCAAGTTTGTGTTGAACACATCAAGCAGCTCAAAGTTGTGAAATAGTGTAACTTGACCCAGATCTAGACCAACGTGGTTTTATATACCAAACCAAGTAGAGTTGATGGATGCTTGCTGCCTTCATCCTCAAGTGCTCCTAGCTACTGGCAGTCAGAGCAAAAAATGGTTTAGAACACAAAGCTTAATGAGTACACTCACAATGCTGTCATCTTTTTCCTTAAACAAGCGTTTTAGACAAATCATTTGACTGAACTTTAGCGTTAACCAAACATTGGTGTGTTGGATCTGGGCCAGTACATTGTTCCTGACAGTGCTCAGGAACTGGCCAGCTGACAGTTCCGGAATAATGTGACAAGAGAGGGATTTTCTTAATCCTTGGGGATTCCCCTTAAGGGTGATGTCTTAATCCCTGACACTTAATCATTGTTTGTGTCAGGAAGTATAAATGTTTGTCCTCTATTGCTTAAAAAAAGCAAGGTGCATTAAGGATTATATTCTTTCTTTTTAAAACAAATGAGTTTCTAATGGGAACATGCAGGTATTCATTAACAAGTTAATGAATATTTTCTTTTATAGTCCTTTCTGGTCTCAATTATATTTTGCTGCAGACAGCTCCACAGGGCAAACTTACATTTTAAATTCCAAAAGGTAGAACAGAATTTTTCTTAATCTCTTTTAAATCTGATTGTCAGTTTTAAACTCCCTGTCTAACTTGCCTTTCATATCTCTTAATTATTTTGTCTTCTGGCTTCAATGTATTCTTTCTCTTTCATTTTGAGAAAATAAATAAGGATGTTTAATTTCCCTTCTTTTTAATATTTATAATTTTTTATACAGCTATCTTGCATCACTCTCTCATTTGACTCTTTTCCAAACAGAAATCAGTCTTTCTGAATATAACTGCCTTTCTGAGGCCCAGAGTGATTTATGTTCATGGAGTCTGAACCCTTTCTGTGGCTGCTCTTTTTGCAGCGCTGGCTGCCTGCAAGCATTCCTCATGCCAGATTTACAGCTTTGTTTGTTTGTTTGTTTGTTTGCTTAGGTGGAGAGTGCTCCCCCCACTCCCTTGAATTTCGAGTGATTTGCTTGACATTGCCAGTGTCATCAGAAGTGGTATGAGCCGAGTTCAAACAGGTGGTACCGTCGGGCTGCTGTCACAGGGGATGAGATCATACATTCATTCTGTCTCCGTGATGGATTTGTCTAACTCTCTCCAACTCGAGCTGACTTTGATCCCATATAATGAAAAGCCTTAAAATAGAAAGTGGAAGGGAACAGAGAGGAACTTTAATTATTTACTGGCTGGGTTGAATTCATACCTTTTGTAAAGAGACTTCTTTTGTTGTTTTTTGGTCTATTCAGTTTTCATTAAGCCAAATTTAAATCTTTATGCTGAGCATTGGTTCAGATTCTAGGGCTGATTAAAGAGGCTTTTGAAGCAAGGTGCATTCTTACTTCAACTCTATTATTTTTTCCATTCACTAAATGGAACAAAAATGTTACTTGAACGATTTTCAGTATTTAGTCCCAGTAGTGCTAGGAGGTCAAAGGTACTCAAAGTTTTAGTTGCTGTGAGCACCTAGAAACATGATACCCACCTTAAAACCACTGAAGGATATGCAGACAAAGCAGATGAGAAGTGTTAGTGAGGAAGTAAATGTGTGAATTCCTAAATTGACAAAACATACCTGTGGCATAGCTGAGACCTGGCCAGGTCTCTCCCACTGCTAGTGTGGTGTTTAACAACAAGCCCTGCCACGCTATTCTCTGGGGTAAATGCCTGAGCAGCATAGGCATGGTGTGGTGGTCTCCTGCCTGCATTTCAGAGTGGTATTCCCAGCTACAAATGTGAGCCCTGCCACTCTGAGCATTTTGCTAGTGTATGTGTCTTTGCCCTTCTCTGGAAACAGCAAAGATGTCATCTCCCTCCTGAGCAGGAGGAGCTAATGCAGGGGCATGAGTACAGCTCCTTTGAGGGCATCTTGCCCTGGCAGGTTGTGCAGGAAGAGGCTGGATGCCATCCCAAACCCATCTCCTTCTCTGGAGGCTGTATGGTGCCTCCTGAGGGCAGAGGAGAGGCTTTAGGTGCACTTCCTTGCATCATTACACTTGGAACTAGCAACAACCTTGCAGTTACCTCTGTAGTCTCCAGCAGAAAGCTTGCTTGATTTACTTTGGAAGCTGCTGTCTTCGTGGTGTGCGTGTCTGTAAAATCTGCATGCTTGAGTTGAGGCTCAAGGAACCCCAGTGCCTATCAATATCACTGCATCCACAGCTCCCTCACAAGAATAGACAGTAATGTGAAAGATAGCGATGGTTCAGAGAAATGTCCTTGCTTTATCCTCACTCTCTCAGTGCCTGTGGATACGTTAGCAGACTACTGTACATAGGGGAAAACATGCCTTTAATAGTTCTGTCTCAGCTGCTGTTAATTTGATTTCCCTCAGGTAGTCAGTGTTGTCACAAAGTCCTGGAGCAAGACTTTTTGTAGCAAGAAGTACAAATAATTTACACTGGAATGTCTGAGTCTCTTGGATAAACCATGTGCTTCTCTGAACAAAGAAAAAAAAACCCTGTACTTTCTTTTATTTGGGGATAAATATGATGAATTCAGTGAGATGGAAGGAGGGTGCTATAAAAAGGAGCAGCTTTGTGGCATCTGACCGTGAGGTTATGACCAGACCTGTGCTTGGTCTCTGTGCCTCACACTTGGTATATTTGTGGCTGTTCATCCTGAAACTTAACAGGACAATGTCAAAATAATCTCTAATTATTACTGGCTTACTATAGATAAAATGTTTTTCATAATCTCAGTTTTCCCTTGGAAGTTGTTTGGTTTGCATTTTCAGCTCCAGTCCAGCTTCTTCTTGCCATATTACTTAGGCAGTTGGAATTAGGTACGTTGTGTCAGTCCTGAGGTCAAACTGCATTTGTTTGCATTTATGAAAATCTGGAGTGCTGCCTTTGGGAAGAATGGGCTTCATTCTGCCCCAAATTGCCATGTCCCATTCTTTTGCTGGAGTCATTCATTTAAGGGTAGAAATTTTCAGCAGGACTCACTACTGCTGCAGCATTCTAATACTACTGTAGTATTGCATGGCTCATATAGCTTCATAAAAAACTAAAATTAAAGAATTTAGAGCAGAATTAGGTCATGAATTTGACCAAGTGCATTTGAAAATGCCATGCTAATTATTCACAACTTTAAAATTACTGCATGGATTTATTCCAAATTTGCTCTATTCCATAGATTCCATTGACATTTAAATATAATTCATTTTATCACCATGCTATATCATAAAGTCCGGTTTCCCGTATTTTCATTAGCTGGTAGATGTTTGTAATATAGGAAGAAATAATACTTGGGGTATGGAGAAAAAAAGTGAATGCAGTCTCTCTGTTAACACTGCCTTTCTGGAAGTCACTGATTATTTTTTTTTTTTAGCCTCATACTGCTATTAGGAAGGGTTGTTTTGTTTCTGGTACAAGTTGTGTAAAGTTCCTGAGATTCTCCAGAAGGTTTAAGATGAGTGCTGAATTTTCAAAGCCCTAACCTTGCACTCCAGCCTTTCATCCCCTCTTTTATTATGGAAAGTGTCCACTTTTCCTGAAGGTGCTGATTCTTCTCATCATTCCTCCCTATTCTGATGAGTGAGCACCTTCTCAGAGAAAAAGTGCTTGAGAGACATTTCTTCCTTTGAAATGGTTTCTTCTCTAGCTTGGATTTCCATAAATTAGTGCTAAGAGGAAAGTGTGGAGTAACTGAAATATTGCTATGAAGATTGCAGAAACCACATAATGTTTGAATGTCTGAGAATATGTATTTTCCTTGGGGTACAAGTTTTCCCTGTGTTCAAATAAATGCTTTCATGGTAGCTGCTGATGTCTTCCATAGGTGGTATCCAGTTCTGCTAAATTCTCAGAAATAAGGGTACAGGGTGGGATTATTGACTGCAGTTTTGTTCAGGTGGTTTTTGGTTAGAAACAAACATTCTCTAGAACAATCAGATCGTTAATTACTGCATGATTAATTGATTTCATTACCATAAGCCACTTTTCCCCTTTCCTTTCTCCTTTTTTTTTTCTTTTCCGGTGCTCCCTGTTGTTTCTATATGGCACTGGTGTGACTCGGTGACTGTTTTCCCCCTTTGCTGGCGGGTGTTGCTTGCCGGCATTCCCTAATGTGGATGTGGAATTTGGCTGCTGCCGCCCAAGGGAGCTTCCTGGCCTTTCCCTGGGGCTGATCCAGACACCCGCCCGAATCCTAACATAAGCGTGATCTAAATGGGTGTGCCAAAGCGAGGTGATCGTGCCAAGGAGAGCCCTTATTGCCCTGCACCGTTCTGGAAGCACCAGGCGGGTGCAGAGCCCAGGCGATTTGCTGTGTCGGGCGCTCAGAGATCCCGCCATGCCGTCTCCTGAGGGTGGTGGTGCTTCCTGCCTCAGCACCGGCGCCTTTCTCTCTTCCCCAAGCCTGCGCTACCTGCAGGCCGCGCTCAAAGCCGCCGTGCCTTATGGCAGCTTTCCGCGCTGACATTTGGGATTTCTCCACAGGATGGGTACAGCAGAGGGAGCAGTAGGACAAGCTTCTCCCAGGCTGTCTCCCTCACCCTGCGTGCTGCGGCCCGGCGCTGCCCCTGGGGCTGACGAGCCCTCCGTCCTCTTGTGTCCCTGCACCCCGAGCCGGGGATCCGCGCTGCCCTGGGGCCCGGACACACAGGGAGGGAAGGAAGGAGGGACAGGGCTGTGTGCCGGGACACCTCCCCCAGCCCTGCAGGGCGCTGGTGCATTTCAGAGAGCAAATCAGGCGCTACTGCCTTTTACATAACTGATCCCATGGGATTCCTGGTGTTGGCCTATATATTAGTGCTCCAGCTCTCGTTAGCAGTTTCGGAGACTTCCAGGTCTCCTTCTATGTTCTTGCTGTGAATTTTTTTCTTTATGGAGGGAAAAAAAATATGTAATTACCTTTCTTCTCCAAGTTTTTCATCTGGAGGGTGAAATAAAATTAGTTTTATTTGAGAGCAGGAGGGTTTTTTGGTGGGATGTGGGATGAATGAAAGGAGATTGTTCCTACCTTTAGCTCAACTGAACAGAGAATCTGTTTCATCGATTATCTAGTTCTGAAAAAAGTGTGCGTGTCATTCCATCACAGCCATGTCTGTTTGCATGCACACTTCATGCAATGGCTGAATTTCCACAAAAAACTTGAGGCTGTCTGTCCAGGCAAATATAAAGAGGTAACATTTGTGGTATTTTTGTCAAAAAACTTTCTGGAAACCATTTTCAGTGCAGAATTTAGCACTGCAATGAAACCAAGGTGCTGGAGTGAGACAGGATACCAGAGCCATTTCAGTAACTAAAATATCAATACATAATAATTTCTGAAATAAGGACTTTATTTTCAAGTGAATGTTGTGACAGGACAAGTTTTGGTGTTATGATCTTCCACAAGCATTGAACTTTTCCTCTTCAAGAACAGACTGCAATGAGCTCTGTTAATTAGCACAGTTGTCTAGCTTTTGTACATTTGGTTAGACCAGACATAAAGCCTTTAAAGCAGCAGAGGGTTCTTATCATTGAGAAGACAAAGAGCATCTCCTGCTGGAGCAGACTGTGTCATGAATCTTTGTAGCTGGCATGTGGGCTGTTTGTTTATTTTATTTTCAGAGTTTGGTTTCTTACGGGAACACAATCATGCTATGTTTGTTTGTCTCACACTCCTGGCCACAGCCAATAGTTTTGAACTCACTAGACACCTTCTGCTAAATTAAACACCTAGGAAGAAATCTCAGCTGTACTGATTCTCCTTGACTCTCCTGAAGTGGAATCCAAGATACCAACCCAAAAAAGAACAGGACACGCAACATTCCCCTCCTAAAGCAGCTGCCATGTGCTGGCTGCTCAGTCTGAGCACACACATTTCTGAATCAAGCTGCACAACCTGCTTGCTGCTTTTTCCACAGGTAGGGAGAAAATACAGATGGGGAAGTGGAAGGGAGTTGGGAATACTGGTAACTGAGGGCAATATCTAGAAGAAGAACAGTCATGGAGGCCTGGGGAAATGAAAAGGATAATTGTGAAGGTGGCAATGCAGGTTGGCTGCATGAAGCTGGAAATTGAGGTAGGCAGCTCTCCTATCCTGAGGGGCAGGAGTGGTCGTGAGAGCTTAGAGGAAACAGGGATTACTGTTGTTGGAAGCAATAAATAGCAAAGAATCATAAATCCTGAGGAAGACAATCTTCATTAGGTGCAGTGCTCACCAAGCGACTTAAATGAACTATAGCTGTCACTTCAAACCTTGAAAGTTCAGCGTTTTCAGGTAGAGGACAAATAATAGATGATATTACAAAGTCTGAAAGCAGACTTTTCATTTATCCAGGAGCACTACCAGTTCCAGAAAGAGTTCTGCAGGCCTCAGCATTTTGTTGGCTTAGGTTTACCTGTTTACCTTTTTAGAAAAATATTTTTCAGTCTGGTAAAATTATCCCTTTACCTACAAAACTTCAGTTTTTAAAAGTTGCTCTTCATTTTATTATATCTCAGATCCGAATTTTGTTGGTCAATTTGGGCGCCTAACAAAAAGAGTAGTCTTTTTCCCGTATTTAGTGTAGAGATAAATGGAACCAGAATTGTTCTAGTTCTCCCCTTTGATATTTTTCAAGTGAGCTTGAAAATACATCTGGTAAAGGCAAGGGCACAGAGTTTTTCAAAAGTTGCTTAACTCTTCATAATTAATGTTAAGCCTTTGTTCTTGCATACAAAAATAAATCCAAAGTCTTTATATCCTGGCTCCTGTACTTGTGACATGCTTATATATGATGATAAATACTGGTTTAAGCCATGAGTTCATACCAAAAACTCTTACCAAAAGTATAAGTACAAGACATGGCAAAAGGAAAGACATGTTCAAAAGTAAATAGATTTTTCCTTTATTCAGTAAAATTGAATGACTGAAAATATGATTTGTTCCTGAAGCTTCAGTTTGTGACCATGGATGATCTCCCTTCTTTCCCTATGGCTTGAATCACAGAAACATGGAAATCAAGAACAGAAAAGCCAGCAGAGAAAATTGTCTGATGCTGCAAAACTGGTCCCAGAGTACGTACTAAGTGCATTCCCCATTTACTTTATTAATGCTTATCAAGAATTTGAACAATTTGCATGTGTTTTGCAAATAGTAGAGCTCACCCATCTGAACATTTTCAGTGACTGAGCTTCCTGCCATTACACAGTGAGCCTCATGGAAATGGAAGGAATATTGTGCCCAGAGCAGTCAGAC
This sequence comes from Acridotheres tristis, assembly GCA_037013685.1. Classification (NCBI taxonomy): domain Eukaryota; kingdom Metazoa; phylum Chordata; class Aves; order Passeriformes; family Sturnidae; genus Acridotheres; species Acridotheres tristis. The sequence continues at coordinate 107,874,042 of CM072886.1, forward strand.
TCCACACTGGGAGACCAGGGCAGTGTTTTGCCCTGGGTGAGCCCCTGTCCATCCCTCGATTTTCCTTCCAGGGCAGATATATCCTGCTGTGTTGGAGGCTGCGTGGTGGGGGACAGCAAGGGAGTGGGTGCTTGGGGGCTGCCACCAAGAGCCCCCTGTTCCCACTGCTGCAATAGCTGTCCCCCACCTCTTTAAGGAAAAAAAAGTGGTAGGCAGGAGAGAAAAGCAGCACGTGGATCAATACTTGGCCAAACCCCACCTGCTGGACCATTTTGGAGAGGGTTATTGGTGTAAATAGGTAGCTGAGTAGGCTTGGCTGGAGGTCGGCTGGGGCAGGTTGAGTAACACTGAATAAACAGTGCTGAATCCATTGTGACGGGCAGAAACTGCGTGCCTGTCAGTGCAATTACAGTCCCTATGCCAGAGCTCTTACTCTTGAACAAACCTGTGCTGAAATATCTGCAGAAGTTAACAAGATCATTCCAAAGAAGAAGAAATACTCTTGAGTAAGACCTAGAAGGATTGAGCCCGTAGGGTAGATGTTTCTTGTCCCAGTAAGCCCAAATCTTAACACTGCCAAGACTAATGAATTGAAGACACTGACAGACAAGGGGAGACAAAGAGCAAATTCTGTGCACATTAAAAATAGCTAAACATGAAAGGACAGATCATGCCTCTTAGGCACTTGGCTAAATTGGGAATGTGTAGGAAGTCACATGGCTCCAAACATGTTGCCTCTTTACACTTGTCACTGGTACCAAATTACTCTCCCCTCTCTGCCACTCCCTTGTCTGCTCCCATGCCAGCTCCAACTCGAGCTCCCATTCCTCCGCAAGAACTTACTATTAATATGTTTTCATAGATCTCCAATCTAATGCCACCGAAATCCCTGATCTGTTACACTTGGTGGTGGTTATAAGCAACAGATCCTGCTGAGATCGTAGCATTCCCTGTCACAGCAGTGGTGAATCTCGCAGCTGGACGCTTCGTGTTGTGCATTAGACCCTGGTATTACTGCACAGCTCTTCATCTGAGGAAATTGGACACCTGTCTTCTCCTTTGGCTTATGTGGTATTTTGGACATATGACCTCTGACTGTCTCATTCATGGGATTGGGATCATGCTGTCCATGCTGATATCCAAGGTTTCCCAGTAACTTCCAGCATCATTTTTCAAAGCTCTTCCCCTCCCCATACTCTTTGGTTTTTAAATACACTCTTAGGAGGGCACAGGAAGCAAACAGTGGCCTTGTAGAGGTTTCAAAGCCAAATCTCTTTTCCCTCTCTATCTACTAAGGGAAACACACAAACTTAGATAAAAGTGTGAATGTGCTTCCGTGGATTTCCCTGCCATTGTTTTCCCTAACACTTAAGCAGTCTCTAGAGGTAGGCAGAAGTCCTATAAACAGCTCAGTCCTAATCCTTCCTGTTCATGACTTCATTTCTGAATCACCACATTTGTCCATCGCACCTTCTTCCACGGGGAGCTTCTTTTCTTCCTTCCTTGTTGCCCTAATTAGAAAGGAGCCCTCTGCCAACAAAAGCACAAAGACTTTTCTTTGTTCTTTTGTCTCTCTGAGCATCTTAAGCACTGTGCTTTTTAAAACCTAATATTAATAGTTGGTCGCTGCTTCTCGTCATTACCTGCCCTTCAAGGCTGACATCTTTAGAAAGAATTGGGGGAAAAGAATTACTTGATGTATGTACTGCATTATGTGAAGTTGCACCATTTGAACGGGAATTCTCTGGCTCTGATTTTCTGTGCTCTGAGGGATTAATAGACCAGCAGAGTTAGAGGTAGCTCTGTCAGAAAGCAGTGCCAAACAAGGCAGCTTTCCTGCAGTTTGCTGCAGCTCCTCAACCTGAATAATAGGCACATACCTTGAACTGTTGTATCAGGAATCCTGAGAAAAAGCCGTGAAGTGACTTTTTCCTTGTCTGGCAAGAAGTCCATGGCATATTTAGCTGGAGTTTTTCAGCTGCTCTGGAAGGCAGGTATTGAACATACTGGGGTGTGGCTTTGCTAATAGTAACAAATGTTAGTGATTCAAAAGAAATCTTTCAATTTTTCAGGAGTTGTCAGCTGATTTGTTTTTTAATATTTCTGTGTTGCTGGCAACACTTCCAGGCCCACAAACCTGAGTTCAATCCAGGTTATGAAGAGCTCTTGCCTTTCAGTGTGTGCAGACTGACCATGAAAATTACTGCAGAGTTTTTCATCAGACTATATATGTGTTCTCAAACACACATATTTTTATGCATGTTATCAAGCAGGCGGGAGATGTGGAGACTTTCTAATACGCACTATGATGCAGCCCCTTGGCTGATTTTTTTACCCCCCCTCCTTGAGGCCTTTCCAAGTTTCACCAGTTTCCTTCATTAGCCTGAAGTAAATGCTTGCTCACTTTTACTACTTTATCAGTCCAGCCTCTCAACACCGACATTCTGAAAAGTGTAATGCCCCATTAAATGCATTGGCAAGGCATTTTAAAACCGTGTTTTCAACCAAGGGATTCTGGGCACAGCTTGACCTTGCGCCCTCTGCCCCAGCCTGTGCTCCCTGCTTGCTTGGCTGCATCCCTACAACCCCCTCTTGGCAGCAGCTGAAGACTCTAAGAAACCAGAGACATTTACCAGGTTATTCTGTTTGAATTGGTGTGACTGGCAATTGATATTTTCCTCTTGAAAGTGTTCAGTAATTCATACATTTTACATGAAGACTTGTGGCTTGTTCCGCTCCCACCCATGTCTGGCATAAGGCAGACTTGATGGCAAGCACTGTTCAGCTGAATACGCATTTGAGCATTAAAATCCGCTGTTTCAAAAGGCTGATCTTTAGATCCAGGGGTTTGTCAACACTAGCAACCTCTGGTAGGGATGCTGACTTTCGGAGTTAAGTGGAAGGAGTTTTTCCCCCACTTCAGTCACCCAGAACGCAATTATTAATTTGTAGTCTAGTTACTTCAGAGTCTACACAATATTGCAACGCATTGTTACTGTAAGAAGCGGCGGACTAAGAGTGGAAGTTTAGAAGCTTTGTAGTCAAGATCTGGTACAAACTTTTTTTATCATATATTTTATTATGGGTTGGGGTTTGGGGGGGGGGGTTGTGGGGCTTTTGTTTGGTTTTGGTCTTTTGTTTTTGTTAAAATGTCCTTCATCCGTAAAGCTCCCTGTGCTTTAGTCAGAAGTGCTGTGAGCTCGCAGATGTGAGTCTCTGCCGAGCCTTCGCCCAGCAGAATTGCTGCCTTGCCCCGGGCTTTTAGCTCGCTGTGCCCGGGTTGCCCTGCGGAAGATGCGCCCCGGCGGTCCCGTTAAGGACCGCGGCTCGGTCGGTGTCCCTGGGGCTCGGGGACCCTTCCGGAGTGGGCACAAGCCGTGATTTCAGGTTGCTGCCCCGATTTCCGAAGGCTCCGTGCGGCCCCGGTGCCCGGCAGCGCGGCGGGCGGGCGGCTTCCTCAGCCGTGGGCGGGCAGCCGAGGCTGGAAGGCCGTGAAATCCTGCCAGCCAACCCCCTCCGTGTGTGTGTGCGTGTGTGAGAGAGTGAGGAGAGGTGGGGATGGGGCAGATGGGGGTGGAGTGGCAGCCTGGGAGGATGGGAGGGAGGGAGGGAGGTGGAGGGATAGAGGGGGAGAGGGGGCCGGGTGCCTGCGATTGGTAAAGCTCCACGAAGGCATCTGCCAGCAGGACTTCAGAGGAATGTGAAACCAAATCATTTAGAAGTTAAAGATAGACGCAGAATACACAGCATCTCGAGCCAAGGTTTAAATTCATCCCTCTCTGCCTGGCTTCTCGCAAAGCTCTGCTTGTCAGCTTGCCTCTGTCTCCTCTAGCAGCTGCAATATTCCCTAAAAAAATAACATCATTCTGGATACTTGGGAGTTACCAAGGTGGCAAAAGAGATCATGGTGCATACGGTGGGGTAAGTAGGAAGCTTGCCTCTGCATGCATTTGCTAGGGTGGATCCTCTGGGCTTTCCTGCTGCCTTCAGAGCACTCTGGCAGTTCCTCTAGGATGAGGTGGATGCTTAAGTAGTGCTTACCCCGGGCGGTTTAGTCTCCCGTTTGCCCCATATGGAGCATTTGAACTTTATTCCTCAGTGAAGTGTTAACTCACAAGGTTACTTTTCTTGGCATACCTAGGGAGTCTAGGGCTTTATTTTGCCATTATAGTTCGGAGTGCTGTTTTCCTAACAGATTTTTTTTGTTATATACCTTTGCTCTTCGTTAATGGGACGTGCTGTTTGAAATGCTGCTTATTTTTACAAAGTTGAAAAACAAGTTGTTTTCCATGTAGGAGAGGATGTAATCAAAGTTTGCTTACTTGTTTGGCCATGGTTTCACTTACAAACTATTTCCTCATCGGTGAATTTGATCATAGCACAGGGTTAATTAAATTTAACCTTCTTGTTTGTTTGTTCCCAAATAATGCTTTTACTGGAAGTTCGATTTTTTTTTTCGTTTTGTTTTGTTTTGTTGTTTTTTTTCGAAAAAAAAAAAATTGGCTATAATTTTCTTTGAACAAAGTCCTTCTAGCATTAATTTAAAAATCTGTGCATTCCCCTGCACAGATACCATAAGTGAGGTAGTCTTCACTTAGATAGTCAATTTGTGAGTAAAAAAAGAAATTCAGGCTATGATGTTCTTTCTAGAATTTACCAGAAGTAATTTCAGTATCTAGCTGATACATTGCCTCATTAATCAATGTCTTTTTCAGGCAGTTTCTGAAACATTTCTGGTGAAGTTGTGGTGTTGCTATACCCAGAAGGATTTTAAAATACAGCAACTCATTTGGAAGTTAGATGTAATATTTGTTATATGGCAAGAACTTGTAGTCTGAAAGTTTAATCTGAATCTGGGCTTCAAGTGTGTGTCATCTAAATGCCAGCACTGTTTTTACCATTTTTTCCGGGCATGTGTGTTTTACGCTCATAGTAGAGGAGCTCCTAACTTTGGATCTGGTGTCAGTTCACCCAAACATACTCAGAATTCCTGACGTGTTAGTACTGCCCATAATAAGCATGGGAAATAGGTGCTGTCTGCAGATAACTGAAACGCCTGACATTTTTGGTTATAGATATCAGTGCTGAAGAGATGCGTATTACGGCAGTCTGTGTCGTGCAAAATATGTGAAAGTGGGTGAGCTAAAATAGAAACAGTTCCTGTGTTTCAAGGAAAGATGATGTGTCTGGTATGTTTTGGTATCTTTCTGGCATTTGATTGAGTTCATCCTTGTTGGTCAGCCTGCCTGAATTTTGCAAAACATTCAGGTATGTTTGGGTGAGCAAATCTGCTGTGTTTTCTGTGTGATTAAGTGTAGGGGATGGAGAAGAAAGAGATAGATAACCTTTAAGGTAAATCTGGAATAAAAAACGGATGCAGGGATGAGAAATGAAATTCAGGCCAGTTCTTTGACAGTTTGTAATAGCTGGGTGTTGTTTTAAGTAGCTCAGACTAGCTCAGTGCTTGAGTCCTTTTCTAAATTCCCATGCCAGCAGTTCCTTACAGGAAAGGATTTTTTTGCATTACATCAAGGAATTACTGTAATATTTGTTTTGGTATTAAGTAGAAAACCTCTGAGACAAAAAATGTCAAGATGAGTAAAGCTTGCAGTGGGTGTTGGTGAAGTTGTGGTTAGTTTCTGGCTCTTGCACAGGGTCCTGTGCAGCTTCAGGCAAGTTGTGTGAGCTCTCAAAGCCCCTGCAGACCAGAAGGGGTTGGTAGGGGGTGAAAATACCTTTTTTATTCCTCTAAGTTGGGTATCTAGGTAGCAGTTCCTTGGGCTAGGCCTCACCTCTGATAAGGTTTAACACAATAGGCTTGTGTTTGCAGATGCACTGTTCCCATGGCTATGGGAACTCTTCCCCAAGGAGGGAGAGAGAATCCACATATTTAGAAGTAGGAGTTTACTGCACCTTTTATAAGCTTCCTAAACTGAAAGAGAAAAATAGACTGACATTCAGAGGTGAGCAGAAAATAGAATTAATGTTCCATGGGAAATTCCTGAGTCAGTTTAAAATTTAATTGCATTTCCCTACCACAGTGTATTGCTTTACAGAAGTTATAGTTCAGGAGCATGATGTTCCCATTTCATTATCTGAGACCCTTCTCCCATAATTAAATGTCCAAGAGGCACTGGAGAGCTTTGTCACAAAGAAACATGCTTTGAATTCTGGGAAGTGAAGCTGCCTGAAAAACCTCGCTCCTGGAAGGGAATGAACATCTCACCCCGGAACAGGATGTTCCCAGGGTAAAGAACTACATTGTGGTATTAGATTGACTTTAAAAAGTGTTCTGGTCTACCTAATTCACCTGAAATTATATTTTCCAATTGTCCTAGCAATAAATGGAAAATGTTCAATAAAGTGATATTTTCCCATAGAAAATGTACGTGTATTTGATACAAATTCTAAATTATTATGATGTTGGCATATTTACTGAAGTGGAAAATCCTTGGCCAGCTGTTAGGGTGAATTTTTCTTGGTTAGGGTGAGTGTGGTATTGGATGTGCTCAGTGATAATGGTACTACACAGCAGTGTGATACTGAGGTTTTTGGGTAAGGGTGTGGTAGCTTTATCAGGACACGACACAGGGACTGGAACCTCTTTCCTCTCCCTGTCCCATTCTCCCTGACTATCCTTGTGCTCCTTAGGTGACTAGGATTTGTTGGGAAATGTGGAGGGAGGGAGGAGGAAGAGAGAAGTAGACATCACTTTCTTAAAGGCCTTTGTAACAAGGTGTTGCTAGGGATGGTGACACCCTCTTCTTGATCTTCTGGACTTTCTTTTCTCACTGCAGCTTTTCCTTCCCTTTCTCGCATTTCCCAGGACCCCCAATAATCCCACACAGGGGGAAATGGAGAAGTGCTGCTGAGACAGAGGGGATGGAATGGTGAGAGGGAGCCTGTCCCCTGGCCTTGCTTCTTGCTGCTGCAGAGAAAGGAGAGATCATGAAGGTGCTGATCTTCAGGGGGATCCAGCAGGGGTCAGATCATTGATGAAGCTGGTGCCTCCTGGTTTCGGGTACTGTATGAGTGGGTGAGGTGCTGCTCTGATGCTGGTGCAGTGGCATCACTAGCATATGCCATGCTTTCCTGCTCCAGGGAGCTGACTCTTTGGTGTCTCCTAAGGAGAAGCACTGCCTTGTCATGGCTGGTAGCATGTCTGCTTCTCAAGGAGGCTGGTCATGTCCCTCCCTTTTTATACCACTGAGTTGTGACTATGTCATGAGAGTTCAAAAACATTGTTCTTTCTGAGGTCAAAATGGGTTTGCAGCATTTTTCCCCTTTAATAGATCCTACACCTTTTTCTTTGCAAACCATGCTAAAACCAGTGGCAAGGATATACCTATGCATACTAAAAAATCCCTCCTTGCTAGATTTTACAGTTAGTGTACATGGTTCCCATTTTCTTTCTGTCATTATCTTCTTTGCCTTTGTAAAATTTCTAGCCTCATCTTCAAGCTTTTTGCAGTGGTCATTTTGCCATAAATAAGAAAATGGACGTGTCATCAGGAACTGGTTGGTAAGGAGTTTAAGGACTGTTTCCCTAAGGTTTCCTGACAATATGCGGGTGTTTTTCTGAGCTCCAAAGAAGCAGCTTATAGTGATACAATTTCCTTTATTTTCCATTCCTGATTTTTCTCCCAGTGATTTTTTTGGCAGAGTATGGCAGTCTGTATGGTGCACCACACTATAGAAAGCCTCAATTCTGTAATTTTGTAATTCTTTAAAAAACCAAAACCCACTCAACCCCCAAACTAATGCAATTATTATGTCCCATGCAGCCATATTATCACCTCTGAGCCCACGAGTGGAAACCCAAGGAAATCGCCTGTTCAAGTAATGTCAGATCTCTTGCACTTACTATTCATTCCGGCTCCTGGTGTATTAGGGAATAAAGAACTTCCTGGCTAATGATTATGGTATGCACTGACTTTACCTGGAAACACAGCAATATTTCCCACTAATAGGATGCTTAAAAATGCATCTAATTGCAGCTGTGGTAGTTGAGAGAATGCCTAACACCTAACAGTCTTGAAAAATCATCCTTCCTGGCAGGAGGTGTTACAGGAAACTGAGTTCTACTGTCTCTTTCCTGTGTCTGAACCAATTACATGGCCTCTTGCTCTAAGAGTTGGTTTGGGGCTTACATTCTGAGTAATAAAGAGATTGGAAAGCAGTGGAAATCATGAATCTTTATTTATTAATTCATGTGCTGGCGTGGTGATAGCTGTTTGCTGAATATAACCTTCCCTGGGGCAGTGGAGGGAACAAGTCAGCTTCTGTGCCTGTGATCTTTGTCAAGCCATGGAGGGAGAGGGTTTTCCATTCTCAGAGCAGTGATGGTGATACTTGCCTGGTTCTGTGAAGTGCTCCAGGATGATGAAAAGTAGTACCTACATGCTGTATTCTTATTTTCTTTCATGTCTATGGTAAGGATAAGACTAGTCTGGTACCTCTTTGTAAATTTGCAAGAAAATTTGCACTAAGTGGAACTTAAAAAAAAAAGAGAGATAAAAATGAAGCAGAGACAGAAAAGTCTGTCAGCAAGTAGACTTTCAAAGCAATTTGATGACAAATCAAATTGTGACTAGTTTTTTTAAACACAATGAAAGTAAGCAAAGGCAAAGCACAGAGGAACATGCTTCGAGTGAAGTTGTCCTTGAGTACTCTTTACCAAGTAACAGCTGCAGATAGAATTAGTAATCTTGGGCTTTCCTGCTACATTTTAAAAATACCTCTTGTAACGGAAGTATATGCTTTCTAGTAATTACTACCTTTTCAGTGTATTCATTCTTAATGCAACATTGTCCTTGGAAGAAGATCAGGCAACACTTTGATTCTTTCCAGGAGTGGTTATTTGGCTATCACAGGTTTCTGTCCTCTGAATTTTTTCTAATTCACAACTCATTTATGTTGGATTTAGAAACCTGCTGTATCATTTGTGTGATACGGAAATACAATCCTTTCTCTGCTTTTAGATCATTCTTTTTTTCCTATAAATTGACTTGAGACTGACTACGTTTACATCTAAAAAAAATTATATTCAATTACAAAAGTAACACACTGATTTAATAATTTTTAAACTTCTGAGTTGATAATTCTGAAATCTTGTCACTTATTTAACATGGAATCCTATATATCTTGTATGACTGGAGCCTTTCTCACCTGCTTGAAAAATTAAAGTTAGTCTAGGAGAGCTTGCGAGCCCTTTATCTTGGTATTTGATGTACATTTTTAATTGCTCTTATGATAGAAAATACTTAACTTTTCTTCGAATATACACCAACAATCTGTTTCCAAATGGATTGAACAAATTTCCAAACAGATCTAACAAAATGCAAAGTGTTTTTTATAATTTTATTTTTGCTCTTGAAATTTCAATCAGTTTCCCTATCTCATTAGGGAAAATAAGTCACATCAGCTTAATGCTGGTTGCTACAGGAATGCAGGGAGAACCCAACAAAGCTGAGAGTCGTGCTACATTCTCTGCCAGGCTATTCTGTAAACAAGTCATGTTTTGGTTTTGTTTTTTTTTTTTTTTTTTAAACCCCACTTCTAATAATGCTATCTACCATGTTACTGCCCCTACAACTTATTCTGCATCCTGTCTTCCCATCTTCCTCTACCACCTTCCAGGCCTCTTCATCCAAAGCTGTGAGTTATCTTTGCCCCGATTCCCACCATAGAGTTGAGTGACCCATCAAACACAGTCACAGCAGGCCAGGCAGCACATGTAATTCAGAGCAGTCCCTGCTCCAACTCCTCTGCTTGCCTAGAGAGTCTCAGGGAGGAAATTTCTGGAGGAGACATGTTTTCAAATACAAGAGGTTCTGTGTGGCTAGCAAGGAGCCCCCGAGCATGTCTTCCATAGACCCACATCAGTTCAAAACAGAAGTCATCAGCAAAGGTGCAGACTTTCCACTGCCAGGGCAATCACTTGCACTTGTAAGCTCTAAAGCTCCCTGTGAGCATCCTTGGGGATGAAGCATGACTTCTGTTAATAAACTCAGTGGCTGTTTGATGATAGTGACAGAAAAGTAACAGTTGGATCTGCCTGCAGAATTTTTGTGTGTGAAACAATGGTGAAATGAAGGCTTCTCAGCAAAAGAATAGTTAAAGATTTCTTTTAGCACAGGTGAAACGATTTATTTTCCATAACTTTAGCTTTGAAACTTGCTGAAAATGGGTAAATAATACAGCCAGCCTCACTCTAATATTTGATATATAAAGTTTCAGGTCAGCCATAAAATTTAGCAAAGCAACTGAAGAAAGGTTTTATAGTAGGAAGTGGGGGTAAACAGAGGAAAATTGCTAAAATGATAATGGCAAAAAGCAATTATGTGACCCTAGGTGATAGTAAATACGATTTCAGAAGTCATACAGTTAAATAAATAAAGGAGGTAGCGAACGGTTGAAGAGAATACAAACAAATATAAGTTCTTCATCTACATTAAATCTGGTAATATATTCCTAAATAGAATTAAAAGTGTTTGAGATTAAGGACTTTTGGAAAAATAATAGTTCCAGGCTCATGTGAACTCTTTGCAGGACAGTACATTTCCATGGAAGGGAGAATAGGTGGTGGCTGAGTGTAATGTGCAGGACTTCATGGTAACTTGGACTGAATGGGCTTAATGTTTGCTGTTACTCTTTTTAATATCCAGTGTATTCTCTGTGAAAAAGGCATCAACTAAGAAGATAGACTGATAATTTTTCAGGCCACTCTCATTTTCAGGAAGCGGAGATAAATTCCTTGTGCACAAAGCCTGAGCTTTTGCTAAGTACTAAAATACTAAATAAGTCATCCATTGTGTTATGTCCAAGAGAAACCAAGCTTTGCCAGAAAGCAACCCCAGCCTAGCCAGGTCTGTCCATCCCTGTTTCACAGGTCATTGTCCCCTCCTTTTTCCGTTGTGCACCACTGTAGGTGAGTGCTTGGGCTTGTACTAGGCTTGACTACCTCTACTGACAGGCTCTATACAGAGCAAGGGCATAAAATTGGATATTTCAGCCTAGTAGGACATAGTCGTACCTGGTTTTCCACCCTTCTCCTGGTGGATAGAGCAAATAAAAAGTGGAGAAGTTTATGCAAATACTGGCCCAGTCCTTGATGGATTTCCTGTGTTTTGCACTGTACTGGTGAAAAACTACACACAGCTTGGTGTCTTTTGTGAAGCAGCATTGCAAGGGCACTTTTCTTGTCTCGGGTGCACAGAGGCTGGAGTTCTGTGTTCAGTTTGGAGCACTGCTCTTGAAAAAAATGCTGACCACTTTGGATATGGAGAAGAGGGCAGGAAAAGTGACCAGAGATCCACAGGACATACTCCAGGAGGAACCTTGAAAGGGTTTTCTATGCCTAAAGAAGAGCAGCCTGCTGAGGAGTGAGTAGGAGAAAGGCAGATTTTCAGGCACAGACAGCGCAGTACAGGCTGTTGCAAAGACTGGGCCAGTAATCTCTTTTCTGTGCCATGGACAGAGAGAAATGCATCAAAAATGAAACAAGGAAGTAAACCCTATGACAGTTTTATTCACAAAATACCCTGCCAGTGGATCTTGTGGAGTCTCCATCACTGAAGTGTTAGGAATGACTAATAAACATGAACAAAGTATATCTGACTCTATCTCACGGTGGGAGGTGGATTACATATCTTTCCTACCATCCCTATGATTTGACAATACTGGTGATAATACTGCTCATGGCATTATTTTAATGACAGACATTCTTTCTAAATTCTGGTTGCAAAGATCTCTGCAGAGTGGAATGTGTTTTGCTGAGGTGGAGGAGGCAGTTAATCATCATATAATTTCCTCATTTTTAAATGTTCCTTAGATAAGGCATAAACAGCTGGCTTTGCATTTCATCTCGAATATCATTGTCCTGAAATACTTGGGGACATCACTTTGTCAGCTGGCACTTGACAGTCCATCCTAAATCTGAAATATGTAATTGGATTCTTTGGATGAAATCTGAGTTTCCTTTGAAGTCATGGGGTTTCATAGGGTAAAAATTTCACAGAGGACAGTGATGTCCAGTTGTATGTGCTTAACTTTACCGTCGTAGGTAGGTCTGTTGTTTTCAGGACAAGGATACAAGGAGTGGGTTGTAAGAGCGTGTAACCTTTGCTATGACAAACATTTGGCTGCAGAAGGAGGCCTTTGGAGTTCTTTGTGTGGGTGAGTGAGAGTTTGCAACAGGCATTACATGAGGTGAATTTTTTTTCTTTTTATTTCAGATAATGTGAACAAAGCTAATTCACACCATCTGTTCTGAAATAGACGGTAGAAAAGCAACATCCTTTTTTTTATTGTTTAATATTTCTTTTGATAATACTTTCAGCACTCTGTATTCTCTTTAGTGTAATGTAATTTCTTCCTTTTTTTTCATTGAGGAGAGGGTTGTTGTCCCCTGAAAAGTATTTTTATGGCCAGTGGTCTTTAGTTTGCATTCAGACAACTATAGCTGGAAGTTGAATGTTTCTCCAGCTACTGGATAATCTCTCCTGACAAAATGCACACAGAGAAGTCTCCAGTTGCTATGAATTGGAGTAGTTCCATTGGAAATATTCTGGCTTTGTTTACTCTAGTGCTCATTCAGAGCAAGTTCACTGGGTGTGGATTTAGAGGAAGTGATAGACAGAATATCATCCTAAAAAGGAGATCACATTGATGTAGAAGCTCAGTGTCAGAGTTGGGAGTTAAATTTTTGTGCCTCATAATGCACTGCGTTTCACATCCAGATTTCTTTGCAGACATTTCTTAACTGTGCCACGATGTACCATGCGTAGGAATTGCATGTGTATACCTAAGGCTGAAATAAGCCCACAAGAAAGTACAAACCCCAGACTTTAGGACCACCAATACATTAGTTGTTAATAACCTTACAGTGTTATTATGCTAACACTAGAAACATAATTAAATTGGAATGATTTGAAACTGCCATTAGGAGAAGGAAGACGGAGGAAAACAGCTTCATCCCCACAACATCATGTTTTCATTGACCTACTTAGAGTAGGGAAGAAAATGTGTCCCTTCCCATTACAGCAGAATAGGTTTGTTCAGCAGTTTTATAATGCAAACGCACAAGAGAAGACTGGATTTCCTAACCACTCCAGGAGGATTTGGAATGGAGAGTAATGTTATTTCACACACTTATGACTAAGATGTGTATGTTCCTGTCCAAGCTATAATGTTATTAATTTAATCAATTTGGCAGAAAGTGCTTACAGAAAAAAAAAAAGGGAGGGGAGGGGAAAGACTTGTATTCAAAGGTGAGAGGAAAAGGGCAGTGCTTGGGCTGCAGCTGTGCTGAGGAACCTTCTATGGGCAATGACATTTCCTTTGTCTTCAGCTTCCCCGTTTCAAAGCCTTTGGTACCAAAGCTGGGCTGGAAGTGGAGGAGTCCTGAACAAGGATGCACATCCAGCACCCCTGCCCAAGTCACCGAGCAGGGAGCCATGGTTGCAGCTAAAGCAGCTCCAGAAAAAAATTCTGTGTGCTCTTCCTCCTCCACATCTGTGCCATGAGCAGGGAGCGAGCTGCAGGTGTCTGGGTTACTCCAGCCATGGGGCATGGCACTGCTCATGGGGTAGGCAGCATGTAGGGTTTGGGGTGCAGCCTTCCTCCTCTAGACTTGGGCATTATTGTGGTACTTAATGTTTGCCTGAGTTAATAAACTATCTTTATCTGAAATTAAACACCTGCAGGTAGTCCTTTCTAGGCTGCTCAGGTCACATTCCTCCACAAGGTGTTGTTGGTAATTTAGTATTGTCAGAGGCATTAGTCACTGCCATAGTAGCTTAATAATGCATGGTAAGAGCCAGCTGGTTATTAACAAATTAGAGATACCATCTACATTTTCCTCAAATATTTCAGATGTAGCAAAAATAATTAAAAGGAGAACGCTTTGGGTGTTTAAAGCTCTTACGTATATTTAAAACATCTCACCATGTTAGGAAATTATTCATTGTTTTAAAGGTCAGCTAGGTCTCATCTTGCTGCTGTCCCAGGATTCTGTAATTCATGTCAAAGAGTTGTGAAGCAGGGGAAGGGCCAGACTCCTGTCTTTTTCCTTAACACTTTAATTCTATATCATTTAGCAAATTCATGCCAGTGCGTGACTTCTGTGCCTGTTTTTAGGAGTGGCATGACTTTGTAGGTCTCAGCTGCTCTCTTTTGCACTTAACTTTCTTTCATATGAGAAGTGTCTTGTATTGGAAGGTTTGTGTGTATGTGATGGAAAGATGAAATTGCCTTGTAATTGAAGCTAAGGAGAGAAAAAGTTAACACAAATTGTATGAAACTGCAATGCTGGGACAGACACCACAGTATGAATGAAGGTGATGATGGGTTTCATTATGTAGTGTAACTAAAATATGCTGGTATGCACAGGCTTGCTTTAACTCACTTGGCATCTCCATATTTTATCACCAGATGGTGACCAGCAGTTTCAAACAGAGATGTTCTCAATTACCTATGCGTGGTGATTGAGCAATAATATACTTTGATACATCTCCCACCCATGCTGCTTCAGCCCAGTACTGCTTGATCCTCCTGCAGCCTCGGCTCTGAGTATCGCAAGCCTTTGACTCTGCTTTTTCTCCGGGGCAGGATCTGATCTGAGCACTCTGAGGCAGACGAAGCAGGGAACAGAGCAAGCGATCGGAGGAGCATCATTTCTACGGGTAGGGTGTGGTGTTATCTGTCTTCCTGGGGACTGCTTGGGTACTGGCAGTGGCTCGGAGAAACATGATTTATGTCTGAAAACATTCTTCTTGGAGATTAAAAAAAAGCTTTTGAAAATGTGTCTGGGTGCTCTGATACGGGGTGCGGAGTTTTTGTCAGAAAGTAACAGTTTGTGTTCAAGCTTTGAACTCACGGTACAGATGTGAGCAGCTGCACAATGTAATGAAAAGCAGAGAAGAATCTGTCCGCTAATACTTTTGCTCTTTGCTACATTTACTCACCTCCACATTGATGGAAGAGCACTGGGAATTTCAAAGCATGCGTTTCTGAAGCTTACAAAAGAAAAGGAATTCCATATGCAATTTCTGCTAAGATTTTTAGCTTCTTAGAGTCAAGCTGAGGTGTTCTGAATGCTATCTAATACCTTTTGCTACTAAAGCACAAAGTGTAGAGGTAGAAAAAGGCCGGTAAGTTATTTACACAACACTGTTAACAGTGTAGACTTGTTTTGTGCATCCTGAATTCTCTTTTGTTGTTCTGGACGGCTTTTGCTTGGAGTCTTTCTGGTAGCTTTGTACTGGCTGTTGCCTCAGCAGAAAACTTTCCCTGTCTGTACTGTACAACAGTAGAGCATAAAAATGCAGGCAGCATGGAGTCACACAGCATGCAGACACGGGGAGAGGGTGATGCTGCTGGCTGCTCCCGGGCTGGGTGAGAGCTGACACCCGAGAGGGCAGCAGAAACACAGCAACATGCAGCATGTGCAGCAGCATGCCAGCCTTTACCTGCAATCCCACGGCGTGCTGAGAACCAGCCTCACATACCCCTGCCTGGTGCCAGCAGCACAGCAGGCACGTTTTGCACATTTCCTGCTCCTTCCACTGTCCACACCAAGGAGCCTGTTGAATGCAGCACTTTTCTGGTTCTGTTGGTGTTCTGGATTTCCCTCAGTGCAGTGCAAGGGCAGGGTGTAGGGGTAGTCCTCCCTGGTTCTGTCCCAGGCTGTGGGGCAGTAGCTTGGCACACACACTGGCCTGGCAGGGCTCCTGGCACCCATAGCCAGACATGGCTGGGCAGTCTCACCTGCATATCTCTCCCAGTGACAGAACAGTATTTCCTCGTGCAGGAGCTGTTCCTGCAGCCAGAGCCTTGCAGCTCATCCAAGGATTACAAGGCACATCAAATTTTACTACAGTTTTCATCCCCCTGAAGCCCTTCATATACACAAACAATTACACAGACTTCATAATGATTATGGCCTGTTAAACTGCTGTGTAAATATCGGTACTACATTTTTTGAATTATTTTTTACCCTTTGTGTTAATTCAGTTCATGACCTTCACACTTCAGGTTTTAAAATGCCACTGCATTCCACAGGAAGGAAGGGGAAAAAAAAGTTTTATTTCTTCAATCTGATACAGTTCATGTAATCATGGAAGGTAGGTGATGTCTTTAATGCCTGTCACTCCTTTGTATTGATGCTTTCAAAATATTTGGACACAAGTCATGGAGCTTTCTGTTCACCTGGAAATGAAGAAAGACATTCCGTCTGAATGTCCTTAGCTGCTGCTTTTTTCACATTATGTTTTGGGTTAGTATTACTGCAAAGAGGCCATACTGAAATCCCAGAGCAATTTAAGACTCTAAGATTTCTCCTTTCTGTAGTTTATTTTGACAAAATAATAGCCATATAGCTCTGTATTAATGGATTATTGTGATGCTTGGATATTGCATTCAAAACACTGCATATCAGTACAATTGCTCAAAACCAAACTTTATATAGGTAAAATATATTATTTACTGCATTCCTTTTATTCTGAACAAATTTATGACATCTAACTGTATAATTTTCTGGGAAAAAGGCCCCTTACTTTTGATACGTTTTCTTGTGTGCTCTTTTTCTCTACTGTTTAAGTCAGAATTAGGCTGTCCTCTTCGTATTTTATTTTTATTTGATATTTGGGAAGCAATAAGCTTCCCATAAAATAAACAATAAACCTATGTGTTCTGTGTTCAGTCTGGATGAGTGACTACTTCCACAGACTGCTGCTCACTGGCTGATCACTGCACTTGGAATTTACTTTTACTGTCAAAAATGCCAAATGTCACCCTGCAGCTGAGCATTTTGGTTCCAAATGCAGATGACTAAGCTGAAAACCCTTTTTTCCCCAAGTTTATGGAACTGATAAGTGAGATTCAGGAGTCCCTACCAGGGTTGTATTGGAAGCAGTAGAAGTTCTGGAGAAGCTGTGAGGAATTTTGATTGAATTTGGGGGTGATCTGCTCTTAAGAGTTGTTCAGTGCTCTACTTATTCCATGCTTATAGAAAATATTTCCTTTTATTTCTGATAGCAGAGAAAAATTTCATTCCCAGCCACTGCCTCAATGTCTTCCCTCACTAAAACAAAACAACAGGTGACTAGATCTTGAAGTGTCATATCTGACATATTTGGCAGTTGTTTTCTGCTTCTTGATAGTGCTAGGATATGAACTTGAGGTCGTCCCAGCTGCTCTGGCCAGCTCTCTGCTCACTGAAATAAAGACTGCCTGGTTTATTCATTACTGTTTGCTGAGGCTGCTTTCACACATGCATTTACTCTGCTTAGAGGATCCCAAACTCTGCATGTGAAGGTCTGTGTTGACATCTTGCAGTTAGAGTTCCCCTGTCCGTGGGAACCCAGGCTTGTGTATGTATGTTTTTGAAATAAATGGTTGTGGTGATATGTGCAGGCTTATCTGCTCAGCCTTTTCATTTGAATGGACCCTTCCATGATGAATTGACAGGATGAAAAATTCAGTCCATCCTGTTTAGAATTACATGTGTTTATTCAGTCCTTTGTTAAAGCTGGTGCTGTTATTCATGCACGACTTTTACTTCCATGTAAGTTTTATTATTCTTTGATCTCCTGTAGCAGCCAGCAAACTTTTTAAAACCACTTACCCAGGAACCATTGTTGCACTGAAATTATAAAAGAACATGTAATGAATCACAAATGAGAATATTACTCAACAAGATATTCCTAGAAACAGGAGAGCACTTACATGCAATACAATACATTAATCATTTATAAGGAGTTCAGTTATTAATTATTTTTTTTTAATACTCTAGATGTGAGGATGTGAAAAACCTATTCACTAATGATGTTTGTGGGCTTTTGAAACTTTCTTAAGTTTCCATCCTCACATTCTTGTCACAGATTTGGAAAGCAAAAGCTCAAATATAGTAGTTCAGGTGACTCCAGGTTAAGGTAGTTCTAGACTATGAATATGTACATATGCATGTGTACATACACATACGTAGATACATGTGTACAGATAAATTCAACAAACTTTTGTCTTTAAGAGAAGTCCACAGTGTGCTTGGTGCTTCTTTATTTCTACAGAACTGCTCATGGTCAAAGACTTTGTCTGCTGAGACACTTTCACAGTCAAGGTCTGTGGTCATTGTAAGCAGATCTCTCCAATGAACGGAAGTGATAAATCTATCTGAGCTATCACTTCTTCACAAGACTTTATCCTGGGGTTGGCTTTAGATATACAATGCTTATAAATAACAGGACAAGACAGGGCAGGAAAAAGAAAAAGAAAAGAAAAGGAAAAGGAGAAAGGAAAGGAAAGGAAAGGAAAGGAAAGGAAAGGAAAGGAAAGGAAAGGAAAGGAAAGGAAAGGAAAGGAAAGGAAAGGAAAGGAAAGGAAAGGAAAGGAAAGGAAAGGAAAGGAAAGGAAAGGAAAGGAAAGGAAAGGAAAGGAAAGGAAAGGAAAGGAAAGGAAAGGAAAGGAAAGGAAAGGAAAGGGCCTCAAGAAATCTTGTTTTGAATTGCCTGTATGAAGGTGTAGTGTCCCCACTCCCCATTCAAACACAGGACGTGTCAGCAGATAGCAACATGAGCTCCCCTCTGTCCCTTCCTCAGGCTAGTGGGATATGCTCCAATGCCAGTCACAAGCTGCAGAGCTCACTTAGCACCACACTGTGCCCAGTGATGATGCACAGCATTTTAGCAACTGCTGAAACTGAAACCAGCTCAGAGCTGCCTTATACCTGCACAGCTCAGGGAGGAAGCAGAGGAACTGGGGTTTGTCATTCATGGCCCATGGAGACATTTCTGGCGTGGTGCACATTTATGATGAAACCAGTAGAGTGGGAGACCTTACCAGCACAGAGTCTTATCTGACTTCTGCTTTTGGAGCAGAAATATTATCGTAAAGAATTCTGTCACCACTGGGCAGAGATGCAGAGCACTCTCCCTGGGCATCTCTGCCTCTTCTCCCCTGCTTCAGAGAGGAAACAGAGCAAGGGAAAGGACCAGCTACAGACTCTAATTGTTTTGAAGCAGCTCTCCACTCCATTAGTAGAATGAAGGTGCAGTCTGGGTCATTTAATTTCCCATATTGATGTAGGCAACAAATCAGATAGATGTGTTGGGGAATTATTCACTGTGTCTGATAACTCAGCTTTTAAATAAAGAGCAGGACTTCCCAAATATTGCAGGAAGTGGCAAAAGCAGCAGGAGAGAACAGATTAAACACTTCTAAACTGCCTTTTTTAAGTGCTAAAGTTTGGGCAAAAGAAACTGCAATTTTTCTAGAAAGAAAACTCTTTGTAACAAGTAAGTTGGTTCCAGCCTAAATCCATTCTACTTGTCATGCTGAAAAATGCAGCAGTTGTGATTCCTGTCACAGTATTTAAAATGACAAGCATATTTAAATGAGTTTGTCTAGTGAAAATTTAAAACTATCACATCAGTGGGATGATACAATGAGAGAGATGATACAATGTGAGAGCTTTACAATTTAAACCAAATTTCTTTTGGCTGTGGTGCTGTCAGCCCCATTGTGGTGAATACCCCGTGTGGCTCATGCTCTGTGCTTTCAGTTCATTGTGTAGTGATTCTTCCATTTCTCCCATTTTCATGATCCCTCTGTAGCACAAAGTGCTGTAGGTGTGTGCCATTCACAGACCCTCTGCTTGAGGAGTGATGAGACAAAGGCATTCCCTCTTGTTTTCACCTGGCCAGCTGCATTCTTGAATAAACTGGATAATGTGGTTGTGGGGCAGGGAGGGAAGATGGTCTTTGACAAAGACCAAAATGAAGATGGCTTTGTGGTTCAGCTTTTCTCATGGGATTGAATCCCAAAAGAGACCAGACTGTCTGAGTGTTAAGAAAGGAACCCCCCCTCCTTCTGACAGCTACTGCCCTCTGCCCTAATGGCTTTTTGGAAGGCACACCCATTCATTCATAAATTCATTCCTTTTTCACTCATAAATAACCCTGTTTATGCTCTAAAAGTATTGGTGGTAGGAGACAGTGCATTACATACATAAACTTTCCGTGGCTTTAAATGCAATATTATTACCCTTCGTGTCTTTTTTCAGAGATGTTGAGCATCTCTGACTCTGAAGGCCATGGAAAGTCTACATGACAGTCACACATCACTCTCTTTACCAGGTATCTCCTGTTCTATTTTCAAAGCCAGACCTTGGTACTCACAATTCAACTGTTTATTGAAGGTGAATTCCTTATCTTCTGTCTCCTATTTATAAAATCTTGAAATTTATCCTTGTTTTATGCTGTCGTATGCATGGTCCAGAACAACAGTTCTTTTGACCCTATAAAAAAATTGATGGGTAGAGTGGCTCAAAAATAATCTGCACTGGAAATCTTATTAAAAGTAAAATTCAACTAGCTATTACAGAATTGACAGTCCGATTCATTCACCTGTCCAGGGCAGAATGGAAGGTCAACTAAAATTTGAACCCTTGGTAAGGAAATGTCACTTCATATTAGTGTAACAGGCAATTCAAAGATAGGATCACACATTACTGAAGGTAAGAAGTGCAAAAACCCACTTACAGACGTAAAAGCAACATCCTGTACAAGTATGGTTATTGAGTATAACATTGGTATTATAATCTCTGAAATGACAGCTTTATCTGACTGTAATTCATCATGAAGTAGAGTTTCTGGTGTGTCAGGAGTTCTCTTGACCTGAAGCGAGAACTTTACAGCTTAACTTTATGACCTCAGGAAATTAAATAGGTTATCACAATCCTAAATCTAGTCTTTCCCAGCCTGAAGATACTCAAATTCCTGTTATACCCACTACTTACTACACAATGGAAACTTAAAAATTTTAAAACTTTGTCTTTTTGGCATAGCTCACACGGACAATTGCACTGAAGTGTCTTAACATATTGCAACCTACTTGCTTGTTGGCTTTCATTTTGGAGTTAGCAGAAGATAAGTCAAGCTCTTAAATCTTCACCAGTTGTCACTTCATTGGAGTTGTTCTGAGAACTGTAAACAGTACATTCAGAAATTAGCTCCTGGGTAGGATCTTTTGTGTCCTATGTGTGTCACTGCAGAAACATTTTAGGAGTGAATTAGGAAAGGAGACTTCAATGCAGAGTTCTCTTTGAAGTCACACAGATAGATCTGAGGTACGGTCCTGACCACACTGTCATCACATGGCTCTGAAAACACGCATTTACTGCCTCAGAAGGAGGAACTGTTTTGTTTCTGTTTCTCCAGAGGTTGGTTTGTGTGAAACCTGCTCAAGTTTTCCTTACAGCATGCTGATAGGACTGCTTGTCCAGGGATCCTATTTCTTGCAGCTAATCTGAACATACATCTCAGGTTTCTTTTCAATCTGCTGAAATACGACTGTGATAATTTTATCTCGACAGCCTGTACGGCTCCACTCGTATTCAAGCGTCAGTCTGACTGGCTGTGGGTTTCAGGCACATGACCTTGGGAGAGGAACAGACTATTCATGTTGTGAAAGCCTTCTCTATCAGGGTGATGTGCATGTGTCTGGTATAGCTTTGTAATGCCATGGCAGACACAAGAAACTCCTTCGGTGTCTCTCACTGGCCACTCCGGCCACAGAACAGTTTTATCGGGCTTGTCCACGTTCAGCTGGCAGCTCTGCCTGCTCTCTGCTTCCCTCCTGGTTTTGTTTTACTGCCTGTATTCAGGCTCACTGAAGGGTAGTTGATAGTGTAGTCCATGATAAATAAATTATGTAAATTCCTGACTATGTAATAGATTGGTAGCACCACCAATTAGAAAAGTTGTCCAGCAGTTCCTATTATAGTACCTTATAGTTTTTCAGAGTATTTGTAAAACTTTTAATGTCTGAACTGAAATTATTCTAGCCAGCTGTTTTCCTCAGCCTGAGTATTTTTGGAATATTTCAGCAAAAGTGATTCAATAAGACTGAGAACAAGACTGGCATAAAAACAAGTTGAGTTTCTTCACATTTAAAGAAAACCTTGGGTTATTTTCTTAAGTGTGCCTTAGCGTTCTTGTACACTGGAACAAGGATGTAAACTTCAGTAGAACACATGACCTTTGCATGAGTAGTACTTCTCTTATTTGTCCCTGTCAAAATCTGCCCATTTGGCCTATACAGTAGCCCTCAGGGGAAAATAAATCCACAGCACCTTATCTATGCTAAGAACCAGCTGCAGATGAAGATCCTTGATGGAAGCAGTCTCTCTACAGGTGCTGGGGAGTCTCCAAGTGTGCTCATGGCACCCAAGTTGTTCCTTGATCCTTGAGCAGTTTTCAAGGTTTCTGCTGTGTCTTCACATGGATTCGGGTGGATTGGAGTGTACTGAGAAGTCACATGTTGTACCCCTAAGTCTTACATACACTGAGGGCAAAGCTGCAACTTCACAGGCAATCTGAGCTTTGACATCTCCAGTTTTTTAAACACCGAGGCTGCTAAAGCAAACAAACACACAGCATTCTAGTTCCTGAATTCCTCAGGAATAATTCTGCATATAGTGTGGTATTGTCCTAGCTTTGTGGAGTAAAGGGGACAGAACCTCCAGGTTCTTTGTAGTAATTACACTGCTTAGCATTCAAAACCACCTTGATCAAGAATCCTGAAGCACAGTGGGCTTTCCCATCTTTCTCACGTGAAGTATACATGACATTTACACTTCTGGTAGGACAGGCAGGGCACGGGAGAGGAACTCGTTCTTGGACAGCACTGTCTCAAGGGAAGGAAAGTGACTTCCATTCTAAGTTCGTTTCCATTTTAGTTAATGAAGCAAGGCTTTTCCAACCTCCTGGGTTTAGCCATACTTCCAGCCCTTAGCTGAACAGATGTCAGAAAAAGACAAACAGAAGGAAGATAAATATGTGAACATTTCAGAACTTTTGTTATGGCGCATTGGCCAGTACTGAGTAGAAAATAATCCTGCTGTTATTAATGTGTTTGATATTAGGATTACACCTCTGTTCAGCTCTGCGTTTTTTGTTGTTGCTGTTTTCTTTTAGCAATCTCCCTTTTCTTCAGAGAGAGCCTTTTGATTCAATGTCTGTTTTGTTCAGTGTGGTCAGATGAATGTTATTTCCTACTTAGTAAATGCCCCATGCTTACTGTATTTTATTCACATGAGTAGATTCACTTGAGATCAATGTGACTGTTGCATGGTGGAGTTAGCAAAGAGTTAATATTTTTTACCAAGCTGCATAATACTTCTGGATACATTTCTCTATTGATCCCCCAATCGTCTTAGGTCTGTCTAAATAAGTTCTTTATGATGGAAAATAACTTTGCAATTTATAATGCTGTGAGATCACTTTCCCCTCAGAAGATCATCTTTATATAGTCCTTCCTGCTTTTAGACTCACTGCTCCTGCTCCAGTTTTCTCTATGGTAGTAATGGTTTAAGGATAAATAATAGGCAAATTTTGCAGGCAGTTGTGTTTTTTACAAATCCAACTTGTACCTAATGAAAACATGAACGAAATTCTGGCAAGTGGGAGTCACAGCATCTTAAAGAAATGCATAAATCAACTGGTCCTTCCCCCAGTTATCTGTAATAACAAGGCTTTGGGATTTTTTTCTCATCTTCATTAGATTTTCTGCGTTTGCTTGTCATGCATTTCACTTCACTGGACTCCGTGTTTTTTGACTGTTCAGTGAGAAATGTCCTGGCTAAGACATAAAGAGCATGGAGAGAGTTTGAGTGCTTCTCAGTGACTCCTCTCTACAAACAGTTTCCAAAGTTATAAAATAATTAATCAACTGGACAACTAAAAATACCATAGTTGAGAGGTTCATTAAAGAGCCTTTTATTAATGTGAGGCAGATTTTCCCACTACAGAGGAATACATGTTTGGAAACAAGTAAAAAGAAAACATCCTACATCCCAGCAATTTATTCCAGACAAGACAAAGGTTGCCTTCCTGAAGTCTTCAGGGAAACCATCCGTTTTACATACTCTAATTTGTGTGCTGACCCATAGGCCTTGGTATAGCAATGTATTAAGGGGTTGAGAAAGCTGTACTGAACTCAGTCATTATTTCAGTTTAAGTCCTACCTGAATAAATGGATTAAAAGCTGCTTAGGCAAAAATATTTCAATTAAGACAGCAGAGTACCTAGTAAATTCCATGGATAAACATATTTCCCACGTAATAACTCAGGAAAATTGTTAACTTCACGTTACAAAACGGAAGGGTGCTGAACAGCATGAGCTGATGTGCAGATACGAGCAACTGTGAGTTTATATTGCTGTTGCAAGTGGTTTCATGTGTTCAGAAATAACTTCTGTGCAGGCCAGGCTGGGTGCCAGAGTCATCTTCTCTGCTGGTATGGTGCTGAGGATGCCAGCGCTTACCCTAAGACTGACGTAGCTGTTGGCATAACAGAGACTCTCACAGTGTTCACTTTGAAATACAATGCAGTCTATAGGCGTCTCCTTTAGAAAAGGAGCAGCAGAGATACAAATCTTCCTGTCTGTGAGGAGAAGTGGCAGCTGGGTGTTTGCTGGAGGCCAGAGGGGAGTGGGAGAGCAGAGCACAAGCAGGATTTTTCTGTTGGTGTCCTGCTGCGTCCCAGGAGCTCTCACCACAGCATTTTGTTGGGGTGAGTCCAGAGGAGGAACACAAAGTTGATGAGGAGACTGCAGCACCTTCCATGTGAAGACAGGCTGACAAATTTGGGACTGTTCACCGTGGAAGAGAAGGCTGCATGGAGACCTCACAGCAGCCTTCCAGTATCTGAAGGGGGCCTACAGGGAAGCTGGAAAGGGACTATTATCAGGAACTGCAGTGACAGGACAAGGAGCAATGGGTGCAAAGTGAAAGAGGAAAAAATTTAGGTTAGATATATGGAAGAAATATAGAGATGATGAAGCACTGGAACAGGTTGTCCAGAGGGGCTGTGAATCCCATCCCTGTAAGTGTTCAAGGCCAGGTTGGATTGGGCTCTGAAAAACCTGGTGTCCCTGCTTTTGCAGGGGAGTTGGAACTAGATGGTCTTTAATGTCCCTTCCAACCCAAACCATTCTATGATTTTATGATTTTGTTAGCAAACAATTCAGGTTTCTGTCTACAAATAGGTTCAGAGAAAAAGGCTTAAAAGAAAGGAAAAAAATCTTAGGTCCAAAAAGGTTTAAAATCTTGGCTGTGCAACTGAAAGTAAAACTTTGTGACAGTTACTCTCCAATCATATTAATCAAGTGGCCTTTAAACAACAAAACCATTCAGATTATAAGCTGGGAAGTGGAGTTGGGATGTCAGCTCAAGTAGACTCACTCTCCTGACAGTAAGCATAACTTTGGAGATGAAACTTGCCTCTGGCTGCATGATAAAGGAACTAAAACTCCCACTCTCTGATAAAGTATATAATTCTCAGGATATGTGATACCATGAGATGTGCTCCTCATCCCAGGAATTTGTGCCTTACGCAGCAGAACAGCAAAAACAATATAGGCACTCCATGAAGAAATGGGATACAGTTCATTCATAAAAAGTGCCATGGCATATGTCATCAGTTAATAGGCAGCATAGCATATACCAGAACTACTTTGAAAAATACTGTGTTGTTTGAGATTTTTCTTTCAAGCTAAAAGGACTTTCAGTCCTTCTACACTCAGGAGGAGAAGCTAGTATTTTTCAGAGCATCTTTGTTTTCATACTCTCCTAGGATGTGTCCTACCTTATTACCACCTCTTTTCATTTGATAACCTCTGTCTGGAATTAAGGATACTCAAATGTAAAATACTGATTCCTAGAGAAGCTATTAAAACTGAAGTTTACCTTTTATGAGGCAAAGCAGTGAGTTCTGTTTATGCATTGCTTTGGCTTGCCAATGTGTTTTGTTTGTATATATCCCAGAGCATGGCAATTTCTTGGACAGGGGTGATTTCTGTCTTTGTTTCTTGCTCCAAGTGTATGGTCAGTGCTAGAGAAGAAGGCCAGAGTTTGCCCTAATTGGGTCAGATTCTGGCTTCTGAGAGCACCTTAGTGTTCAGCTCATTAAAAAAAAAAATAGTACAGAAACAGTGAGTATAAGGGGTATAATGTTCATAAAAGTAGATTTAGGTCTGAGAAACCTGTCAGGATTCTCACTTATGCCTATGGAGG
Organism: Acridotheres tristis; assembly: GCA_037013685.1. NCBI lineage: Eukaryota > Metazoa > Chordata > Aves > Passeriformes > Sturnidae > Acridotheres > Acridotheres tristis. The sequence goes on from CM072886.1 coordinate 107,900,113, forward strand.
ACATGTATTAAAGACTACAAGGAATTAGTCCATTGATTACTATTATTATTAATACTTTAGAGGGGAAAAGCTGATTTGGAAATGAGTTTTTTTAAGCAACGTATCATTTATACATCATTTTGGAAAGAGCTCTGGCATCCAGATTCATGTATCTAGCTGAAGAGGTGGAGACCTCAACATACCAAATAACTCACTGACTGACACTTTATTCTAGTAAACACATCAGAGGTTTGCCTCTGGCACCAGGACAAACTGGGATGGCACAATATATGTTCATGCTGCTGAACTCAATCTCTGGACTGGGTGCCACGAGCAAACAGTCTGCTGGAAATGTCTCTGGACTCTGCAAACTCCCAAACTCTGCCCAGGAGCCCTCTGGAGGAAGGAGGGCTGTATATGCCCAAAACTGTGCCAGGGACACTGTAGTGTTGTAGCAGTGCGGGCAACAGCTCCAGCTCTCAGGAGCACGTCTTTGCCCAGTGTCACTTACTAATATAGACATACTCTTATCAGGGAGATAGGGCCAAATAAAGAAGAAGCCATGGTTTGGTTGCAGTCACTCTCCATTGTGTTGCAAGACGTGGTTATGAACCCTATTGAACGCTGTAATAAGTTATTGAATAACTCTGGGCAACCTGCCCCCATAACAGCTCTGGAGTTAAGTTGGAAAAAATCTGCCCTGGGAAAAGCCTGAGCCCAGCTTGACTGTTTTCTTCTGCTGGGCAGGATTTTGCTGTCAGCAGGGTTTTTCAAGACACATTATACATTTGCTTTCAAAGCCATGAAAATATTTGTGGGGAAATCTTGACATTTGATACAAAAAAGTTTGTCTCCTGGGTCCAGCGCTGTACTTGGTGTGCTGCAGTAAGTCACTGAAGCCCTAACTTCTGGCATTATTTTTTTTTTCCCCAAAGTCCTATACATTTGGCATTCTGTTTTCTCTGTTTACAAAGAATTATTTTTATTGGTACCTGTTATTGGTACCTCAGTGTACATAACATGGTGATGTTACTGTGGATTGGGTAACAACACGTAGCTCTGTTATCCCGGGGTTGCCAGATATTACCGATGCATGTATGCAAATAGCTAAACAATCCAAATGGGAACAAATTTGGTTTTGAAAGGAGGCTGAGCTTCCAGGGCTTATCAGCATTGGTTCCAGTAGGTCCAGTAGATCAAATTGTGCCAGGATGTGCTTGCATGTGGATGTGAGAGAAATCAGTCAGGAAGTAAACTGAAGGACCAGCACAGCACAACTTTCATTTCTTTTCAGAGTTTTCCTGAGTCATGGCTGTGAAGGAAACATTGGCTCGTATGCATGATACTAAGCAGACAATTCATTCTACACGGCATGTTAAATTAAGTGCCCAAAGTTTGCATCCATTTCTAACTTTAATGTGAAGATCTGTTTTCTGGTTGCCCAAATTGTTTTCAAATACCATAATAATGGTCACTGTGGAAAAGCTTAAATGTAGTAGAGCTGCCTGTCCTCTTTCCACCTGTTTCACTGATGGTCACAGGGATGGAGCGCCTCTCATATGAAGACAGGCTGAGAGAGTTGGTGTTGTTTGGCCCGGAGGAGACTCCAGGGAGACCTTGGAGCAGCCTTCTGGTCCCTAAATGGGACCTGCAAGCGAGCTGAAGAGAGTGAAACTTTTTACAAGGGCATGCAAGCATGGGACAAAGGAGAATGATTTTAAATTGAAAGAGTGTAGGTTTAGATTAGATATTAGGAAGAAATTCTTTACTGTAAGGGTGCTGAAACACTGGAACAGAGAAGTTGTGGATGCCCCGTCCCTGGCAGTGTTCATATCCAGCTTGGAAGGGGCTGTGAACAACCTGGTTTGGTGGAAGCTCTCCCTGCCCATGGCCTGGGGGGTTTGAACTACATGATCTTTAAGACTCTTCCCAACACAAGCCATTCCATAGTTCTATGTTACCCACAATGTCCACAGGCTTAAGGAAAGAAAAAATCACTGCTGCATAGGCTAGCTAAAACTGCTGAGCACTCTGCAGTTTAATCATAACAATAAACATAGTGACATTTTTAGGGGGGTAAATTTATTTCTTTTCTTATAAATAAATTTTGTGCTGAGTAAGCAGGCTACTTCTGTAGTTTCCTTGGTATAAATCAAAAACTTGATTTGACATATATATGAGATTCATGCTTTGGGGTAAGGTTTCTAGTTTAATTTGCAAATATTTTCATATTCCTTGGGCACAGGAATCCTTCTGCTCATCCTCCTTCAGTCTGATGATGTGGGAGCTTTGGTTTCCAGTTCAGTGTTCATAGTTTCATGTTTCTGTAGTTAAAATGCCCATAGTGTGATCAGGTAAGTTTTTGGATAATGGTGATTCTGCATGTAATTTGCCATCATTGGGCTTTTAAAGTCTCAGGCAGAGCAGAACTGTTGTTTCCAGCCCAGGACTTGATCCACAGCCTAATATGGATGTAGAATGTCTCTGGCCTCAGCCTCTCTGAGCACGTTCAGAGCCTGCCAGGATCTCACTTTGGACTGTTTGCATGATGAATTCATCCTAAGCAGTAAACAAAATGTCGTTAATGCTCTAAAATAGACTGCCCTGTTTCCTGGGTTCTCTGTAGTTCAGCTGTTATTTAACTTCAACAACATGATTTCTTTCAAATCAGAAAATTAGCATTTCAGCTTTTGGTTACTTCTGTGCAGGGACATGTAGTTGAACTGTGGCACTATGAAGCATCTGTTTTGCTTAAAAACTAAACTTTGAAGAGCATTTTAGTTCTTTAATGTTGCTATTGTTCCACCATTTACAAATTCCTTGCTTTTGAAATTTGCCCTGAGAATGATGTTGTAAATGTAGTACTATCATGCTAGAAAGCACTGAGGAGTTCCTGGGTAGGACATCAGTAGTCCTGGGCAAGCAGCTCTGAGTGGCCCTTGTTTGAGCAGAGAGTGGGAGCAGATGACCTCCAGAGGTCCCTCCCAACCCCAGCCACTCTGCAGTGACACAGTTCAGTTGCTGTTTCCACAAGACAACTCTTTTTCTTGTGAGAGCAGCCACCTGAACATGGATATTAACCACGTGCTTAATTTTTCCATTGTTTATAGCTGCCAGAAAGAAGATTAAAACTCAAAATCTCTCTCTGGTGGCAGTGTCTCCAAAGGAAACCTTGGATCTGCCTTCTCTGACCATGGTGTGTGGCCATATAGGTCAGCTGGTAGTGGGGGATCTGGACATTGCACAACAGCCCACCTCAGTGGTTTTAAAAAGTAATAGCACCTGTAGGAGAAGTTCTGTGGGTCCTAGGATGTAAACCAGTGTGTTCCGATTTCTATAAAAATAGAGTCCAAAAAGAAGAAAAAAGGCATTCCCTCTGGAATGTTATTTCTGGTCCTTGTTTGTTTGTGTTAAATGGAAGGTCTAGAGGGAAGAGACTTGTTTCTCCATTTTACCCAATGCCCTTGAATGGGAGGGATTCTCTTGCTAAGTTTTGTCTCTGCCAGCTACAGCTGGTATTCAGTTCACCAGGTCTCCCCACTTGAGCTCCAGTCTATTGAACCCGAGAGTCATCAGAGAATTACACAAGCTGCTTTTTTTTGAATTACCTTCAAGGAATTGCTGGACCTTCCCAAATAGTAGGAAACTCTTTCATAATGTCATGTGGCTGATCTCTGACCACTGTTAATCGTGTACATTAAGTGTTGTAGATGATTTCCTTGATATGGAACTAGCGACCACCAAGCCCTGTTGGTGCCCTGAGCATTTCATTTGTAATGGCTTTGGAGTCATTACCCAATCCACTTAATTGCTATTAAAGCCAAATGCAAGGAGGGAATACGCCCAACCACCACCCCTACTCAGAAAGTGAGAGTTCATACTGGAAAAATCTATGTATATTATTTTGATTAAGATGGAAATTGTGTTGTTTTTGCTGCTATCCTCACCAGATTTATCCAAATTACTGTTTAGAAGATGGGTAATGTAAGGGGAGGGCTGGGTGTATGAAACTCTATCTTCTTTAGAAAAGAGTTAATCAACTCTTAAAGACTAAATTATTTGGTACTGCATTTGGTTTTCAGGTTTTTTTGAAACTTAATGGATCTTAGGTAGATCTAACTAAATCTTAGACTATTTCTCCCATCATTTCATTCTTTCCTGATGCACCTCTAGCCCCACACTAGACACCACTGAACGTACAACATTGCTAGCAGATAAATACTTTGGAGAGAGACCTAGTTAACTGTGAAGACTGTGAGACACTGCTGAAAACTAGCAGAAAAGAAAGTATTTTAAAAAATATTTTAGAAGTATGAAAATGTATTCTTCTGTGTAGTCCTTAAAAATGGCAAAGTAGTTCTTAATTTTTTCCAACCATTACTGAATTCTTCTGTAGCACGAGAGGTACCCATGGTGTTGTAGGTATTTTTCTTTTGTTCTCACCAAGGATCTTGTAAACACACGGGTATGTGCTTTATTCTGTTCAGGTAATTAACTCTGCTAGTAAGGAAGTGCTCAAATGCCCTTCCTAAATGTCATGTTTTGTCCTCAGTTTCCTTGAATTAGAAGATACTTATTTAGTACCCTCATTCACTAACCAATTGGAAGTGAAAATAAATTATTTTCTAATTTTTAACATCAACTTTAAGGGTTTTTTTTCATAGGCTAGGATTTGGGGCTCTAGCACAGCCTTGTATATGCTTGAATGGTCTTACAGATTAAATGGACCAGGTCAGTTGAATATTCAGTGTGCAAAGCTAAATTTACCAGTCCCTTAAGTAATATGACATCTTTGAAAAGCACAGATAAGGTGTTTTTGTAATTCAGCTTTTTCTCTTGACAGCATACTTTTAAAGGGCAAAATAAATAGGCGATTAAGGAAAATCGTTTCTGACTGATGTTCAGCCTTGGAAAGCTTCTTACTACCCTGCCTGTGAATCAGGAGGGTACCAGGGTTTATCTGCTTGGAGCACACACACGCACCTCCGCCTCCTCATAAATCTGCTGCTCAGTAGGTCGGTGGTTCCCTGGGAGCTGGACCTGTCCTTGTGGGGCTGGCAGGGCTGCGTGGTGGGCTGGCTGTTCCTCTGAGAACCGTGCTCTGGGGTTGGTGTGGCACAGCTCTTACCTTGCCTTGACCCCCTTCTCCCCACTGCCGTGTACAGAGGAGATCTAGCTGGGAAGGATTTCAGAATGCTTTGGTCCTGGCTGGATCCTGCTGGCTTGGCAGCAGAAAGCCGGGGCAGACCCACAGCTGGCTCTCCTCGTCGCCCGGGCTCTGCAGGCAGCCAGGCAGGTGCTCCTCGCATTGATGCAGGCAATCAGGAGACTCCCCTGCAGTATTTCAGCACTAAGAATCCACACTCAGCTGCACTGGCATGCTGGAAAAGGCTTCATACCACCATTTTGCATATAAATAAGATTTCACTGCGAGGGAGAGACATACCTGGTGCAGGCTAAGGGGCTGGTGCACAGCTCTGGACATTAAAATACCTCCTGCCTTTTTTGGATGAGGGATGTGTCAGACCACCTACCAGCTCCGTGCCAGGTGTTTGTGGAGAGCAGAGTGGGCACGGTTTGTAGGGAGGGGAGCCTTGCCTGTGTTAGATGCTGGGGCACTGGCAAAGTGCGTGCCTGTGATGGGGAACTGGATGTACTCTCTGCAGCCACTCGTACAACAAGCACAGCAAGAGTTCTCTGCTGAGTTGAGAGGGGCAGTATGTTCCATAGGTGGCCAATACCCACACCAGTCATTTTTTGAACTTTCTGTACAAATTGCCAAGGACTGACAGAAAATAAATTGAAGCAGAGCATGAGTTGTAGCACAAACCGGTGAAACACTGTTTCAAGTAAGTGTTTGAAAGCTTGTTTTAGCATCTTGAAAGGAAGCAGGAATTCACGTGTTTTATTTTTAGCTTGCAAGGGAAGAGTTATTTAATGTTCCTTCTCATCTCTGAAAATGTTCTTATTGAGGCAGGATCTGAAGTCCTGGAGCTGGTTAACCCAAGACTTGCCTGCCTGTGGAAATTTATTTTTACAAAGGGGAATTACTGAAATTGTTTTTCCCCTATAAAATTTTAAGTAGAGCTGAGTCCAAACTCCAAAAATGTTGAAATACTTTCTGCTGCTAGCAGTGATTTGTGATTCACAGTGTATAGTCGGGTGTGTTTTACTTTCAGGATCTATAAGCATTTTCAGATTTTTAGGGCAGAGTTACTTTTGTTGCCATTTGCTTTGATTTTGGCTCCCATTAGATTATGAGAGTTCTAATTTTTCTAAAGTAATATTTTTTATCCAAAATTTTAATAGTGTTGCTGTGACTGGGCCTTAAATCTCTAAGCAGAGATGGGACGAGCTGCTCACAGCTAGTGCTGGAATAAATCTCTCTTGCATTTCCCTCTCCCCTCCTCCCAGGTCTCTGAACGTCAGTACCATGGCTCATGCTTTAAGTTCCTGAAAATCAATGAAATATTTATGATACTTGGTATTCCAGCAGCTGGGTAATGAATGGGCTTGCAGGATGTTGCTGGTCAATACTTGCCCCTCTTGTCCAGTACTCCTGGGTCAACAAACATTCATCTTAACCTCCTTCTGAGACTGCTCTTATTCTCCTTGATTTTCTTTCCTGTGAAGCAGCAGAACAGTATCAGCAGCAGTGAAATGAGAGCTATCATTTCCTCGAATGGGTAAGACAATCTGCAAAGCATGTATTAAAAATAAAACAGGAAGTCAGTGATTATCAGTTTTTAGCAAACACATTTCTGCTGATCTTCAGACTGATGCCTAACAATAACAAAAGGAGAAGCTCTGCATCTGGGCAGTGTAATTTGTAGTATCTTTTCCCCTCATTAGACATGGATGGTTTTTATTTTAGGGCCCAAGAACTGTAAGAATAATAACAGAGGCCTAATGCTGCTGCTTGTAAACAGCGTATGTTGAGCAGCATGTCTGGGATAAATAGGTATTGGGTTTAAAAAAAAAAGGGAGAGTCCTTTTTTTTGTGCATTTACAGTTTTCTAAAGTAAAAAGCAGCATATGGCACCCCTGGCAAGGAAGAAGTCCCTCCTTTCAGAGACCCTCCCCCAGCTCAAGGAGTTACTGATTGCTTCCCACCCTGATAAAGGTTAGTGTTACTGGCATCCGTGTGTGTGTGGGTGACGGGAAATGAGGCTTCCTCCAGACCTGGCCACCTGCTTGCAGAGCAGTGATGGTGGTGGGAGGGGAATCCACCTGCCAGCAGGCTGGGAATCTTGATTGATGTCTGTTCTCACTGCAGGAGAGGAGCCAGTGCTCTGCTGCACGGGCGGCTTCTCCTTAGTGCGTCTCTTTTCCCCTTGACAAGAGTCAAGAGTGTTCATTTGGACCCCGCTGCAGAGGAGAGGGAACAACCTGCACACCTGCCAGGAAAGGGAATCCTACACAACTGCTGCTCAAAAAAGATTGGGAGCTGGGCCAAACATTTCATATGTGGGTGATTAAAATTAGACTCCTGCGTCCTTATGTACGTTCTCATTTTGAAAACACTGCCTGGCTTACTTTTCTCTCCTGCCTTTTATGTATTCCCCTAATGGGACAATGCTTCCACCTTTCCTGTGGCTTTGACAGTGGCCCTTGCACTCACTGAAAGTACATTTATCTTTTCTGTCTGTAATCATACCTGATCATAGGCCCAGGAACACAGCTCTGTCTTTCCATTTTCCACTAATACTCCCTTGACAAGTATCTTCTTGAAAGGGAAAAAAAAGAGTGATAATCACTCCTTTGGAAAAACAGCCAAGTTTTGCAGTGGACTTGGCTTTCTGCCTATCTTCCCATGCTGCTTCAGCCTGTGCAAACTGAGACCTTCCTGCAACCCACACTGGCTAATCCAGAGAAGTCCAGGTCTTGCTGGAAAGGCATCCTGAGGAGGAGGGGAAGAAGGTAGGCAGACTGGCACAGCATTCAACTCTGATGTTCTGTTCACAAACACCAAAACCACTGAAGGATAAAGGAGCAATAGGGCAGTGAGTGCATGGCTGCATGACCTCCGATTATGAAGAATGGAGATATGCACATACTAAAACTGTTGGTGCAGGAGCACTTTGTGCAAAATTCCAGCTTTCAGTATCAGATGCATAAGATCACAGAGATGCTCATCATCATTAGACAGTGATTTGTTCCTGAGAGTTCTGAACCATTCCAAGACCCCAGTACTTCCAGAAAAATATCCTTATGTTTCTAAACACTTTTGAGTATTTTTTAATGTTCTCCTCATAATGGCTCTTCGTAGGAAATTGAGGAGACTTCCTGGAATTAGCAACTGCTAGGAAAACCCTATTAATGCTGCTGTTTTATAAGCAGCCAGATGTCTGTCTTCTCCTCCTTAACACTGTGTACTCACTGCAGTCTTAAGGGCTACCAGTGGGGAGAGAGCAGTAGGGATCCACATTGCCCTGGAGGCTGATTTGTTGGGTCATGCCATGCTTCAAAGATAGAATTCTTCCTTGGGTAAACTCCTCTGAGGAAGGAAGTATCAGAGCCTCCACTGTGCCATGTCTGCTTGGGAAGTGTGGACTTGCCCATCACCCCAGTAGTTGCATCACTGTCCTGGTCCTGGCCCTTGCATGTGAACATGCACTCCCATACAGTTCAGCAGCCACCCCTGTACCTTTCCTGGGGAAAAACCTGCTCACACAGAAATGCTAAAATATTTTCCCTGTTGGAGCACATCTTGGATGGTAAATCAAGGCTTGAATCCTCCCTACATGGTCCCAGCTGGGGCTTGGTGAGGGTGCGTGGGATCTCCTTGTGCTGGGTTTCCTTTCCTCTGGAACAGCTACAAGCTGCTGGGTTCAGGCCAAGGCAGAGGCAGAGGAGGCAGCAGATGCACACCCCATTCTTGCCCTAACATGGAGTGAGGACAAGGCTGCAGGGCACATGTAGATACAAAAGCTTTTTTTTAATATCAAGACTAAGAACAAAGCACCTTGTATAGCAAAGTGAATTTTACAGCTTTTTTCCAGCCTGGAAAAAGGCTTTTCAGAGCAGATAGTGCTGGCAATGTCTCCTAGCAAGTCTGCACACTTTACTCAAGGTAGTTTATCTTAAGCTGTTTTTTCATTCCTGAAAATTTAAAATTGTCCTCTCAGACCCACAAAATTAAATAAAAGCAGGGACTTTAAAACAAAAGACCTCAGTATAAAAGCCCAAGTGAAATTCGTACCTTTTTACAGAGCAGCTTCCAAAAACCTGGCCATAATTGTAGTTTTAAGAGGACTTGCAATTTATGCATAGCCTCTAAACATCTCCCTCCATCAGTAAATTTTCTGGTGCCATGTGGAGTAAGGAGTATGACTCTGCTAACACTAGAGATGCAAGTATTCAATGTGTACATGCAAGAGGACAAGGTGTGTATAAAATACTTAGAGAATTACATAGCAGCTATTACTGTCATTAAAGTGTTGGCAACTGAGCAGAGGGGGAAGAAGCCAAAATTTGTTCCCCAGAGAGCAAAAGAGGAGCAGGACTGAGCAGTTAGATGTTGGCTCTGGGAACTGAACCATCCCCATGTGTGTAGCCCCTGTGCATGCTGTCTCTTGCCTGGGAAGGCTGTTGCAGCCTGTCCCCCCGCAAACAAAGATGCAAAAGCCCTTACATTATTGAGGGGGAAGATGGAAATTACCTACAGAGGGAGGAAGTCTTTTGAGAATCACATTTCACTGTTTCAACTGTTCAAGGAAAAGCTTGTTTATAATAGTATCCTGTCAATAGGAGGTGTCTGTGTAGGTAGGTGTATATATACACAGAATATATGCGTATGAGGAGAAAGAACTTTCACTGTGGTCTGTCTGCCTTAAGCACATTGCTTCTATGTTTCCTTAAAGCCTGCAACTTCATTAAAAAAGAAAAAAAAAAAGACATTAAGGAACTCCCAAGGTAGAGTGCATGTGAGTGTGTGTGTGAGGGAGTGTGAGTAACTTATCTTCACATTTAGCTGGAGCCTTGGTATTGTCAAAGCAGCTGAATCACTGCCTGAGAGCTGCCATCTTTGCCATGGTGATAATTTGTCAGAGTGCCAACACTGCTGCCTACTGTCTCTGAAGAGCTGACCTTGTAACAACATCAACACTCTTTCTTTGGCTTCTGCTGACATACTCTAGGCTCTGGAAACTGTTTTCAAAACAAATATATAATCGAGTGTTGTGCTTGTAAAAGCAATTGTGTTTCTGTCCGTCAGATTATTTTAGGGTGTCTCGCCTGCCAAAGGGCAAAGTAAAGGAATAGACAGAGAGGACACAACTCCACATAAAAAGTGAGGGGTTTTCCATATACAGGAATGATGGGAATCAAAATTAACCATCACAAAATCAGAAGTTAATGGTAACGGGGCAGCTTATGACTCCTTGTGCTGTTTTGTTTCTCAAAGCAAGGACAAGTGAGCAGAGCACTACAGACAATGGGAACACACAAGGACCAAAAGCAAGGAAAGTTCTTGATATAATGCATGCTATATAATGTCTTTCTTCACGCAAACAGGAAAAAATTGCCATGTAAAATACTGATGGATACTTTGTATTTAGACATTTTATGTGGAGACACGAGAGATGCTTAGCTTAGGAAGTAGGGTAAAAACATTGTCAGTACCTGAAAATACCAATCTTCTTGGCCCTAGGTTTATGCTACTCTGTACCAGGCAACCTGACAAGTTCAGGCTTTCCCCAGTTGTGGGTGACTATCTGAGCACTTTGTATTCCCATTATTCATGTATATGTACCAAACCTCTCATGCTCTCTGTGTGTCCAGTGTGTTTGCCAGGGCACAGCTGCAAAGGAAGCACAACAAGCCAGACAGACGACTCACTCCACACTTGCTATGGCTTTGATTGTGAGGGCCAGCCAGTGGTAATGAAATGCTGTTACTGATTTATTTTCTTCTTGCTATCTTCTACTAAACTAAATTAATACAGCACTCACTGATATCCTAAATGACATTTCATGGAAAGATACCAGAGTATACCTATAACCGGGTAGTGGTTGTAGGACAGGCTTGTCTTAAAAACTGCCAAGCACCACACAAAACCCATACATATGGTTAGGTAACAGCAGTTTTAATTTTACATATGGGGTTGGAAAATGCATTTAGATTAGATCTAATACTCTGTAGGTTAAGACCAGAATGAAAGAAGTATCTAACCAAAGTTTGGGGGCAACATCTTCATGAGACACCCCTGTTTTCACTCCTCCTCAGAGATCTATGTTCAGGTGTTGCCAGAAAGGAGAACACTATAATTTATACCAACATGTTTCCCCTGGAACCTTCTGAAAGTGCAATCCTTTGGGTGTGTTGAAGTCAGGTGAATATTTGATATAGAAGTTTCATTTCTGCATGTAGAACTAATAGTTACTCTTGATTTTGCATAACAGAGGATAAAAATTTTATTGTTTGTCCACTTTCTGGATTATTTACTTGAAAAACCTCCAATGTGAAGCACTCTGAATTCAGCTGCTTCTGACACTTAGAGGAACTTTGAGATTTGTGGAATTTGGCCCACATGCGTCAGTGTATTGCTCCATCTTCGTGTGTGTATATATATATTTTCATATATACATATATGGCCAGCAAAACTGCAGAAAATTATAATTGAGAGAAACAGCAAGCAAATTATATTTGACTTTGCATTGTTTTCCAGCTTGCTTGTTTTTGCAGTTTAGTGCTGGATTTTAACCTGCAAGTTTCCTGTTTGGGCTGCATTTTCTTTTCAGATTTCTTCCTGTGTAGCACTTGAATCAGTAGGCCAAAGAAACAGAATAACAATCGGGAGGAGACTGAAAGCAGGGTTTCAGTGATGTAGAAATAACTTGCCATGGGAGTTATTTTCAAACCTGTTGGCTCTTCTCGAGGCAGAGGGCTAGTCTGTTACTCTTGGGCATTGGAATGGTACAGCACTGGAATGACAGAGCATCTCAAATTCCAAAGAGTGAGTGCTTTAAGTTGCTGGGCCTGTATGTTGTATGTTGTCCAAATGGGATGTTCAAGTTTAGCTTTGAAAGGAGCATTTGTGCCTGAAAAAAAAGAGATTTTGTTGCCTTAACCAAAGGCATAAGTAGGAATGGAAACCTGAATTGTCTCCAAGCTATGGTGGACATGCAGTGACTAAATCTTTTTAAACATGTCCACCCATATGCATTCAGATTTGGGAAGGCTTAGGAACTTGTTGGGTGGGCCGTGTCTAAAATGTTTGACTGAACCAAGCTTATAACAGAAATTTGGTGCAGATTAGCCTCCTGAGATATTCCTGAAAGCTCAGTTGTTTTTCAAATGGAAACGAATTTTTTCTGATAGTGAGAAAATTTAGTCGTTTAGTGCCTGAAATCAGCTCACAAGACGCATGGGTTATAATTCATTCAACTTTATATTAAAAGCAGACACTAGGTTTTAGTGCACTATTTTCAAGCTAAATGTCAATCCCCTGTGCAGCAAAAGCCTGCTTCTTACAAGTTTAACTTCTTCAGGATGGATGGTAAGAAAGACTTTCAGAATGACTTTCCAGGGGACTGTATGCTCTTACTGGCAGTGCATGATTTTAGCTAATGGATTTATTAGCTTATGCTATTTTTTTCCTTCCTGTGTGAGTGGGATCACACAGCAGAGACCCTCCCAGCATGCAGCCTTTAATAATAGGTAAGGAGGATTTTTCTATCAAAAGACAAATGAGAAATTGCTCCTTGTGAGAAAGCTAATTTGAGACTATCTGAGGCAGACCTGCTAGGATTTCTACCAAATAGTGTCTAAAGAATGCAAATTGCTTTTAAAAAACGAGTATTTGTTGAGTGTTTACTTCTGAAACCAGGGGAGGCGTGCATTAGCTGCTCAGTGAGCAGAGTATCAAACTGGACCATAGAAGGAGAAGAGGAAAATACCATGGAAAATAGGCCTGTAGGCTGAGCCAGATTTTTTCCTGGTTTTGTGCATAAAAAGGTCTTGTTACAGCCATATCCTTTAAGCCCTGTGGAGTCAAGATGCATTGCCAAGAAAGGCTTTTGTATCTCTGATCGCATGCTGCCTCCTCCACCAGCCTGTATTTTTCTAAAAATAATCCTGATTTCATACCTTAGCTGATGGACCTTCTAGCAGCCACAATAGATGCAGCCTCCCTGGAAAACACTCAGTAATATGTAAAAGCATTGAGGGAGGTTGTACAGAGCTTTTGAAGAGGCATCATTTGTATTTTGAGCTGTGCTAAAATGTAGTAAGCTTATCCCAAGCCCTTTCTGCTTCCTTGGAACAAACAAGTCACTGCTGAATACCAAGTATCTTATTCAGCAGAACAAGAATTACTTTTTTTTTCTTTAAAACAAATAAAGTCACTTGGCAAGGGGCAAAGAAGGGATTTGTTTTCCTATCCATGGTGAGATTTGTCATCAGCACAGCCTGAAACGTCTGCTGGAGGTGTGTGACAGTTACTAACAGCCGAGAGAGTGTCCCAAGACAGGTATCGCATTCTCCATTTGATAAGCAGGGAGAAAAGCTGCCCTGCACTTGGCAGCACAGCTTTCCTGGGCTCTGGGTCCGTGTTGCTGCACTGTCAGTGGCAGATCCCTTCTCCCACTTGCTCTGCTCAGCCCTGTTTGTGCCACCATCCTCACAGCTGTGTCAGCACCTTTATCCATTTGGCTCCCAGGAAGCTGCTACGCCAGATCTGCTGCTGGAGCAGCAGTAATGTACAGCTGTGCGTGTTGTGGATGTAAGAGCTTGCAGGCAGCCCTGAGGTGTCATACATGTATTCATCAGGGTGCCAGAGGTAGGGAAAACATGCTGACGGTCATTCAAAATACTTTCCAGCACAGAGATGACTCTGGCTTGGTAACACTCTGGGCCAGAGGTGAGGTCTCCACATTTAACAGCATTAGAATATGATAGACATGGTGGTGTGAATGTCCCAAGCCTTCATTCTCTGGGCCAAGCTTGACTGTCTGTGTTCTAAGTGGTGCTTTTCCTATCCATTTTTTCTCTGCAGCAAAATATAAAGAAACTGGTAGAGTTTGATGTGTGCCTTGTAGTCATGCTGCACCCAGGACTGCCTAGGCCTGACCAAGCAAAGCTGAGCCTTAAAATTCACTGTGGATGTATGTGTATCCATGAGGTTTCCCAGCCTATAGCCAGATGGCACCAGAGCAAACCATGCAAACATTGATATAGGAGAGAGCACTTCCATGTGGTGGATTGATCCTGGATTGACTCTAGGTGCCCACCAAAGCTACTCTATCACTTTCCTCCTCAGCTGGGCAGGGAATAGAAAACACTCTAAAATGGGTGAAGATAAGGACAGAGGGAGATCGCTCTGCAGTTATTGTCACAGAGCACCTGGGAAAGTGAGTTACATTCATTGTCCAGCCAAATCAAAGGAGGATAATGAGAAATAAAACCAAATTTAAAAACACTTTCCTCTTCCCTTTTTCCCAGGCTTAACTTCATTTCCAATTTTTTTGTACTTTGTCTCTCCCAGTAGCACAAGGGGGGTGGGGAATAGCAGCTGCAGTCAATTCACCACACATTGTCTCTGTTGATTCTTCCTCCTCGGAGGGAGGACTTCTCATACTCTTCCTCTGCTCCAGTGTGGAGTCCCTCCCATGGGAGACAGTTCTCCATTAACTTCTCCAGCATTTGTCCTTCCCACTGGCTGCAATTCTTCATTAACTGCTCCAGCACAGGTCTCCCAGTGGGTTCACAAGTCCTGCCAGCAATCTGGCTCCCATGAGGGCTCCTTTTTCCATGGGGCCACAAGTCTTGCTCCAGCATGTTCTTCCCATGTCACATCCTCCCTTGAGCATCCCTCTGCCTCGGGTGTGGGGTCATCCACAGGCTGTAGGTGGATATCTGCTCCACCATGGACTTCAGTGGGCTTTAGGGGAGTCTCCTTTCATGCTGGAGCACCTCGTCCTGTTCCTTCTTCACTGACCTGGGAGTCTGTGGAGCTGTTTATCTCACATATTCTCATTCCTTTCACCATCTGCAATCATTTTTTGTGCTACCACTGTTGCTGGTAGTCTCAGACTTGGCCAGCATCTTGGAGCTGGATAGCATAGACTCCACTGGAGATGGGGGAAAAACTTCTAGCAGCTTCTCCCAGAAGCCAGCCCTGTAGCTTACCCTCTACCAAAACCTGTCCACACAAACACAATACACAGCATCATGGAGAGTTGTCCTCTGCCATTTCAAGGGATCAAGAAACGATTTACAGAAAAGCCTCAAACAGTTTCTGTCACCCAGGAACATGTACTGGATCAAGAGTAAAAATCAAAAAGCTGTAGTGCATCTAAGAAGGCAGACAGCCTCAATGGCATCCTTGTGCAGGTGTTGGCCAGCTTATCCCTGACTGTTGTTTGACAGTACAGGCTTTTGGCTCCTAGAAACAGCTTCAGAGTATCTAACACCTAGCGCTGGGAGAGAGGAGGTGGCAAAACGCTGATCTCTGGTTTGCAGCCTCAGAGTCACTCAAAAAGCAGGGTGATCTCCTGTGCACAGTGTCAAGCCAACATAAGCTGTGCCTTGTATGCTGAGGCAGGTTTGACACCAATGTGCTTGTGTGACAGTCTCAGATGCAGATCAGGTTTGTGCTGCTAAAGTGTCCTGTCAGTCACAGGCTGCTTCAGTGGCCGTGACATCCCAGCATCAGCTCCAGTGTGGAGCGAGCAGGTTGAGCACTTCAAGTACACACAGCAGGAGGATCAAGTGGGCTTCGTGGGAAGAAAACAAACAAAATGAAAGGTTTTCCCTTCATCTTGTCCTGGGTCTTATCACCACCACAGAAATGTGTGAACTTAATTTAAACATTTTTTTTCTCTGATGTAAGAATCTTGCTCTTTAGTATTATGCCTAATTCAGTGTGTCTTGGTGTTTTCTTGATGCTACACAGTTTTACAGTGTATCAATAGTTCATTTCTCACTCACCATCCCACATTATAAGGGGTTTCCCCTAAAATGTTAATTGCCCAGTCTAATAAGCATAGACATTTTTACTCTTACTTCACCTTTAGAAAACCATCTGGAAGTTAACAGCCCTTTGGCTTAGATGTGTTGGACCAGAAACATCCACAGCAAAATGGATACCATCACCATGTTTATACTGCTGTGAATAAGGAACCAGGTCCATTGGCCTGTGGGTGTGCATTGGCACAGTAGGTCCTGCAGTCAAGTGCCCTTTGAGATTTGAAAAATCATAGTTTTGCTTTCAGTCTGTGGCCAGGATTCAGTGTAATTTTAAGGCCTTAGTGGAAATAGCAAGAACATAATATATGTATGTGAACAGTATTTGAAACTCTGGGGGTTGAGGTAAGGGGAAACCTGGTCTGTAAAAAACATTGGCAGGTACTATTTTGTCCTGCATTTGAAGTACTGATGTGTTCAGTAGTTAGAGAAACATCCAGCGTTCACAAACAAATAAAACTATTGAGAGTAAACAAAGATTTTCCCAAGGGCATTTGTAGCTGCTCAGTTTAGAAATTTAATCTGAAGGTCTCTACTTGGTGAAATGGGCTTTCGATTTGTGTCTCACCATTTCGTTTTTGAGGTGATTGGATTGGAAATTGTGATAAGATACTGGAAATTACTACAAAATCCTATAGCATTTAGAAGTCCTCTACAACAAGAAGTCTACAAAAGCCTGTACTGTTTAGAAGGGCTATACAGCAATGCCAGAGCTGCATTTATTGTTTTAGCAAATAAATTTGTCAAGCTGTCAAAATAAACAAGAAAGAGATTTCTCAAAGACATATGCATTGTATTTGGTCTTAGCGTATACCTGAGTGAATTCCTTGGGGAATCCTTTCTTTCCTCAGAAAATGGTGCCTTTCATGTCACTTGGGTGAGGATTAAGCACTATTAGGCAGAAGGATGAAAACTGGTGCAGTTGCTTTAGTGAGACAGTGGGATGTTTGGACTTTTGGCTCACGTGATTTATCGCTCAGTTATTAGACTGTGCCCTGACACTGATGTGGGAGAGACAGGGAGAGCTATACATTTCTGCCTGATTTCTATTAACAGCCTCCCAAATAGCAGCCTGTGTTAACAGCTGCTTTGTCCTTTTCATGTTGAGGGAAGAAATGTCTGAAAGCTTTTATACTTTGTGAGTTACGGAGAGAAAGAAGGAGCCCTCATCTCCAGCTCAACCTTTATGTGCAGTCCATTTATTTTTTCACAAAGAGCAGTGAAATCCAAGGGATGTGGTAATGCTCATTGCTATTTTCTTATCTCCTTATTTATGCAACAGTTTAGAGAGAGGCTGGCAGGTGTGTAACTGATGAACTGTTAAGGGCTGAGTGTTCAGGACACATGGTTATCACGGTTATCACGTGAATGATGAGTGAAAATCAGCCGATCAATCAGTTTCCCTCATGCTCTTCACAGCTAATCTTTATGTTGATCCTGGTGGAGGGAGTGATGTCTTTGGTTAAGAAGAAATGGTATTTTACTCTGTGAAGCTACTCTGAAAGGAGACTGTGTGTGTGTTATGTGAGATAATTTAACTGCGCTTCTGTGTGTTTGCATGGGAGTGAGAAATATGAAGTACTCAGGCTGCTTGGAGGTGACACTGCCGGTGCTGTTACAAGACACAAGGAACATAGGAACTGAAAATTCTGAGAAAATATCCATTAAGACCTGAACTGACTCCAGGCTGGGTTTACTGAACAGCTCCAGGAACTACTGATAGGTTCATATGAGCATGAATTAATGATTGTTAATAATAGTTATGATTCATAGGCTAGGGATGTGTGCCTTGCAAGAAAGTTTCCTTTATAGCTGCTTACACCTTCCCCTCTCTATTTTCACCATCATTTTCCTCTGCTGTTTCCTTTCTCTCCTGCTCTGATCGTATCTTTCATCATGTCTTTACCTGTTACTCAGCCCATTCTTCCCTTCTCCTCCCCAATGTCTTCTGGTCTCCCAGGCCACTCTCCTGCCCAGGACCTCCCCTTTCTCCCAGCTGTCTCTGTCTGATCTGGCTTGCTTGCACTCCCTCTGCTGTAACAAACACTGACCCAGGGCTCAAAGGAGCAAGGTAGTCCTTGTATTCATATCTGGCTGGTGCTAAGCCTGTTGGGTTATTGTCCAGACAGTGCTAGCAGGAATGGTCTGTCTTGGATATTTCTAAGCTTCTTGTCTATGTGATCTTATTATCACACCAGGCTCATAAATGTCTTTGTCCCCAGAAAAATGCTGTGAGATAAGGTGTGCTATTAATCCTGTTTTATAGACAAGGGACTGGAATCAGAACAAACAGGGAATTAAGCCAGAATCTTCCTGAATGACAAATTAGGAGCATAATGCAATCTTTATGAATATGCTCTTTGTTTCAATTTGCCTAGATAGTTTTTAAAGTATGATTGCAAAAGAATGCGGTTATGTGGGACATGGTGAAGGCTGAGGTACTCAGCTACTTTCTTCAGTTCAATTTTTACCAGCAAGTGCTCCCACTACACCACCCAAGTCACAAAAGGTAAAGGCAGGGACTGGGAGAATGAAGAACCACCCACAGAAAATGAGAAAATCAGGTTTTAGACCACCACAAAAACCTGAAGGTGCAAAAGTCCATGTGACCTGATGAGGTGCATCCGTGAGTCCTGAGGGAGCTGGCAAATGATGTGGTTAAGCCACTGTCCATCATACTTGAGAGGCTGTGACAGTCTGATGAACTTCCCCCTGTTTGGAAGAGGGGAAGCATAACCCCCATTTTTAAAAAGGGGAAACAGAATGGATTTTATGGATGGACCATTCAGTGGATACCATTCATTGGCTGGATGGTCACACTCAGAGTTGCATTCAGTGGCTCCATGTCCAAATGGAGAGCTGTGACTTGTGGTACTCAGGGATTGGTACTGGGACTGGAACTGCTGCACATCTTTGTTGGCAACATGGAAAGTGGGATCGAGTGTATCCTCACCAAGTTTGCAGATGACAAACTCGTGTGGTACAGTCAATATGCTGGAGGGACATGGACAGGCTTTTGAGGGTTAGGCCTGTGCAAACTTTATGAAGCTCAACAAGACCAAGTGCAAAGTGTCCTACACCTGGGTCAGGGCAGTCCCAAGTACAATATGGGCTGGGTGGAGAATGTTTTGAGAGCAGCCCAGAGGAGAAGGACTTGGGGGTGCTGGTGGATGAGAGGGTGGACATGACCCAGCACTGTGCTCTTGCAGCCCAGAAAGCCAGTTGTGTCCTGCACAGCATCCACAGCTGCATGACCAGCAATGTGGGAGAGGGGATTCTGCACTTGTGTCCAGCTCAGGGTTTCCAGCACAGGGGCAACAGAGACCTGCTGGAGCAAGTTCAGAGGAGGCCACAAAGATGATTAGAAATCTGAAGCACCTCTCCAGTGAACACAAGCCAAGAGAGTTGAGACTGTTGAGCTTTGAGAAAAAAAGGCTCTAGTGAGTCCTTATTGCAGCCTGTCCATACCTGAAGGCAGTTTACAAGGAAGCTGGAGAGAGACTTTTTAGAAGGACTGATAGTGAAAGGATAAGGGACAATGGCTTTGAACTTTAAAATTTTTAATTTTAAGGGTGTTGAGGTACTGGAAGAGGTTGTCCAGAGATGTGGATACTCCAAACCTGACAGTGTTCAATGCCAGGTTGAATGAGGTTTTAAGCATCCTGGTCTAGTAAAAGGTGTCTCTGCCCATGGCAGGGGATTGGAACTGCATGGTCTTTAAAGTCCGTTTCAACCCATGAATCTGTATTGGGAAAAGTCACAGCAAACTTGGCTTTTCACAGTACATTGTGGGAAAAGGTCTCATATTTCAGGTGCAAGTTTTGACCTCTCTGAGCAATGCTGGCTGCAGTATCTGAGCAGATAAGCTGATTTCAATTATCTTTCGTTTGATTGCTTTCTATTTGTTTTCAGCACTGTCATTAGGGAAAAAAGAAAAGAAAAGAAAAAAATCCCCAACATTTATTTAAAGGTACCAGTACTGGATTTAGCTGTAGCAAAAATTAAGTGAAGTTAATCACTGCTGGGGAGAATGGAGGTTTAAACTGACCTCACAGGAGAATAAATCAGGAACTGAATAAAGATTTTCAGGTGCCCTCAAGGGAAGCAGAGGTTGCAGTACTGAGCTGCAAATAGTGCCAGGTGTGGGCTGACTACACACAGGAGAGAGTCCTGATTGCCCTTCTCTCAGTTGGTTCATTCTCCTTCCTGCCAACTGTACTAAGCAAGAAAAATGGACCAAGCAGAAGAACTCCTAGGCAAGCTTCCCATTTGGAAAATCAGAGCTACGTGGGTTTTCTCATGCACTGTCTGTGAGCCATTTGCTCTCTGCAGACAAGGTGAGGTGCCCGGCATATTCTCAAAAACCTTTGCGTCCTTTGTGTCTGTGTGGTGAGGATCAGGATGCTGGAAACAAGTCCTAGGTGCACCTCCCTACACATTCCTCCAGGCTCAAGGAAATCTGAGCCTAGGATCCCATGTTAGGACAGCTCAAATAAAGAATGGCAGCAGAACTGGAAAGTTCCCTCCACACTCAGCTACTAATTTGAAGTATTTATTGCAAATACTTGAGTACGAGTGATTTCTAACATGAGTGTCCTTCAGTAATTTTTTTCTAAAATAAATTTCTTGCTGTAAACCAAAAACAATACACCCAGTTATGAATGGTGTTACTTTACTGTATTCCTTAAGGCTTTATAACTTGCCTTGCATCCCTTGCTGGAACAATTCTTAAAATACAATGTTCTCAGTGATACCAAAATATAAATCATAAGTTTCTGTAATTTCAAAGCGACATTTAATTTTGAAGTACTTTTGGAAAGTGTCTGGTATGTTTTACTATTAAAATAATTTCCGTATGGTGAGCAACCTCACTGCTGCTGAACTGGAAAGAAACAACTGAACTGGAGAGAAACAAAAGTTTTGGTGTCAGGTGGGGCAAGTTCAGAAGAAGAATTTAAAAGGAAAAAGTAAAAGCAGAAATCCAGCAGAAATGTTTCCCTGAATATTAGTAGCTTTGATTTTTAAGTAACTGGTTGAATATGGTATTTTCAAGGTCAATATAGACAAATCCTTTAAAAACCAATTTTTAATTACAGTTTCTCTGAAAAGTTTGTCATAATTAGTCATACTAAGACCCCATTGAAGGCAAGTCAAACAGGTCTGATGGACTAATGCTACCAGAGGACAGTCAGAATGGATGTAGAGTCACATTGCTTAAACTGTAGGGTGTATTTGTCCCTTCTTCTACAGTATAAAGAGATTAAAATACTGCTCTGTGTGTTTGCATTTTGGGCCTTGCTTCCCCCACCCTAGAAAGCTTTCATTTTCTAGTGCAGGACTCCATATCCATTTCATTATGCATTTTTTTTACCACAGCTGAGTGACCTGTCATGCTCATGTTGGCTGTGCTTGCTCTGTGATCTGCAGATATTTCAGCAGTTTCTGTAGTGGCTGCTGCCCTGGCTGCCCAGGCCAGATGCCCAGGACACACAAACACTTTATTTGCATTCTTGCTCCCAAGTGCTGACTGGCTCGGTACTAGTTAATTAAAACTGGTTTAATCATCCACAGCTGTATTCAACTTGACTCCTTCACATACAAATTCCTAGCTATCTTCCCCCAGCATTTATCTGTAGATATGTTAATAACATCTGTAAAGATAGATAAGGATAATGCCAAGATTATCTGTATTTACACAAGTGCTTCATTTGGAGGTCTACAGTGTAATGCACCAGTCATTCCCAAGGGCTTGAATTCCAGGGGGGCAGTCACCTCCGTTTCCTGGACCAGACTGCACTTAACTCTTCAGGTCATAAAGGGTTTTAACTCTTCAGGTCAAGAGGGTTTTCTCCTGCAGTGCTTGATGTGGAGAATCATCCCTGAGAACGGACACACCTGTTAGTCACCTCATAGGCTTTGCTGTTTCTGCTTGAAGGTGACAGTATTACAGGATTTTTGTCTATCATGGACATCCTCTCCCCCTTATACAAACATCCAGTGACTCAGGTTTCCTTTTGTCCAAAATTGCTGAACAGGTGCTTTAGAAGGAAGAGTAAGTTGCTTTGGGATGCAAACAGACATTGTTTTTAATATATTCAAAGCTGGGTAAGGAGGAATGGATCCCGCAAAGCTCAGGATAAGTACAGGATTTAGAGGGTCTTTTAGGGGTACTTTACACCTTCCATCGCTGGTGACTAATTGCTGAGAGAAATCCTTCCTGTCATATTAATGTGTTTTGTTGATTTACATCTGGAATAAAGGCAAGATCACGGGTTCTTGCATGAGCCTAGGAAGAAATGCCACTCTACCTTGTGCATCCATGTACCAGGAAAACAAGAGTAAAGTTGCAGGCAGGGCACTAGCCTGAAGAATGGAAACTTCTGTCTTCAGAAAGGGCTGAATCTGGAAGGGAATAGGTCTGCATGTCCTCCAGCTGCCATACACAGTTGGTGACTTGCAGTGTCTCTCAGGTGTGAGAAAGTGAGTATTGGAGTCCTGGGCTCTGTTCCCACCTTTCCAGGTACACATGAGATAAAAGATGGTTTTGCAGAGCAGAGGCAGAAGGGGAGTTTAATCAAGTTTGGTGGTGCATTCACACTGGCATGCATCTTTTTAGTAGAACTGGAGTGGGAAATTTGAGGCTGCAGGCGCAGAGAGACAAGATTAGATACAGCTCATTGAT
This sequence comes from Acridotheres tristis, assembly GCA_037013685.1. Lineage (NCBI taxonomy): Eukaryota > Metazoa > Chordata > Aves > Passeriformes > Sturnidae > Acridotheres > Acridotheres tristis. Next base: position 107,922,740 of record CM072886.1, read on the forward strand.
CAGGCAACTGACAGACAGTGAAAGAAGATAGCAGCACACAGTGCTAAGTTTTAGGACAGCTATAGGTGAAACGTGTCATGGCAGTGGGAGATCTGGCTTCCAAAATGTCTCTGCTGATCTTTCATAAGCAATCAAATCAAAACCCTCCCTATTTTATAATTTTTGTCCTCTTTCATCTTTTGTGCTGTGGATGGCATTCCAATATATTCTTCTCAGAAAAAAATTCAAAGACTTTGGGATCATACTTGCATTTAAATGCTGAGGTTTAGTGTGGTCAGGGGACCAGACAAAAAGGCAAGAGGGATTGGTCATTTATCTTTTGTACTTTATCCATAACTTCAGCCAGAAATTAATTTTAGTTTGTTTTGTTTTCAGGGAAATGCATGGGCCTGAGTATTATCATAATATGTGGCATTATATAAATTGTCAAACATTGTTTCTGAAACTATTTGATAACACTCACTTCTGTTGGGTTCACAGTTACAGAGACCTTCTTGCTATGGTGATTGTCTGATACAAATACCAAATGTTGCTATTGAAAGAAAAACAGCTGTACTTAAATTTAGGTAAAAATGAAGGAAATAAAATATTGCCAAAACAAAGATGATAAACTGAGAGTACTTCACTTTTCAGCTGATACTAAAACTAGAGCTTAAATTAACAAGTGAAATTGCTAAAATATATTTGACCACATTCTTCAAAATAAAATTAAGACATTTCCTTGTTCAGTGAAAATTAGTTAAAACTACTCTTTTAGTTAATATGAATGCAGTTTGGGTTGGTGCTCTGTTTTTAAATGATCAGGAACCCAATCGTGAAAGTCACTTTTCCAATATGAACCTCCTGCTCAGGCTGTTTTAGTGTGGTGTTTTAAGAATTGTGTAGGTCTCCTCAGGAAGGCAGGGACTGTTTTGCCTCTTTTAATCAACATCGTTCCTTCACTTTCCCATATTGGCCTCTCTAGAGTAAAAGGCTACTTATCTGCTTAAATGGAATTGGAGCTTCTTTTGGAAAAGCACAGGGAGAAGATTTTCATTTGAATGTAAGTAGGAAATGAATCCAGCCTGCCAGAGCTGGAAACCAAACATTAACTCTTTACAGACTTTTCTGCCAGAATGCTTTATGCCAAAAGTCCGTATGGAATGTTTTCAAGGAAAATCACTTGGCTAAATATCAGGAGAAGGCAAACCAGACAGCTGGCTTCAGCAGCACTTGTGCTACCCACAGCCTTGACTCTGTCCAACAATCCCAGATGGATTGTCCAGCAACCCAGCTCAGGGGTGATACCTCTCCTGGCTACTTTAGTTCCTACTCTCTCTCACCATCTTGTTCCCTCTATTTTCAAGCTGCTCTTAGCTGTGGTTGTCTTTCCACACACTGTTAAAGGGGCAGCTGCCCACAGCTTCTCCCAGCATTTCTGGGGACCCCCTCCCCTGCAGAGCCGTGCACAGGGAAAAAGAGGGTGGATGCAGGAAAGAGTCTTCCAGATGAGCCCACCACATATGGGTAGAAACTACTTGCCCAGTTGAGATTTGGGAATAAGGTTGTTAAAATAATTGTGAAGTTTGTTTCAGCTTCATGGCTGAAGATTGCAACAAACTGGTTGCAGCTGAAGCCAGGACCCTGTTTCAGCCACCTGAGTTGATGGCAGGCATCCAACCTGACTAATTTTAGCCAGGGTGCTCTTCAGTCTCCTGCACATTTCACACTTGAATGAGTCAAAGTGAAAGTAGGTGTGGGTGTTATGAACACGGTCCCAACTTGCATTTGGAGCTCTTTGGACCCTGGAATGTGTATTGTATGGCCAAAATATCCCATTCCAGTGCCCTCAGCTGGATACTGGAGTGTGTTTCATGTCCTGCACAATGACCAAGTTCACTGAAACATGATGGTCAAGTTTATTTCATTCTGGCTTCTTGCATCTTTCCTTTTGTTCTCCATACAACTGTACTTCAGCACACTCCCAGCAGGAAAGTCAGGCTTGCCTTGGTAAAAGTCATGTAAAAACCTGCACTGTGGTTTGCCTACTGTTTATAATCCCATTTTCCTGGAAGATTTCTCTAGGAAGGCTTTTACATTCATCACGCTTCTGTTCCTTGTACTTACCTTCCACGCTAATAGCAGATAGACACAGTTATACCTACATATTATTGTAATTGTTGATGGTGCCCTATTTAGTTCACACCATTTCTTTCTGTGTAGTAATAGATTTCCTGAATCTGTCCATTTTTGCTTTTGCTAAATTAAAAAGAAGACACATTAACATGCTTTCAAAGAGATTTAGGGAGAGGGAAACCACTATATCCCAATGCATGAATTAAAAGAAATGCTAATAGGCCCATAAATGAAAATCAAGAGTTGTTTTTATTTCAAACAGCTGCATCTCTGTCAATGCAAAATTTATTGGTTTCCAGTCCTCCCAAGACTTAGGAACGTGCTTAGTTGGACTCATTGAATTCAAAAGCAGAGTTTCTTCCACACAGCAGAGCAGGGGTGCAGGAGCCAGCTAAGGTTCAGGAGATCCTGTGAGCCTCACTTGTGCTTTGGCTGCATGAGAGCACAGTGACCTCCAGCAGTGAGTCTGTTCAGAAATACTGGCTCTGTTAGATGTAACACAGGGCCTTCGAAGAGCTAGTTTACATCTGATTTGCCTGCTGGATGTCAATCAGGTGATGGAGATGTGTTCTGCAAAATATGATCTATAAAATGGCAGAGGATTTAGGCTTGAACACACAGCCTTACCTTGTGCTTGGTTTGTCCTTGATATGGGTGGGGACTGCCTTGGGCCAGCACAAGCAGCAAGGTGATGGACCAGGTAAGGCAGCGTTGAATCTGTGTTTGTCTAAAGTCCGTGCATGAATATGGTTCTGGATCCTCTCCAGAATTCCAGGACTCTTCGCACTTACCGGGAAATGTTCTCTCAGCTAAGAGCAGTGAGGAGGTGGAAGTATCTCAGGCACGTTGCTGCTTCCTGCTGATCTCCCAGACTTATTTAGGCAAATTGCTAAAGAGGACAAGAGATGGCTCTTGGCAAAGCACTGTGAGTAAAAACATTGGGGATAAGATAATAAAGCAATATGTAAAATTGCAGCAAAATCCTACTTTTTGCCTTCCTTCAACAATGTAGATAAGTGCCATGAAGTATAATCAAGTATTAAAGTAAGAGTTAAAAGTACTTTTAACTTAATACATTTCCCTTAATCTCTTGTCCGTGTTTTATTGTTACTACTCTCCTCTGCTTTTATATTAAAAAGCTATACAAATAGAAGTACAAAGTGCTGCTCAAACTATAAAGCAAACAAAAGGAAACAAAAATATAGTTACTTATAGAATTTTTTTATTTGAAGTAATTTTCATACTGTGTAATAATAGTGTATTTGAAAGTTGAAGATGTGATTAGCTAAAAAGAAGTTGATTGTATTTTTTAAGGACTGCTCATGTTAAATACTATGATTCTTTTTTTAGTGAGAAGCCTTGTCAAACAAAATTGTGTTAAGATTTCTGTTGCTTGAGGGCAAAATAACTTTCATAGCATTGAGGGAGGCATGCTGTTGCAGCCCCACAGCAAGAATGCTCGTGCTGCCTGGCAGCACAGGAGCACAGCAGCAAGCTTGAGAAGACATGTATGAATGAAAGCAGATAGTTAGGAATTTGTTCTCGTTGCCAAGGTGTTGGACACTGTTTACTTCACCTATCAGCTAAGTCTGGTTCTCTCCCTGTCTTCTGGAAACCTGCAAACCTGACCTATAGCCAGGTTCAGCTTCAGAGAGACAGTCAGCTCCCAATAGAATATGGACAAGAAATGTATGGATTTTTTCTTTTCTTTGAAATAAGGTTTCTGGCATTTGTGGCTGAGGAGGAAAGCTCCAGATGGTGAAGTGTGCATTATCTCTGTTCAGTGGTATTTCAGGTACCCTAAACCCCTCCTAAGCACACAGCCAACTGGGTTAGCAGCAGGAGACCCACAGAGATGGGTGCTCTTGCTTCTGTCCCCAGGGATTGGGACTGGCAGGCAAGATAGGGGTGGTCCTGAGCTCTCATTTAGCTGGTGGCCTCTTTGCCCCAGTCCCATAAGAGATGCTTAGCTGTTCGGAAATTGTGGCAGCTTAATGTTTATCACAGCTGAGGAACCGGATGAGCGCTGCACATCAGTTTCCCTCCTAGTATGTGCCAAGCTGTAAATGCAAAATGCCAGGTTGTGGTTATAAAAGCAGTCTGTCAGATATATATGGCACACTTCCCTCGATACCCTTAAACTAGGTAAAACAAAACAGGCCAGACATGCATATCCATTTTAGCTTTTCAACTACTAATGTCATGGTGCTATCTTCGGTGACTTTAGTTTTATCATGGTGCTATAACTGATAGTGAACTACTGTACTTAAAAGGGTTTTGGCATATTCTTTGTAATTTTGAAAATAAAATATCCTTGTCTCCCTCTGGCTGAGTGGTTAAATCACACTACAGTGGCCCTACTTGATAGTTTTCTCATGAAAGACTCAAATCCTAGGGTTAATTAAAGCATGGACTAAGTATCTAGGGAGGCATACATAAATGCTAACAGGATTCCTACCACATATCTACAGAGGCAAACATCACCATGTATAGTTTATGCTAAGCTGAAAAAAGAAAATCCTTAGATCTCTTACAAGGCAGAATTTTTATATTTTGTGACAGATGTAGGCAAAAAAAGAACCCTCAAACTTAACAAAACCACACAAAATTTGATAATGACAGTATGTTAATATATCCCTAATAATCATAGGGATTTAACGTTCTTGTAGACTGTATAAAGCTTTGTATTTGAAGGAATCTTAATACTCATTCCTATCAGAGGAACCTGGATCTAGGATCAGAAAGCAAGGAAGACTGCTGTGCCTGACTGAAACTGCTGAGGAAACTTTAGCAATCAGAATTATCTACTGATAGCATAATCTGGCCAGTACTGCAGGGCAGAACATTGTAGAGAAGAACTGCATGACTCATAATGATAGGTGATCAGGAATACTGCTCAGCTCCTTGTTGAAAAGCCCTGGTTCTGAGAACATCCACTGTCACTCAGCACCCACCCCTGGCACAGGCACTGACCCAGAGGGAGAGGTAGCACTTCCTGACTTCCACCCACCTCTTTGGCTGGCCTCCATTTTGCCCACAAGGTTTGTTTTTCTGTACTGGGTTGACCTTCAGTTTGTGCTGGTTAGGTGAGGTAAAGGCAAATCTATGGGTGAAATGACCTATAGCTTCAGGCAGAAACCCTCATCGCTATTCTCTCAGCAGCTGTAACCACTCTGGCATAAGGGGATTCTGCAGAAGGTCCCTACAGCCCCTGGATCACCTGCACTCCTGCATTCCTACACCCACAATTTATTTTGTTCATTTTAAAAGAGGTTAGTGTTTGTCTACTGAAGAGCAGAACCTTAGGAGACGTACTGATACCATCTGCTTTAAGCATCCAACTTGGATGCATTTCAGACAACAGCATTAGGAGCAGCAATTCCCAGTAGCTTCATTGTAGAGAGGCAGGTGTCTCTACATGGGTAATTCAGGTCATTCATGTTAGATGCTTAAAATAGAATATATGCAAATTCAGACTGTCTGCTGCCTTCACCTCGTCCATTGCTTATGTCTGTTTATGTCTTAAAGGTGGTTTATCATTGAACTGCTGAAAGAGACCTTGCAGTCCTTTAAAATTGTCTGACCAATGTGAAAAAAGGGAGTCTTTGTTGGGCTATGACTGCATGTCAATTACAGCACGTGTGCCCAGCACACTCTTCCCATCTAAGCTGCTTGGGGATGGGCCTGAGGTGCTGATGGGTGGGCATTGGTGGGAGACAAGAGAGCAGGAGGTCTGGGCAGCAGCCCCATTGCTTTTGGATGAGTGGCTGGGCTGATTTAGCCCCAATGGTTTTTGAGGCAGCTTGAGCTATTGCCTTTGCAGAAATATGTTAAAATAAAAATGAAGAAATGTGCTTCTTATAAAACCATCTCTGCAGGAGTGTGGAAGCGACCGTGGTGGTAGGGAACCTAATCGCCAGTTTATTTGTAGATGTTTTTTTAAACATATCCTTTTGAGAACCATTAGAAAAGGGCTGTTTTATCAAACTGCTCCCTGGCCCCTTGTGTTTGCATGTTTGCTCTGTTGCTTTGGAAGTGTTCGAGCTGTCACTCTGCTGTGGAGTTGTAGTCCAGTCTTCAAACATTTGTTTCCCCCAGTGTTACAGTGCTGCTTCATACTGCATCCCTGGCCTTGTATTCAGTGCCATAGTTCTCTGGAAGGGCAGCAGGACAAGACAAGGAACATGTCAAGCACCTAAAAGAGAGAGGAAAAATTGGAAAGCCTGACTTGACAAAGTCTAGACACAGATGGCAACTATTTGACAATGTTTTGTGGTGGCCAGTGAATTCTCCCCAGGAAGAAGAAATATAGAAACAGTTCAGAATAATGAGCAAAAATTCTGAGTGGCCCACCAGTAGTTAACAAGGGGATTGCACAGACCAGTTCTGGAAAGAATGTGCTGCTTGTAGCAGTATGGGCAACACAGGTCAAACCCTCCAGTTCCTAGGCTGTTCACAGGCACACTTGGGAAGAGGTAGGAATGATGAGAAATAGGCTGGAAATTATGTATATCTTGCTTGCTTGCTCTCTTTTTCTATTCCATTGCCCATGTGTCTGGATTTTCTGAGTTGTTCAGCAATCCTGCAGGAGCCAGCTGAGAAGCTGGCAGGCTGCTTGCAGGCATCCATGGAGGTGTGTGCAGGCAGGGTCACTGCACTTGCTCTCTGCCAAGGTAGGGTTCCTCGTCTGTCTTGGTGTGGCAGCATACTTGGGTGGCACACCTGTCTTCCCAGCCATCCTGGGGATCCGTCCCTGGTAGGCAAAAAGCAAGGCTGAGCCCAGGCTTCAAAGAGTTTTTGTTCATTCTGACCTATTTTGCTTAAAGTGCTTTATTTTGCATTCAGAGTTTAATCTCAACCAGAGGCACACACTATATGAGAAATCCACTCATCAAATAATCGAAATAATTTTTTGGGACACTGTGGTTTCTTGCACCATAGGGCTTGAGTGTTTGTTTGGCTGCCAGTGGCATGCACTGCCAGTTACCAGATAGGGGGATCCTCAGGGAGGAGGGAATAGGGGGAAGGAGGAGCTGTAAAGACTTTAGTTGTCACAACCTTTTTTCAGCTGTTATGAGATAAGGGTGCAGTTTCATAACACGAACTCTGCCTGCCTTCAGTGCAGGGTCTCTCCCGTGCCAATCCAGGGCTGCTCTCTACTGTGTCTTCTCTCTGCCTTCCCAGCAGTGCTGGAACTGGAACAAAATATTTGCAGTGTTGTGAAGCGTCTCAGCCACAGAGAGGATTCTGCGTTGTATTTCCACCACTGTGGCCTGAGGTATTTTAATTTGAGAAGGGCATCCGGGTCAGCTTGGGCCCAGACAGGCTTGTTAGCACTGGTGCAGCCACAGCCCTGCCCTCTGGCTGGCCCTGCCCTCCTGTGCAGTGGCTTGCATGGGGCTTTGAGGCTGTGCAGAGCCATGCTGGATCCATGCTGTTGGAGCTTGCAGAGCCCAGTTCCCCGAGGAGCGCCTGGTGGTGATGTCAAGTGACTGCAAGATTTGCCTGAGTCCAGCATGGCAGGCTGTGAGCCAGAGCTGGCACAGCATCTTGTTGACACCCCTCAGGAGCCAACTGGGTGCCCTTGTGCTGTGCCCAGCAGCTCTGCTGAGACACAGAGGCTGGCTCAGCCAGGATGCATCTTGGATCGATGGGACTTAATGGTCCTGGCTCTTTATGAAAGCGATTAAATGAGGAAAGAAGACTGGGCACTAGTCTCTGTATAAAGGAAGCCTAAAACTCTGATCATCTCTGGCTCAGAAATCTGGCAGCAAACAGACCCAACCACAGGTTGTTTACTTTCAGGATCTTGCCATCTCCTGTGTCTTCAGCCCAACCTTCAGCCCTTTGGACAGCACTAGGGAGTCCTTTTCTGCCTGTTGACCCAAGCAGCTGCATGGTGCCTGGGCAGGGATGCTGTGAAGGAAGTCATGCTATCTGTCGGGCAAATGGGGCTGCAAGATGTGATTCCCTGTGCCATTTCCTGCTTGGCTTTGAAAGTGCTGGAGCAGTGCCGTTACTCCATCCCTTGTGCTCACACTGCCTTTTAAAGGGAAAGTCAAGTGTTGGCAGCTGCTGCAGGCTGAGTTCATCCAGAGGGAGTCAGCACTCACAGGAGCCAGGCTTCACCTTTATTTTGTACGACTCGAGTATTGTGGGAAAGGATTAGTTATCCTATGGCAGTAGGAACAGAGCCCTCCAAAAGGTTGCGTAGCATTTCTTAAGAGAAAATATTTTGATGGGAAAACAGCCTTTCAACTTAGAAGCACACATGTGCTTGATGCCATCTGTGTCAGGCAACCCCTCGCCAACAAGTGCTTAAAGAAAGGCAGAGTAACCTTCCTCTGAGTACATTTGACATTGGCTCCTTCTCCTGTTGCATTTCCCAGGTAGTTATTAACTGGCTGTTCCAGCACAGTGAACACGCAATGATGCTTCAAGCAGTGCCCAGCCCTTTCCATACAAACCTAACTTCTGTCTGGAAGCTGGTTTCCACCTTTCTTAGCACATTCCAAGTGCCTGCCTGTGTTTAAAAGATGTCTTCATTACTGACAGGCACAATTTCTAAAACTGTCTGGATTTTCCTGCAAGTCCCCTGAAGTTTTTTACAAATCCATGGGATGAAGGAGAGCTGGGTTTGGGGGAAACACAGCAGGAAAGATAAAGACTGTGAAAGCGTGAAATCATGAGCAACACGGGAGGCTGCTTTTGGCCTTGAGACATCAGAGCAGACATGAATTATTGAAATTATGCCTCTATTAATCTCTGTGTTGTCAGCCCTTCTATAAACAGTGAGCAGGTGCTGTATGACTGCAAGTCCTGTTGAGTGGGAAAGCCCTCTGGTCATGGAGTGGGACTTCTGCTGGAGCTCCAGCCTGCAGCTTCAGCTGCCTGACCTGGATCATTTGTTGTTCAAAGTGAGGAATATTGCTCCTCAAAAGCCTGTATTAATTTCTTTTCTAACAGGTGATGTTGTTTAATAGTCTATTAGACTCCCTCAGTAGGTTTGGTTTTTTTACTTTTTTTTTGCTCTATACAGAATCTGAGTGGAGCCACTAACAGTACTCAAGGCAGACTGTAATATTAACAGATGTGCATGGCAGGTTTGCTTGCCTTCCAGCTTTTGGGGCTTTTTTGCAATTTTTTGTGGGTAAAGTACTTGACACAGAGTTGCAAACAACTGTGTAGCAATTGAAACTCAAACACGTTGTACAACTTCAGGATGTGCTTTATCTGTTCTGATCGTCAGCATCAGGAGAAGAAAATTCACTGTGTATTAAAAAGAGGATGGCATTGAGTAACTGTGGGAATTACTGTGAGGAGAATCCTATTGCACCATGTGTTTTGACCCTGTGTCCAGAGTGCCAGACAGAATTTTAAATGTGAATCAATAGGTAAATACCTATTTCAAGGCAAAGTAAGGTGACTCTTCCAGGAGCCTGCATTGCTGTTTTCCATCTTCAGAGGTCTCTTAGAACAGCTGCTACTTTGAGCATCTTCAAAACTGGAGATCTGTGAACTCCAAAGCCAGCTTTTGCTGACAGATATAGCAAGATGCAGATTCCACAAACAGCTTTGGCAAGTCCTGTATGAAAAGAGGGTAAAAATATTATTAATTAACTTGGATAGAGTTTGACTACTTATAAAGCAGTAAAAGAGAATGAATTAGTAATTAGGATTTTATTTTTATTTTGGACTCTCTGAGTGGATTGAGGTCCACGAGAGCAGTAGCTGTTTTTTCTACATCTTTCGTTACATTCAGACAAATGGAAAACTAAATAGAAAAGTTGACTTTTTGATGATGTAGTTGCTGAACTACATTCTGGAGCAGTGGTATCTTTCACACCTTGAACAGGCTTTTAACCCTGAAAATGAGAAATGCCTAGCACATTTTGGGGAAGGCAAGTTCCTGGGAAAACCTCATTTTAGGACCACTTCAGAAAAGCAAGGCCTGGTTCAAGTGGCTCGTATCAGGTTGCTGCCACTTAGGTTCCTGCTCTTGCAGAGGCTTTCTGCAGGGGAAAGGCTTGGCTACATTACATGTTCCATTCTTTTCTCTGCTGAAACAGCTGGAAGAAGAATATGGCCCTGCTTTGCAGGAAGAATTTGTTCTCCAAGATTCAGTTACAAGACTGGGACCTTAGCCTGGTAATTCATGTATTCCAGTACACTTCCCAAGGCAAACTTTGAATGGTGTTACTAAGATGTCTCAGTAGTGCAAGAATACCTTTGAAGCTGTAAAGCATCAATGTTTAACTCAAAAGGCTCTGCTATGGTTAGTCCTCATGCTTAATCTAGTAGGGCAGTATTAATAATGATTATTTAGCATTTTCCAGATAATTTCTGTTTCACAAGCAAAAAATTTTGTAGAAGTTTTTTTTTTCCAGACCACAACGATGAAAGTGCATGGTTGTTTTGCTTCTGAAGGTGTAAATCTGGTGTTTGTCACCTGTACTGTCTCTGCATCTGTATTACCAGTGAATTTCTGACTGCTGAGCATGATTTTGTGATTGCAATTCCTATGGAGTTAAGGACCTAAATTTTTAAACCAGTGAATGGCAGGAGCAGAAAAATAATGATTATCTGCTTAAGGGGTGTTGATTTCATACTACTGACTCATTTGTTTTCTTAAAAATAAACCCCAAGTTGTCCCCCAAAGCAAAACCTACAGTTTAATTGTGTCTCTTTTTTTAGACTTTGTCATTACTTAGCTCTCACAGGTGACATGAGCCTATCTGGGCTAGATTTGCTGCACAAGAAAACAACCCTGACTTTTACCGGGTGGGTGGACAGGAAAAAAACTCAACTTTTTGTCAGTCTTTTGTGTTGCAGCAGCTGGATTCATTGCTGCTATAGCAACACACCACATGATGAGGTGTATTAGATTGCTCTGCGCAGAACACGAGGGGGAAAAGGAACACAGCTCCTTGCTGAAGGTAAAGGTTGCACTGGAGTTTCTGCTGGAGAGCTGGGGAAGGTCAAATGCTCCAGATTCCAGTACTTGTTGTGCACAGGGGAAGGTAGAGGCGTGTGGAGGTGTTAAACTGCAGAACCAGGTAAGGTACAGCTGCATCAATTAACCTGAGATCTTTACCCTCCTCTGTGTGGCAGCTCAACTTCCCAGAGAGTTTTCTCTTAGCTTTTCCAAGTGGTTTTTGTAAAGTTGCTTTGCTGATGTGACAATGTGAAAACATTGACAATGGTTGGAACTGTTAGAGAGACTCTTCTACTGCAGAGAGAGCAGTCCTACAGATTAGGAGGTGGTTGTCCTCAAACCAGTGCAGAAAGTGCATGTAGGGGTTTTTGTTCTTTCAGCTTCATTTGAAGATGTTGAAGAAGTTTTGATTTTGTTACTATCTGCACAGTGGTTCAGAACATCTCTGTTGTCAGTCAGAATTCAGGGCATTATCTACTTAGTGGTTTTTATTATCAGTACTTTTTAATGATCTGCTCTCTTTATCATTTATTAACATTTCTTCCTCTCTCTCCCTCCCAATCTGTTTCATCAGGTTGCCTGAGTCTACTTGGCAATGCATTTTCGTGTCATTTACTCCTTCAGGTTTTATGCTGCCTTCTTAAGTCTAGCAGTGTTGTTAATGCAGTTAAACTTCAGTGCACCTGTAAAGACATGAAAGTGGAAACAGTGCCACGGGTTATTGTGGTTTTTACCCTGTTAACCATTCATTCACAGAGGTAAAAAGAAATAATTAATGTCAGCCTTGAACTTAAATGTTTATTCAGACCCATGTCAAGCATAAAAAACTATTTACTCCTCCATGTTCCTTATGCACCTCTTTTTTTTGCTTTTACCCATCACTAGGTTAAATTGTGACAGGCTTTCAAGTGGCATCCATTAGGTGGAGGAAGACAACAGCATTTTAGAAGGGGAAAAACTGAGGGACTAAAACGGTAGTGGAGAAGATGGAGAGCCTTCCTGAAATTCAAGTTTGATGGTTTAGTACTTTTCCTTCTTCCCGTGAAGAGTTTCCAACATTTCGAATGCTTTCTATTATCTCCAACTCAAAATATATTTCTTTCTTAGGACTTACCATTTCTTAAAGTTGGGCAATATAACATATCAAGGCTGTTGAAATGTGCAGTCTTTCTCCACTGCCATAAGTAAAAGATTACAACTAACCTTTCTGTTTCTCCACATACATTCATACCCCTATTGGTCCAGTGTTCAAAGGGCTCATTGCCACTGTTGGTGGACTGGAAGCATTCCTGTGGAAACTGAGGGATGTTGTGAAGGCCAAGCCTTCCCCTCACTCACTCCTTTCAGTGGCAAGAAGGGACAGTTAACAGAGTGAGTTAAGAGTATAACTAACTAAGAGTAATATAATAGGTAAGAGTGTCCTGGGGTGACTTTATGATGCTTGCATTCCCAATTATCTGTTCTGTTTGTGGTGGATATTAAGTTCTACAACTTTAAGACTCATTCCAATAGTGAAGGGGGAGAGAAGAGGCGCAGAGTTTGTTATCAGAGACCCAAATTTCCTTGGAAATTTACCCTAAACCAGGACACTGAGCCAAGTCTGAGTGGTGGGCAGCTTTTTCATAGCACTGAGCAAGTGTGCTTTGTGTGGTGCTGTGGGGACTGTGTAGTCACAGCTCAGGTTTGAGCGAGGCTGTAATGGGGTGACTTCAACACTGCTGAAGAGGGAAGCAGCCACTCTGCCTGTCAGCTCACAGGAGAGAATTTGTGAAATAAAAAGCCATATAAACGTGCAGCCCATTAATGATCTCTGATCCCATAATGAGACAGGTTTGCAAGAAGTTGAGTAGGGATTCTTGAAAATGGGGATTCAGAAAGGGTGGAAATCTTTGAAGGGGAAGATTAGCTGTACAAAGGAAGACTCAAGTGAAGTAGGACAGTGATTTAGCTCTGATTCCACCACTTTGAGCAGAGCAAGGGAGTCCAGATCAAATTATTTAAGCAAAGGAGCTTAATCTGTTTAGATTTAGGGACCTTGTTTGATTGGGTGAACGAGGAACCTAATTCAAACACCCAAGAGCTCTTTCACTAATACAGCCCATCCATTGTGGCCCAAAGTATCAGGCACCAGGGATGCAAGTGATCCATAGTACCACTAACACATTGTCTAACTGACTGTCACAGAGATGCACTAGGAGTGAGTTTGTCCAGGGAATTAAAAAATTAAGGAATCTAAATAAAAGGCAACAGAGCACTTTCTTACTGAGTACTACCCCGCTCTATTTGTGTTTGGAATCACAGATGTGATAGTTTGTCACATGGAAGGGAGAAAAGGAAGTGAGAGTCTTAGTTTAAACCTTCATTATTAAGCAAAGCCAGGAGAACAACATTGAAAAGTGTCTAGCTAATCATCTTTCCTAGACTAGCAAAAAGGTAAGAGATTACGGAAGTATGAGTGTGGAAAATCACATTCTCAGTGAAGCCTTGTGAACAGAAGGAATATGAGAACTGTCAGTAAAACGTAGTTTCCTTCACCAAATGACATTCCATTGCATGGGGTTGTTTTTCTAGGATCATATTACACTATCCAAATGTTCTTAAGAATTATAAACCTGGTCATGATTTGGTGAAGAATAATGTGTTTTCAAATACCACATTTTATTCATTTGTAGGATCCGTGAGTACATATGAACCTTCCCCCTTGGACTTTGGTTCCTCTTACTTTCTACTGTCTCATTAACCCCACTGAATCTTCTCTAAAACCTTCAAAACAATTAATACTCGGTGATAGCTGAAACCTCTGACAGGTGCAATAAAACAAACAATAACTCTTTAGTTTATTTTCTTTATACTAATATATATTAGTATATGACTAATTCTGTAGTCTTACAGTTTACAAGTTTAGCCTCTTATATGTGAACCAGCTGAGAAAGTCATGGAAGACTACTACAATGCACTACTGTGCCATGAGAATAAATTTACTGCACAGTTTTGCAATTCAGATTTTATTCAGCATTAAAACTGTAACTCATTAATAATGTCAACAGATTTGCAAGGGAGATCTCATCTGCCCACTCCTACAGATTAAATCACACAATTTATTGATGTGGTAATCTTTTTACTACATTTGGATTTGTGGAAAACAGCAGAAATACCTAACTGACTTGACTGCTAAGAAAAAAATCCATCGAGCGACATGACAGTGTGTCAGCCTCTGAGAAGAAAGAAATCTGGACTCTTGATTAGTAGGAATCAAAGCAGACACAAAATCGTAAGGCTACGTGATGTGATGTGTATATGCCTTGTATACACATAGTAACGTAGGCAAAATTCCAGTATGGAACAACTTGCAGTGACTAATTGATATAGGAATATGTGCCACCAGTAGGAGCAGGCCCTCACTCAGCCATCAGATGGCTGAGATATTTTTCGAGGGATAAATATGTACATGGATGATTACAGTAGCAGATGCTAACTCTAGGAGCTTGTGCTCCATATCCAAATGTTCATCTGGCTCAATCAAAATGAACAAAAGCATTTCCAGAGGGAGGGCTAACATCTTCAGGGCCGAGTGGGCATTGGCAGCAGTCCAGAGTGTCTTCTTCGCATGCAGGAGCTGTGCTCTCAGGAACACTTATTTCCAAAAGGTCCAGCCACTTAAAGTATTCAACATGGAAAATGAAAGAAAACTGTTCTCTCTGGAAAAAAGCTTGCTATGAAATCGTTCTGGGAGAAGTTGACTCAGTTCTTCATAGAGCACAAGAGCTTGTGGCATCAGGATGTTCATCTCTGATATCTGTAGGGCTGGCTTCAACACATATTTCAGCTTTAAGTGTGTGCTGAAACAGGTCAAATGCATTCAACAACTTGTGGAAAGTGAAGCTGTGGTCCGGGACTGCTGTAGCCACTGAGCAAGGAAAGGAGGCTTGTATATTAATGCCTGAAGGACAGATGTAAAGCTGCCATTTGGCCACATTTGTCTGTGGTCAGACTTCCTGTAATTTTTCCTCTGAAGAGCTTGCTTTCAATATTGCCAAGTGCTCACAGATCACGAGTCTATGCTACAGAACAGTCATGAGTTGCTAGAGCTCCCCTTCTTTCAGGCTTGCTGCATGTTGTTTTCTGCAGCTGTGAACCATGGAGAACTTACTTGTTCTTTTGCAGAGCAAAAGAGTCTGTTCAGCCTCCTATTTCCAGTAGAAGGTTCTCCTAAGGAAAAAATGCCAAATGTTGCGATATCCTGAGAAGAAAATCCTCTTATCCTCTTGGAGTGGTAGAGGTACAGCCAAAAGAAAAGCTTTTTAAGGTGAGCATATAGTGCAGAGACCCTAAATTTAGAGATGCATTTGGGAATATGTGCAAATTATTATTTTCAGTAGCAAATTAGCTTCCTATGAAAGAAGAAAAAATCAGCTCCTTTAGCCAGAAGCTCAGGGCCTCTGGTGGCTCTTAGAGAAGTTAGGTCTTTGAGCTGAAAGGGAGAAGAGCTTCTTCCAACAGATTTGTCACCCAATAAACCTGTGCTGGGATAGTCTGGCTGTGAACATCAAAGACTAAAGCTTCTATCCAGATGCTGAGCTAAGGAAAATCTCTCCTCTGCGATTCTATCACCTCCTCCATCAACTTCATACTATACTAATTAATTAATCAATGGCGAGACACCTTCCTCCTTGCCTGCCTGTCTCATGTAGTCCAAACATCATAGACTTGCTTTTATGTGTTTGAATATGCACAAATGTGCACACAGACACACCTAAAGTAATTCATGTCTGTCATTAGATACATACTGGGTTGAATTACTTTGTTTTTCATGATTTCCAGAAAGGAAAATGACTGATGAAAAGATGAAATGTCTTGTGCTCTTTTATTAAAGTGACCTAAGAAGTGCTGTCAGATTGGGTGAAGGAGAGTAAAACAAGTGCTAACTGCAAGTGTCCCCTTCCTTTTGCCGGGCAGGTAGTCTGTTAATGGTGTCAGATTGTGTGCTGTTGTTATGAGATGCTGAAGCAGCTCTGGTTACTCTGAGGCCAACCACCCCATCCTCACTGGGAGCTGCAGCTGAGCACTGGACGGAAAGCAGCTGGATTTGCACAGGGCTGAGAGGCACTATGCCACCCACCCATCTAGTGACTGTAATTAGGAATGTTCCTTCTCACACATTTATGTCACGAGGTGAGGACTAAAAGCCTGTTAGCTGTCTCTAGTTCGGGGTATTTTTGTGTGGAGTGCTTCTCAGAATGGAAAGAAGCAGAATAGACTTTCAAGCACTCTTTGACAACAGCACTGAAGCTGAGGGTGCACTGAGGAATGCTAATACCGGAAAACTAGGAACATCTTGACTGTTAATTCTGCTGAAGTTAGCAGACCAAAGCAGTAAAAAAAAAAAAAAGGGATGAGTTTTTTTTTCATTTTCGTAACCCCTAGGCTTCATAAATGCATCACCCTTCTTTATTGTCAATTTGCTCGGAAAATTACTGCTGACATCTCACCTAAGGATTTATTATCATTCTAGTCAGGCTATCTTTCACTTATAGTGAAGATTTCTTGGATTTTTACCAGCCTTAAATTATATTGAAAGTAGGCAGATGAACATTTAAATTAAAAGGTTAATTGAAACGGAAATATTGCGCTGGCACAGTTAATTTGTTTCAGTTTAAATGTTTATTAGCTTAACTGAATATTTACAGAACCAAGAGAAAAAAAGTTGTGCATCTATTTCCACAGACAGAAAAGTAAATGTACTTGTATTCAAAAGGTAAATACCCACTAATAACCCTTAAAAGCAGTAATCTGTAAGAGCATATTTCCAAAATAAGGAATGTTTTTCTGTAGCTAAACACCAATTATTTTATGATTTCTTATCAGTCACCAGATTCTTTTACAGTTCTTTAGGATTTATGAGCACAATGAAGTCCTCAAAGGTGTCAAGAAAAAGAGCTTACAAATTGTACAAATGCTTGGGGCAGGAAACACTGGTAAGATCTTCTGCCTGACAGGAGATAATCATATGATTTTCTTGTCTTCTTTGTGAACCATTTGAGAATGATCATCAAGGTCCTCCTGAGAAAGAATTGTTAGAGAAATCTGTCTGCTTTTTCTTTTCTCTAATTGGAGAGGGGTCAGGAACTGCAGAAAAAGGAAAATGTGATCCTTTCAGGATTTCCTGGAAGGAACCGTATTTCAGTTAGTTGGCTTTCTAAGGGCGCCTAATTTATTAGCACAGTCATACTGTGTTCCTAATCTGGGGGAAAATGCAACAGCAATACTAACACCAGAATTTAACTGATCAGAATTCATCTGTATGAATACAAATGTGGTTTTTAGACAGAGCAAGTAGTGCAATAATTTCCAAAATAAGGACTAACACATGTTATTTGGAATACGTTTAAACATGGAAAAGTGCTTTAATTGGATTATTTTAAAGAAGTTATGTTTGAAAACATCCAAGCTTAATAAAAATGGTATTGTGTGATTCCTCAAAGAAACATTATGGCCCTAAATAGCAACACAAATGGATTTCCCCCCCCAGTATCTAATAGATAGACTATTTTAAATTCTACTTCATCCCCTGTATTAGTTTCCTGAGAGGATTTCCATCACCAGGCTTTAGGGAATACACTTAAGCACTGAGGTCTTCAAACTATGGTAATTTTTAATCTTTAACAAGTATCCAGTTAGACCTCATTGGCTTTATGGCATTCAGACTTCACATCTTAGTAGGTAATTTTCTGCTTATGGCATCTGTCCCAGTTATGCAGGTGGATGTACTGGGACAGTATTATACCAGAATCACCAGTTTGTGACATGTAGGAAAGGGGCTTTCATCTCAATACGTGATTTTGTGAATTTATACATCTTAGCAGCACCGCAGGATGGAAGACAGCTGGTAGTGTTGGGCAGTGATGTGGGTAAAAAGGTGAGGATATGCTTCCTATTTCACTGGAAGTGTGGCCATAGTGATCTCCAAAGAATATTATCCTACCCTGTAATTAACTGCATCAGTCCTGAGCATCTTAAATGTGCCACTTCCTGTGGCTTGAGAAACAAAGCCTAGTCCTTTGGCCTCTAAGCAAAAGAGTTACTGTTTGATTATAATCACTTCCTGCCAGCCATTCATTGTTTCCTGAGCAGTGCACACACAGCTCCCACATCAGCAGCCATCCAGCAGGTGCCCAAAAGCTTCTCTGGTGCACTGTTTCAAACTGATGTGTAGTTTATCAGTAAGTTGACCAAAAATACCTGTTGTTCTTGTTTTATGCCATAAGCCTGCTGTGTTTGTTCCCTGTTAGAAACGTAACTGTTGACCTCTGAAAACTCTGTATGCCAAGACAATTCACTGTCCTCACTGTGGGCTTTGAAAATATTTGTAATATTTTAATTTGAAAGGCTCTGATAGGAACCCTTTAGATTCCAGGCTGCACGTTCCCTGTATTTTCCTTCTTCTCTGGGGCAGCATCCCCACTGCCTTCTCTTGTTCGTATTGTCACTCCCTTCTCTCCCATCTTATTTCTGAAGTACTCTTAAGTGCTTTTGTACTGGAGACTTGGAAATCCCTTCCCTAACTGCCAAGATAATGTGTCACAGGGGAGCAATGGTGATCTCTGCACCTGTAACACTTTACAGTGATCTTTGGAAAGGAGAATCTGTGGGTGCATGACAGAAGGGGATGATGGGGAATTGTGAGCACAGAGACGGGGCACTGCCTGCTTGTGAAAGAGGAAACCTCATCTGACAGCTGGACCATGGGTAAGATTATGAAACCAGCTCCTGTCATGCCTTCTTTTTGTGTTGTTGCTGCACTTCAGTGCTGAGTCTCCTTTGCAGAGTGTATTTATTACAGTGATGTATTAAATGCAGGAAAACGGAGTAATCCTGAACCATGATTAGAATCTAAAGAAGGAGTATGTTTTAAGCTAGCTATTAGTAGGGGTTTTTTTCCTCTGGGTTGATAATAGAAAAGTCTGTAAATCACATCAATAACCTAAAAGACTAAAAGCAGAATTAAATAATTATTCATTTTGGGTGAGGTTTTTGGGTTTTAAGAGCATAAGTGTAATTATTCTGGCACAAGGGACCTTCTAATGGTTTTAAAGCAAACAGAGCTGGCTGCAACGGGAAACCTTGTGCCATCAAACCATCAAGCACACCCAGCTGGGAGGAGCAGTGAGGCAGATTCCCATGAGCTGGAGTATCACCAGCTTAGGCTTGCAGTGCTTCTTGGAGGTTTCAGGCCTGGGGGATCTTCCTTGCAGGAGAGATTGTAACTCCACACATGTGGACTGTGTATGGCTAACAGTGAAGCATTTTCTTTGCAGGATTTTTTTTCCAGCCAGCTCTCTGCTTTCTTTCAGCTAAACAAGGGATTCATCTCAGCACATTTAACTGAGCTGCATGGAGAGAGAGATGTGATTTTAAGATACTGAAATTGTAGGAGTCTTTTTTTTGTAAGGCAGAGAATGTATCAGGTAGGTGCAGAAATAGCTCTTGCAGTTCAGAAATATATTTTGAATAGCAGAACATCCCAGGCCCTTAAGTTTTGGGTGAAGTTCAAAGAAATCCTTCCAGAAAGTGAATTCAGAATGTAGCCAGGCCATTCTGTTCCTATTTGTCCTTCTAAAGCCTAGGAGATAAAAAGTTTTTTCAGCAGTCCACCAGTGCAATTAGTTCAGAAAATTTTCTTTGGTTTGGGGTTTGACTTGGCAATGTAGAGAACAGCTGCAGATCTGAAAATAGTGAGGCAAGGGGCAGAAAGTGGTTTTGCTCCCCTTTACTAAGTTCACATTGCTATATTTTGAATTCTGACCAAAACCAGAAAGTTTGTAAATAGCATAAGGACAACATTGCAATGATCTCACCGGTTTGTGAAAAAATGCCCTCTCCTTATCCATAAACCTAAACTTTAAAGTGTAAATTGTAATTTCTAACCGAAATAAAATACTCTACATGGTGTAATTTAAATTGAGTGCTACCACATGAGAGAATACATCTTCATAATGATGTTTCTAATCTTGAATTAACTGTCAAGCCAGTGTATTTATATTGTTCAGTTGTACCTATTGGAAGGGGACAGTAAAAATCTGAAGCCCCATTCTGGTTTCTGAAACTGATCTTTTAGAGAACTACTACCAGGGCTTTAAGTACATTCTGCCTGGGAAAATGCTAATTCATTTTCCCTTCCACTACAGCTGGTCAGATGCAAACAGAAAGGTCCCACTAATGTGCTGGAGGCAGAACAGACTGTGACTGGTCCCTAGAAACACCTGCAGGCCAAGAAGAAGAGTTTTAGTCGCCCACATTTTAAAATAACTTTCCCCTCCCTTCTTTGATTTATGGCATAGGGATAGAGAATATTTTAAACCTTTCTCTTCTGGAAGTGTCCCATGCAAACTCTGTCTTTTCCTCCTCTTTTTTCTGTATTCACTTTTTGCTGGTTACGTTTTTCTTGTCCATTCTGGACAGCTAAGAGAGAGATTACTTTCATTGAAATCAGTGACTGAAATTATTGCCTCTAGGTCATTAGATTACTTTCCTATCTTTGTAAAAACAACATATTTTAAATAATATTTTAAAGTCATTAAAGGGGATAAAGATGTGGAAAAATGAGCTGATTAAATGGTCTATACAGTCTCTGTTAGTGACTGTTTCACGTCTGCTACTCCAGGATGAACCAGATCCTGTGGTTTGTGACAAATGCCACTTTTTTCATTGAGAACCTCACAGTGACTAAAGAGCAGAAGTGATTGTTGATCCCCACACTGCTGTCATTCATCTCTCACCGGTTGTTATTTCTGATGTTGCTGTTCTTTTGTCTTGGCTCCTCCTTGATTTTGAATCTCATCACATTACAATTTAACCTTGCAGCATTCTAATTTTAACACTGCAACACTAAAAAATAAACAAACATACAGACAAGATTTTTTTCAAAGGATGATGTTTATTTTCATTGCCCAGCTTGATCTTTTGGGATAGAATGAGAACTCTTCTTTTGTGAAAGTTGACATCTAATGGACATCTTACAATATATCCAGAAATAGAGGTATCCAAAATCATAGGTTACTTTTGAAAACACAAGATGTTATGGCTAAAATTAAACATAGGTAAAATCCTGGCAAAATTGACTTCATCGTCATTGAAGCAATTGCAAGCCTTTTCATTGATTTAAGTGGTACTGAGATTAAATTCTGTATTTCAAGAGAAGATTTTTTTTCTCTTGCAGACATGTGCACCCTTTCTATTCCCTTTTTTTTTACTCTAAATGTACCATGCTGGAGAAGAGCCACTCCAAAGTTCACGACCTGAAGGAAAGCTGGCATGCCAGCAGTGGAGAAGCATCAGTCAGCGCAGGCCAAGCATGGCTGCAGACATCAGCCAGTGCCTTTTGTCCACAAACAAGAGAGTATTTCACTTGACAAAGCTGCAGCAAAAAAACTCCAGGTGGCTTTTAACAGGCTTCAGTGCCCACTGTTAAGGGGAGAGATTTTAGACATATTTACTGGGGCTTTGAGTTCCGCACAAGATGTTTTCCATAAGACGTTGTGCAGGCTGCATTCGTGAAAGGATATTGTGGTAGCAGCTTGTGTTGGAGATCAGCTCAAGGGAGTAAGTCTACAGCAAGCTAGGCAATAGCAATGCTCAGAGTAAATGGCTTCTGACTTTTAGAAGTGTTTATTTCCTATGGAGAGATGTTAATTTTGCCCTTTGTCTCTGTGGCAGAAATTAGAGGAGCAGTGTTATGTCTGCCATGTCCCAGGCGTTGATGCTGAGGGAGATTACCTGGGGGCCTGCAAGGAATAGAACAAGTACTATAGCATTTTATAGTGGACATCTTCAAGGGAGAAGCAGAGGTTGTACCTCGATGACATGTTTTCAAAATAAAATTCACAGTGTTTGTTCCAGACAAGAGAAATTCACCACAATATTTTGCTCCAGGACTCATGGTAACTCTAGCTAGGAGCTATCAAATGCAAATCTAAGTGCCTGCTCTTCCATCATTTATTTAAGCAGCTTTGTCTCAGTTTCTGAAGAAACCTAAACCCTTTCTTTTAAAAAACTAACATTTACTTTCCGATACAATTACCTACCTGGAATATAAGAGGGTTGTTTACAGAGAGAGGGAAGGAAAGAAAAAAAACAGCAAGGAAAAAAAGTGATTTTTCTTTTTTAAAGTCACTCTGTAAAAAGGCTGAAAAGTATATCTTAAGGTCCCTTTCTTTCCAAATCTGTACTTTCCCCCCATAAATATTAGCATAAATTGATGCATGTACTGGAGTTTGCATTTAGTGCTTTGTGGCTTCAGGAAAATACCTTTGTACCTGGTCAAAGATAGTCCAGATGCTGTATTTTGCCTGGAAGGACCAAAAATGTGTGTAGAGATCTTTTTCATGCATAGAAGTAGAGAAGAAAATATTATTCTGAGTAGATGTTGCCTGTGGGAAGCTTAAAACGTTTAATTTTAAAAGGTTTTATATCCCATAAACATTCAGGTGTTAACCTGTTTTGCAGTCAGTGTTTGTAAGACTTAGAGAAGCAAATATAAAACAAACACTTTCTTTATCCTGATGTAACAAAATGCATGCAGATGTGACCACTGTTTGTTTGGTGTGCATGAGGAGAATGGGAAGATCTTTCCCTTAGACATTTGAGAGACTGCTGTATTCATTGTTTTTCTAATTCTTTTCCATGTCAAGGACTGAGCAGTCAGGACTAAGATTATGTGATGTGTCACTTTGATCCTAGCAAATATAATATTCAAGTTGGATACAGTGCCAGTTTTTAAAAATGTTTGTACCTGGCTTTTCTGTTGAGATTTCAGAGATGAACAGAAAGCATTCAGATGTGAAGCTCAATTGGATTTGGTACTCAATATCCTTCCTCTTCAGAGTAGCTCACCGAAAACTGTTCCAGTATCTGAGTTTTTGGCTGTGTTCAAGAATGCAGCTGATGTCACAAACTTGCTGACAGATTCAGCAACTTCCAGGGCCTTAAAAATGTTGATTCTCCAACTTCTCTTTTTTAAGTACATTAGGTTATAATTTTTATGTGTATGTATTTTTACAGTTTTATAAATATATAATCTTAAAAATTTGCATGCTTTTTGATGTTTTCTAATGTCCCCCTCAAGAGAGCAATGCTCTTTCAGTCAGAACAATTTCAGTAGAACACTCTGAAGTAATCTGATGAATTTTAGTCATTTGTGTCTCAACCTTGAGTATGCTTCTTACATACTTAATATAATTATCAAAAAAGCAAGATCTTAGATGAAACTGAAGTGTGAAGGAATCCTGTTATTGTTTCTTTTCGCCCTCATTATTTTGACCTTATTAATGCTGCCGGTTTATTTATAGCTACGACTGCTATGCTAAAACCTTTGCAGGCTGACTGACTCTATCAGAAACTGCATTTTTGAAAGAATTCCAGGGTTTCTGCCATGTAGAGTAGGATCGGTGTCCTGGCTTGTCATGGACACTTTGGGACTTATGCTCTGGGCAGCCCTGATTGTGTAGCCAGCTCATAGGACTGGCTACAAATACTACCTACAGAAGTGCTACCTTGTAATGCTTTTCTGTCTCTCCCAAATCTCTGTGATACTGTGCATTAGAGGGTACAGCCTTAAATAGTGAGGATAATAGTGAGGGATGACTGGCACTTGATATAAACAAACCTCCTGGTGCTGGAGATTGCCACTGGAAATCCTTTCAGTGGTTCTCCTCAACTGCAGAATACAGACGTGTATGCAAGGGACTCTACCAAAAGGCCTTTGCCAAATATTTCAACACTCTGCAGCAAAGGTGTTGGTGCTCTCTAGCTGCTCTGAAAGTAGGATTCACGGGCAAAACGGTAAATAAAAAAAAATAAAATTGTAAGCAACTGGGAAAAAATCTGCCTCTCTGAGTCTTTCAAGTCCCCTTTTCCATTCATTTGTGTTGTAAAACACAATTTCACAGGATTGCTTAAAACCAACCCTGCAGCTAAATATTTACCCAATGGATTTTATTAAATCTGTTTCAGTGCCTCTGGAAATGAATTCACACCTCTAATTCCTAAGTACCCTTTGCCTCTGGGCATCTGTAGTGAAATGCAGGTATTAGAAGAGCTGAAATCAGTTGAGATAACTGATAACCTGTGTCAATAAGCAATGGATTGAGAAGACAGAATGATCTTTTGTCTCTCTGGAGTTTGGAAATGGAATTTTTTGAGCTGGAAAGTGTTTATTCAGATAATGCTTGAAAAGTATTTTCCAGGCCTGTTGTCAGCCTTCCTGCATCAATTAAGTACCAGCTAATTTAGTCCAAAAATATTGCCCACGAGCACTTCTAGTAGCAGGTGAAGAACACCTGAGGAGGCGCTTGTGCCAAAAGGCTTTGCCAGCCCCGTCTTCTAAGGGAGGGGCAGCTTCCTAACAACTCTAACACTGCTCACAGTTAGCTAGTGTCTTCAATGCATTTCACTGTTGTATAGGATGTTATTGTCATCTGTCACAGGAGATGTGGGAGTTTGCCAGTTCTTCTGTATTTTTCATGTGTCAGCCTTTGGCATCTCTTTAACACAAGGGAGATCTGAGCTCAGTGCCCAACATCCAGCTTCGTGGTTTGCTCCCTTCCTTTGCTCTCTGTTTAACACTCACAGGATTAAGGCAAGAAGCAAAGTGGGTAAGCTGTCACTGAGCACTCTGCTGTTGGACATCACAACCCCATGATCTAACTCAGGGGAACTCTGAGAAATCACAAGTCAGTAGAGAAAAACGGATGGTTTGGAAGAGAAGGGACAAAACAAAGGTAATAGTGAAGGCAGAAAGAGCAATGGGGGAGTGGGATGTGGCTGCTGAAATAGTCCATTTTGAACATTCTGTGTTTAAGAAATTAAACTATGAAATATGTAGGAGGGAAAAAACCATATCCACAAGTGAGGAATGCAAGATGAGCCTCTGCTGATAAAACTCTACTACATGTTATTTTATAGCACTGAGATTCTTGTCCAGAAATATGTCTGTTGTCTCCATTTCACCTCATTGAAAAGAGCACTGGGCCTGCAATATATGTTTCAAAAGATTTATTGGGGTAGTTTTAAAAGCCACAGACAGTAGGGCATTCACCGTATCTCCTGAGAGACTGTCTACAGCTTCCTACATCTTTCATTTCCGTGTTCCCCTGTTGAGATCTGACGTTTTCTGTGTTTAAATATTATTCCTATTATTCCTAATTAAACCCTGTATATCACACCTTATAATTCTCTCCCCAACATGAACAGCAGATAGCTATTTTATTCCCAGCTCATCAGTATTTAACAAAACTGTATAGGTTTGATGTTACTCTCTTCCCAGAAATCAGACTCTCCGGTCTCAGTCCTCAGAGTGTTTTCCCATCTCTCTGCCTCCCTCCTTGCACTCTGTCAATGGCTTCCAGACAACTTGGTGCCTAAACTAGAATGTAATAGTTGAGTGTGGTTGAACCAGAGCCAAACAGGAGGAGGAGGTCTCTTGCTTCCTACTCTGATGTGATGCATTTGATAAGGCAGACCAAAAATACACTGCTGCTTTCTTGCCAGAATACCCAGAAGAATATTAGACATGGTCTCAGAATTAAGCAAATGACACCTGAGGTGCAAATGTACTTACTCTTGTTTGCAAATATCATTAACCAGCTTAGCTCAAATCTGCTTATACCATCTCAAAACACCTTCCATTTAGATGCCTCTGGACCAATTTAAGGATTGTCTCCATGTACCAACGGGGTCGAACTGGGCATGGTTTTGTCCAGGCAGTGGTGTGGCACTTGAAACTCCCACGGATTTCTCCTTAGAGCCAGTTTCTGTTGCCCTCTGGAGCAGGCTGGTTGTTCGGCGTGTGGCTCAGGGAATGAATGGGTGCTTGTACACAGGGCCTCTGGGGATGGAGGGGGCTGTGGTTGCCCAGGCAAATTGTCCCTGTGCCAGTGAATTCAAGTCTGTTTTTCTTGTCAAAATCTAGGCCTTTAGATGTTCGTGCTCTCTGCAAGGATTCATGTAATGCTCTGGCTTCTATGGGCTAATTGAAGTGTCCCAGCAGCAGCCACAAGTACCTGGCCATTGGGCTGCTGTGATGCCTGGCTGTGTGTGTGCTGAAAGCATCTGTCAAGTGTTATATCTACTCAGAACCAACACATTTCACATAAAAATTGGCTTGTAACAAACAGTTGGCATTGGTATTCTCTGTCCAAGGATATATTGTGTGTTGCAAGCTGTTGGAGGCCTTAGTGCCCCATGGTTTTCTGTAGGATCTCTGTGCCTTCACATTGCCACCCCTTCCTCTTCTCCTGCCAGCTGTGAGGCCTTCTCATACTTGATGGCTGATGAGTTTTGGTGACTGGTCTTTGTGAAATAACTCTTTAAATGTGGTTGATCTTGGGAATGGCACTTTACAGCTCATACTATAGTGATTTTCTCCCTGGAGTGGTTTTTTTGAGGTGGTTCTCCTAGAACTCCTTGTTGTATTAGAAGGAAAATGAGATCTTTTCAAAGGAAGGAGGTCTTGAAAAGTTAGTTTGAGGACATTTAGTCTTTGGGGGAACATGACATACAGACATAAAGTGCTGTGTGACAGTGTCTTGCCTGTTTTGGCACCTCTTATTTCCTGTTGTTAATGATACAAATGTCATCTTTCCACAAAAGTTGATGCATTGTGTGCATCGTAGAGCAATGCTTGTGTAGGATTGTGTCTTCTGTCTTGACTACCCTTAAATGAGTATTTCTGAGAAGTGATCTACTTCATTTTACATGAAGAAAAATCTTTAAACAACCATTTGGGGATTTCAAAGCACATCAGGAATCTTTGCAGCCATAAGTGCCAGCCTGCTTAGATGTGCTTCTTCTGGGCTTTCATGTGCTCCCCTTGGCTTTCTTCACATTCCTTTCTTGCCATGGGAGAGGTAAATTCACTGAAATTCCTCCAGACAAGAGTCTGCTTACAAGCCCATTTCTAGTAGCTGAAATGTTTATGCGGCATTGGAGAGATTTTTATAATCTAAATGTTCTTCTGCAATATAATTAATACTGTTTTATTAAAAATGTTCCTCCTCAAGCATATACAACACTAACTCGAGTTTAGCAGGGTCCAACCAGTGTTAGAAGTAATGTGCATTATCTGAGAGGAGAGACCCAGAAGAGTGAATCACATGTAGCAGCCTGTTTCTGTTGTGTCCATTTACAAGCATCACCAGCCATTATCTTTGAATTCAATATTTCAAGCATTAGCTTTCTGTTCTGGCTTAATATACGAGACTATTAGCTACATAATTATATTGTATTTCATTTTCTTCTGTATGCTATTCTAATAATGATATTGCCTAATAAAATAATGTCAGATTTTAATTAGGTTAAAAGTAATTTGTTATATTAGGTTTTTTATTTTAGAAAATAAACTAGCTGATAGTGCATATCAAGCTGTCCATTTTTTTTTTGTTTGCATTTGCTTTCATTTCCTGTCATCCTTTACCTGTTGAAATAAGGGTGGGTTTTTTTCTTCAATAGCTTTTAAGTTATTACAGCCCTCCAGAGCCTTAAGTCTAACATATTGATGTTCTAGTGAGGACATAAGATGCCTAACTTTTTATTTATTAAAAGGATAGTTTTGCAAGAATTTCCACTCCTGGTTAATAGCTGCACCTTTTTAATCACTGAAATAAATTACCTAGACTAATGTGAAAGGGTGTGATAGTGTATGAGAGTACTCTGACAAAGGGAGGCTTAAATTTGCTTGGAGGCAAACACAGAATACATTTGCATCAAAGACAGTTTTGGAAAAGAAAAGCTTGTGCTAAATTGTGGGATACTTTAGGAATAACCAGTGATACAGGTACTGGCATAAAGTGTAGTTCTCTTTATAATTTACATTTGTAAGAGTGTCATGAATAGCATCTCAACATACATACAAATAATGAAGATAAGGATGAAGGGGTGAAAGATTCTTCTGTTTCCTAATGCCTTTCTCTATAATTCTTTAATTCCTTTTGCTTTCAAAGTGACCTCAGTACTCTGTAAACTTCCAGATCACATGCAGAGGAGCTGTGTTCTCTGTTACGTGACTAAAGCTTATCTTTATTGGAAGATACTGACTCCCTCCTTGAAGTGCCATTTCTAAGTACAGTCTCTTTTATGTAACCTACTGGTTTTAGGCTGCCCTTTTTTGCTAGACATTTACTGAGAACTAAATAGTAAACCTTTGAGCCCAGTTCAGCAGCCCATTCCTCTTCAGCCAGGTATGGTAATTATAATGGCATTCAAGCATATGCTTTGGTTTCAGTGTGTATGTAAAGGTTTTGCAGGATAAGGACAGGTTAAAGAAACCTTTTGTTGGACTGGAGCCCATCTTGGCTTTTCTATGTGTTTATCATTAAAAGACTCAGAAGTTATTGTATTGACCTGTAATTTCTTGTCACTTAAGTTTTATACAAATTTAGACATCTCACTGCTGTATTTTTCTGCTGATTCTTCTGTTATCACATGGTACTGCCAGCCTACCTGTTCTGTTTCTGCTGTGTATAATGCCTGTACTGCTGTGTTGTTTGTGTGGTTATTCATGGGTATGCAGGCAGGCAGTTATGGGACAAGAATGTACAGACCCTGATTTCAATCATTATGACTTTGGCAGAGTTAGTATCTTAACTGAGTATCTTGAGGATTGACCTTTATTATAGCTAAGGTTGCTTAGTGAAATAATTTTAACAATGCACGTGAAGTTTCTTTTTCCACCACAAAATTAGAGACATAGGTGTGACCTTCAATGAGATCTGTTATTTGAAAACAAGAATAAAGTTAACAGGTTGACATCTGCTTTCAAAGCATCATCATTTGAATGCGATCAAGTTGTATCCTCTTACCCAAGGGCCACTTAGAGAAGGGATATGGCCAGGTAAAAAAGATAAAATCTTACATTCCCTAATGCCCTTAAAGCATCTAATTGCTAAAAATGCCTTCTTCAGATATTAATTAGATCAGCCTGGAGGCTGCTCCTACTTGCATTAAGGATGTGATTTCTCTCAGTGTGAGATTAATACAGACTCAGTAATCAAAGCTGTCTTTGTCTCAGAAGGTATATACTTAACCCAAATATGCTCCTAAATGCCTTAATTCCCATCCTAGTACCATTCTTCTGTCCTAGTGCCTGCTCTCACTGAGCTTCAAGACAAATTAACAGCTACCACTGTGAACGAGTAGATGTGAACAATTTCATCAGGGCCTCATCATTCTTTCATTTGTAATTTGTTTTTCTACCTTTCTGGCAAATAGATCTGGAGAGACTTGAAATTCCATGGGATAGTTTTTAAAGATTCTTTTTTTTTTTAGCTGTGGTGTTTAGATATAGTTCAGACTTTCTTTTCTGTAAATCTATTTGTTGTAACACCTCAGAAAATTGAAAAGTGGAAAAAACCCAAAGGCATCTATTTCAGGCATAAAGATAAAAAAACTTAAATACTTCTTGCTTGTCAGTTGTATAAAGGGAAACTTCCTAGCTGATAAGATTTTTTTCAGCTTCTCTGGATCAGTGGCTATTGCATTAATTGTTTGGGTGCCAAAATTTTTCATCAGGTAAGGTTACAAAAGCCAGTAGCTGTTCTATTAATTAATTTGTTTGACTACTGACAATACTTCATTTTAGTGAGATTTTCCCAGTACATGTGAAAGATCTCAATAATTTCAATTGCCTAGGAATGCCATTTTCTGCTGCATCTACCATTTGGTTTATTTAGTTGGTTTTGTAATACTGAGGACATGAAAGTACCTACTGTCCTACAGCAAATAATCATCAAATCTGTATTTACAAAAACTGACAACTTGTATTATTAAAACTGGCAGAAGCCAAGAAATGCTTCCTAACACAATTGTATCACTGACAGCTTACTCTCAAATGAATTTGGGTTTAATTATGGCAGCACAAGAAGAACTGAAAGATCCCTTTGACTAAGCAGGAGTTTAATTATATTTGAAATCCTGCAACCTCCTTTTTGCCTCTACAATGGCAAATAAAAAAGAAAGAGGACCAGACTACCAAAGTATCAGATTATCAATTAAATGCTTCCTGTAATAAAGTCCTTATAATTTTTATCCCTTGAGTTTCATTACAGTTTTCTCTATGAATTATGCCTTCTCTAACCAAATGAAAGAAGTAGAACTCCATATTTGAGTGTTCAAAGGTCATCAGTTCTTTATTGATCTTGGCTTTTAGAAAAATAGTTTTAAAAAAAAGATATTTTGAAAAAAAAGCTACAATATCAGTGAAATGCAGCTCCAAAATGAGTTCATGGGAAAACTCCATAAAAATATTCACACATCAGACAAATCAGATTTGGTATTGTATATCATCAGCTTTTATGTTTGAGTTTTGGGGGCTTCTTCTTTGTAACAAAAAATAAATTACTGTTAGTGGAGGTTATTTCTAACTACCCGTTAGTTGAACTAAGGCTGTGACAGGTCATATATAAAGGAAATTGGCATCTTCTTTATTGTTTTAAAATACTTAATAAAATTTAGACAAAATACATATTTTTAATCACATTTGAATAGAAATTTGAAATTATGCATTTAAATCTGTAGCAGTTAGCTGGAATCAACTCCTAATGTTTATCAGAAGTGATGGCAGTGAAGCCGTGGAGAAAAGATTTTGGAGGTGACCAAAATTATTTTATTGAATAATCTTATGCTCTTAAAAGATGAAAACATATCTAAGCACTGAACTTTAGTTTTCTTTCCATATTTCATGCAATAGAGTAGTTTCTTTTAGTATCAGGAAGACTCAAAAAGAGCATGGCTAGAAAAATTTATCTAAGCAATGCTGGTAAGACAGCTTTTTAAAGTTCCACATATATATTTTAAGTGTCAAGTAGTCATTAAATGTCCTTCATGTCTGGAGTAGTAAGATTCTTTTAAGTTCTTCATGTTACAGAGAAAAGCTGGAAATTATACTGTACCCATGAAAAGAAAAGGATTTTGGTATATATTTAGGCCTAGTTAGGAAGATTTTGAATTCCTAAACTTGATAATGCCTAGTACACATGGAAAACAACTGGTGTTTCCTTTGTCATGGTATCCTCTAGTGAAGTGCTGATTCCATACAGTATTAAATATGAAATTTTTCTGTCTCAAAATTACGCTTTTTTTTTTTTTAATTTTATTAATCCCTCCACACTTTTTTTTAGACCAGAGAGATAAGATTTGCATAGCAGTCAAACTTCCTTGAAGACTGTGCCTTATGGAAATGAGTTGCAGTGAGTACCTTATCAGGCATTTTTGACAGTTTTCCACTAAGGATACAACACTCCCAAAAGGGGAGCTGATGAAAAGTATGTTGGAAAATTTTTTCTTAAAAGCAAAAACACATTTCACTAAAGGAATAAATCAAGACAGAATTTCAGATTTTTTTGCTGTAGTAAAATTGAAAAATACAACAAAAATTAGAAGAATCAAACTTGCTGAGACTCATGTTGGAGATGAACTTAGCAACAGCTTTTGTTTTCTTTCTTCACTGGAAAAATCTCATCTAGATAAAATACAAGCATGCTTTGTAAGTGCAATGCAATTATAGCTAGCCTCAGGAAAGAGCATTGGCCAATTTTATTACAGTGCAAAGATTAGTCCTGGAATGTAAAGCTGAGAGAGGCCAGTTAGGGACTGGTTTCATTAGAACACGTGGAACAAGACATTCATAAGGCAGCAATAAATCCATTAAGGGGAAGAGGGCTCTGAAATGGCCCTTCAGTATTTTTATTATTAACTACAAGGATTGCTGAGGTTGGTGATGTCAGAAATATGGTTTTAGCCAGCGCTCACTGTCATTTTAACTCACTGTTCTCCAGTCCAAGTTCACTTTGAAATAAGGAGCCATAAGTGTTCTAGTTAGCAGAGCAGAATCTGCCTAACACCACTGAATTTGGAGAAAACAGGAGAAAATAAAAGATCAGTGGAAAATCTCATCTCTCACATTGCCACAAATCGTACATGAACAGAATCCTAGATGTTGACTACAGCTTTCAATTTCCTCATAAAGTCACTGTTAGATAGACCCTAGCAGGCTCTTTCATTTTCATAAATCTAAATTTCTGATGCTGGTAAATCCTGAAAAGAAACAGCAGTTTGTTATGTATGGAGGGCATTTTGATAAAACTGTCCCGAGCAATGGCAGACGAGAAGCCTGTGCTGCTGAAAAATGGTACTGCTGTCTGCTCAAAACTGAGTTTAAATATTGACCAGCTGCATGGAAAATAGCATCAGATTTGTCAACAGCATAAAAAATAGCCACTGAGAAACCAGAACATTTCTCTGCATCCTAATGCTTCTAATTCCCAGAGATACCAAAGCTTCCATCATTTCATGGAAGAAAAAATAGCTTCTACATCAGGCGTTTGAGATTTCCTCGCTAGGGAAATGCAGACTGCTCAGATAAAGGATGCCTGTTCCTGGTTGATATTTTCTACCAAATGGTGATACTCTTTCCAAAAGTGATTTCAGGATACTCGGTGTTAGGTTTACCAGTCTTGTGAGGCAAAACTTCCATCTAGTTGGGTCCCAAAATATTCCCAGGAGTTTCAGAGCCGCAGCACGCTCAGCTGGACAAGACTGGGGCAGAGAGAGGTGTTTCTCTGTTTCCTATGTGCCTGCTTTGACAGAAAAACAACTTTTATCCAGCCTGAAAGACTGTCAGAAGTGTCACTGGCCAGGATTCGGAGCCTCTTTTTTCAAACGCCCAGCTGTGTCACAACCATCACATGGGACTTGATAAATTTTTCATGCCAGAATTAATCAATTTCAGTGGGCAGTTTTCCTCACTGGCATGTATCCTGCCTCCCTGGGGCACTTCATCTGTCACAGACAAACAAGATGGGGATTTGTGGAAGTGCTAGTGGGGTGGCTCTTCTCAGACCCATCAAACTGCGTGTGCATATGTCAGGTCAGGAATTTTTGGGTCTCCCGGGACGTGTGTGGGGCTTTCCAGAGGGAAGTGCCTTCTCTGGGCACATAGGCAACTGCTTATTTTGGTGGTGTGGTGGTTTAACCCCAGCTGTAAAATAAGTCACATGCAACTGCTCGCTTATTCCACCACCAGCCCCATCCCCAGTGGTAGGTAGAATCAGAGGAAAAAAGTTAAACTCATGGGTTGAGATACCAACAATAATTGAAACAAAACAAAATATAATAATATAATAGTGAGAGGTTATAATAATGAGACAGAGAGAGAGATACAATCCAAGATAAGTAAGTGATACCCAATGCAGTGGATCACCACCCACTGACTGAAGCATAGCCCATCTCCAAGCAGCGATTGGCACCTTCCAGAGAACTGTCTCCAGTGTATATAGTGGGCAGGATGCTCTGTGGGATGGAATATCTCCTTGGCCTGTTTGGGTCAGCTGTCCTGGCCCTGGCTCCTTTCCAGTCATTTGTGCACCTGCTCACTGGCAGAGCCTGGGAAGCTGAAAAGTCCTTGACTTAGGGTAAGCACTACTTAGCAACGACTAAAACATCAGTGTGTTATCAACATATTCTCAGGCTGGATTCAAAACACAGCACTGTACCAGCTACTAGGAGTAAAACTAACTCTATTCCAGCCTAAACCAGGACAGATTGGTTTTTTGGAGCTTTTGATTTAAATGTAGTGTGCATTCCTTTTATCATGAACAGACACAGCTCGAGAAGTGGAAATGTACTGTAAATATACTATTTATGAAAAGAATGACATACAGTAGGGGTTAATAAAATATATTATTTACCCTATAAATACTGAAACAAGAAAAACACTTATTTGTGAGAGAGATTATTGCAGTGCTCATAATCCAAGCAGCACAATAGGAAAGGAAATATAAATGAGGCATTTAGTTCTCACCTTGCGCATATTATATTTCATTATATTATATTATATTCCCACACATATTTTATAAACCAGAAAAGTATATTAAAAAATAGACCAATTATGCTTCTGATACATGTAAGCATGAAGATAAAATTGTAGTCAGAATAATTCCAATCAAACTATATTCTTTGTTTATTTATTCTTTTCTTTCTAGCACTACTAATGTCAAAAGTTTCAGGTTGAAACATGGCTGATAATGAAACATTCACAGAATCTTTTTCAGAGGCTGGAAACCTCACGCTTGGAATAATTTCTGCTTTGGAATGTCTGTAATATATTGAAGCCTTAATACCATTCTAATTGGGGCCTTACTAATTAGCCTGTGACTAGAATTTTAATTAGATGCACAATAGGTGTTCTCCCTACCTGCAGTGGAGGAGCTGTTTCCTGGGAAGAAGAATGAAGGGAAAAAGATAGTGAAAGGAATCCATAGAAGACAAACATAATCTAATCCCTACTATGAGAAATGTGTACATTAATTAATATTTTTCAAAATCATGTCTCTGGAAATGGCTTCTGTTTGGTAAAGCACATAAAAGTTTGCTTTGTGATTTGCTTTTCTCCCATGTAGAACAAATTGTACTTTTTTTATCTGTGACGTGGCGTGTGCTGTGAGCAAACTGAGAAATACTGGGACATGACTGTAGTTAATTAGCTCAGGGCCAGTGCCAGGGACTGAGGTGAGCACATCAGGGGCCCAAAGCAGGAGTCTGTAATCTGAGTTGAAGAGTAGAGCTGTGTACCTGGGTCACAGGGGACAAGGCTGAAAAGGGAGATGCCCAGCACCTTGACAATGACACTAGTTGAGCCTGGGCTGTAGCACATTCTGGAGTTAAAAATGCATGTGAAAAGCTTGGAAGGTGCAGCTGAATGAATTCCTGTCAGTGGCAACTCAGAAGTACCAATACTCTGGTAGATGAGGAAAAGATAGGAAAGAGGGAGAGAATGTATCTGTCTGAAAATACTGCCACCACTAATGTTATCATTAGCCTAATGGCATATACCCTCTTAGAGAGAATTTTAGGATTGTCATTTGGGGTGAAGGCTTTTTTAAAATCTGCAAAATATCTAGGGCAAGAAGAGTCCTAAAACCATAAATATGAAGTTCCTTCCTTCTCCGAGGAAGCCTGAGTTGCGTGTTTATAAATATAAAGTTATTTGTCTGGCCTGGTAATCCCCATAAGCCCCAGCAGTGAAAAGAGTGATTCAATTTCAGAAGATAATGGGACATTCTGAAAAATTATGATCAGGTCCACGGAACATTTTCATATGAGAAGAAATAAACAGTAAAAGTAAAGTGAGGATGAATTGCAGAAAACCAGTTAAAGAATTATTATTTGTTTCCCCCACTAAAGGGAAATTTTTAGAACAGACTCTCTGAAGGGAGTGGAAAACATACTGTACAATTTGCATGATTTGAAAAATACTTTTTGTTACTTAATTTTGACTGGGAAGATTCTTCCTCATGGTGAGTAAGGTCACAGGTGAGCTACATTCCTTGCTCTTCAAGATATTTAAAAGCAATAGCTAAGGAATATTTTCCTCCAGGTGGCAATATGAGACAAGTGAGAATAAAGTTGCACCCCTTATGTTTTCGATAAAATTTGTAGCAATCACTCTAAGTAATTACTTCACAGATGTTAGAGAACATTGGTGGAATGAAAACAGCAAATTATTAACTGGAGAAACATCTGTAAGATTTAAATGTCAGTTGTGTCAAGAAGTGGAAGATGATGTCATCCTTGTGCTAAAATTAAATTAACCCAATCTCAGTCAAATAACACAAGTAGTATGTGGTCTGAAAACAAGTTGCACATTGTTTGAGGAATAATGCTGAATATAGAAGAGAAAATTATCACCTATAACCAACTCTACAAGAAATAAGTATTAATAAAAAATTGTGTTTTTTCTGAAGTATTCACTCAACTGTTCTGCCTAGTTAGTAAAAGATGTTATCTTTTCAAAGGTCTTTATTAACCCACCTGTCCTACAAGATATGGTCATTTCCCATTGCAAATTTATTTCCTACTATGAGTTTCATTAGAAACAGAAGGGAGTGGGGAACTCAAGCCATGATTAGTGGAATTATACTGCTTTTAATCTTTTATGGGCAGAGATTTAAGGCTGATTCATGTAAAAAACTTACTACTTCTTGCTGCCTAATTAAGATGCTGGTTGGGCCTGGCGTATCTTGAGGTATCTCATTTTGCAGGGAGGTTTGAGTCTTCCCTGACACCTCCAAGCTAGGAAGACACCAACTATCTCAGATCAGAGGCTGAGTGATATATTAGCTCAGACTTAATGCCGTTCTGCACACATCCCTATCACTCCCAGACAAATGAAAGCATACTTGAATATGAGGTGAACTTGAATATCCCTGCAAAGAGGCTGCATCCATACCCTTTGTCCACTTCCTGGTGGGACTGCTGCTCACATCACAAAATGTCCACCATAGATAGCAGTTTAGCAGAGTCTTTATCAGTACTCTGAGAATTGAAAAGGCTCCTCGAAAAGAAAGCAATTATAATGCAGCACTACTTCATTTGAACAGTGCATTTTGAAAGGGGAAAAAAAAGAAAGCAACACAACAAAACACCTCATATGTGATTGCCTTTCTGTTTTGGGAAATAAAAGGAAACTTGTTTTCTGTCTTGAGTTCTTTGGTGATGGTAGACTTCAGCATCCAGTACTTTTATCCTTCTTGTTGTATACATATGGAGGTTTGCTATGTGATATGGTGCAATATTTTTGATTGCAGGCTTCTATAGAACATCTCCTTTATAACCTTGGTAGTGTGATGTTATTTTACATAGTCTAGTTGACATGAGGATGTAGATTAAAATGCAGGTCAGAAGTTCTAACCAGGCTTGGCAGGCAGGAAAGGATATTGGTTCGACAGGGTAATTACCCATAGGAAGTGGTGATGCTGACACTAGTTTTAATTTTTTGAGTGCTGCTAAAGATGTTTATCTTCACTCTGAAAGCTTTAGTCTTTTATGGTTTGAATGCTGGCTGTGAGAGAAGCTGTCACTTTTCTCTCTGCTCTATCCAGCAGTAGTGCTCTTCAAAATAGTCAAAAGATTTTTTTCATCTGAAAGCAGAAGGAAAATATATTCTTACTTCTGAGCCTTTTTGTGAAACTCATTTAATCAGAGATATACTGTCCTGAATTTGAATGAATATTGGGAGAGTGTTTGCTTGGGTAAATAACATGTATTATGTTATGGAGTAGAGATTTAATTGCTGTTGTTCGTAATTTTTTTTTGTCTCCTGCACATAGAATTGGCTAGAACATAGTTTTCAAGACTACAAAATAATATCCGAATATTTTATGATTTCTTCTCTCTTACATAATTTAAAGTGAGGATTCCTTATTTAAGAAAACCTAAAATGAATTTCAGAGCTTGTGTTATGTAAGCCAGTTAGTTACATCAAGCAGAAAAACTGAACACTGCCTTTGGGAGAGAGGGGCGGGGGGGAAACAAATGCTTGAAAGCAGAGTCCAGAGAATGGAGGACAGTTTGGGGACCAGGTTCTCCACAAACCACGCCACAGAGAGGCTGGCAAAAGGCATTGGATACACGTGGAGCACCAGTCAACCTCAAAGGTTCTTCAGGATCAATTTTGGATGCCTATGTACGTATGTTCAGTCTGGGAATAATACTTAATGTTTTCATATGATTTTGTCTTCCAGAATGATTGAAGATTGTGGGAAAAGAGGAAATACCATGGCAGAAAGAAGGCAGCTGTTTGCAGAAATGCGTAAGTACTTCCTGGAAATGTTTTGCTGTGATAGACCAAGCCAGTTGCTATGCAATGTCAGTAAAATTTATGCAAGCTTTCCACCTCAAATCTCCATTGCATAAATGAGTATCATGAGACCAAAACCGCATGAAAATGGGCTGATTTGACCAAAGCAGGAAAGAGGGGTTTTCTACGTCAGATTTTTTGACTGATTTATTTAATCAGTAGTTTCTTAAGACAAAGATGATGGAATACACAGGTTGCAATGAAGAGGGATATAGGTCTCCAAAAGCTACATCTTTTCTTGGAGGTATCTGTAGTGGGTTGACTCCAGCCAGCTGCCAAACTCCCACACACTTGCTTAATCCCTAATCAGCCCCCAGTGGAATGGGAGAGAATATAGGGAGAGCAAATGCAAGCAAACTCATTGCTTGAGATAAAGACTTGATTAGGTGACAGAAAGAGAGGGAAAAATTACAACAGAAACCAAGAAGCAGTGATGCAAAGGTGGCTATTCCCCACTTCCTAAAAGCAGGCTAATGCCCAGCCAGTTGCAGAACAGTGTCCACCTTGGAAGACAAAACTCCCCACACCCATCTTTCCCTACCCCAGTTTTATTTCTGAGCATGACACTTTATGGTGTGGACTAACCTTTTGGCCAGGTGGGGTCCCATCTATCCTTGCTGTGTCTCCTCCCAGCCTCTTGCCCATCCCCAGACAACCCTGGGAGGGAAAAGAGTAGGAAACAAAAAAGCCTGGGTGCTGTGCAAGCACTCTTCATGAACAGCTGTAACACGGGTGTGTTATCAACAATTTTTAGCCACAGATCTAAAACACAGCACCACGCAGACTGCTGTAAAGAAAGTTAATTGCATCTCAGCCAGACACAGTACAGGGACTCATGTACTTCATTTCCTACTTCTGTGTAATTTTTTATAGTACCTAATGAAGTTCTGTGCTCCCTGTGTGCTAGTGTCAGGGATGTACCATGCCAGTAATGTTCCTGCAATCATCTCTGATTTCTCTTACAACCAATCCACTGTTTCTCCAGCAAATTCTGCTACATGTCAAGTTTGAGACTATCACCCTGTTACTAGATTTACGTGGGATTTGTGTGTAATTACTAAGCTTCCTGTTGTTCGTCCCCTGCCATGTAGTTAACAATGACAGAGTATCTCCCTGACCTTTGGTGGGATACTAAGATGGGCATTACTGGGACTGGAGTTCTTGTGCATGATGAATGGCCAGGTGTGTACTGGTGAATTCAGTGTGCTCAGGACTGTTCCCTGGGAGTGAGCCCTACATCTGAGCTCTCCGAATTAAAGACTTCCCATTCAGATGGCTGACCAAGAGTTGTTTTGGCCCATTCCACAGTGTCCACCAGCTCTATTGTGCCCTGTAATTGTTTTAGTATCACATGGTGCTTGCTGTTGTAACTCATGAATATTTCTCCCTGATCATTTCTCTGTGGTGCCCAGTGACAGGACCTGAGGAAATGGAATGAAGCTGTGCCAAGGGAGGTCTAGGTTGGATATTAGAAAAAGGTTCTTCACCCAGAGGATGGTTGGGCACTGGAACAGGCTCCCCAGGGAAGTGGTCACAGCACCAAGCCTCACAGTTCAAAAAGCATTTGGACAATATTGTCAAGCACATGGTGTGATTTTTGGGAGTATCCTGTGCAGAGCCAAGAGTTGGACTCAGTGATTCTTGTAGGTCCCTTCCAACTCAGGATGTACAGCATCTTGGACCCTTGGAGAGAGGTGGTGTACTTTAGCCAGAATCAAAAAATGTATTTGTCCATTAACAGAACATTCTGTAGTTTTAATTAGAATTGCAGAGGGGCATTGATTTTTTTATCAGCCAAAATCAGTGGCATAGGTACCATTAACTCCAATTAGTTTGAAATACTCCTAAAATATTTAGGACTTTGCTGTGAGGATTTATGGTTTGTTTCCACAGTTTTGAAGGCTGTTTTGATGTTGGATTGTTTTGGAGGAGTTAAGGAGGTGTTGGGAAAATCAGCAGTTGGAGGCAGAGGAAGGACTTTTTTCCTGTATTGTACACCAGTAGTTATAGTCTACTATTTTCTTCTTTCACCTATTAGTATTTTGACATATTTACTTCGATCTGGTTTATCTCACGTGTGCTTCCCTTTTATGTTTGCCTGCCTCTGTTCCTCCACCTACTACGTATGTACACAGAGAACTGCACGTTCCAACTAGGTAAAAGTAGGGGAAAATATTAAGTCTTTGTGGAAGAACTGAATGTATTTTAGCCATATTCATAAAGCACTGAACTCTGCATTCTGAGAGCCCCTCAGATACCTCTGTGTGTGGAGGGTGTGTTTCACTGACACTGAAGTTCATCCTGGCATCACATTCAGCTGCCCCCGGCTGTGTGCAAGCCCACACCTTTAACACGTTTAACAAAAAACCATGTGCTCCTGATGCCCTATGTATTGTGGGCCATGTGAAGCTTCTTAACATTCTGATAGGCATTACCTATGGTAATAGGTAAAGTTCACAGCCTGCCAATACCAGAGGAAGAAAATTAATAATATAAAGGCTTTTGCCAGTAGGTTCTTAGGACCTACATCTGCAAGTCTGTGATTGATTCCCCACAATATTTTTATAAAGTGGGTCATGTTCCAGACTACACAAGATAGAAAAGAAGAAAAAAAGAAAAAATTAAATCCAACTTTTCAAGCCTTTTTAAGTGGAAGTTTGTCCTGAACAAGGAATAGAAGGATTTGATTCTGACTTTAGATTTGGACCACTGTGATTTTCCCTGTATTTTGAGAGGTTCAACTTTATTTCCTTTCTTTCAGAAGAGGCATCCTTCTAGTTCCAAATTATAAACTTTTGTGCATTAATATCGTAATTGTTATCACCTTCTGTAGAGTCCCATGGTTAAAGCTTGCCTTATAACTCAAAATGCTCTATTGGACATCAAGCTACTAGGTATTAGTCTTACCTTAGTCTGACCTGACATGCCCATCAGAACTGATGAAGAGTTCAAAATGTACATCACTGTTGGCACATATTATCCAGCAAGAAAACAACAGCCAAAGTTGCAGTGTGTCCCTTTGTTATTTTTGCAAACTGCAAACAGTGTTACATGACGTGAGCTTATTCAAAGGAAACAGAGTGAGGCACTGCCAGCAGGCAGAAGGAAGGAGAGGCCACTGACAATCCTGTAAGGAAGTTATAAATTTGCTGTCTCATTTGCCATGCTCAGTCCTGCACATCTTTCCACTTGTTTCTCAGGACTCTCCATCATGTAAGTGATGGCACTTTTCTACAGAAGCTATTTGACAAATACATCTCTGACTGTGGCAAAATGTGAATCATGACAAAACTAAATTGTCTCTTCCAGGGTCTTACCAGCAACACCTATTCCCCAAATAATATCAAAATAATTCCATCCACTATGTGTGCAAATAGTAAAAAAGAAAAAAAAAAAAGCAACTTTGCCTACAAATTTGTATATTTAGGATTATTACTTCCACCTCAGAAGTTCAATGAACCAGACCCTCCCTTTGCTTTCAATCTTTAAATCTTGTTAAAAGGCTGAAGTTTTATAAAGGAGCACTGAAAGTTTATTGGTAACTTTCACTAAAGTTAAGAGAGGAAAAGTTACATTCTACTTGATTTTCCTCTTAAAAAGGAAAACCTTAGTGTTGCTTTATCCTCCCTTTCACCTGTAAAGAAATTTTCCTAGAGCTGTCCATGAGATACAAATGGAGAAGGAAAAAAACCTGTATAATTTTAACAATAGAGGATATGATGGAAAATCTCACAAAAATACTTCCCATACCTGATGTTAAGTAGTCAAAGGTAATTTCTCCTAGGAGCAGATAGTGCAGCTGGAAAAAGCGAGTAGCTGGGAGCACTGGGAAGACAGTGTGGGAGAATTTGTTCAGGGAAAGAGCAGAATCTGGGGAGAATAGAGAGTATGATTCTCATTTTCATCTCATAGGACAGAGCACATTTGAAAAGTTTGGGTCCGAAGGATGACATTGTTTAGGAAAGTGTGGGTGAGCAGTGCTGCCACAGCCAGAATGGAAGCTTCAGGCAAGATTTATCAGGGAAGGAAGCCCTCCAATTGAGTCACAAGGTGCAGAAAGGACCCCCTCACTCTGGAAACTCCTTCTCAGAGACTAGTCTGAGTAGGGCTCCATCTAGTCCTAGTCCCAGACTTGGCAAAGAGTTTATTTCTTAAGGTTGATATAGATGTAATTGATACTTTATATGACTTCATCATGCAGCATTAAGGATGGCAAACCAAATGTATTTATAGGAATAATAGAAATATTTATTTAAATTATTATTATAACAAGCTAAAATATTTTAATCAAAATTATTTACCAGATAGTATAGATATTTATAACTAATTATATTGGGCAGTATTTATTAAATAATTTTTTTCAATAGTAGCTTAATAATCATAAAGTACAGATTGGTTTTACTAATCCATATCAATACTGTGGGCAAATCTCTTCCATTTGGCCTCAAGAAATAACCTTGAGGGGTGTCCCCACTCCAGGGAGGAATTGCCACATACATATCTAGGAGCATGTTAGAAGTCCCTGCCATTAAAAAAGGGAACTGAGCTTTTATAGTGTAAAGTCGAATGTTTCTAGGCTATGTATGCCAGCTCAGCAACTTTAGGTAAGTTATCAGTACTATCACTTGTTGCTTCCTTTATCAGGAACTTTGTGTGCCACATCCTCACCAGTGCTGATTTCTGTCAGGCAAGACTGTTTTTCATGTCCTTAGAAGGTTTAGTTTTGGCATTGTGGGGTCAGGCTGGTCTCAGCATTCCTGAACACCTAAAGCAGCATGACCCACCTTCTCCATCCATCACTGATAACTTAGGCAAATGAGAGAAAATTTGAGCTGTTTTACCACCACTCAGACAGAGTATCCTGCTACAGATGTGGCCACTTGTTCAGCAGTTCAGCTGAGAAATCTTAGAGCATTTAGGAAGCTTGTGTAAAAGCAGGGCTGTATTTCACTCCTCTTACATCCTGACTGCACTTTGTTTGGATGAGTTTGTTGGACACTGCCAGGTTCTCCCCCTTACTGGCCCCTGTGTACTGCCCTTGTTTGTGAGGTAGCTGCCACTTAGTTTGTTCCCATCTCTTGGACAGCTGCTTTGGAAATCTTACTGGATCTTTACATTGCAGCAGCCAGGGCCAAGCTTTGTGTGGAGCATAGAGCTGACCCTCTGAGGTCTCCACTGCAGAGAATATACATCCACAAAATGGAGAAAGGCCTTACACCCCTTGTCATTGCCCCCTTCTGCAGATTGTCTTAAATCTTTATGTTTCAGCACAGTATGTTTTCTGATTTGGCTTGCTGGCAATACCTTGCTCTGGTTTGGCATGTCAGCTAAAGATATTTGTTATGAGCTTTTTTTGCTAAATATTAAAATTCTACTGAGGTTTTCCCTGCTGTTGGAGCCTGGCCAGTGTGTCTTTTAGCCTGCAGCTTGACCAGATTGTTCTTCAAAGTGACAGACACAGTGGGCTGACTATTCCTTGCCTTCCTTTATAAAATTCTTTTAACACTGTAGTTCCTGACATTCCCCTTGTTACTCCTCACTCCTCTCTACTCTCTCTGCAAAGGAAAGAGCCTTGAAAATTGTTAAATGGAGGCAGCTCATGTGTCCT
Organism: Acridotheres tristis; assembly: GCA_037013685.1. NCBI lineage: Eukaryota > Metazoa > Chordata > Aves > Passeriformes > Sturnidae > Acridotheres > Acridotheres tristis. Next base: position 107,966,084 of record CM072886.1, read on the forward strand.
CTTTGTTCTCTGTCTTCCCTGCTAGCAAAGATACTCACAGGTCATATTCCATACAAATGTCACCGTTCTTCTCTTCCACTAGGGGCTCAGGATCTGGATCGCATCCGTTTATCCACCTACCGAACAGCGTGCAAGCTTCGATTCGTTCAGAAGAAATGCAACTGTAAGTATGCCAGCACTTCTTTCACCTACCATTGTCACAAGATTTCCACTGCACTCCCTGGTGTCCTTCACACCATTGACAAACTAGGACTGTGTGATCTGGCATTGCAAAGTACACTAACTAGAGTGCCTGCACAGACTTCAGATATTAACCTGTTTACGTGAGGAACTTGCCTCAAATATGCCAGGGATTTGGTCATAGAAGGCTGGGTCAGGATACAGGCCACAACTTTAATTAATAAGTATGTTAATTGCATTCTCCAATGTTCTTGTGAAATAGCATTTGTGAGTGTCAGCAGGGCCCTGCAAATTAAATGCTTTTATAGCAGCTCTGTGAGAAAAATGCTGCTTGTAGTCCTCTTATATTTAGGGTGCAGCAAAGTGCAATGTTGGTCAGACCCCTCTATTTCCAGAAGGCCAGGTAGACACAGCTCTTCTGAGAGAGTGAACCTACTTGTAATCTCTGTGTATGTGTCTTACTCCCTCTAGGCTTTATTGGGAAATTTCCCACTTGATTAGTGACTTTTTTTAACTTCTCTTCTGAGATTCAGTCTTTTTCCCTTTACGGCTGCATTTTCTATTAGCACAGTCATGTGCTGTGAGCTTTAAAGGGGAAATACATATAAAATCTGTAATGAAGTGTATCCTTCCTTCTCCATCCAAAATAGTATGCAAATACTTAAAAGGGAAGGTTTGGGTATATGTGCTTTACTGGACCTTTCCACACCAACTTAAATAAAAATCTTAACCAAGGGCACTCTTGTCAGCAGTAGCAGCAGGGAGAGGACCAACACAGAGAAAACAAGTGGGTTTTAGTCCTCACATATAGATTAGAATGACAACCTGGCTGTGCTTGTGCTACACACAGTGGTAAGTATGTTAAAAAATGCTCACTGTAGATAGAAATTTACTGCTCTGTTAAGTTCCTAGTTTCGGGGCTACATCTGTCTGTGTTACAGAAATGTTTACTTATGCTGTCCAAACATACTGGAGAGGCCGAGTTGTGATGGAAAAATATTTTGGAGAGTATTTACTGTGTTATTAGCCACGGAGCTGATTGTTTAATCACTTTTGTAGCACACTTCTCGTATTTTTAATATGTCCTTAGCTGAAGTATGAATTGAAGGTTTGGTACCACATTATAAGCAGTCTGCCAGACACAAAACCCGGGGGGTTTAGTACCTGCCCAGCAGCTGGCATCTCCCATTCAGGAGCAAATGTGTTGAAAGACACATTATTATGTTGTATTCAGTTGTTTATTTTTTAAAATCTTGTGTTTAGGAGGATGGCATTTTCACTTATTTTTCATGCTGACAGAATACAGTAGTCTGAGGTGACAAACATATCCAGTTAAATGGATGGTGATAGCAAAGTATGTATGCAAGTGCATGCAAAGCAAATGAAAAAAACCTGACAGGTAACAATAGCTTCATTGCTGGGAGTGTCTGGCTGGCTGCAGATATACTGGTTGTTAATCTTAATTTTGTGCCTCTTATTTATCAACTGTGATCTGCTTTTTGTACAACTGTTGGTTCTCTTCATAGAGAATTAGTGCAGGTGCCCTGTGGTTTCCCAGCTTGTGCCAAGTTGCTCATGGACAGGACTTAGCTTCTGGTCTCCACTGATAACCTAGAAGTAATTTGCTGATCTTATTTAAAGATTTATACTGTAACAATATCTTCTTAAGGAAAAAAAAAATAAAAGGAGAAACTTAAAATGCCATCCTAAGCATTAGGTTCTGGGCAGCTTAAGGAATAAGTTGCTGCTCTGGAGCAGGGTAGATTGTGTGTCTTTTCAGCATCAAGTACAGTTTTCTTCATTATTTCGAGTAGACTGCTACTCTCCCAGATGGGTTTCTCTTATCAATGGGAAAATAAGTAATTCATTCTCCTGACAGGTATTCAGGCAATGGCTGTCCAAGAAAGAGCTGCTAAACTTAGAAGCACTGAACTGAGCACTGCCCTTGAAATGGTTAATATCAGACCTCTGGCTCATGTCAGCTACTGTTTTGGGTTTGTTTTTTTCCCCCTACAGATATTGTCATTATGCAGCACCCAACAGTAATGAGATAAAAAAGAAAAAGGAGTCATGGGAGGGAAAAAGCCTTTCTGCTGCATCTGAACTGGTTCATATCGGGTAGAGTGTAACAAGAAAAAGCTCAGAGACATTTCTGTTCCACTCGCAGTGCATAGCACCTCCTGTCACTCAGGCCATCCTTGTCTTCTTTCAACGATGCTCTCCTACCCTGCCCTGGCACACTGGCCCAGACTTACTAGGGAAAAATTGCTTGGAAAGACTGTATTTGAGGGGTTCTTTTAGATTTAATTTAATAAATTGCAGAGAGCTGCTCTTGGCTACAGGCTGAAGGTGTATGAGGATGGAAGCAGAGAACTGCTTTGAGTGCCAGAAGTGTTTGTTCCAAGGAAAGCAGAGCAGAGGCTTTATTAGCACCATCTTTTTTACCCGGAGGTGCCCATTAGCATAGGCAGTCATGGGGTATCGTTTAACAGGCAGCCACACTTATCACACACAGTGCACTGTTTGTTTCTGCTGCCTTTAATGCAGACACAGGTTCATCTCCTGGCCTCCCTTTGTGAATTCTTCTCTCAGTACAAAAGCGGTTTTTTTCTGAAACCTTCAGCAGCAGGCTGAGTTTTACTGGCAAAGTAGGAAGTGTGCAATGGGCAAAAATCATATTCTGAGAGCCATTCTCTCTTGCAGAATTTCTCCTGAAACTAGTTAAATTATCTGGGCAAAAATTACAGACAATATGACAGTTTACCACCTTTTACCAGAATATCACTACATATGTTGCACCTTGAGTACTGCCACTGTTGATCAAATAATTTGCTTTGTGAAATTATTTCATTTTCATAAGAAGAAGATTTCTTTGCAGATATTTAGCCAACAGTCTTCAAAATTGCAAATAAATATCTTTCTGATAATTCTGTAAAGCTTTGGAAAAATACTCTGTGTGTGGGAATTATTTCTTTTATAAAAACGCCCCTGAGCATTTTAAAGTGACAGTTTAAATACAGGAGTCAAAATGTGAAAGATCATTATCAATCACTGCAGTTATTTGTAAACAGGATGGAATTTAATCCAGTCCAGCCTTGTTCTTCAGAAAAGCAAAAAATTCTTCTTAAGGACTCGTAAAAAAGGTAGATAAATTCGAAAAATCTCTGATGTTATCTTTCAAAGAAAAATTCCTGAAAATTTAAGCATTCCTCTTTACCTAAGTTAACACTGCAAATAAATAAATAATAATAACATTTACAAATTATTGTTGCCACACCTCTGAATCTGCTAAGTGCCCAAATGTGGTATGCAATATGTGACAAAAGTCCCAAAAGCAGGAGACATGTGGAATTCTGAATGCAGAAATCCTAAAAGCTGGGAAACCTTGTTAATTCACCATGAATATAAACTAATTTTATGCTTCTTATTTCTGCTGACAATTTCTAAAATTGGAAATAATGAAAAGAGAAACTCTGTAGGTAATGTAGGTACTTTTGAGAATGTGGTGGGTATAAAAAGAGATAATTGCAGACTACTTGCTGATTGCTTTGCAGAATTCCTGTAGCAATAGACCTGTTGCAATAGCAATAGTCTTCCCTTAGTTATAAATACCAGCACAAGACATAGATGCCTGTTCTCGAAAATAAAAAAAAAAGAAAAAAATCAAATAAATACTGAAGTCTTGAGCAGATACTGAGATTTGGCATGAATAATTCCAAATGAATGCAAAGAGTTGTGGACAGATGGACCTTGGAGAACACACTGCTGGTGATTATGTCATCATGAAATCCCAGAATGTAAAAGTCAGGAGTGTGTGAGCTGACTTTACTGGTGGATGGTGTTGGATGTACTCTTGGAAACAGCAGCATCCTAATCATTTGAGGCTAAATTTCATTATTTGGGGTAATAAAAGCAACTAGGAAGCATGTACAGAAACCCGATCAAACATGCTACATATTTATTCTAGTCTGTACTGTACAAAATATACCGAATAGGAATAGCTGACTTTGTTATACAGATTTTCTAAATGTGCTTTAAAGGTAGTCTTAGATAGTGCACACTGCAAGAATCGAGGAGGGAGATGGAAAAAACACAGGTGAGCACTGTGAGGTCTGAAACAACCACAGAATTTGAAAGCCCTGTGAGCCAGTGTTGCTCTCACCAAGTCGAGCAGGAGAGTCTTGTCCTTGACTCGGCTGCCAGTGCATCGGAGCAGGCTTTGGAGCACCTGAGTACATTCTCAGCAAACATAACTCCTGCTCACAGCCCCTTTCTGCCAGGAAAATACTGTCTTGGCAAGGCTGATTTGCTGCTGTTTATCCATGGCATCCAGACACAGAAGATCTTCGGCTTTCCTAAAACAAGGATGAAAGATCAATGACAGCAGTTAGACCTATCTCTCGACGTTCACCAGTATCTGGAACCACCAAACCCCACAATTTATAATTATCCCCAGTGATCATTGTGCAGTTGATTTATTTTAATACTTCTTTCTCAGTGAATTTATTAACATGCTGAGATGAAATACCATGTTCACATGCAAATTCCCTCTGGGGTTTGGAGACAACCAGAAGTAGGACGTAACATATCATAATCAAAACCATTATACCATTAAATATCACTCACTAATACAGAACTATGTGGCTGGAAAACTGCTGCTGTCCTTGATGAACTATCCTAAATGTGTTGTGAGATCATTCTGTGACTGTCTGAAAAAACAGACTTTGCTGATTTCCCTAGATCAGAATAAATCATTGACAGTTGAAAGTGTGAATCAAAAGCAGTGCTGGTGATGGTAACATGTGGCTTAATTAATGAAGACATAAAGAGAGCTTGTTTTTCTGGCAGTATAATCTCAACACCTTAGGGTGTTGGTGTCTTTGTTTCTCCCTTTAATACTGTTTTAGTGTGGGTGATTTTTTTTTTTTTAATTCTTTTGGCCTATCCAGGTTGTAGTACAGCAGTTTCCACATAGGGAGCAAGTCTGTCATGACTCTGATGTAAACTTTCTGTATGTCCAAGGCAGTCTCCTCCACCTTCACCTTCTCTTTGTTCTGCTTCCTCTGGGCTTGTGTAGTCACAAGCATGAGGCATGTAGGCATGTCAGCTTAACCTCCATACATGTTCTTGGGTGCTTCCCTGATCTGATCTGCCTTTTTACGTTTGTTTTAAGTTAGGGTAATTTCTCCCCTGCTGAAATGTAATAATTTCCTAGTGAAAATGAATGATAGTTACTGTAAATACATTAATTTTAGGTGATTTTCTTAAAGCTCTTTTCTGTCTGTATATTCTTAAACCTCCTGTAATGCTACAGCAAGCTACTGAAAATGGTTTTGTCCTAGAAACTGACAGTCTAGGTATGAAATTATGAGATCAGCCTGTATGAGCTACTGGCCCCCATCATCATGGCAAGCAATTTTTTTAAAAAAAATTTATTTAACCTAAATAAAATTGCTAAGGTTTGGGGTTTTACTGTATTTTTTCTATGCTGGGCTGACAAAGTATCATTTTATCCCATCCTATTCAATATGCCATTCACTACAAAATGAAAAGTCACAATATCTGGTATCAGCATAGTATAAAGACATTCATCCTTTGACTCAGTGAGTATTGATTTTCTCAAATGTAAAATAGAGTGCACAACAAACGTGCAAAGGTGCAAGAATCCCATGAAGATCCCTGCCATGGCAGGAGGTACTCACTGTCACTATCCTGCCTTTTACATCCCAAGAATTGTATAGCCCATGCAATTTTGTACTTGCCCTTCTTTTTCTTTTACTCAGGAAACTTACCATCAGAAGCAGAGCCACCAAATTATGATGATTTACAGAATTGTTTAGATAAATAATTTAATCCTTCATCACTGTAGTTTCCATGGTTAGTGCTCTGTTCTCATTGTTGGATTTTATCCTGTTTCTCGTTTCATCTTGGAAGCAATAAAGCGCAAGATAGTTTCAGGCTGGGTCACAGAGCAATCAAACTGAATGACAAGCAGTGTTGCCTACTTGAGAAGTGCAAAAGGTCTGCTTGGCTGCAATTTGAAGCAATCTGCCTCTTGAATTTGTGATCGTGGGATTCTCATATTCTTCTAAACCCTGAGTGATGAGTCTTATATGAGATTTGCTTAAAATCCTATCATTTGGAAAGAAAATCACAATTTTTTACATTCTTACTTATGTTTTTCATCGTTGACCACCTTGGATATTCCATGATCTGCTTATTACTATTACATAAAGGTAGAGGCTGAAAATATTAGTCGTGTTCTTTGTTTTCTATTTTAATGAAAGCCAAGTCTTAAAAGATCCCTTATAGTGAGTGACATTATTCACATGGCTCCAAGAGGTACAGCTTTAAAAAAAAGCCACTCTATATTACAAGAGTCATGATACCATTGTGTAAGTTACTAATTCTGGTATCCTGCAATATTTGAAGAATGGAAAGAGAGATGAGTTAATGATTTTAAAAACTTTTTTGTTCCTTTGTCTTCATCAATGACTTAGAGACTAAATGCTTCTGGAATTGCTAGTACTGTTCCATATGGGTTTCCAGGCAACTATGGAAAAAGGATGCATATATTATACATTCTTCATTATGCATCAATTATTTAATCAAAAGTTCAAAAGGGCTTGATTTAGCATATTCCCTGCAGACAAATCCTTAGTCTGTAAGTGTTCGCTCAGAGCACAATATGCTGAAAATAGATTCAGATTTTATTTTCCTTTCAACTGTAAAAGTTTATTAATATGCTTGACAATCATAATAGCTGTTAGAGAGCTGGCATATAACCTGTATATTTGGCATGTTCATTGAGGGACTGCTGTTCAGTCTTTTCTTCAGTGTTAGCGTGAAGTGTACTCTTGTTATATAAGAGGCTTGTGTTATCTCAGATGTCCCTGAGTATTTGCTCTTAAAGGCTGCCACTGCAAGTCTGTCTCATCCAAGAGTGAGACAAGAACCATTGGATATTTGGAATTAATTTTAATGTCAAAAGAATGGAACAAGGATATGTACCTTAAAACTCTTACATTCTCGGTTGCTTAGAGATTGATTTTTCTAACATACCCATGATCCCAAGTGACTCCTGTTGAAAACAGGAGTTACAGAAGATTGTCAGCTAATATTATTTTGTCCTTTAAAGAGGAAGATGACTGATTTGGCTTTCTTTAAGTCAGAAGTTGACAGACACGTGGCCTAGGTCACCTCACAAGTATACCTAGATGCTGCCCTCTGCTACAGAGGTGGCACATCTCTGCCTAAATCCAGACAGCTTTTGTAATTGGATCATAGCTGAAAATCTCTTCCTACTGACTTCCTGAACTCTGTGAAGACTGCCATTCACTGTGCTATTTCTGATGGCTTTCCTGATGAACATGTAAGGTTGGACAGTCTGTTCTGTTCCCTGCTCATGTCTCTGAACATCTGCTGCTGGTAATAGGCATCCCTCACCTTTGTCTAACAGCCTTTGGCTTAGTTTCCCCAAGCCAGAAAGTTTTTGTATCCTATTTCACTTTGGTCCTCTTAATAAATATTTCAAACAAAAGAAATTTATTAGTAGTATTTTTATTATTATCATGTGATAGGTTGACTTGGGAGGAAGAAACTCAGGAGTTCTTCCTGGGAGAGTTTTCCTCTGTGGGGAGTTTTTTGGGATACTTGTAACAGCCAATCAGAGAAAGTTAGTTCGCTCCGTGCACACACATTATAAAAAGGGTAATCCCGGAAGACGAGTCTCTTGGTCTTTCCGGCGGCTGAACAGGTAACACCAAGCCGAGCCGCACTCCCTCTCCCCCATGCGGGGGAGGGGGGGAACGGCTCGGAGGCCGCTTGGGCCCCGTTTGCCAACGAGGGGGACCCGAAGGCTGAGGGGAGGAAAAGTTGTGTGATAAAAGCTTCACGGATTCTTCCTCCACCAGCTTGTGGCTCTGGCGTGGGAGGATGCTGGCCTTTTATGCTGCCGGCCGGGCTGGGCCTTCCCGGGTGGCCATGAGCCACGCGGGCCGCAGCCCGGCCCCGCAGGGGCTGAGTGGCGCTACTGCCGCCCCCCCCCTCCCAGCACGGCCGAGCCTGGCCCAACTTTTGTAGTTAAGTTAAACTTTAACTCTTTAGTGTTCAGATAAGATTTGCAAAGCCTCCAGCCTTCCCTTTAAATATGAAAGGGAATAAGGAAAGTTCTGAAGTCAGTGATGCAAGAGCTGAGTATTTTTAAGATGGAAGGAGAGTGAGAAGATGCTGAAATGGCTGAAAATCTTTTTGGGAAATTGTAGGAATGAACTAATGTACTGAATATTCCTTTAAACCATGGAAAGAGACATGGGGGGATGGAAATGTTCCTTTTTAGAAGATAATTTGATTAAAGAACACCTGTGTTGGGAATTTGAATTTCTGCCCTGAGAAACGAAAGGGATTGCAGTTTTTCTGAAGATGAAGCCTGAGCAGAGGAAAAGGAGACAAATAAAAATTGTTGCTGTTGGACATTTTCAATCCTTAAAAATAATACCCCAGGAAATAGACATGACCCATATCTACAACTTTGGGACGGCTGTAGATTGGGAGGAACGTCACGGTTGCAGATTTTTTCCCGGGCGGAGGCAATCGTGAAAGGTAAAACTACAAAAAAACTTTTTTTCTTCTTGTGGAACACATCTCCTACAACTTCGACAAGAGGAAACTTCTTTTCTCCAAAAGTAAACAGAAAAAGACTAAATTAAGCACTGACTGAAGTATTTGTTGTATATTTGTTTTGTTGTTGTGAAGACTGGGAAAGGGAGGGACGGAGTGATGTGAAAAATCTTATTCTGAATTTTTTTTTTCTTTTTTTCCCGTTTTTGTTTGTGTAGTTAATAAATTTTCTTCTATACCCTTTCAAAGTTTTAAGCCTGCCTTGCTCTTTAACTCCTAGTTCTGTCTCACAACAAAAAGAAATAAGTTTATTTAAATTGGCAACTCAAACCCTTTACAATCATCATCATAATCTTGGTAATCTTGTAGCCAGTCTACAAATCGCAAAATGTACATAGACATACTGTTTAATGGAAACCAACCAATACCTTGGTGATCACAGAATCACTGTATCTTCTGGTTCTTTGCATGAGAACTTTTTCTTCTTTCACCCTCATGTTTTCCCTCAATCTGTAGCTGTGTATTTAAGTCTCCTTCACTATTTCCCTGTCCCTTTTTCAGCTTCGTGTCATTATCTGTGGCATTTGCTTTATCTTTGACTTCTCTGCAACCCTCATTCGCTTGTCTGCCCTCTCTTCCTGTTATTGTCTTGGTTCCAAGAACCTTTTTTCAGGCAAACCCTCTCTTACACTTGAGCCTTTGTTCCCTTTCCTTGGGCTGTTCTTGTCTGTCCTGTTTGGGTCTTTTGCTGGGTCTGCCCTGATGTCACATGAGCACCTCCATAATGTGTCAGAGTACATTAAGCAGTGTGACTTAATGCCTGTCACATATGGGTCATTCTCTCGGGGTTTTTTCTGTATGACATCCTCTTTATGTGGCAAGAGGGAAAAGAAGTAACAAGTCATCTTTGGAGCAGTTATCAGTGAGTTTGGTGATTGTGGTCCTTTGTTCCTAAGGACCTTCATCTTGACGCCCTGTATCTCCATTCTGGACACAAAGCAGTTATTCTTGAGGAGTCATACATGAGCTCAGTCTGTAAATACATGTTTTCTGCAGAGACTAAGAGACAGTATTTATGTACTTGCAGATTCCTGACAGGATAAGCTGGACTATTTTGCCCAATACGTGTGTTGTAGCATTGCATTCACAGAATCACAGAATTATTTAGGTTGGAAAAAACCTCCAAGATCATCAAGTCCAACCTTTGACCCATCACTGTCTTGTCAACTAGACCAAAGCACTTAGTACCACGTCCAGACGTTTCTTGAACACCCCCAGATGTGGTGACTCCACCAACTAGGTCCCTGGGCAGCCTGTTCCAATGCTTAACAACCCTTTCAGTAAATAAATTCCTTCTCATGTTTTGAACTCCTTCATTGCATTTGACAAGCTGGGAATTTTGCTGAACTTTTTTACCCTGGTTTTTAAGCCATCAGTCAGCTCAGAAGGAGAGAAGGAGAAGGAGTAGGCACTACCCAGCTTTCCTCCACCTTAACCACACAGTCTGCAGTGGTCTCCATCACAACCTGACACAGAAAGTCTGATCTGTCTCCAGCCATTCCTCGTTCCTGTCTCCAGTAACTATTACAAGTAAGCCCACTGTGGAGCCAGCCACAGCCAGTGGTGAAAGTTCTCAGCGATTATGGGATTCTTCAAGGTGATGACAGCAAACAGTCCCCAGAAGGAAAGTCAGAATGTGGGACCCGATGTCATTTTTATTATAATTCTCTCCTTCTGTAGTTCCCAAAGAGTGTCTTTTTGCATGCTCATTTTCAGTTACATCAAAAGTTTGGGTAACTCTAGTAATAGAAATCAACTTCATAACACCCAGAATATTCATAAAGAAACTTTAACTTAGCCATTATATCATATTTTAATGCATCTAGTTTTATTTTCATTAATTCTTAGTGGAAGATTTCATACAGCAAATATCTGATATGCCAGGACAAATTGTGAAAACAGAAGATGTTGGCTCTAAAAATAATTTCCTGCTTTTATAAGCGTGAAGAGACTGCACAATATAATGTCCTCAGTGAGTATTGTTATTAATACACTTCTGGGTCTCTACACAATGAACATTCAGCTTCCTGGCATTAATGTTTGTGATATACAATGGCTTTACAGAGGCCATTTTCTTTGTGCTGAATCAAGGCATTCCTAGGCTGAATTCAGACTGAGTTGTATCTATGATACTATTTTTGGCTGCAGAGGTTTTCTAGCAGGGTGTTTGGCCCTTTAACCAAGAAAAGTGTAGGCTAATTCCACAGAAGTTCTCTCTCTGCTCAGCCTTTTCTTTGTCCATGTGGATGGATAGATGGATGTCTCCTTTCCTGACAGGGAGTAAATTGAAAGTAACTCTTTTGAACTCATTGACATCACTATGGCACAAAGGAAAGAATGAATCAGTCTCTCAGTGTGTATTGTTTGAGGAGGTTGAACTCAATTTCTGATAAATGAAGTTGACACTAGTATCATACTGCATCTCTTGTAAAGGTCCTGATCTTCCCCAAGCTTAATTTTCCACAGTTCATTCATCTCTATTTTGCCTTGAAACTCTTTATTTTGTCTTGGATTTGCAGGATATCTTTAAGGACTACGTGTGTAAAATAAAGGATGACAGATAAGTGGCCATGTACATTGAGACTCTTACTCCATCTAGGGGCCCTGACAACATCATTAAAGAGCTTCTGTTACACACAGGGGAAGGATAGATGTGTGAAACTTCACCTAAATCTCATTTATCTGCCATTTCACATTCTGCAGTCTTGTTGCCTTTCTCCGTGTTGCTGATTGTTGAGCTATGTTTGTATCAACTGGAGTTTTTCTCCTTGGCCTAGTCTTTACTTCTTCAAGAGATGTGAAGTTTTAGAGCATGTTATTTTAAGGGGAGACACTGCAGTTGCCTTCTGGTTTGGGAATACTGAAGGAATCAGCTGGGGAAGTGGAGCACTGACCCACTCTTGCAGAAGACACTGCTTTGAATGTGAGTAATGTCAGGAGAGAAAATCTGGAAAGATTGTGTGAACACAAAGACAGAGTTTAGTCAAATATTCTGGATAGTTTCTCTGAATAAGAGGCTGTCTACTCAAATGAAATTGATACCCCAGAAGTGGATATTCCAGATACCAGGATCCATCTTTCCCACTTTCCAAGCTGATTATAGCTCATATTCCAGAAGATTTTGTGGCAAATAAATTGCATTGCTTTCGAATGTAATGCATGATTAAATACCTATGAAAGCTGGAACCTATGACAGTAATTAGCAACTTGATTACCAATCTCAGCAAAAGGTTAAATAAGATCAGTCTGAACTGTCCTTATGACTTCAGGCATAAGATGCTTTTTCACCAAAGTCCTGTGTGTCACATGAATGTCCTGCTTCACAGCAGTGCTCTCACTCTCAACAGCTGAAATTGATGCTGAGATTTTGTCCCAAGAACCCCCTGAACGGAACCAAACTCTTCAGAAGAGAGAAGCATATGTTGATAGTCTGTCTCTTCTGCTCTGGAGATGAAAAAGGCAGTTGTGGTATCAGACTGTTTACCCAAGCATTAAGTTCAGCTTAAGTATTCCTCTAATTATTTTAAATAGATGAAAATGTTATGGGTCAAATTCAGTCCACATTACATAACAAAATATTTCAATTAATAGAATAAGGGTTAGGTTAAGAATTTGCATATATGTAAAATATCACATATTTTATATTCAAGAAAGTGCACAATTCATCTTCCCATTAGTATTATGTACCTTGTGTTGCTGTTTACAGTCTGGCCAACCCTAAATGATTTCAAAAAATAATACTACAGAAAACAAAGTAACCATGGGTCACACTGAAAAATGGGATGTATGCCAAAGAGGGCTTTTGTTTTCAAGCAGTTCTAAGTGTATAATAGGTGCTCATTCTTTTTCATTGACCTTTGTGATATGACTGAACCTTAAAGGTTGATAATGTAATCTCAACTTGTTTTCTATAGCTATTAGGTAAGAAACTGTTGTAAAGAACTGTTAAATCGCATTTTCCCTTATCATCACAAGCTATATTTTAAGGAAACAGCAGTTGGTATGAGATGGGGGATAACACCCTGTATCCTTAAACTATTAACGTGCACTGCTTCAAAATTAATGAAAAACAGAAATAACCCAATTAGTTAACATTTGCATTCACTCTATGGTTGCTTTTGGCTGGTAACAGTGCCAAGCAAACTGTAGTCCTCCTGTGGCATGGGAAGTGTTTTTGCTGGGGGGAGTAGGGGGGGCGGGGCGGGATGGATGGAGCTGGCAGCGGTTGTATCAGAGGGAAAAAGGAAATTAATGATGAAAGAAAGATGTAGTCTAAGTCAGACTTGGCATTTGAAGGAGCATACTGCTGGAGAAGATGTTATCATTGTAATAAGGGCATCCAGCATGAAGACATTCTGCCTTTTCCACCGCCCTGGTTTGGCATTGTTTGCCTGTCAGCCGTGGTCGCCTGTGCAGGGCATCCTCACAGCCGAATCTGCGCGCACGTAGCCTTGATCCGACCGAGTACCGAGACAGGGCCATTTTCGGCAGACAGCGGTGGGGATGCTCCGCCTCTGATCCGGCTCTCCTGCCTGACACTGTGCCAGGAGAGAGTTAAAACGCTGGAGCGAGCGTGGCTGCGTTTAAAATACACCCAGGAGTGCCATCCTGTGGCGAGGAGCTGGCGGGAGCGGGTGAGGCGCGCCCGTGTCCCTGCGTGCCTGTGTCCCGGCGTGCCTGTGTCCCGGCGTGCCTGTGTCCCGATATGCCTGTGTCCCGGCGTGCCTGTGTCCCTGCGTGCCTGTGTCCCTGCGTGCCTGTGTCCCGATATGCCTGTGTCCCGGCGTGCCTGTGTCCCGGCGTGCCTGTGTCCCGATATGCCTGTGTCCCGGCGTGCCTGTGTCCCGATATGCCTGTGTCCCGGCGTGCCTGTGTCCCGGCGTGCCTGTGTCCCGGCGTGCCTGTGTCCCGATATGCCTGTGTCCCGGCGTGCCTGTGTCCCGGCGTGCCTGTGTCCCGATATGCCTGTGTCCCGGCGTGCCTGTGTCCCGGCGTGCCTGTGTCCCGATATGCCTGTGTCCCGGCGTGCCTGTGTCCCGGCGTGCCTGTGTCCCGATATGCCTGTGTCCCGGCGTGCCTGTGTCCCGGCATCCCTGTGTCCCGATATGCCTGAGGCGTGCCTGTGTCCCGGCACCCGGCGCGGAGCGGAGCGCACCCAGAGCGGAGCGGAGCGCACCCCGGAGCGGAGCGCACCCAGAGCGGAGCGGAGCGCACCCAGAGCGGAGCGCGTTCCCTCTCGCACCATCTGAGTTGCGCGGGAGGAGCAGCGCTCGCACGCGGCTTCTGGTTCTCCTCTGGAAACGTTTTTTTAGAAGTCTCCATGATTCAGTTGTCAGATATTCGCTGTCAGGTTCACCAGATATATTTTAGAAACTGACTTGAGAACTCAAATGTAAGGCAAGCTGACCTTTTTTAAGAGAAATCAGAAGGCTGTTGTGTATCGTGCATATCTATTGACCAAGTCTTGTTACCTCATGAGTTCTTTAGCTGTTTGAAAGCTGACACTTGCCTACATCCTTTTGTAGGAACTAATAAGTCAGACTGAGGTCTGATCACACAGTGCCTCAAATAAAGCCTTTCTCATTAATACAGTTCTGTAGTGGGATCACAAGAATAACAGAGACACACAGTCTAGAAATACCATTGTCTTGGGGTGGTAGAAAGTTTCTGACTATGGAATACATGTAGCAATAGTTCTGCTATTTACACATTGGTCTTTAATTCATAAATATGTTTAACTCTTAAAATAAGAAAATTATGTGTAATCAATGGATTTAAGCCATTATTCTTGACTTCTTAGCAACAGGGCAGTTTTACTTCTTTCCTAGATGTCATCAAAATACTTAGAAACTTAGAGTTAGATTTTTTATTTTTCCGTTTTATATATGTCATACTTTGTTCATAATTTCAAATTAATTACTTCAAAGCACATTTTAAAAAAAGGAAATACTTTGCCAGCATCTGGGTGACAAGTAGATGACAACAGTTTCCCAGCCCAGCGCTCAGGGTGGATCACCCACTGTTCCCTTTTGCAGAATTGACTGTCATTAGTGCTGCTCCTTGGAGGGACTGATGGCTCACCCACAGAGAGCTCTTCAGTCTTAGGTTAAATATAGGTCAGGCAAGATGGTCAGGAACTGACAGCAGGGGAAGAAGGAACTTCTACTGTAAATTAAATTAATGTTTAAAAGAAGAATTTTACTGGAGATCTTTACACATTCATACACCTTGATGGATTTGTCAGGTACCATATTAAACATTAAAAGACCACATTTCAGTGTATCATTAGCCTAATGATTATTCCTCATTAGTAACACTTGATCGAAGTTCTGTAGTGATCAGAACCCCAGGAGGTTTTAGAATAACTCATTTTACCTTCTGGGCACAACATAGGTAGAGTATAATAGGATGCCAGCCCAAGCATACAGACAGGGGAGCGAACCTTTAAAACTTTCCCTAAATTTTCAGTGCGTCAGTTGTACACATTGTGTCCTGCAGATTTTCAAACAACCAGCAGCCAGGTTGGGCACCCACTCAGGAATGTCTTCTGTATGTGCAGTGTACAGCTGGCTGGCAGATGCCCAGACAGCCCAGCTCCTGATGGCTGGGACATCGCTTGTCCCACGTGGCATCACAGGGACAGGTGATCTGCGTGAATCCAGTGACTCCAAATGCAGCTGACTTACTCCGTATGCACACTGGTTCAGGAAAAAGCTGTTTCTGTTGGCTGATCTAAATGTTTAGTTCCTAACCTGGCCACTCCTCCTCACCACTGGGATGGGCAGGTAGGAGTGGATTGCCGTATTCCAGCTTCCTGCTCAGCCAGTGCACACCACACACCTGTGCAGCACAGGCAGAAAGGTGAGGAGGAGGAATGCATGCTGCTAACAGGGGATTAAATGGAACCATGGCCTCCCTCTGAAATCCCTCAGCCTTCAAAGAAAAGCTAAAGGGAATACCTGAGTACACACAGTGCCATGAAGGCCTGCAGTACACCTCACACAAAACCTCTTGAGGATGTGGAGGACTCTTTCTTAAACATTCTGTGGTTTTATACTTACTACATGTGTTAAAGAAGGGCCTTGGAGCACAGGTTACTTGAGTAATGGTTTTAGAGAAAAGTCAGTGTGGCAACACTGACTCCTTTTCAGTAAGAGTTATTGTGTTTTTGCAGTGTAGGTTCATGATCAAACAGGGACACCACAGAATCAGTGAAGTTGGCATGGACTTCTGGAGAGAACAGGGTCAGCTACAGGAGATTGCTCAGGGTTTTGTCCTGTTCAGGTTTGATTATTTTCAAGGATGGAGACTCCACAGCCTTTGTGGGCAATATTACACAAAAATCCTCACAGGGAAAATCTTTTCCTTATGTTTAAATGCTTTCCTGTATTTGTGCCTGTTTCCTTCAGTCCTTTCACTGTCCTACCCTTGAGAAGAGTGTGGCTCCATGTCCCCTACTCCCTTGCATTGGATCATGGAATCAAAAAATGTCTTAGGTTGAAAGGGACTTTGAAGATCATTTAATTCAAACCCCCTTCCATGAGCAGAGATGCCTTCCTGTAGACCCGGTTGCTCAAATCCCCATCCATGGAGATGATCCATCCCCATCCTGGCTTTGAACACTTCCAGGGATGGGTCATGCACAACTTCTCTGGGCAGCCTGTTACAGTGCTTCACCCCCTTCACAGTGAGGAGTTCCTTCTTAATATGAGATGCTTGGGCTATGAGTAGTCTGAGTGTGCCAGACTGTGCAGAGTGACAGCTGTCACCAGATGTACCTTGTCCAAGAGTGCCTCGTTTTAGCAAAACCCTGGTCTATTTTCTTTTTCATGTAATTTGGTATCCAGAGAGTGTAAAATCTGCAAGCCTTCACTGCTGGCACTTGGATCTGCATAGTAGTGGGATGTGCAGATAAAGCTCCCAGTGATCACACTACAGCTGACTGATTTGAGGGGCAGCAGGTGTAGCTTAGAGGGAAAACATGCCTCAGCCAGCTCTCTGTTACCTGCCTGGCAGCAGGAGAGGGGGATCCAAACAGAAAATGTGAACAACTTCCCAGGGCTTCTTAGCAATGACGATGACAAATGGCTCCAATACCCTAATTTGTGATGGGTTCATAGATTTTAGTGAAAAAAAGAAGAAGAATCATATGACATATTTTATAATATTTTTAGGATTGTTAGACAAGGAGGCATAAATCTTTCCCTTTTAATGAAATCCACCTGAAATACCTGAAATACAGTCAAGTGCCACTGATTTCAAATGATAGTACAAGTATGCTTAAAGTCAAGCATGTGTGCAAGAGCTTTGCTGGGCTAAAATCTTCATGAAATGTATAATTGTATAAAATGTATAAAAAGTAAAATTTTGGAAATATTTTAAACTAATATTTCTTTAAAAGTTTCTTCTTGTATTCACCAACAAAGGAAAATATATCAATGAGAATTTTGGTCCTATCACTTGGACCAAATGTAGTTAACTTACATTTACTTAAACCTACTATATGTTGAATAAACCTGAATTGATTGTTAAAGCCCTGATTTAGTCACTTCCTGCATTTGATTAAGTGTGATCTTTTCTTGCATGTTCATGTAGCAATAAATGGAGAGATAAGTTTGTAAAGTTCATGGTTGGAGTGTAATATAAAAAAAATTAAATAGAGCAGATGAGGATTTTTGTGTAAGTAGATCCATTTAATGGTAAGAAAGCTTAAGCACAAAGCTTAAGCACACAGACTGTTTTTAAATTCTTTAATTTTTTTACTGCTTAGAAGATAAACTTTCCTACAGTGTTTTATTTTTTATTTTGCTCAGGGCAACATAATTTCTTGACAGCTGATGTTTGAAGTAATCTGCCTCCTTTGAGATTAGTGATATATCCAAGATTATCTATATCTCAGAGCCTTTCCATAATTATAAATTGCATGATGGAGAGAAAAATTCATCTTTCACTGCATAAGTAAATATTAATTTCTTTGCTTTGAGTTGAAAAAAAGGAATGTAGTCCATCTCTTCTCTCTCGTTTGGCCTATTAAGATATTGTATCTACAAACAGAAAACTACTTACTGCAAATAAATTAAAGTTACTAGTTACAGTGAATTAAAAATACATTGGTTTTTTGAAGATGAAGAATGAAGAGCCTGGAAAATGCCTGAAGAAAATAGGGAGGATCAAGATCAGTAAAACTGACATATGTGTGTATGATAAGCAACATAAGATTGCTAAATTGTGTTTTCTATAAATGTATCCAGGGTACATCTCTTCCACAAACTGACCTCTTGACAGAGTTGTAGGTGATGGAATTCTGCACTGTAACTACTAATTGCTCACTTTCATTATAAAAATAGTAAAAAGTGAAAGGAAAAGGTATTCTGAACACAGTTAAAGCCGGAAGAGCAGGATGTAAAACTCGAAGGTATCTGAAAACTTCTTAGTTTGACGAAAATAGAAACCTCCTTTCAAAGTGAGCCAGCCATCTTCATCCTCATTGCATCATGCAGGGAGAGGCTGATCAGTTCTGTCTCAGTGCACTGGTAACAGGCACTTTCCAAATGTTACTTTAACAGCTGGAGGAGTCCATTGAAGGAAATAACATTTGCTATTTAGAGTGTATTTTCATGTATTAATCTTAATTCCCTGCAGTTGAGTCCGGGTCTCCTCAAAGAGTGCATTTTTTGGTAATGATTGTGGTGGAGTGAATGGCAGCCATCTCTAATGCTCCTCATGTGCATTGTCCCACTTCTGTCCAGACACTGAACTTTATTTACATTCACTAATCACTGTCTCTTACTGAGCATGCTCCAATATGAAACCTTCTATGATGCTGTTTAAATATTACATAATGTCATAGAAGTTAAATTAGAAGACAGCGTTTGCCATAGAAGGTGGAATAACAGAGCTTTAGCTTAGCTGTGACTTCAGAGATCACTTAACAGGAACTCTAAAGGGAAACATAATTTAGCAATTGCTTATGGAGATTTTCTACATTTTTTTCAGGTGTCAGGCAAATGAGTGAGATCTACACCTGGGTAGCTGTGCTGTTTACAAAGTGTGAGGCCTTTCTGAAGGGTCCATGAATGTTGGCTGGGCCTCATGATTTTTGATAGCCTTATACCACACAGGCACTAGATACAAGTAGCTTTTATTCCTACTGCATAGTGATCATCTGCTGGCACTGAAGGAACTGACAGATTTCTCTAGTTTTCCAAATCTGTTTCCAAAGGGGCATCTTTCACATGCTGAGGCATAATTCGCTTTTCAGTGGGAAACGTGGGCAAGGCAACAACAGCAATTAGAAGTTAAAAACAAACTTTTGGAACTTTAGTTTCTTGAGGGAATTCGAGGCAGATTTTAGGAGAGAGAAAGCTCTCCTGCATTTATATGGTGCCTTGTTACTCTGCAGACTCTTCTTGTTAGCATCATGTAGCATGTAGAAATCAGATTTGGGGTTTATTGCACTACGTGTTGTGCAAACAAAGTAAGGAGATATGCCTTCTTCAGTGAGATTAAAACAGTCTCAGGGATGGATAAATAAATAAGTGAGCATAGCAGGTATTATGGAAAATGGATAGAAGAGAAGATGAGGAATGTAAGCTTATGCAAAGTTTGTAAGGTTGATATTCTGTTATTACATTGAATACAGATACCACATTAGCTGTAGGCATCAATTTCTATTAGTACAAATGAGTAGAGCTTGCAGAGTCCTGTGTTTTACTTCCCTTTTGCCAATACTGACAGTTTGACTTGGCAGCATGATATAATACATAAAAGTTTGCTTACTGTATGAGTAACCTTAAAAAATAATAGAATTCGAGGTGATCACCTGAATGTAATCTGCACAAGGTCAAGCAATGCAATGTAAAAGGTAGTGACTGTGACAGGATCTGGTAGCTGTTCATACAGATTGAAGTATTTATTATTCATATTTTATATAGAACCTGAATTATTCTAGGTCATGTCGTAGTCAGAGTAGAAAAGACATCTTTTCTTAATGTTTAAGGAGGAGGGTGTGGGATTCAACTCAGTTAACCTTACCAGCTCCGAGGTTACATGTCTCGTGTAAACATGTTGCTTTAGGCTTTGTGTGTAGTCAGTGAAGAAATAAGGGCAGATTCAAAGCACTGCTCATCCCACCTGTCTCCCAACAGATGCTTTAAGGTGCTTTTTTCTTTCACTGACGTGAGAGGGAGCCTTGGTCACCAATCAACAGTAGACACTTTTTTACATTTGATACAGCTGCATGATTCTTGTCCGTAACAACTGACTTGAGTAAAGGTCAGAGACTTCAGTCATCTGTACAGCAGCCTAACAAAATGTCCTTGTGATTTTGAGCTAGACATTTGAGCAGGTATTTTTAAAATTAGTAGTTCTTGTTAAATGTCTGGCTCACGTCCATATTCAATCTCCTCCTCCAGGAAATATTACTTTCCAGCCTCTTAGATATACGTAACATTAATAAATAAAATGCAAAATAAAATAGTGTAGTAGGATTGTTGTTTATTCAGCTTCAGGTGGAACCAAAGTGTTTCTGGAGGAAAAAAAAAAAAAAAGCCCAAATAAAATTATTTATAGCACAAATTCACAACAGTTCCTTGAGACTAATATTTCATGGTGGGTATGGAACTCTTGCAGCTGTGTAATTTCCAATAAGTCATTTTCTTAGTCTTGTGCCCTACCTTCCTGGCATACCAATGAACATCAGAAGAGCTTATGAGGCTTTCAGGTTAGAGTTAACAATAAAACCAGTAATTTTCTCTCAGATGTGTTTAGTATACTGATGTTATTAGTCCCACGTCTGCTAGCCTCTGGACATTTTCCTTCCCAAGACCATCATCAAAACTAACTCTTGATATGACTGTGTTATGAGAAATATAATATCAGTAGGAAAACAAAACAACAAAAACATTACAATCTGACAGCCACATAGCGTCAGTACTAGATCATGTGAAAAATAAAGACACCAACCCCCATTTCAGCTGTATTGATAGTGCCAGCTCTTTTCCTCCATATTCAAGAATTTTCCACTACTAGGCTACAGCAATTAAAGTTTAATTACAGCATGAAATTCTCACTGTTAGGGAGTCTGGATGTCTGGAGTTCTTCCTCCCTGGGTAACCTTTTATCGAGGTTAGGGAAACCATCACAGTTTCCAATGGCTGCAAAAGTGAACTTGTATGGTTAAAATAATTCCTGCACAGGCTGCTTGAAAGATACCCCAGCAGTTCTAAATACATGACTTGTTACCCTTCAAATTGCCCTTTTCCACTCTCATGCTTTTTTCCGCTACCACACTCATGCCACGCTCATCCCAGGTAAACAGCCTGTCCCTGTTCATTCTTTCCCCACCAGCTCTAATGTTGCTGATTTTACATCCTTATTTATTACAAGGTTGTCCAGTAATTTTTGCCTTGGTCAGTAGTGCTGGTACCCATGTTTGTCCTGTTTCTTGGATTGCTCTCTTGTTAGTGTAGCCTCAAGTCGAGGTGAACCATCTGCATATGGCATTACTCTTTCTTTTGCAATTTGTTATGCCTGGTAATTTCTCACATTGTTATCTTTCTGTAGTTCATATTTGATTTGCACACATAACCAGAAGCCAGCTTGGTGAAACTGCTGGTGGAAGCACCTTCTTCGTCTGCTTGGTCTGAATGACCAGAGACAGCCCCCATGGCCAATGATAGCCTGCATGGCCACAGACCTTGAGGGAAACATCCTGCTTCACCTTTTGCTTTCTGCCTGCCTTCCCTCTTAATACTGCCACAAAATATGTGCACATGGTCCAGCCTGTTCCTGCATCTTCTGGCATGTTGTTCGGTATTTCTGGTACTTCTCTTGGCTGCCTCGTGTGGTGGAATGCTCATTAACCCTTCTCTCCTGGACCAGACAATGGCCTGCTTTCTGGTGACTTCCTCCATTCTCTGGCCTTCAAGCCATGTGGAGAAGCTTCCCAGAAAGTGTCAGTTATTACATGCCAGCTGTCTTCCTGGAGATCCTTCATCTTCCATTTATCCAGATTATCTCTGTGACAGTGAAAAGTGATTGAGTGGGAATGGGAATGACTGCATTAAAAGGATCTAAGACCAATGCCAGATTTTTTATGGGGAAGTTGCTCTTCCATCAGCCAGAAAACAAACAGAAGAGTTCAGAGATTGTGTACTCCACCTACCCAGCTGTAGTGGGTTGGCTCTGGTTGGATGCCAGACACCCACCAAAGTGTCTCTGTCACTCCCCTCTGCAGCTGGTCAAGGGGGAGAAAATAAAGAGTTGAGATAAGGACAGAGAGAGATCACCCAGCAAATAGCATCACAGGCAAAACAGATTCTAATTAGAGATATGAATTGAATTTATTACTAACAAAATCAGAGCAGGATAATGAGAAGTAAAACAAGACCTTAAAAACACCTTTCCCCCACCCTTCCTCCTTCACAAGCTCTGCCTCTTCCACCTTAGTGGCACAGAGAGACAGAGAAGGGGGATTATGGCCAGTTCATTAGGGGTTGTGTCTGCTGCTGCTCAGGAAAAGGAGTCCTTTCCCTGCTCCAGCCTGGGGTTCCTCCCAAAGGAGACAGTTCTCCATGAACTTCTCTATCCTATGGACAACATTTCTCCACAAACTGCTGCAGCACGGGTCACTCTTTCACAGGATGCAGTCCTTCAAGGACAGACTTCTCCAGCATGGGTCCCCCACAGTCACAAGTTCTATGAGGACACTGCTCCATGGTTTGCAGATCCCTGCCAGGAGCCTGCTCCAGCACAGGCCTCCTCTCAGGCATCCACCTGCTCTGGTGTGGGCTCCTCCAGGGGTTTTAGGTGGATCTCTGCATCCCCCTGAACACCCATGGGTTGCAGGGGCACAGGTACATCACCGTGTCCTGCACCTTGGGATATAGCAGAATCTCAGCTCTGGTGCCTGGAACATCTTCTGTCCCTTCTCTACTGACCTTGCTGTGGAGAGGGCTGATCCTCTCACTTATTCTCACCCTGCTGTTCTTTGGCAGTAATTACAACTGTGCAAAACCCTTTTTTAATTCTTCCTAAATATGTTATCCCAGAGGCATTGCTATTTCTGGATGGTGCAGACTTGGCCAGCAGGGTCCGTCCTGGAGCTGGCTGACACTGGCTCTGCCAAACATGGGGAAACTTCTGGCAGCTTCTCACAGAAGCAACCCCTGTAGCACCCCACTACTAAAACCTGGCTATGCAAACATCAGCTTAATTCAGGATAACATTTTGAAGGCAACCTGCCAGCATATGAGTTTGTCTGTAGAAGTCTGCTTTTAATACAAAGATAAAATAAATATTTTGGTGTCACAGTGGAACTATATCTTGTAGGTTTTCACAGTTGTTTGCTAGGGAACAGCAAGAAGAAATGGAAAAGTGACTTGTCTAGTCCCTAAAGTAGTTGCTGCTGCTGTTACCACTCATCTGTACAGTGTATATTCCACTTTGGGCTTACACATGCACTAACAGGATGTTGGAGTCTATTTATTCCTGAGACAAAAGAAGAGAAACCCAATCATAGGGCAGAATTCTAGACTAAGTGAAACGACTGTATCTCCTTTCATCATCCATCTACTATCAGTTTACATTTCCTTGCCATCAGACCATCATGTTACATTGCAGTCTGAGACAGCACCTGCAAACCAATCAAGTAAAAATATAATGAGAAGGATTATAATTAAGTTTCTCTATCTACAAAAACAAGGATCTCCTTCCACATACACGTGGCTTTTGATACATCAGAAGACATATCACCATGCTATGTAATGAGAACTGTGCAGTACTTTCTCTGGTGAAAAGAAGAGAATTTGCACCCTGAGCTTCCTGATTTGTTTTTTATTGACACTTTAGTAGGACAGAAGTTAATACTTAAGATAAAAGGATGAACCTTTGAGTTCAGGTTTGAGCTAAATCCAGTTTTTAAATTACTGTTTATTTTTGGCACAGTGCACATCTTCTGGAAATGGCAATCCATGGAAAGCCAATCATACTGCCACAATAACAGTGCTCTGTAAACAAGATTTCTGTTTGGGTACAATATGAAGGGTGAGCAGACATTGTCCTTTAAGCTGTCCTTGTAGGTAAAAACAGGCCCCATCAAATTCAGCTTAGACCAGGACTTCATCAAAGAGAGAGATTTAACAAATCATATTTAGAAGACATAAAATATGACTTTCTGATCACTTTATTATGTGTTATTTATTTAAATGTACCCTGACTCAATTACAATTCTGTTTCTGTAAAATATTTTGCTTTCCATACAAATTGCTGAAAAGAATTTTCAAAATATCAGTATGTGATAAGCACTTGGTATTCGTAGGATCTTCTGAAAAGCCCATCTGCTATGTAAATTAATATCTAAGAGTAATTTCTGAATGGGGATTCATAAAGGCATGGTTCAGAAAAACAATTAGCATATGTTTACCTTTCAGTGATTTCTGTGAAATACAGACTTTTATTTGAATATTTATACAATGAGGAATGATTTCCCAAGCTGAGGTTGTACTCATTACAACTAGTAATATCAATATTTACTTATTAACGGATTTGAATTTTATTTGCTCATTCCTCCACCAGATTCAATATCCGGTGGTGGAAAATGCATTAATTTGTTCAATTATTCACGAAGCATGTTGTACATGGTTGTGTTATTCCCCACCCAGTTGCTTTCAGGAGCACGTTTTCCCAGCTGACTCTTTCTGTCCTGTCCCCTAGTGCACCTGGTGGACATCTGGAATGTGATAGAAGCCTTGCGGGAGAACGCCCTGAACAACCTGGACCCCAGCATGGAACTGAGCGTGGCTCGCCTGGAAGCTGTGATTTCAACCATCTTCTACCAGCTCAACAAACGGATGCCAACCACCCATCAGATCAACGTGGAGCAGTCCATCAGCCTGCTCCTCAACTTCCTGCTAGCAGCCTTTGATCCGTGAGTCTGCCTTTCTGCCTCCTCTCCCAGCTGCTGAAGGGATTTTACTTCCTCCAGAAATAGCTCTTGAAGTCAATTGAACAGGCTCAATTCTGTCTCAAATAATGAGCATGTGAATAGTGCTAACTAGGGAGATAACCTAAATTAAGGGCCTCTGCTTTCCTTTTTTTCAAGCCAAATTCAGCACAACTGTGTTTTCATCCAGCTACTCAGACTTGTTCCAGTTTATATCAAAGAAAAATTATCTACAGAAACAAATTCACATGCGCTTCTAATTTGGCTTGTTCTTTATTGACACACCAGTGGCTGACACCACTGCAATGCCTCTGCAGCAGTGCCATGGGTTAATAACTCGTTATTTTGAAAGAGCTCATTTCCCTGCAAGTTCTTGCAGCTGTAAGCAATTTTTTTTTCTGGCTCATGCCAGTGCAGCGTGATTTTGAGACCATAACAGAAATAGGATTAAAGACCTGGAGGTGATGAAATTCATGTTGTTTATTACTGCATGGGACTCATATTACAAAAAGAACAAGTTTGAGATGGAGCAAACCACTTACATTTATGAGTATTCTGTGTATACCTATTACAGTTGCTGAATACGTAGTTGGCAACCTGTGGTGCAATATTTGCAGTCCTCAAAACTGAGTTATTGGAGAACAGTGGTTAAGTCTGACAGAAGCAGATGTTGGCACTTTATGGCTTATTTTTTGAAAATTCACCAGCAGAAAACACTGGCCATTAAACATTAAAATAAGGATGCTTCCCCTCTCTCTTCCCAGTTCTCTCTCTTGCTGCCCTGGTACTGGGTGTCACTGAGCACCTCTCGGTGCCAGACCAGCCCGTGGCTCAGTCACCATGGCAACGGGAAGAAAAAGTAGGTGTTCCACATGAGAAGGCTGCACTCAACCTCTCCTCCTGCCCCTCTGAGAGGAAGAAAAGCCAATCCATTGTGAAATCATAGCCTTGAGGAATATTTTCCTCCCCTCAAGGGCAATAAAAGAAGGAATGGGCATTTTAATTCATACCATTGTGGCTGTGACAAGCAGACTAAAGGATGCTGGAAATGATCAGATGCATTTATTGCTGCATGCCACAAATAAACTGCTTCCTGGCTGGTAAACACAGGGAAGGATCCTGGACTATGGAAACAAGACTGTGATAATGTCCTTATTTTGTAGCTCACTGTAAAGGGGTAAAGAACTCAACTACACAACACAGCTACTTGCAGCAAAATAAAATAGAGGAATTTAGTTCCCTGGAGGGAATCAGAGAATGTTTTTAAGGGGATAGGGTTTTGCTTTCCCTGTAAACATCCCATGTGCTGTGGTTCATGATCTGTTTCTGGGCTCCCATCAGGGCCCCCCCAGGTAAGGAAGCTGTGACCCTCACTCTATTTGTCAAGCAGCAGCTCAGTCTGTTGTGCTGCCTCTGAGTGTAGTGCATGGGATGCACTTCCTAGAAGAGCAGAGACACCCCAGGAATCCCTAGGAAGAGGCTCCCAGCTCTGAGGTCAGAGATAGGGACTAGCTGCCTATCACCCCATATTTGATACACCAAACATATGAGATGAGGTTCAGGTGCAATCTGAGATACAGGTTTTGTGGAGATATGTGTCAGCTAGGTCTCTCTGTACTGTAATGGAAGTCTAGACAACTGTCACAAATAAAGGCGTATCAGTTAAGCATCTGATTCTCTATGTGCCCTACACTTTAGTATGACTCATATCATTGAAGTTTTGTGATGGATATTGGTTTAACAGCCACTAGTGGTTCAGGTTTCCTGGTTTCTGGGAAACTGAGGGAGGGAAGTGGCTCTACGTGCTACAGGGACAGCATGAGAGCTGCTGGGGTCTAACCAGAGCTGCTGTCCCTGCTTTCTGTGCTACTCCTTTCCCTTCCCTCCAGTGCAGCAGAAGGGTGATTCTGCTGAAAGTTAGAAGTTGGTGGAAGGAGGAGCAAGGTCCTTTCTCGTGGTCTCATGTTCAGAGAGAAGCAATGCTTTGCATGCCATCCAGAGGGACTGGGCAGGCTGGAGAAGTGGGCCCATGGGAATCTCCTCATGAAGTTTAGCAAGGTCAAGTGCAAGGTGCTGCAGGTCCAGAGAAGGTGGGGCAGTTTTTCTTGTCCGGTTTGGAATCCAGAGTGGAGAAACGGAGTCTGCGACCTAACATACATGAAAGGACCACAAGGGATAAGTTATTTCATGTTTTAAAATCTAATAAGCCTGCCACTGTCTCATTTATTTAGTTCTAGTTAATATATATGCTGCTCTTTTTGTACTGTACTGGCTGAAGATCCTCCAAACTTTAAACAGAGCCTCTTCCTTCTTTTATAGCCTGCTGAAAACCTGGCAGGTTTCTCTGCCCTCTGGCAAGGAGTGTTTCCTTAGGCCTGCAATAGAGATGTCTTCTCAGGAGCTAAAACTTGGCTAGCAAAACACAAAAGGAACCACAGTGTACTGCCATGGCATGTGGGCCAACTTGGCCACTGCCAGTGCTGAGCTTACATCCCGGTTTTTTTCTGGGTTTTTTATGGCCTTGGGCATTCATTAGGCCCACAGATAGTTATATTTCTCTGCTGCTTAACCCTGAAAGGAGAAAAAGTGGGGAAAAATTTTAGTGCATAGAATTTCATGTGAGACTGAATGTGATGTTCCTTCATGCTTCTAAAAGTAAACTAAAGCACAACCTAATAAAACAGCAAGCCAACAAATTCAAAATTCACAAATGGAAATACTTATCCAATTAATTTATCATTAGTCTGTGGAAGTCAGCATCGTCTGACAGACCAAAACCAGTGAGCAGAAGGAGGTGGTCAGACTTTAAAAAAATCTAGACAGAAACATGCCTGATCTACGTTTTGAACCACACATTAAAATTGGGCAATAGTTTTTGCTTCAAGGCCTAAGGTGATTAACTGACTTTATGAAAGAATAGCACACTTCCTTCATTGGCACACCAAGTGCTCTGTAAAAAGTACAAACCTCTCCGAAAAACTCCTCCCAGGCTGGTGTCAAAGTCTAGGCAGCAAGGTGGAATGTCAGCCTCATTCAGTCGAGTTCTCAAAAAAACTCCTTTTAAACAGAGTGAGAAATATTCTGTGCTAGATCATCTCCAGCTATTCCTGCTGCAAAGTTTAACTGATAAGAAAATAGCTTAATTTTCCCTGTTCCTCTACATATACTGTCCTGTGAATGGAATTATGGGCCCTGGGCTATGAAGTAGACTCTGCCTTGCTGGGGAGGGCTTGACTTCTGCAGAGAAGAGAGGAAATATTCATGGCCTTTGTTTAATCAAATGAACATTTGAATTGTACTGATTTCAGTACATAAAGATGATTAATATCTACTTTGGAAATACAACTCCTTGCTCATTCATCTATGCAGAGCAGTAAAGTGTTTAATTCCCTCTCTTCTCCACCTTTGCTATTCATTGAAAGCCACAGAGGCATTTACAAAGGAAGTCCAGCAAAAACGCATTTGAGATTTGGGCATTAGGCATTTTGCTCTCCTACATGAAAAAATCTTGCTAAGTGACAATGAAATTTCATCTCTAAAACCTCGTTGTGAAAATGGAAATTTGTAATTACAGCTTCTGACATTTCAGAATTGACTGCCTTGATTACGATGGGTAGTAGCCAACAACTCAAGAACTTTTGTTACTTTTGCAAAAGATACCTTAAAGTATTGGGAGGGCACCACTTAAGCCTCATTAGTGAGAAAAATTGTATTTTCTCAATGTCCTTTTCATGGGTCACATTTGCTGTTTCTAAAGATGTGATGCTATTTCTTGATAGCTTTCCCCACCATATGGCTGTCTCAGTATGGATGTTGCTAGAGATCCTGACGAATGACAGTGTCATCTATTTGGTACCACTCTCCTTGGTGACCCAACAGGCAAAATCAGGCCCTGGAGCTGGGCTCAGCCTTGTATGGTCTGTGGATTTTGTCAGGCAGTCTGTGGGGTTTCCTTGCTCTGGGGACAGGCTGTCTCTCTCTGCAGCTATGCAGTGGAAGAGGAAACCTGCTCTGCTCTGGGTCTAAAAGCATGTATAATTTTTTGTCCTTTTTTCCCCAAGCAGCAGGAGATAACCTTCAACCCTGGCCATCATTCCCTTTCCTAAGTACTCCATCCTGTATTGTTGTTAAGTGCACATCAGCTTCAAGGTTTGCTTTTGACATCACTTACACCTCATGCTGAAGAGTAACCTCAGTAAGAGAGGTGCAATATAAAATCAAAATATTTGCCGTGCTCTCCTATTTCCACTAGTAAAATTTATTTCTCTTTGCATTAGCCAGTCCAAAGCTGCTTTCAGGGAGCCCTGACTTCTACTGAGATCTTCCTGCTGCAGGGAGCTGCTTCAGCATTGACCAGTACAGTGTCAAAACTAATCAACTCAAATGGAGAGATTGAAGAGATAAATGATCTCTTTTCTTTTTCTGTTCATCTCTTCCATAACCGTTTGAGTATGGGAAAAGCCAATGGCTCTAGGGTGCAAAGCTGAAGCCAAGTTGATATGTGTCTGCCATGCAAAAATATAATCCTATTAGTAAATGTAACTAAACCTCCTGGGAAAAATCATCTAAATCTGAAGCACTTCCACATGGGCTTTTTTTTTAATCTCTAAATCTTCCATTGCTTCTTAGTAATGCAACTGCTTTTTTTATTTTATTAATATAACAATTCTTTTAAAGGCAGATGGAAGCCTGATGATGAAACAGTGCAGTAAAATTCCTAAGAGTCTAAAGGGCAGCATGCACAAAAAGAATACAGAAGGACCACATTCTCAGGCATAACAGTGCTAATTCTGCTTTACACAAATCAGAATCCAATCAACAAAGGGTGGAAATACAGAAGTCTGGAAATTCCTATGCTGTGATTTTAATGTTCTGAAGCAGTCAAAGGGAACTTATGTAATGAAAAAGTGTACAAAAAAGTCAGCGTTAAAAGAACACAGTAAATATTTCTTTCCTAAATACTGAAATAGTGAATTTATTACTTTTTGCCTGTATTTCTAGTTGATTTTCTGGCAAAAAGAAGAATTTTAAATGAGTAGAAAAGATAATTAGAATTGATATTTAGAATTATAGGTTACACTAACATAGAACTGAATCTAATTCAATGAACTTTAAAGATTATTAGCTAGTCAAGCTTAGGGAACTGACTCATTTTCTACAGTCTGAGTGACTTAATGAACTTAGCAGTGAAGCATGTAGCATGCATCAGTGTACAGATATGAGTATACCATTCATGTCTGTCTTACATGTATGTGTTACTGAATTAGTGTAGTTTGGGATTAGCAGAGAAGGAGGCACAGTCACAGCTCTGTGTCTTTCTCAAATCATTTCGTCTTTTAGTTCTGATCAGACACAATTTTCTTACTTAAATTATGAGTGACAATAACAGAGCAATTTTAGAATTATTGATGAAGAGCTAAATTTCTGTATGCTACTATTGCCAGTGCAGTTAGACCATCCTACATAGGATATGATTGTATACATTAAACAGGAAATCCCTTATAAACTTTGCGTTCCCTGGCAGAGTAGACTGAAGATGACAGAAACTCTATTCCAAAAACTTACACAGAACTTCATTATCTAGCCCTGTCATTAGTCCTGTCAGTAGAATTTAGAAGGAAACTTGGCTGCCATTTTGCTTAGCTCACAAATACTGGTTGTCTCTTTTTTAAGCATGATGGCATGTTCTCACTGATGCCATTAATTAATATAATTAATTCATGCGGGAAGCTGTGAAGTAATGCCAAAGAGTTTGGATGATAGACAGAAGTTGCTGCAGTGCAACTCTGGATTCCTACTGCCTTACAGTAAGATTCAGAGAATTCCAAGAAAAAACACATTTCATCATTTGGATGGCAAGAAATTAACATTAAGAAGTAGATGAACTTAGGAGAGCGTGTTCATTCTCACCTTTGGAAAGGGGCTGAACACTAAACTGGGATTGATAGGTGTTTTAGGGGCTAAATGTGCCATAAGGTGTATGAAGTCATGTTTTTTTCATGCAGCTCAAATAAACCAGGTTTTCTGGGATGGCAGGTGATCATTGGGGACCATCATGGCTGTAAAAGGAGAATGAGGATAGCAAGAGGAATAATAAAGTTAAGCCATTGCATGCTTCAAGACAGTTGGGGGAAGAGTTGGCAATGTGCCTTTTTGCCCCAAGACAAATTCTTGGGTGAATTTGGAGAAAACTCTTCTCCATATCACAACATAAGTTCTTTGCTCATTCTGGATGCAGGCATATTCCCCATTTTTCAGCAAAGTCCTTCTCAAGATTCCTGGGGATCAGGTGTATCATTTAAAAGGCAATTGTCAGGACCTACTGACAGGTACAGATGAAGTTTGTGCAATGATGTGAGGCCTGTGTGCTTTTTCACTTTTGTTCCCAGTGCTGATTTTTTCACTTACTTGCAATCTTCTAAGTCCAAAAAATTCCCAAAGGACTTAGGATAGGGAAACCATGAGTGTGATAGGTGTCTCCCTGTGCTACTGTATCACAGATAGCAGTAGTAATCATCACTGTAGTGTATAATGAGATAAACAGTTTAATACTGAGCTTCATATACAAAATAAATCTGCTCTGAGATCTTTACAGAACAATGTACTGATGTGTGCTCCCACAAAACAAGCTTTCTTTTTAAAGGACTTGCTTCTCTGTATGTCAATCCACATAAATTGTGCATTTCAGTAAGTGATGTCAGAAACACACATTTTAATTGAACAGATTCTCATAAAATGGACATATAAAATATGTCTACTTTCTACTTTTGAACAGGGAAGGACATGGTAAAATTTCCGTTTTTGCTGTCAAAATGGCCTTGGCAACTCTTTGTGGAGGAAAAATCATGGACAAATTAAGATGTAAGTAATATTTTTTACCTGTTAAAATTGTTATTGTTGGAGAAATAACAGTACAAGTAGAAAAGATGGAATTAGGATAAGCTACAGTCTCTTGGCTGGATTTGGGAGTTGCCCTATGTATATCGCCAAGTAAATCCCACTAAATGTTTGGTTGAACTTCACACTGAGGTTTTTAAAGACAAATTGCATACATTGAGGTACTTATTGAGGTACTTATTGGTGGATTTTTTTTGCATTGGTGTTATTGAATCTGGAATACAAATAAGTGCCTCAACATCATGAAGCATCATGTAACAATTTCTTCTGATTATTTTTCATAATGTCTATATCTTTTCACAC
Organism: Acridotheres tristis; assembly: GCA_037013685.1. Lineage (NCBI taxonomy): Eukaryota > Metazoa > Chordata > Aves > Passeriformes > Sturnidae > Acridotheres > Acridotheres tristis. The sequence goes on from CM072886.1 coordinate 107,998,086, forward strand.
ATAGAAGAACGATATCTTGATGTACTGTTTGTATTTTCTTCTGTAGAGCATTCTTATGGTGTGTATTTTGGTGAACAGATTCTCATTTCATAGGATTTATTCCCAGTTCCCCAATAGCAAAGACATAATTTACTTGTAGCTGGAATGGAAGACTTTCTATTTAGTGATACGATGTCTGTAGCTCAGGTCCAGAACACCATCTTCCAGACTTTTTGACCAAAAAACCTTCAGTTTCTTCTGAGCCTTCTACCTCAGCCCAAGAAAACTGAGTTTACAAATTACTGCTGACTAGAGTGGACAAGTAGAATTCCCAGGTGCTGATTTAGTCTTCCAAATTTGGTGCCATTTTTTAATATGTTATTTCTATGTAGAAACTCAAATAAAGACTGAACTAAAGTTATAAATTATAAATTGAGTACCATTTGTTCCCTAAGCTGCTTTAAGAATAGAACTGGGTCCATCCAGTGGAAGGCTGAAATACAATGATGTTTTTTTGGGTCAGCAGTCCCAGAATCCTCTTGTCAAAATTTCCCTTCCAGGTTCCTGGAAATGAAGCAGCTGACGTGACAGCCTGAAAAACAATAAATGTTCCTTAGTCAGAGATCTCCTGCTAAGCAGAGGATAATTTTAAACAAGTGGAGAAGTAAGGGCTGACAAACTGACATCACTGCAATAATGAAAGTGTGATATTTTCATACATAAAAAAGGGACAAGAGTGAACACATTGGCAAGACCTTCATTGCTTGTCCAAGACAATAATAACTGACTTAATGAGCCCGTTGTCAAGATTTCGATTTGGCATGGTAAGGTGGCAGTAGGCAAAAAGCTGATGTAGTGTATCTTGTCAAATTAGAGCCTTCTTATCTGAGCAAAATACTGCCTCATGCTATGCATCAGACTTTGCTTAAAAATGACCACACAGAAAGAAAAACAAATCAGGAATATTTTAGTATTAAAATCAGCTATTTCTTAATATGCAAATAATACTTGTTTTCTATTGAAAGAGGTCAGAATTAAAGATGTGGTAATAATGGAGGTTTCCATAAGCCAGACATGTTTAGTACTTCTCTTTCAAATCAGATGATACTGAACTCAGAGCAGGTCTGTAGCTCATACTGAAGCTGCTGTTCTTCCCTTGTCCTTTCCCCCCTCAGATATTTTCTCCATGATTTCTGACTCCAGCGGGGTGATGGTTTATGGCAGGTACGACATGTTCCTGCGCGAGGTTCTCAAGCTGCCCACCGCCGTCTTCGAGGGGCCTTCATTTGGTTACACTGAGCAGTCAGCAAAATCTTGTTTCTCACAACAGGTAAATGAAAAGATACAGGATCTCAATCACCCCTCTGAGCAGCCAAGACTCTTCCTATCGACACATAGCTGCATATTTGCCCAGGAAACACAGGCTGGATGAGGGCAAGGTGCACTCTGCTGATTTCTAGCACGTAAATTTGGTGCCTTCAACAAGAAGCTGGTTTCTATAGGCTCCCCATATAACCACAAAGAGAGAGGTTTAGTCAAAAAGTGATTCACAGCAGGATCTTGACTACACATTCCTAAATTAGGGAACTTCCTAATTTAAGCACCTGTTACATATATACCTTTAGGTATTATATATATTATACCCCAAGACATGCAATCCTCCACTCCACTTACTTGGTGTTGGTATAAGCATACACAAGATTAATTTCTCCATACAAAGGTGAAGTTCCACCAAAAAAAATTGAACTTCAGATTTTCCCAGTGATCAACAGAGAAGTTTAGGATTGAGAAGAAAATCACCTTAAAACATTTTTGGAAATGGGAATCAGTATCTATTAGTAAATCCCTAGACTCTTACCAATAACACCTGTGAGACAGGGTCAGGAAAACAATGAATTTATCCTGAAGAAAATACAAGATTTTTCTGCAACTCATCAGACTCCATATGTACACTGAGTACAACACGTTGGCTTCAGCTAATACATAGCACTTCAGAAGATTCCATAATTGTGGCTTTCTCTGGTGGAGAAAGAGAGAATTCCTCTGGCTCTTGCCACACATCACACTGTATAATTCCATAAATATGTAGTAAGGGAATATGCTGAAACTGGGACAGTGTTAGAAACAAAGTTGTGTTTTCCTTCTCTTTATCCTTTCGTTTGCTGACTGAATACTGTTGAACAAGTAAGTTCAATGGAGCAGGAATAGTGTCATTTTCATGCAAAATAGAGTCTCATTTTTTGTATTCTCTCAGTTTCATCACTAATCAATAGGCACTCCAGTCAACCGAAAGGAGATGTTGAAATTCATTTATTGAGTCATCTCCCAATTCATTTTAAATGGTAATGTTTGCATATGTGGAACTAGTCTCGTTTCACAGAGGGAGACTTAAAAAAGCACTTCATCTTATGCTGAAGAATTTACATGGTGAAGTGACTTCTGGTAGTTTTGTGTTAAAATAATGAAAGAGTGCTCTTGCAGGGCAACAGGGCATTCAAGCTTTGCATGTTGGACATGCTGTTATTATAGGTGAAAAAGGAATTTCTTTTCCTGAAAAAATGTAATTCAGGCCTCATTTTTTATCTTGGTAGCCATCAGAAATGGCACTTGCTCTGAGATTGCATCCAGCTGAGTGGACCAGATGCATTAAGGTACCTCTAGAAACAAAATCTTCAAGCAGACATTAGATGGTTTTGTTTACAAGCTCCACTTAGAGCTAACAAGAGTTAAGTCTCTGACTGATGTGGGTACACAGCAGGTTTACAAAGCCACTGGTTTGCATCTGGAGGCAGCCAAGTACCCTTGTAAATCTAGTCTGATATTTAGCTTAAGTTGACTTTATGTAGTTCTCATTACATCCTCACTAGGGATGAACCAGAGTTTTTGAATGAAATTCAGATCTTTATGACCCCAAGATAAATGGTATTTGCAGTCTTAGTCACACACAAGTCATTCTTCCTCTCTCTTATATTGCATGTAGCATTATCAGAAGTTGATAGCTTGGAATAAGTTTGGCACTCTCACTTGTTCTCACAATGGGTCACCTTTTCTTACCAGAAGCTTTCAACCCCCTGATATATAGAGATTCTTCAATTTCAGGGAAAAAAATAATTCTGGTAATTGTCAGGTCATGGTGTCAAATCCCTTCAGTTTACATCTGAAAGGATTTTTCCTTTTGCAGAAATGTTTTATTATTCCCAATTCTACTGGTTTACTTGATCCAACCGTGTGTTTTCCCCTGCCTGTGAACCAGTGCTAGATTGAATGGCTATTCAAAGTAGAAACAACAGTGTTTCTTCATCAGCAAATTTGTGGGACAGAAATGCTGGAGCAAGTGACTTAATGTTTCAGAATACAAATCTGTGGCTCAAAAAGCAGTTTTATCATCACCACTTTGCCCCATAGGTAGGATTGATGTGATGTTATACTGTATTTGTATCAAACAGTATTGTTATTATTGTAAAAACCTCTTTAAAAAAATTATCCCAAACTAAAAACATAGACACTAACTTCATTTTCTTAGCACTTGTCTAAGTGTTATTCCACAAACCTAGACTCCATCTGTATGTAGTGTATATTTAGAAATCAGCTTTCGGTTTAAACTTTCCCAGCAGCTGAAATAAAATGGAGGAAAATGTATGGAAATTGCTCTGATGGTGTCCTTTTAGGGGACACTGCTTTTTTTCTCCAATCTGTAAAATCAGTCATCATCAGAGCAGTTTGGCCATAAAGCTGTCATTGAAGCTAAGTTGCCTTATTTGGTGCCAATCAAATTTTAAAGTTATAGTTGCTTTCAAAAACCCACTGCGTTGTGGAAGAGCTGTTCTTGTCTCCTCATCTGTTTGCTTGTTAGACTGGTTGTGTGTATCCATTCAAGAGCAGAGGGAAGATCCAAGGCTACTCATCTCTGCAGTATGGGGCACTGGAGGTCCCTTCTTTTCCTGGATTTCCTTCCACCTTTTTTTCCCCTGTGCTCTCAGGTTTCGCTGCAGACAACACAGGCATTTGCTGGCAGCATTGGTCAGCAAAGCTGTGCCAAGCATCCACAAAAAAAAAAAAAAAAGAAAAAGAAATCCACATCTCTAAAAGATCCCTTTTTCTGAGCTGATGCTTATAGCATGGGATGCCTATTTAGGAAGTGGTTATCTTTGGGAAGATAATTCATACAACAAGCAGATGGTAGTGTTTGACTGGACTTTCACACTGCAGTTATTGTGGGGAAAGGTAGTATTCCAGTGAGATTTAGAGCTCATATTCTGGCTATTTCTGTTCATTAAAGAATCAAGACCATTTTCACAGTAGCATGAGGTATTTTCTCTGAAGCACAAACATCCTTATATATTTCTAAATATCTTGCAGTATTTCATCCCTGAGACTGGTGCATTGTGAAATGTTTTCTGTTGATCACTCAACATATAAGAGAAATAATGTTTTTACTTACATCTGATGGTAAAGATACTCCATCTGGAAATCTCAGCTCTTAAAAGAATTCCACAACACACAGAGATGATACATGTCTCTGCATAGCTGCTGCTTAGCTTCCTCATGGGGTAACCACAGTTCTTTAGCAAGTTAAAGCATATGCAGTCAGATATGAAAATTTAGCCATCCCTTTGGACATGGGGATACCACTTAAATATGTATGTCTATAAAATACATCTATATATATTCTCAGCAGGGCTCAATATTTTTGCATCTTAAATTTTATTTAAGGAAGGCTTAGTTGCTGATTGAAAAAAACAAATTAACTAAGATCTGTGATTACTTTCTCCAGACACCTAAGAAATTTAAGTCCCTAAATTGCATTTTTAAAATCAACAGGGATATCTTAGAGTTTAAATCTCTTTGAAGTTTAAAGAGGCATAGATTTCTGAGTGCTTAAAGGCATGAAGAGATTAGGAAGTTACAGTCCTTGAGCATATGCAGTCTTGATATCCCACAATCAGAGCTCACTCATAACTAGTTGCCATTGCTCCTCAGACAAGCAAAGTTTCTTAAGTTATGATAACAAATTGCCTATGCTGGTCTCTCCTTTTCCTATATTTCTTTCAAATTTTTACTCCCTTGCTGGTGTTTTCTCTCATTTTCTATTTTGGAGTACCATCAGTGATTTTTCATTTGAAAATTGGTCATACACACGTATACCCTACATGCACTTGTACTTGTCACACAATACTCAAAACAGATGAGAACATGCAGAACTGAATACCACCCTTAACCACAAAGCATCTTCAGGCAGTGACAGTAGAAGACAGTCTGGAAGTGAGTGGGAGCTGAGTGTCTCCATCCCAGCCTGTGAGAATGACTTCTAGTCATCAGTTGTATCATTGTACCAAGTAAAAATAGTCTGGAAAAGCTTTGCTAGTATCACTTGTTCTTTTTAGTACATCAGGGCTACAAACAAACAGTGTTTGAAACTTATTCCCAAGTGTTTCTGTAGAGACTATAAAAAATAATTGTGAGATGTCTAATTACTTTTTCTTTTTTTGCATGTTTGTTTGCTTGTTTGAGCAGAAAAAAGTCACATTAAATACTTTCTTGGATACTCTCATGTCTGATCCCCCACCACAGTGTCTAGTGTGGTTACCACTTCTGCATCGACTGGCAAATGTTGAAAATGGTAAGTAAAGAGACGCTGCCAAAACACAGTTACAAGAATAAACCTTGGTGTGACAATTTTCACACTCTGTAGACGGCTTTGTAAAAGCTACTGTACTGGTTTCATTGACTCCATGTGCTATTTTTACAGTGACTGGTAAAATATTTGAAGAAGTCTGTTGGTCATTCAGCCAGGAACATGGCTTAAATTTTGCTGTGCTCAGGAAGTTAACCTGATCATGACTCCTCCTGTGCTCTGGATAAGCAAAGAGGAATAGGACTTCATCCATTCACACACTTATATTTGGTAAACTACCAAGACCACAACTTTTATTAGCTATGACATATGGCAGCAGAGAGGGAACAGCTTGGCAGTTTCCGTTCGTGTAGTATTCCTGGCAGGAGATGTCCAGTGCAGTGCAAAACACCAGCCAAAAGGTCCTGAGGAAGGATCTACTCCTAAGTCTACACTGCTAGACCATATCCTCTGAAAAGGAAGTTCCCTGTGGATGGTATGCATCCGTTTTTGATGATAAAAGGAAAAGGAGAAGTTGTGTGTGTTCCTGTGCCAAACAAATCCCTCTTCAACTGAAAGGCACCAGGGTGGGTAAGGTGATGTTCCCAAGTCTTTTTTGGCTACAGAGCAACCTATCTATCCCGCCTTCCTCAAGCTCTTGTCATCCACCCCTGTCCCTCACTAGCTTCACAGTGTTTCTTAGCCTAGAACAGAAACCCTTCCTGCTGCAAAATTCTGGCAAGGAATTAAACCCCTGACACATCCAGCACAGATCCAGATTTTCCCAGACTGAACCTTATGACAGAAAGGCAGAGGGTGCCTGAGAACAAGGGGATGTTCAGTACCCCGTGGCAAGTTGGGTACATGCTGTAGCGAGGAAAGAGGAACAGAAATAGCACTATTGCCCAGAAGGTGCTTCAAAACATCAGTGTCTTCAGTGACTTGCCTCCTAGTCACTGTCTGCTTCTGAACAGAGAACAGGCCCCTCCAAAGGCCAGCTTTCCACGTCTGGGCATCTGAAGTTATGTGTTCCAACTCCATATATAGGTACCTAAATGGCACCACTTGTACAGGTGAGACAGCAGTAATTAAGAGACCATAACATGTCTAAGTAAACTTTCATCCTTTCAGTAGTCATACAGCTGAGTTTGACTTTTCCTCCAAGGTGCCTCACTTCAGCTCCTTAAAGCACAACAAAACGTTCAGCTTCTCCCGGTGGTGCAGCTGCAGTGGATTTTCCTACATACAGATTTCCTCTATCATCAAATAGTTTGGGTTGAAAGGGACCTTAAAGATGATGCAATTCCAACTCCCCAGCAGGGACACCTCGCACTAGACCAGGTTACTCAAATCCCCATCCAAACTGACCTAGAACACTTCCAGGGATGGGTCATCTACAACTTCTTCAGGCAATGCAATCCAGTGCCTCACCAGCCTCACAGTGAAGATTTTCTTGCTAATTCTTGCTAAACTCACCTTCTTTCAGTGAATCCATTCCCCCTTGTCCTATCCCTACATGCCCTTGACAAAAGTCCCTCTCCAGCTCTGTTGTAGCCCCTTTAGGTACTGGAAGGCCACTCTAAGGACTCCCTGGAGTTTTCTCCAGGCCGAACTGTCTCAGCCTGTCTTCATAAGAGACCCCTCATCTTTGTGGCTCTCCTCTATACTCTGTCATATATTCTGTTAAGACACTGAACACCACACACAGGTTTTGCTGCTGTCAGCAGGAGGTACAGATACCAGCTCAGAAGTGAAGAAGGTTTTGGTGCCCAGTGTAGGAAGCATTGCCCATGGCTTAGCACAGCTTGCTGTATTTTCACAGGTCAGAGCTGCTGGCAGCATCCAACGCTGCAGATTGCTTTAAACAAAGAAGGAAACACCCTTCAGTTTGGGGTTTGTCCATAAACTTTTTCTGGGTGACTCTTTGTTTTGGTTTTTGGCTCACATTTCTTTCTCCTGCACAGTCTTCCACCCCGTCGAGTGTTCCTACTGCCACAGCGAGAGCATGATGGGGTTTCGCTACCGCTGCCAGCAGTGTCACAATTACCAGCTCTGTCAGGACTGCTTCTGGAGGGGCCATGCCAGCGGTTCCCACAGCAACCAGCACCAAATGAAAGAGTACACGTCATGGGTAAGGGAAGGCTCCCGCCTTGCTGCAGACTGCTTTGCCCTCCAGCCATCAGAGAAGCCCCCAGCCACAGCTCTGGGCAGCTGGGAGCCGGGCTGGCACTTTGGATTAGTGACCCTGTCTGGGAGGCTGTGGCCTTGGGAGCCATCGGGAGAGCGTGGAGGTGGGATGGTGTTTCCTGGGTGAGGATCTGGGGCGCCTGTGACGGTGTGTGCCGCGCTGAGGGCAGCGCAGGAGGGGCTGGCAGCAGGGCTCCAGGCTCATGGCAGCTTCTCCCGTTCCCACAGGACTCACGGTAAAATCGTCATTGGCTTGCTCTGTTTGGCTACGTGTAAATGAAATGATGAATACTTAATGCTCATTCATCAGTATTTTCAGTTGAGTGGCTGCAGCATATGCGTAGCATTTGGGATGATCCTGGCACTGTAGATTTGAGCGTGGTCACAGGCTTAGATCACAGTAGTGTTTACTACAGAGTAAAGCTCAGATCAGGCTTTTTGTTGTTAATCAAAATAATGCAGGTTTTTTTCTAAGCTGAAAGAGAAGTATCAACAGCTGCTGGAACCTTAACCTTCCCTGAAGAGTATGAAACCTGGGGACTCAGCTTTGCATGGACTGGAGCAAAGTCCCAATAGAACCCCTTGGTTACAGAGCATCAAAACCCTTTGGGGTTCAAATTCAGCGATCAGCAAAAAATACCTAATTAATCTCAAACATTTCAAAAGTATATTGTTAAAAAAAGGAAAATTATGCATATGGCAAAAGCTCCCATTTGTATAGTGCTTTGTGTTTATTTTGTAACGAAGTTCTGGTGTTTAATATTTTTAAAATGTTGGGTCTTCTTTTGATGGAACAGGCAAGGGTTAAATTTCACATGGTTTGCTCTGTATGCCAGTCATACACCCCTGCGCTCTATCCCACCAGACCTGGGTCTGTAATTGTTTTTGTGGGTCCTAATTACTGCTTGTTACATAGACGCAAATGGCCAGAGTGTCGTATCTGAATAGGAAAAGTGCCCACTATGTAGCTCAGACTCCATTCTTAACAGCAATTTGTGCTGTAAAATCCACTTTTTGCTGTAGCCAGGGAGCTGTAATTAGAGGTAGGAAGTAATTGGAAAACTTAAGATTCCTGCTCAGCAGAAGACAAAAATGTGACCACGTGCCTAGTGCTTTCAAATGTTTCCTTGCCAGAAACAAATGTTTTGCTTCAAGTTTGAAGTTGTCTTTCTGTAGAATTCATTAGCTTTCTTTCAAACCTGGTTAGCGTTCTCCATAATGCATCAGTATCGAGCTCCACATACAGACTGGAGGTGTTCATGGGTACAGTGGAAATCAACTGTTCCCAATTCGGTGTGAAATTGCATTTATAATGAAAGAGAAAGAACTTTAACTTTACACAGTTAAGTTGGATTTCTTTAATAGAAATATTTCATTAGTGACTTGGTGACAATCATAAGTTGATGCAGGATGTGTATGCAAAAATACAAAACCCTTTTCTGTCAAATTGCAGAAAGATTTTTCAATTTCAGCCTCTAGAGCTGTGTTTTGGGGAGAGGAGACAATGTAAGGATTACTAACACTCTTTTACTGGCAGAGAACTGAATCACAGAGAGCTGATTTGAATTCCCTGAGAATCCCTCACACAGCCTAAAAGACACCCTAGATCTCTGAGATCCCTTAGAAGGGAAGTTGAGTTTACTCTTCAACTATATAGTCTCCAAACAAAACAGAAAGCAGAAAATACTGATTTTATTTTTTTATTTTATATGCTTATGCTTCTTGCACAGGCCCTCCCCATCTTTTAGGGACAGTGACAGTGTATCAGTCTCTTTTGAAGTGCTGTTGCCACATTGGGGCAATTCCTGGCAAGCCCCTGTCTCAAATTTCCATTCTCCAGTGGTCAGTGGCCACAGGAGGTGGAAGAGAAGCTTTGTAATAGCAGCTAAACAGTACAGGGTACTGGAGGTGAGGAGGGAAATACTAGTGAAGGGGAAAAACAAAGCAGCCCAGTGCCTGGCCCACGTCCAGGAGGAAAATGGTGTCCCATAGAGTGAATCTGTAGGGGCAAGCACACTCAGATCCATTCTCCTTGCACTCCCAAGCTGGTGAGGCACAAGCCAGCACCAGTCCAGGTGACACAAACTGTGCTGTTCTTTGTTCAGCACTGCCTGAGTGCAGCATTGCAAAAAAGCCATGGCAACTGTCCCTATAGAGACACCCCCAGCCTGCTCTAAAGGCTGCTGAAGATAGTAATCCTTCCCCAAACAGAGCACTCTTTGCCTTACCAGACTCTTGGTGTGGGAGGGGGGCAAGGGGGATGTCAGTCCATAGGTACCTGAGCTGTTAGAGCTTCCTGTTGTTTTGTGCTTCCTATAGCAGAAACAGTATGCACCTTACTTGTCCAGATTACCTCTACCTTCCTTGTTCCTCCCAGAAATCACCTGCTAAGAAGCTAACTAATGCACTTAGCAAGTCTTTAAGCTGTGCTTCCAGCCGTGAACCTTTGCACCCAATGTTCCCTGACCAGCCTGAAAAACCTCTAAACCTGGCTCATATTGTGTAAGTATCTGTGTGCTGTAGATGAAGTAAGCTTTGTTGTAGGAGTTGCTTGCACCAAGTGTTGATATTACAGCTCTGAACAAAGCAGGAGGCAGATGTGGCTTGTCCAGCTCAATGCATCACAAGTGCAAATTTGCTGGTAGGGATATTTAGTGTGAAAGTGTTCTTCTGGTGTGACCTCACTTGAACAATCAACGGGATATATACATACAGTCAAATGCTGGGACAGAACTTTGGAATGTCCCCATTCTCCTCAGGAGATGTCCATGCAATTTCATGGAGTTTCAGCACTTTGGGATGTACTGATGCTGAGAACATCAGTTCTGTCATCTAGAGACTCTTAACTTCAGTGTATCACAGGTATATCTTGATACAAGGCACTGGAGAAAAGTGAAATCAGACCTTTTTCTTATATAAAAGTGTCAGAGTTCTCACTGACTTTAGTGGAGCTGTGGCTTCACCCAGCCTTGAAGAATTGTGTTAGTCTGCATAAAAAATGTGCCTTCAACTGCCAAGTCACTTGAAAAGAGTCTATTATCCTTATGTTTTGATACGTTGAGAAAGCAGGATTATTTTTTGGTATAGTAGCATGTCACTCCTTTTTTTCTGCAGGAGTCAAGAAACCCAAAGCAGAAAGAAAATATATTTGTGCAGGGTGGGAAAAGTACCAATTTGGCTGGCTTTTTTTTTCTAAATCATGTCCACTACCCATAGTGGCAGACACTCAGATTTTCTCATTTATCAGTTTCGCTTACCTTTGCTTCCTGGGTCCTTAAAAAAAAAAAAAAAGCACACAAAAAAAAACAAAGGGAAAAAACCATAAAGTTTCCCATAAAATTAAGGAAAAACTAAGATATTGGTTGGAAGAAAGGTACAAAGAAATCAGCTTGGGAAAAATATTCCAAAAATACTGTCTTTAAAGTATTTATCTTACTCTGGTAAATTTCTTAAGAAAGTACCATTCTTAACCATGTTCCCAGGGCTCCTGACTGAAGTATTTCAGGCAGCAGCTATTAGAATTTTATTTATATGAGGCATATCTGTGTTACTGGCTGCTGGAACTGTTCTAGTCTATAATTATTATATATATTTACCTTGGTTCATCCTGAATATTTGTACGTAGCATCTTTAAGGGCAAGTGCACACCAGCCATTGTGGGCTGTGCAACACCTGGAAAGTTCACCCAACCTGCCTGACATTTTAAGGACGAATTATGCTGATGGTCCTCCTCATGTGGTTATAGCAGAACTTCTCCAAGGTGTAAGAGAGTGCTCTGGTCTTTAGAGACAAGGTGCCTCTGACAGATACATAGTGCCAGATCCCTGTCACACTTAATTGTCAGTTAAAACCCCTGCACCTCTTTATGGAAGAGTAGTGGGAGGATGTTGTTCTTTGGCAGAAATGATCCAGAGTTGGATCTGCTGAGCTCTCTCGCTGTTGTGCCTGGCCCTGCTGGCAACTCAGTGATAATTTCACAGAGCAGATTTTGGCCATCCTTAAGGGAAATGGAGAGAGACAGAGAGCTTGAAACTGAAAGAGAAGCCTCTGTTTCCTGTTGGCTGGGGGATCTTGAAGGCCTGGGGATATATCAGAATATAAAAGGTAGTGGAAACTGGGCTACTGTGAACAGATTAAATGCATTTAGGCACGGCAAGGGGAAGGTACCATAATTAAATAGGAACTGATCCAAATTCTTACTGTGAAATTAACACCTCCCCTTATTCCTAAATATACAGACAATTTAGAGTGATGGGATGTGAGAACAAACCACCATCTATTCTGTTTTATGACAGTTTCTCTTTATGTATAGATTGATGGTAATATAACTTGGCAATATATATTGGCTATAACGATGCATGAGTGAGAAATCTGTAAGTTGTGGAGGTTTCATGATCTACAGCATAATTGACACAAATTAACTGAGGGGAGAGGTATGCTACAGAACCTTGTCAAGAATATCTTCTCACTGATGTGATTTTTATTTTTAAACATAATGGAAGTTGAGAGAAACAGCTCTGGGCAGGAATCCAGGCAAAAAGGGGGTTTATATTTTCATTAGATGGAAGAATTTTGGCAACAAAACAGTATCCTTTTCTTAGCTTCTAGCTTAAATGGGGACAAGTGCTCCCTGCATTACTACAGAGACTTTCCTTTTGATTTTTCTTCCAACTTTCACTGGCACCAGACAAAAAGACTGCATGTTTTTTTTTGTTTTACTGGTGCCACACAAAATTTTGAATTAAGCAAGAAATACATCTAAAGCCTCATCTAGAGAAGTAGTTATCAAGGTGTCATAAACCTGATGGTAGAACTCCTCCCACTGATGGAAGGGTCATTTTTCCTCTCTGACATAAGAATACCGATATGACAGGAAGTCCAGACTACAGAGATGACAAATGGCATGGCCATGGAGGTATTTTTGAAATCCACTCTTCACTGGCCTGACTTAATTTCCATTTTAAGCCTGAGGGAGCATTATTTTTGACATCAGTGTAAACAGGTTAGAGCAGCCTGGAGCACTTTGGGAAATTCCTCCTATTTAATTTGGTTTATTACTGTGGATATACGTTGCACCATAGCATGCTTTTATTACATAGCATATTCCAATGGCATTAAGTGTCTTCTGTCTCCTTGAGGATAGTTAATTCAGTTTCAATTGCTCACTTTCATCAGAAAGCTTAACCACTCACTTTCAGGAGTTTAAAAATAACTTCAGAAAGATACAATCTATAGTCAATAGCTGTTTTCCTTTGCTTTGCAATAAAGTCTGTTGTTCTTGTCTTATCACATCACACAACTCTATGTATTTAAACATCCATTTGATACTCAAATGGAACCTGAAAACTGTGACAGTGGGCATCAGCCTGTTAGAAACTTGCCTTGGGAAAGCTCCAGATTAGTTTAATGTAATTTTTTTCATTATGAGAATTGGCAAAATAATGCTAATCAGGAAACCTTAGTGAAGTCTTAGAGTTTAAAGACATTTGTACACAAGAGTAACTTTGCTTTTGTAGACAGATCAATGACCTTTTATACATAGAGGGTCTCATGCTTTTTGCAGAATCAAGGTCATAAGAATGGAGTATGTCCAATGTATTACTTAGACCATATACCTATTAAATTGACAGTTTAATTAATGATCTTTTTTCCATTTTATTCTGCCTGCAAAAGAGATACTTGGTGAGTATTTTTCTTCTTTAGTACACTTGTCAGAGGAAAAGCTTGGAAAAATTGTGATAATCTTGGTATTACAAAAAAAGTAACAACCATTAAACACTTCTCTATAAGTAAATGGAAGACAGAAGTCTGCTTCTCAAATTCATGACTGATCAGAATTGGAGTTTTTCCTGTGTTTCTGCAGATGCAGAGTTAGGTTAAAACTGTATTTTCACATAAATAAATAAATAAATAACGCTCCACATCCTATCTCTTTCTTGTCACAGTTTTAAACTTCTTACAATTAGTGTGGCATTACCATGCTGAGAATTTAATTTGAATTTTTCAAATACCGTATTTTTTGCCTGTCTTATAACAAGTTACAGGACAAAATATATAGTAATAGTTCAGTTCTATGCAGAACTAGCTTTCTTGGAAATGCTTTGGTTGACCAATTGTCTTGCACAATTGGAGCCCAGTGAATATTTTGCTGGCTACCATATTTCAAATTGCACATGTGCAGAATTCGAAAAGCAAGATAGATCTTCCACAGAGATTAAAGGGAATATTAACCAAATTGAGGTCTGAATTATATGCAGCTTCAGATTCTGCTCATATCTGATTGAAAGCCCTAATTTTAATAACATACCTTTTAGTTGTTCCTGAGCAGATAGATCTTATGCCCAATGTTGCACAAGAAGTCTGCTAAGAAGGGGAAATTTCTCTTTAATGGATACAGAAGGAGAAAATTATACACAGATTATTTTTAAGAGTAGACAGTAAAAGAAAGCAGAGGAAAAATCCTTCTTGTTTCATTTTTTGTAAAAGCAGGAAATAATCAATGTAATAATAAAATCGTCATTACTGATGGGTCCTCTTGAACTAAATACTTTCTCTAAATTTTGACTTGGGGGTTTGATATACTGGTTAAAATGCATTGCCATCAAATCAGTTTAAAATTCTGCATGTATTTTATGAGATGCTGAGGGCTTGGGTACACTGTGGTCACTGTGTGGATGTGGCAGCATGGAGCTTAGCACCAGGAATAATTCATGAAAAGATGCATCATTTACTGGCAGTTCCGTGCTGCAAACCTCCATGCTGCCACAGAAGACTCGGTGCCAGTGCTCATCCTGGCTGGTTGAAAGCAGGGACTGCACCTTGGACTTTTGCCTCTGGAAAGGAACAGTGGCATCATGGCTATTCTACCAGAGCAGGGAGGAAGAAGTCAAGCAGATTACTTAAAACTCACCTCAGAACACACAAAGGCATTATTTTCCTCCAAGCCTAAGTACCAGTGCATTTTCATCAACTTCTTAAAACCACAGCATCTATAATTTGAAACTATTACTATGTAAAGCAGAAGGTGCCAGTTGCAATGTTACTTCAAACAAACTCATTCTGTTCTACATAATGTTGCTGATGGAGAGGATTTTGGTGCAGAATTAATGCAGCTGCGTATTTTGCCTTTCAGGCCCCCCCGACCTGTAACCAGCATGAACGACACACTCTTCTCCCATTCTGTTCCCTCAGGAAGTCCCTTTGCAAACAGAAGGTGAGTCCTTATCCTCATTTATGTCAAACCAATGTATGATAGTGGTGGAAGTTTCAATTTTCAGTTCCCTCACAGGGGTAAAAAAAAAAACAAACCCTCTCACACAGCAAAACCAAGAAGTATGAGTAGAGAAATGCTTTGGTTAATTTGGACTGATACCCAAACATCTGAACGGAGAGCTGGAGTTAAGGCACCCCAGGCTCTCCACAGCAGAGCACTGAATTTCAGCTCTCATTTGAACCATTCTGACCCACTAAAATGTGCTCACATGCAACCCCGGGCACCCTTCCAGACAGACCCAAAATGGGCAACTGGTGAGAAACCATTTTGTAGCAGCACTCTGGGAATAGGAACTGGGAATACTGGGAATGCCTACTGGGCATTGGATGAATAGCAAGACATCCTTTCTCCTGTTAAACCATTCTGATTTTCATTAAAATCAGAAGGGAGAAGAAATAGTCATGGAATATGGTGACTTCAGTAAACAAGCTAGAAAGTCTCATCAGAAACATAAATCACAAAGAGGAGGTGCTTGCAGCTGACTGTGTACATTTTGACTCAATATTTTGGCTCATCTAGTCAAAATATGTGTGTAGCATTTGCTAGCTGTGTGACCCCACCCATATAAGCCTACAAATGTACATAGGTAAGAAGGTAGCAGGAAAATACCCTACAACTTCCTGCTGTCTTAGAGAAGATGAGTAGTGTGTTTTCCTTGGGTGCATTTTATTGCTTGATTCCTGCTGTGTGTGTCAGTGCTTCAGCATTCCCAAATGAGTAAACACAATCTCTGGGTGTGCACAGCTACATATTTTAACACCAAAAATGAAACCAAACCTGCAGTGTACACTGCAAAGTCAGAGTAGAGATGGTTTACTACTTCTTTGATTTATTAATTTTGCTACCACGAGCTGTAAACTGTAAATTCTCAGTGTTATCTCATATGAGTGTTTGTGACTGAGATGCTTTTTGAAAGCCAGTCCCAAAGCAGCCCCCAAGGCCAGATCTGCTGCCTATACACAGAGACTGCAAATGCAGATTCATTTCTGTTGCTGGAATATATGGGGGTTTATATACAAGGCAGGGTAATGTATTTGTAGCCTCTCCAGGAGAGGTCACTAACAGCAGTGCTCTTTAGGAGTGCTGTTGATGCTTCTGTTTATTCCCAGGACATTCCTGTGCTCGATCAACAAAAGTACACTTTGCTCCTTAGGCCAGGGACCTGCAGTAACACTCACAGCAGTGTCTACTGTGCTGCTCTTCTTTCCTTGCCTGTAAAACACTTCTGATTATTTTACTTTTGTCTTTGTTAGTAACTGACTGGCTTTATCAGTTTTAAACATTCGTGCTTTCTGAGCTGTTAGAATTCTTTTTTTTCCTAGGAAACATTCCTTGATGAGAATCCTCTGAAGGCAGGTGATAGTACCACCCCCCTCAAGCATAGGTACCCAGACTTCCTTATAAGTGGATAGTGTGACATCCCTGTACAGTTAAAATTTTCCATGCAGCAGTTATTCTGGCTCTTTTAGAATTAACTGTACCCTGTATCAGTTACATTGATTGTATATTAGAAGTTTTGTAACTTTTGTTTCATTGATGTAGCAGGATTTTAGGAGTTTGACAGCTTATTCTCAGTATTTTTATTTCCACCTTTTACAAATTTAATTTGCATCCTTTTATTGGAAAGGAAAAGCACCCTACAAACAGCCAAATCAGTATTCTTCTTAAATTAATTGGATTTATTGTTACCAACCCTCTCTGAACACTCTGCTCTCTGTGTATTCTTTTTGAGGTATTAACAAGGTTTCATTGTTTGAATCATTCAGGTTACTTGGGGGTATAAATGCAGCCAGTCCTGTGGCTGATGAGCATTCTCTTATAAAGCTGTATGTAAATCAGCTTCACAACAACTCACGGTCAGTATGAGAGCACTAACCTACTAATCGCAGTAGTTCTGTAGCTCATGCACTAAATCATTAGCAATTCTGCTAAACTACTCAAAATATTCTTTAAGGAAGGCTCTGATGGGCTAGGGGGTTTCTGTGGCTCTAATTAGTCTTTTGAATAGACTTCCTGCTGGCTGTGGGCTTTGCCAACTTCTCTTGCTTCTGCTCAGCACAAGTCTTTCATTTTACCCTTTCACGTAGGATTAATATTAATGTGTCCAATGGAAGTTGGAAACATTGCTTTTGAAAACTGAGAAAACTACACCTTTATGGTTCCATCATCAGTGTATGACTTGCCTGTTGTGTTCTCGACCAAGGAATGAAAGAGGCTTGCACAAAAGCCTGGAAATGACTCCAGGTCTCACAGCCAGCCTCCTCTGCCTCAGCTCTCACTGTGGGTGGCTGCTGTTCTGCCCTAAGTGCTGCTTGCCAATAACCCTCCCCAGCCCCCTGAGCTTTGCTTTTCAAAATGACCACAGGAAAGGCAGATCTAAGTCCTGCTGAAGCTAATGAAAACCTCCCATTTACATAGTGAGCACTGGACTTGGACCCATGCCTCTCGTTGCTGCACCCTTTTTCCAGCATTCCCTCACATCTCAGTGACCTAAAGGAAGATTCTATTTCATTCTGCGTTAAAAAAATAACCAATTGCATAAGAATGGTTTCTCCATCTTTTTTTATGTAGAGTGTAATATCCTTTCCTTTTCCTTTTTCTTTATTAATTCATTAGCATTAGCAATGTTTCAGTAAGAATTATTGATATGAAGGTACTTTTCTGCTAAATGCCAAGGTCTTCATTCTGGGTTAGACTAGTAACTGTATCTTCATTCATTCTTTTAAGTTTTACTGTTACTATTGCCCTGGGAAAACCAGGCCTCATTAGTGGAAGCTCACCCTCTTGAACATCAGAGAAACAGACTTTGATGGCTCTGTTTGCAATTGGTCTGATTTTATATTAAATACTCTATGATTCATATTGTAATAAGAAGAGTGCAAGCTCAGAGTAGTATTTCTAGCTGGATGTAATCAACACTAAAGGCTCTATTGGCTGTGTTTTCACTGCAGATAACTTATGGTTACTTTAATTTGTGTTGCAGTCTAGTCCAAAGGTTTCAGATAGCTTTAAGGGAAGTTTTTCATATAATTTGAATGTTTATTCAAAGGAGAATTGGCAGAGAATGTCATTCATAGCATTCCCATGGTATTTATTTCAGCTACTTGTGTTCACATAAGAACATAGCCATTCTAACCAGTTTCTAACCAGTGTAGCAGCAAATGCTAAATTCAGCACAGCAGCTCATTCTGCTGCTGGAAATGGATAGCATCTCCTAAGTTCAGCACACTGCCATCTTTATTTCTGGGTACATGTGTGAAAACTGGAAATTAACTGGGAAGATGGAGAATCTTGTTAGAGGAAAGATCTTTGATAATTGGTAAATGCAGTGACAAATTGCAGGAAACAGCTGAAAGGAGATGGAACATTCTATACTATTTACACTTTAATTGCATCTGAAGCACAGATTTCGGGTGGGTACACAATTACTCCAAAGCTCAAAGGAAGTTGAGTTCAAGCTTTCCTTAAGATGATTTTTAATTCCTTCAAACTGTTTTAGAATTAAAGTCCACTTAAAATTTCTGTGCTTGTTTGTTTAGTTTGAGCCAGCAAGTCCATGAGAGAGCTTTAATGAGGAGGTTAGCAATTATAAGCACGTTTCTTCTAAATGTATACAGTGTGGAAATTGATATCAAGAATATGCTCTGTACAGCTCAAGAAGAGCTTGAAAGTGCTTGTATTAGAAAAGAAGGAACAAAAATTCAGTGATCTTCTCCCAAATACCAAATCATGGTCATTTGCTGTGTTGGCAGCTAACATGATTAAAACCACAAGGTCTGTAATTCTTTTGCTGTAGCTAATATTCAGGGGTTTTCTCTCATTTGTTTTTGCAATTTCCTATGGCCTAGAGGGCAGCAGAACAAGGTAATACTACTGCAGAGTAGGTAATGCCCTTGCAAACCCAATGGTTTGGATAGGTTACATCAAAACAAGCAAACTTAGCTAATGCCAGAAACTTTTGTCCGATCAAGAGAAATAATTCCATACACTGAATTAATGGTTTTTTCCTTATTTGAATAATTTTGTTCCCCAGCTGCAGTCTGTCATAATAATGGGTACAATCTCCTGCTTTTTCTTTATAAATGTTTTCTTTAAGCTATTGAATTATTGAGCTTAGGTAGGGTAAGATGAAACAGAATGTTTTTTCTTACATTTTTCTCAGCCCTCCCTTCACAGCTAATGCATTTATCTCTTCTAAACGGGTGATAAACTGGAATAAATGGTGTGATGCAACACATTCTGGTGAACTTGAAATGACTTGGCAATTGTGTGATAGATAGAAAGAATGAGCTATGATATCTGATACCCATAGCCAAGGAGAAATTGAGACTTACTTAATGCTGAGTCAGAATGGCTGGTGCTTTTTTTGAACTCCACATAAAAGTTAAAGAAATTGGATATTCTACCAGGGCATAACAAGAGATTAGGCCTGATTTCTAGTCAACAACTAACTTGGAGCAAAACATACTGAGTGCTGCTGTTCTCCGTGTCCCTGTCTCTAAGGAGCGTGGTAGACTTCAACTGCATGTTGTCTTTGCATGTTGGCTTCAGAACAAGATGAGAAACCTTATTTCATCAGCAATATTCTGCCTGGCTAAAGGAAAGGTTTATATGTTTGATTGTTTAGTAGCCAGGTAGATACTAATGATGGCATAAAATTTATACTAATATTCGTAGATCTGTATCTTGGGAGACATGTGCTTATAGCTGGAGGGTTTGTCTCTAAATTTGGGTGGAGAAGCATTATTTGGCATCTTACAAGATGTTCCATTTTAGCAGGAATATATCTTTAAAATATCTGTTCCAGCTGGAAATTCACTGTGGCCAGGACGATCTCGGAAGTATTAGTTGTATTTTGGGGAATATGTGGAGGATGTGGAAAGATATGGGAGAACAAGAAGGGCAAATGTCAGCTCTTCCATGTGAAGGAGGGTTCAAGGTGGAATCAGGGACAAAGGTGAAAGGGATTGTAAAGGAGGCAGCCTAACCTTGGCATCCAAAGATACTGAAATTTTATAAAAGAGTTAGTAAGCATCTGGAGGATAATAAACAAGAAATAACCACCATAGGTTTGTCAAGAACATATTATATCAACCAAACTAATTTATTTCGTTGACAGGATGACTGATCCAGTGGGTAAAAAAAGAAGCAGCAGATACAATACCGGTTGACCTTAAAGGGGCTTTAAACACAGTCCCAGATGACACAGAAGTACCAAAGGAAATACAGACATAGGGAAATGAGTAAAAGAGCAACACTGAGAATGAATAATGACATTTTCAGAAGTTTGCTGTTGCTTTAGGAGAAGGACATCTGCTGGGATTCTTGAAAGCTGTCCTAAATCAGACACTGTGCACTATTTCTCACAGTGACTTAATGGAAGCAATAGAGTGAATATATCCAATTTGTAGGTGGTACAAAGGTTGAAATAGTTATGGAAATGTGTGCTTAGAGAGCAGTTTCTAAATAAAAAAGGTAGCTCAGTAGCAATGGTAGTAATTGATGTCCAAATGATCTGAAATCAATTACAGGAGATTCAGTAATTATAAATGAAAAGTGCTGTAGCAAGAAAGCAAATAGTCATATAAAAGATGGGAGCATAACTGGATGGATAGCAATATTTTAACAGAGGGCCTAGCAGTTGCAGTGAAGCACAAACTAATTGAAGTCAGCAATACAATTGCTAGATTGCATTTGACCCTGGAACATCATCTGGAAAGCCATTAAAACCCATTCCCCAGAGGAGAAGACATCTGCCTAGAGGTTTGCATGCAGTTTAGGGCAACAGCACATTTGCTAACTAGCTATCTGGAGTCCAGAGGAGACACCCAAACATCAGAAAAACAGAAAATGTAACTCGTGAGAAAAGGTTTGAAGTTTAAAGTTTGCTTAATCAGCTGAAAAGGAAAGGGACATGGATAGAGATATGGTATCAGTTGCTCAGTGAGTAATCCTTGTTTGCCTGTCTCTCCACACTGTGTGGCTTCTGGAGCATAGGAGAGGAGAACTTGTGGTTGGTGGAGGGCACACTGTTAGAAAGCAAGGCACAGGATCTGTCCTGGGGCCTTCGGTTTCCCACTGTGGCAACATATTTATTTGTACTTTTAGAACTGAAAGGTGCATTTTTGGCTGAAATGGCACACCTTGTACCCTGTGAAGGCATTTTCCTTCTGTAACTGGGAAGATAACGTGTGGAAAACTCAGCCTTCTAGATGGCATGGGGCATGTCTGCAAGGATATTGCCCAGTGGAAATGCAAAACACATACATAGCATGCTGATAGGAAGAGAAATGTGAAACAAACACTTGTCTTGCTGTGGAGTACAGCATTTCATTCAGTTATCATACTAATTTATTATAAACCAATAGGCTTGAGTTCTCACGATAACCTTTGGTCTCATCCTCTTCAGAACCCCACTGCCAACCTTGCCCTCCCAAAAGGAGGGGAATTATACACATCTTGCCTCACTGAATTCCTTCTTTGTCTTGTTATTAAATGTTTTGAAGATTACCATGTTCCACATTTGTGCAACATTATCTGCCTAGACACACACATAGACTCTGGATGCACAGGTGCATCCATGCTCACACACCCATGAGGTGCCAAATCAAAAAACAGGTGAATAATTTTTAAAAAGAAGAAAGTAAAATATAATTTTGTTTTTCTTTGTTGTTTCTTAAACCAAAAAATGCTGCAGCATGAAAAAAAAATAACATTTTCAATGTTTCCCATTTTTAGCTAGTGGTAGCTTGTTAACGTGGATATTTAAATGTTGGGAAAGATGCAGTTACTGCAATCCATTAAATACTGTAATTAGGGGGAAATGTGTGTTTGGTGAACTATATATTATTTTAAATCAACAGAAGAACAGTACTTCTGAAAATTAAACTGCTGTATCCCATCACTGCATCCAAATAAATGCTTTTCCATAGATTATTGAAACCATCCTACAGTTAATGTGGAGAAAAGCAATTGAGCTGTTATGGTAAAGCTTTCCCAGTTTGAAAGCAGCATTTGAGACTGTATTTATCTCGGACTCCATCTGGAAAATACACAAGCCTTTATCTCTCCATTTG
This sequence comes from Acridotheres tristis, assembly GCA_037013685.1. Taxonomy (NCBI): domain Eukaryota; kingdom Metazoa; phylum Chordata; class Aves; order Passeriformes; family Sturnidae; genus Acridotheres; species Acridotheres tristis. The sequence goes on from CM072886.1 coordinate 108,020,215, forward strand.
TGAGAGAAGCACATTTTGTATGTCATTTCTGTAGTGAAGGCTTTAATAGTTTGCTTTTGGAGAACAGGAGGGAAAACTCATAATTCACGATTTTGCATTTCCTCAAGTTTTCTAGAATTCCTTTAAAGCTTTTATTATTTTCATTCAGTCCAGGGCTCAATTCAGTCCAGAAGCTCAAATGAGCTTCTCCAAATTCTGTTCTATAATGAATTTCAGACATCACTGTTTACCCTCTTCTTAGTTTTCCTGTCTTATTAACTAGCTCTCCTTCCAAGAATACTGAAGTAGAGCAGAGCAAACTTCTGGCTAGGGCTGCTCCAGCTTTCTTGAAAGGCAAAGGGTAAGTTAAAGAGAGAGTATGTTCTTAACATGCACTAACACAGCTAAACCAAAACATTTGCCTCTATTCCTCCCATTTTTAATGTATTCTATATACATCTTTCCTGAGAAAATTGTCATAAGCAATTAACTCGGTGAGCTAAGTATGGCATGTTTAAGTATACTTATGTACTCCTGGATGCATAAGGTCTTGATCAGACACTTCCAAGTAAATTCAGCTGGTGAATTCAGTGTGTCAGTCATGTATGTTGCTTATCTGTATTACTGTTTGTGTGCAATATATAGTATATTAAAACAAATAATTCTGACTCACAATATGCTGTATTTTGTAATGAATGCTGTACAGCTCCAGAGCTTCAGTCCCTGGCCTGACCTGGCATCTCACTGATTTCTGAGGCTGGCTCTGTCATCAAGTGGGATGCTACCATCCTAAATCACTAAATACTAAACATGTAAATTACAATAATAACAAAATAGTTTCTGCACTTGGTGTGTTATTTTGTTTTGATTTTTTTTTCTAAGAACGTTGAATATTCGTTCTTGGACTCCCATCTCACAATGTTATTGCTCCTGCTCTCTCTGTATCCGTGTGTCTGTCTGGATCACACCGTGTCCCCCGGCCCGGTTTCAGGTTACAGTACAGCCTCGATGTTGCAGACAGGCTGGCTGATGAACATGTGCTCATCGGGGTCTATGTCAACATGCTACAGAGCAACCCCGCACGGTTAGTGCAGGTTTGGCACCTTTGGGGCACCCAGCAAAGGGACCTGGCTCAGCCAAATGCTTTCACTGTTTCCTCCTGGCCACGAGCTGGAGCAGCTCTTCATGAGCACTAACCTGACATGAATGTGTTTGAATATGGGATATGTCCTCCCAAAGGTGGTGGATTGTGGCACTGGTTGCTGTTCTCTCAACTGAGGCTTACAAGGTATTGCCAAGTATTGCAAATAAGTGCTTAGTTAAGAATGGCTATGTAAATTGTTTGGGATACTGAGCTCTAGGCAGTGCAGGACTTGGTGGTGGTACAGAAATCTTCACACAACAATGATTAAACGAGCCCATGTTTTCAAGGTATTAATTTTTGAGATCATGTATAATTTGTAGCTTCATCTTCCTTGAAAGTTAGAAACTGTAGTAGTACATAAATAATTAAATCATGATAATAATTTTCTTACTAACCTAGTGAGAGAAATTCATTTTGATTTTTACATATGTCAGGCATTGCTTTTAAATCTACTGGATTTCTGCATTGTTTGAATCTTGTATACAAATTTTCCCTTCTCTCATTTAGACTCAGGGGTTTTAAATCGGTGTCTTGAACTTAATTCACTGTTTCTGCTGGAATAATTATAGAGCTTTATCTCCTAAACCCATCAGCTGTCCTGGCACTTGAGATGCTGGCATTACAGCCCACCATGCCAGGGAAGGGAAACACTGCCTCACCTCTCCAAGTGCAACAGAATTCCATAGACTTTGCTGCCCTGTACCAGCAGAGTGGTGAGCAGTATATGGCCCTAGAAAATGTGGTGCTGAGCAGAAAACTGTAGAGTATTCCTACCAAAACTATGCTCAGAAGGTTTATTTTGCTCATAGCAAACCCTTCAGTTTCCTATGCTGCCACTGCAGATTATTTCCTGGGTTAGAAGGAGGTCTCCATTTACTCCAGTATGTAGGAGGCAACAAGCAGCTTCATTTAGGAGAGTGAATGCAATGGTTCTCTGCAGTCTTAAAAAAACTCACTTCTGCATGTAGCTCCTGTTGAAAATGGGAGTAATTTGTCATGCCCAGTGGATAAAAAAGTCTGCCTCCATTGTCCTGGATCTGCTTCTCTACTCTGGAGCCCAGTGGAATATGTCAGTGGTGGAGAGTTAAAAAGGCAAACTAAGTTTTAGTGAGGAAAATGAAAGCCATTTATCCTAAACAAAAATATTTTCAGTGGGAATTTCATTCCTGAAGAAGTACTTCTAGAAATCAGGCTTACTGAGGAATATTGACACAGTGTCTGTGAAAGCAGGCTCTTGGGGGCATGTGTGTGACCAGTCTTTGCCCACCCATGGCTGAGGATAGGAATATGCTGCCTGGTGTGACAAGGAGAAGGAAATGTGGCCCTGGTTACCATGAGTGACTTACTTGATAGGGCTGTTCAGGAGGGGAGTGAAAAATGGACATGATTTAGGGTAATTCTTGGTGCTAGGCTGGTTTGCCAAACATGGCATTTTGGATGCCATGTCTAGGATTCATTTGGCTTCAGTGAGGGCTACCAGTTCCTCCCGAGACCTCTTTGTGGGTGCCTCGCCTCATCTGTACTGTTTCCATTCTCCAAATTTTATTCTTAATATTCCAACCTGTTCTCTCAAGGCTTTGAGCCAACCTCACCAAGTCATAGCACGTTTGTTTCCAAATATGCATATACAAATCATATACCATGATTCAACATTTATGTGGTTTTGAGAAATGAATGGGAGAGTGACTGATAACAACCTTTATTGTTTAAACAACTGATGCAAAGCATAGTACATAACATCTGATTACTGACATTAAATCACTGCAGTCACAGCATCCTGAATGAGAAACAATCTCAGTTATTTGTATAATTATATTTTGACAGAAACATAACCTAGAGGGACAGTAGTCTTAGTCAAGCATCAGACCATACTGCATTGCCATTTTCTGCTTGGTTGGACGGAGATTGCTAGTAGAGAGATAGAATGGTTACATTTTCGTAAAAACAAGCACAAAGTCTTGCTATCCTAAGCTCCTGTGTGAAGCCAGTTTCCAGAGGAGTAGGTGAGATTTCTGCAGGAAGCTCTGCTTCTGCATCTCATAGTCTGGGGTAGCATCTTGAGGCAAAGCTGACCTCCTCCTGCCCATGCCCCGAAGTGGCTGCATGCAGTTTGCTCAAAACCCCACACACCTGTGTCAGGATGGTGCTGAGTTCAAATTATTTCAATCTGCTCCTAAGGAGGTTTGGTAACCTGAGTCAAGCATGCAGTTAACCAAAATGAGGCAGCTTCTGATTTAGGGGGGGCTGCAGCTGGCCAGCTCTGCTGTTCAGTCTGCCTGCAGAATACTACCTGTACCCACTCAGACATCAGATAATTCAAGTGCTTCTGGCAGCCAAAGCTGAGAAGAGGAATGGTTGTTGCTGGACCTTTATCTGCAAGAAAAACCTGCAGAGATACTTCGTGAGCATAATACATAAAATTATCTGAAGAGCTGTATACTAACTTTTCAAAACAAAACAAGATTTGGGTTTTTTCAGATATTGAGTCAGGCTAATTTATAGCAAAACATCAGTCTAATATAACTCAGCATACCTTTGTTTCTGTTTTAAGTGCAGCTAGTATTTATATTTTGGGCTTGTGGGGTGGTTTTAATTAATTTAATTAATTTTCACTGCTTATCTTTATTTTTCATTTGCAGTTATTTGATACTGCAACTAAAAGTACAGGTTTTCCTTTCCTTCTTCCACAGGCTAATAAAATACTTAAGGGTTTTTTAGAAGCCAGTACTCCAGAGCAAATTAATAAACAAGAGGAGTAATTAATTCATTATTTATAGTAACGATATGGGTAGAAAAAATAGCCCTTAGCCAGATGTTTTGAATAGTTTAAAGTCTTTTTTAGTATTTAAAACCAATATTTGATACTTTAGTTTATCTTTAGTGTCTGATTCTTAAAAATAACTCTTAACTGCAAATAGTTTCCATTTTTGTAAGTTAGAGACTTGGCCTAGCTTTGAATATTAATTCCATATATTTCAGTCTTTCTTTTCAGGTACAGAAAAAAATAAGATAAATTAAAAGAGGTTATTTTGGTTCCATAGAGAGCTGTTTTCTGGGGGTTTTATGTTATACTGTATAATATTATGTGAACCCTATTTCTATATAAAAGTGCCATGCTATTCTAGGACATGTTTTAAAATGTTTATTAAGGGGGTGTGCACAACTCTAGGTGGGATGGCTGGTTTAATCTTCCTTTGAAAGAGGAAAAACATTCAGAGACCAGTTGCTGCAGAGGAAACGTGTAGACATTTAGCCTTGAACTGAGTTTGTTTTTGTGATTATTCCCACGTAGCTGACTGTAATAGTATTTTGGTGGTAAAATCATGGTGATTCTAAAGTAAATGGTAAATTAACAGTAGCAGAGGACTCAGATGATTTGTCTTGGCTTAAAGTGTCTTAAGACCAAGCCAATTTTGAAAGTGTAGCAGTTAAACACTCCTCAGAATGCATTTGTTGTGTTGCTGTTAGGCCATTTTTATATTTTTTTTACAGCCCTTAGGCTTAGAAATCGACTCTTTTAATTTGTCTGTATTTTCTATACCAAATTACTTATTTAGCAAGGATTTCTAGAATAAGAGCATGTCATGAAGAGTGGACTAATACTTCTCTTGCAAAATTTCACAGGAGACGTTCCTAACCAATGGTGACACAGTTGTAAAACCAGTAGGGAACATCCACATCAGCTATTGCTGGGTGCCTGCTGCAGAACAGGCTGGTCTGACACATCTGAAGCCTGAGAATTGGCAAAGATCCTCCAGAGTCACTCCTTTGCTCATAGGTTTTTCATCCTTTATCTGCAGTTTTGAGATCCCTTTTTTTAATGGAGCTACCTTAGACCACACAAGTTCTATTGTATAGGTGCTAATATTGGATGTTCACTCTGCATCTGAATGTGATAGGTGTCAGACCAATTATTGCTAATAATTATAAGGTCTTTAAAGAACTGGTCACTAATGGAGAAGCAGTGTTTTTTAAAAAAGAAGGAACAGCAGTAGGATATTTTTATGTAAAATGTCTCGTTTATCTCAAAAGGATGCCTGAATCATTCCCCTGGGGTCCCAAATTCTGCACACACATTCATAATATTTTAAAACTTTTGCAAATGATTGTCTTACTGTATCACTGTATGGTTATCTGTGAAGTTGGTGAAGTAAAACAGAAGTGAATTATAGTAAATCTGAGAACTTGGAGACAAAATTCTTGGCAGTTGAGGCTAATGCTGCTGTGCATTCTTCTGTGCTTAATGGTCACATGGTCACATAAGAATAGGTATATTCCAGAAGTAAATTTCTCTGAGACATTGAAATTTAATTTTCAAAGCTTTGGGGTTAGTGATTTGTGGTATTCATAGACCAAATTTGACGCATTGCTGCATCTACTTTATGACATCCACCCACGTATAAATATATATCAAAGATATTAAACACAAGTAAGACTCAAAAAGCTGCAGTGGCTTGGTTCGTTCAGTAGAGCAGTTGGCTTAGGTGTTAGCTCACATCTCAGAACTCTGGTGCAGATTGTGTTATGCCAACAAGTGGAACCATAATCCATTTTTCCAAGATGGATATGGCTGCACATTGCCATAAAAAAGAGAATTGATGCTGAATGCTTGCTGTTTTCACAACCATCTGTTAGGATGCAATGTTTTAGTCATTATGGTAAAATTAAAAATTAATTAAACTGTTGTAAAAGTAACCTTTATTACCCAGTTTACATAATTTTATGCGTCTGCAAGAGTTGCTCACCCCTTTTTTTCTCTGGATGACATATTAGTACAGTAAGCATGAGTATGTAAGAAGCAGAACTGTGTAAATTTAGAAAAATGCCTTTAGCTTTGGTCTTTCCTGAAGGTATATCAGTTATCCCACCAAAATCTCAGTAAACATAGAATTAAGCTGTATATGTAACAAATCTAACCAAAACCATAAAGTCAGTGTTCTTCTACCACCAAAAATCTTACATGCAGTCTGCAGCACAAGTTTTATTTACACAGAACCTCTCTGTGTCTCACTTTTCAGAGCTTTACTGTTTTTCTAAACTTCATGTTTGTGGTCTCACAGGTTATTATCAGAATGAGAAAAAGATGATGTTTGTCTCTTTTCTCTTGCATCAGTAAGCTGTAGGAAATCCACATGACATGCAGCTTTAGTTTCATGATCAGTGAATATCAACCACTGCTCTTATTTCAAACATAACTTTTAAATCCCAGTGGATTTAATCAGGCCAAACAACACATGTGCATTGTAATTCCCTGAGGGACATGGGGATATGAACTCAATGAGAAGTTTTAGAGAAATATTCCATTTAAATATATCAGTTCTTCAAAAGCAGAGCTTTTGGCACAAGTGCCGTTTTCCTCTGGAAGGCTTTTCAAGTTCAAGGTACAATTTCTGGGGAAAAAATCAGGATAAAATCCCATGCCCAGACTCTTTTAAAGCTCATTTGCCAGCAACCAGTTACATGCCCAGAAGAGCCCGTGGGCAGGGAGATTTATTCCTGATTCCCTTCAGCCAAAAACCATTATACAGTTGCCAAAGGATAAGAAAAGAGGCCGGACTTGCCTCTGTCTGTGATAGTCCACAGGTGGCCTTGTATTCCACGTGGTAATTCCACAGTCCTCTCACCTCTTCTTAGGGATTTCATTTTTTCTCACTTATATATACTAAAAGTAATGCAGTATAGGATTCTAAAGTCCAGGATTATCTGGGTCAACTAAGCCCTCTTCAGATTTCTGGCTTTCTTCGTTTATTAGTTTTGATGGTTGTCTGCAGACTTCTAAATGTTTAGAAATAGTGAAGGTTCTCACTGTATTACCTTTTTCCTGCCCATCTGAGTAAATAATAGCTTCAATTTAAAATAAGGACAGCTAAAAAAGCATTAACCTGAAATACTTACATTTCATATTCTTGGGGGAGAAAAAGTAATAAGATGCAGTATTTTAAAGGAATTCAGTATCTTTGCTGTTTGGTTTTTACACTTGATCACAGTCATGTAACACTGTGAAGTCTTGCTCCCAAATAGCAAGAAACCAAGAGTAAAAGAGAAAGCCTGATTATAAATTCCTAGATCAGTGGTTCCAAACAGTGATCCACGAGACCTTGGTAAGTGCCCTGCAAAACTGTCCTAAACTCTGTTTTGTGGTGCAAATATGACAAAGTTTCTGAAGTTTTTCTTGACAAACACCGAGGCTCCTGCTAATCCACCATCCAAAAAGCAATCAGTCTTCCAAGTGATATGACAAACTTGAGTTGCAAAATAAATGCTGATTGATGTTCCTACTGATGGAACCACCTCTGCCTCCTTTTTGGGCAGAGTAGTCTGCAAGTTGCATCCTGTAAACTTATACTGTGGGTTGCAGAGCACTGCTGTTTTCCCCCTAAGGGAAAGCACTGCCCAGGCCCTTAGAGCTGACCTTTCTAGGGAAATTGCCCTCTTCCTTCTCCCCTTTGCTTTAACATCAGCTGTTCCTAATTTGGTGACGGTTTTCTCCTTTGTTCTGCTGTGTGGGGTGTGAGGTGGTGGCTGGCAGAGGCAGTGGGTGTTTTTGCCGTGTATAAATCTGTCTTCCCATTTCCCCCTCCCCCTGAGCAGCGTCCTTGACAGTGCAAGTCGCCTGGATGAAGAGCACAAGCTGATCGCCAGGTATGCAGCAAGGCTGGCAGCAGAAACTTCTTCATCAGTAAGTGTTTTAATTAAAGGAAGGTACTTTCCTTCTGTCGTGTTCCAGGGGCTTGGCAAGATCAGGAAAATTACATCTGACAGTCTAATGATTAATGGATTATTTTTCCCTATTCTTTTCATCAGAGGCTGTTATGCTTTAATAATAACACTTTTATGCAGTCCATTTAATCCAAAGAATCCACATACTAATACATATAATCTATATACTAATGCAGTGGTATTTTAAATAATTGCATCAAAGGGAGTCTGACATCTTGAACTCAGGAAAGACTGTAAAATATTGCCTGGACTAGCTTTGGTTAAAGGTTAATGATTTACTGCCTTGGAAAAATGGGGTGGTGAATCCATTTTACTCTCTAGCTCAAATATCACAGCCACTAGGGCCTTAAGTACTAAGGATATTAAAGAATGTTCTTCAGCAGGATGACTGTAATGACCCCCTGCATTAGCCCTGGCTCCCATTTTCATTTCAGAGCAATGATTATTCTGCTCTCTGTATCGAAAGATAGAAGGTGATGACAGGCTAAAACCTCACTAACTGCATTCAGGAACAAGAGAGAATGAAGCAGAAACCTAATCAAAGTATATAAAATCTTAAATGGTACATAAAAGGTCAGCCTAGCTACTTTTTTTCCATCTCAGACCATTTGATACAACAAGGGATCATGAATGATGGTTAAGTGAAAAGCAGCTGGTCTGGAGTGCCCAGAAACATTTTCATCCTGTGGGATCAATTGAAAGGGTGAAATTAGCCACCACACATCGTGTAAAGACACTGAGTCACATTCATGCCAGATGAAGATGAATCTGCTGCCCCATGCAGATGCTGTCATGGAGATTTCACATTACCTGCAGCTGCCTGGGAAGAGAGGGGTGCTCCTGTTCTGCCAGTCCAGCCCAAATCAATCCTTTCCAGACATGTGGAACAATGTTTCAAAGTTAAGGCAACGTGTAGATGTTGGTCTTATTTCTGAAAGATAGTAATTCTTCATGGGAACATGATTTCACATTAATAATGTCTCTGGTTAAAAATCAGTCGACATCAGTTCCATGTAACGTGTCCTTGATGTGGGGGAAAACAGCATAAACGGAGTTGACTTGAAAGAAAATACTGAATTTCTCGTTGCCATCCATCTTTGCTCTTTGAACAAAAGAGACAGAAGGAAAAGAGAAAGTTTCTGTAGAGAGAAATCTTTCCAAGCAAAAGAGTGACACCCAGTAGGGGCTGTGGAAATTTTTAAAGCTTTGCTGATGGTCATTCTGGATTTTAAGGAACTAAATATGTTAGTACCTGGAACTAAATATATTAGTGGGCATTCAGGATAAAGATCCTGATTCCTTCTGTATGAGTGATGACATCCACCAGTGTGTATCAGTTCTTTATGCACTGTTCTGTTTCCCTGTGGTTGATGTTAATGGGAAAATGTATCCATAGCAGAAAAATCACTATGTTGTTACAGGGGAAATAGACTGTCTTTTTCCCCACAGACAGTCCTAACCTTCGTTAGGTTTGTTAGGCTGTTGAAATGTCTCTTCATCCTTTTTGTGGGTCCACCTCCTGGCAGAGGAGATGCCTGGCATCACATAAAATAGCACTCCAGAGTTATGCTTCACATGGCTTTTTGTGGTGAGGAACCCTCATATCACAGCAGTAACTCAGAAGGGTGTTTATAAATACTTGATTCTTTCAGATTGGAGTTAGAAATAAATGGGTATCTTTCATAGTTGTGAAACTTTTAGATGTCCTGCCCTGTGTTGTCATTGTTACAAGACTGAAATACAGGGCTGTGAACAAGGAAAACAATAATTGATTATTGCTGATGTGCATGCAAAAAGGCATAGTCCAATGAAGCTGTAGGGAGCACTGCCTAGTTTGGTGAGAGACAAAGTCTCATTTCGTTTTATTGGTGGAAAAAAAGATTTTGCTGTCCCTGAAGGACTGGGGAAAGAGGTTTCCTGAAGTATCATGAGAGCGTATAGGAAAACTTAGCCAAATGGGCCACACAGCCAGACTGAAAACTGAGAACTGCTTTCAAACTGAAAGTAAAACCATACTTTCAAGAGAGTGAAGCATTGCTGTGCTGTAAACACATCCCATTCCTTCTGGAGGCAGAAAGGTTTTTGCTGCAGTGTACTCCTCTTGTCTGTGGCATTAATATCAAGAGCCACATCACAGCAACTGCCTGCAGCAGTGTCATTGCCTTTTACAATAGGTTCAGAGGAAGCTCTGTGAAAAAATGAATGACGGGATGGTAAACACTGAGTCTTATTTACTCTAGCACTTACTCTGCTTTTGCTAGCAGTGGTTCCAATGCTGGTATGAGTACAACATGAATGCTCTTTTTTTAGTGTAGGCAAGCTTGGTACTGCACTTTCTGTAAACAGATTTCACAGAACAGATCTGTGTTGAGCTCATGGTGCATGCTGGCTATTCCTCTTTCAATGCAGCCTTCTCTGTTTTACAACAGCAGCCGAGTCAGCAGAGAGGGGCATCAGATATCTCCTTCACCATTGATGCAAACAAGCAACAAAGACAGCTGATTGCAGAGCTGGAAAATAAAAACCGGTAAGGATCCACTAAGTACCTGGTTTTGCTCTGTCCCATATATTACATATATGTTTGTTTCTTAGCATTTATTACCACCTACACCCGTACAATATGCTTATACAGGCACATACATCTCCCCCTACAAAAAAAAAAGAGCAGAAAAAGGTCCATACAATAAGATAAAGGCTCTGAAATCCGTAGCCACCCTATGCTTTTGTAAGTGTACTGTCCAATGACATGATATAATCGTGGATACTTTACTGTTTGCAGCTGCTGTTTGTAAGGAGTTCTAAAAAAAAGCCTGTCCTGTTTGAAAACTGGATTAACTTTCAGTTGGATTCTCAGTAGCACTATAACATGAAATGATAAAAGGATGTCACGCTTGTAATGTTATGCTCTCCTGCTTTTATTTGGGAAAAAGATGATTAAAGCTCTTCAGAATACAGTCTGCCTGGGAGAGGTTTGCAGGAAGATTAGCAGCAAGTTAGGCTGCTGATCAAATGAGACAGGAGGTACAGATATGATCGAGACTGAGAGAGAGTGTCCAGGAGAAATAGGCCAGCCAGCCCCAAAAAGGAGTGATGCCTGTTTGTTAACAGCAGAGAACCTGTCCCTGGGTACCAGACCGCCTGATGCCATGAAATGTATGGCAGCAGAGCTCTGCTTTTAGTGCTGGACCATAAAACAGAGGCTAGCCCAGACCAGATGGTTTCCTATTCCAAGCTCTGCACTGCCTTCTGTCACCATATAATGAGCACCACCAGCTCATCTTGATTTGCCTTTCATAGTTCGAGGCTGCCTCCTGACCGTCTGCTTCCAGCACATTGTGGAGAAGAGACAAAATTCACAAAGGTTTCAACCTTCTGCTGTGAAGCTTTATATTAGCCTTTTGACAGCACTCCAGGGCTCACAGGCCAGTCTTAACAAGTCTTGTTAAAGTGCTTTTCCGTGAATTGTCAACTGCTCTCATATCTCTGCTTCCATTAAAAGTATTTTTAAGGGCTAAATATTTTCTCTGATACTCCATGATGTCCAGAAAGGTTACTTCCATTTTTTTTAAGTTCATGAGGTGCTGGAAATGTTCATGGTGAAGAATTTAAAGGGAGCAGTTCAGTCAAGCTTAGAGCTATTTTATGTCTACCTCTGTTTTTTGGAGATTTTGAAGAATTATTTCCCTTTATGGCAAAATCCTAAGTTTATTTACAAAATATCCAGACCCCTCTCCCATTGCTGAGGGCTTCTTTGTTTCGCTGCAAATAAATCATTTTATGTACATCTTCACTGATTAAAAGCTAAATACAGTCATACTTTTTCACCTCTTGCATTGTCCAGGAAGCTGGTTCTGTCGAAAATTACTGACTTTAAGTCTTCTGCTTATTCTCCTCCCCAAGAGAAATCCTACAGGAGATCCAGAGGCTGCGACTTGAACATGAGCAAGCGTCTCAGCCCACACCAGAGAAGGCCCAACAAAATCCCACTCTCCTCGCAGAGCTCCGGCTCCTGAGGTGAGTCCACAGCAGTAAAAAATTGACAGGGGCCAGCCAGTCATTCTCACTAAGAGAAGAAATAAAAGATGAGCCTGGCTAATGGTTTTGGAGGCTTTTTCAAGTAAGTCAGCCAGTGTGTATTTTTTATCCATTTTTGGTGCAGCCCATTGTCCTAGAAGTAATTAAGCTTATGCTTTAAACTATGTGCATGAGGAATCTCATGTATTACTCCTCTACCTTGAATTAAGTACATGTATTAGTATTTGCAGAGTTAGGCCCTTAGGTCATTTGGAACAGGTCCCCACAGCCTGGTCCAAGTGCCATTAATTATATGGGGAAAAACAGTCAGAACAAATGCCTTTACAAAGATTTCTAGTTTATGCTGAAGAAAATACAGAACTACGTGAAAATACTGCTAGAATTAGATGTTAATCTTTGGAAATTTCTCCCATGTGTTGAACTCTAAGGGGAGGTCAGTTCTCTTCGTGGTGCAAAACCAGGCTGCAGAATGATCCTCCTTGTCATGTGGAGGGTGGAGAGTAATGTCATCTGCAGCTGCTGAAGATTTAGAGGATCCTTCCTCTGATTATCCCACCAAACTAAAAACATTAATGTGGATGTGACTACATTTTAGTTATGATTCTCTACGTGGATTTACTAATTTCCATGTATATCACATTGAAGGAGTGCAATTGTCCTTGGCTCAGATCCACAGGCTCCCAGAAAGTCATCAAGTTTGTTGTGAGAGCCAGACAGAGAATTCAGTAAAAGCTATTCAAAATGCTCTATATGACTAGAGAAGAGAGTGTAAGCACTTTCTTTCCAGTGAAACAATGCTAGATTGCTCTGTTCCCTGACTAAAGAACATCATTTGCCACTTAGCCATTCCTCACATAACTAATAGTTTAGTGGTCTGATGCATATCCAAAGGAAATTACTGTAAGAAATTTTTTTCTTTACAAATACTTGATAGTTTTATTATGGAGTTTTCCACACAAAAATATTTTTCTGATTCACAATCTAAATACAAATTAGTTTCTTCATTTCTATGAGTGACTTTAATGTGTAATTACTTTTAGACATCTACAGGTAAGTGACATTGTGTGAAGCATATAACACTGACTGTCATAAAAACATGTACACTCTAAAATATACCAGTAATGTAGCTTTTGTCCATCAAACCAAAAGTGTATTTTCAGCAGGTTTAGGAAATCAGCTTTCTATGTAGTTGACTAATAAAATTCATAATACTTTAAAAACAGAGGAATGATTGTGCAGTGTTAGCAGACTGACTATTTAACTTCTCCCTCTTTTCAATTTTGATACAAATATTAAAGCATAATACCCTTATTTTAATTGCTTGATATCCGATGCCCTTAGGGCAGTGATACTGAATACCTCAACTATACCTTCCCTGATTTAATATGCAGTGTGAGAATCAGAAAATAACTTTTACTCTGTGGGTCTGAACTGCTTTGCATTTCTTCTGAAATGTTCACCATTTGAAAGGCAAAAGTCTGACTTTGGACTTACTGGAGAATTTTAATGCCACCTCAAATTCCTAGACACTTAAGATGGCACAAGGCTGTTCTTATGTGTAAAACAGCAGGACTCAGGACTGATTTATGTCTGTTACTCTGCAGATTTTTCTGTCTTGAAGCACTTAAGGCTGTAGAGCCATTTTAGTGCACATTGTATTAAGAAATGCTGGAATCTGTAAATCATGTTGTGGGTGCCTGTCCCAGCATCTTTCACAAGCTGCTGTAATGTGGCACTCCCTGAAACGAGGTCCTGAACACAGCATTCTTTCACATTACCAGCACTGTCTTGGAGACAGGTTGGAAAACCCCTTACTTCCAAGAATTTGCTCTGGAGAAAAGCCTCAGAGGAGTAGTCTGTACCGTGCACACTGCTTAGATCCTCTCTCCCTGTGGAATGAATCTAAAACCCAGCAGAGCTCTCTGTATTAGGACCTGCTGCTTTGAATTACACAGACCTTATTTTTGTGAGCAGTTTCTTAAACTCTGCTGCCTTTCTACTGTTCACTGCATTTCCAACCATTACCAGTCTGTAAAAGAAAAGCCAACACAGGCATTTTGTAGCAGGAAATAGATCAGTCCTTTAGAAGAGTAAATGCAACCTGGCAGTGTTACTATATGATCCTATTCTAGAGGTGAGAGATAGCACACATGAGCTGTCCTGTAGAAATCAATGTTGACTATATCTGTAGTTGTTCACTTACAGTGAAGGCTCAAAATCAGGCTTTCATATTGCCCTAAATACAGGAAATGTAATTAAGTCTTGTTGGTTCCAGTGCTTTTCCATTTAGGATTAAATTGTTATGTTTTGTAGGTACAAGGCTAGCGATATACTTTGTATGTTTTTTGCAATGCAGTAGAGTACAAAATGTACCTAATATGTATATTTTTCAATAGTAATGTTAATTAAATCCTAGCTTTCAGGAGGCAACAATTTTATTTTGTTTTTAGGTGCAGACCTCCTGCAGTTTAATGATTTAACATGTGCAAGTGCTGTTCCCCCATCCTGTGCTTGGGAGCTGTGCAGAATCAAAGCTATTCAGATTTATAGGGGCACAGAGAGACTGTCACACTTGGAGTGGCTCAGTATTCACCCTGTCATGCAACCAGCACTGAACTCTGAGTGCAAAGAGCTGATTTCCAGCAGTTGTGTCTCTACCATGGGATAGTCTTCTTCTCGCTTTTAGAAATGAAAAAAAATAGAAACAAAAGCAGATCACTGTGGTTTTTTGTCTGAATTTCTGAACTCTTAGCTTTTCTCATATCTCACTGTGTTCAGTGCCCCTGCTGTAATTTCCTGTCCTTCAGGGCATGGCTTTAATTTCTCCTGACAGCTAGTGAGGTTATTGACTAGAGTTCCAAAGCTAAAAATGCCAGGCATTTCCACAAGGGAGTCTTAACACAAACTTGTCTGAACCTCATTTTTTCTTTGTTGAAGGGTCTGTGTCAGCGTCTCTTTTCTCTAACCACTACTCAGTCCCACGAGGATTCCCAGTAAGAGGGAACTCCCCAGCCTTCACATAGCTACATTTCTGAGCCCTGTGTAGAATTCATAGAGTGTGTTTGCTTTCCTGTGGTCTGTAGGCATGTATCCCATAGTAGGGCTGGGAAAATGATGCAGTTAAAAGCTGCTGCTGTTGTGAGGGGTAAGCTGTGGTCATATCTGCTTGTTTCTCAGACAACGGAAGGATGAGCTGGAGCAGAGGATGTCTGCTCTCCAGGAAAGCCGAAGGGAGCTCATGGTTCAGCTAGAAGGCCTCATGAAACTGCTGAAGGTAAGGAGCTCCACCAGGAACTACCAAGGAAAACGCAAAGTGAAGTGAGAGGAGAAGGAGGATATGTAACCCCTGAATTCTGTAGAACCTGTTTCTACTCACAAAATTTGGCTGTGTTTCCTTCCCTTTTTATTTTTTGCCTTGGTTTTTTAATTCGGGGTCTCAGATGATGGTAAGATGAGGATGTTCCTGTAGGAGCACTGCATCATCATAGTCACCTCCTGCTAAGAGGAGTAAGAAAATGAAAAGAAACAAACATGTAAAACAAGTTAACTATTGGCTGTAATAAAAAAGCTCAGCACTGTGTACTGTTATTCACTGCAGCTGACAGTATAGAATCACTAGGCTAGTTCCTTTAACTTTGCCCTGAAGTTAAAGTTTCTCTAACTTTTTCAGTTGCTGGTTCTCTCAGATGAGTCATTTGACAACCACATCTCCCTCTCTCACCTCAGAGATGCTTTCCCTACAGCATATGTTTCATTTTCACGGATACAGAAGCAGGCCCTTGTTAAACAGATGAAACATGTCTCAACAAAGGATCTCAGTTAAGAACGAAGATACCAAAAGCATGTACATTTTTAAAGACAGACTAGGGTAAGATGGAAGATGTGTTTTTATTTGCAGCCCTGTTTTACCTGATGTGCTTCAGGACAGGCGATTCCACAAATTTGCATTGCAAGAAAGTGCTCTGAGCAGCATAGGAGTTTGTTTAGTTGTTGTCTATTGCAGATCAAATGAGTTCATGGAAATTCAGTGTAACTTGGGTCAAATATGGCTCAGATTAGAGCAGAAGGAATTTCACTGAAATCCATTTAGCAACATGCCTCCATTTAGATGCAATATGGATCCACTTAGATCCATTTGCATCAAAGGATGAGTTTGACACCTTATGTCACTTGCCCCTCCTTAGACACAGGCTACTGCAGCCACAGTGCACCTCAGCGTTGGTGACACCTCGGCAGCAGAGCCCACTGAAGAACCAGCAGATTTTTAGCAGCTGGAAGTAGGCAGGATACTTTTTGTTCTACCCATGAAATGCTGCAGTGCCACAGCTAGCAGTGAAAGCTGCTTGCGGTTACTCTTCACTGCCTGGACAAAGAAAATTTGGGGTAGAAAATGATAGCAGCTTTCTGCACACTTTGCACTGTTCTGGTGTTTCAAAGTGTGCAGAGGTGGGACTTTAACCTGGTCTCATATCTTCAGCTATCTTGATTGGACCTTTAACCCTGTGCTCCAAATTTGGTGGGTTTTTTTGTTCGTCACTTACTGGCTCATCTCATGTGCTGATCCTCTTTTTCTTTAGGAAGAAGAATTGAAACAGGTAGCAAGTTACCTTCTCTTTGGAGGCCTTACTAATTCCTAAATTTGATTGTGTTCCTGTGATTTGTGTTGCTTCCTTTGCTTGAGAAGTTTGTGTGTGTGTTCTTTTGACAAAAAATAATATTTTGCAGTTCTTTCCCACATTAGTGTCTTGGAGCAGTTTTCACAATGAAACATCTTAGCACTCTAGAAAGTGAGTCATGGCTACAAGGAATCTTTATCTCCTTCCTCTATGCAAGGAGTATAAACTAAATATGTAAGGTATAGAAACCACCCCTCAAATGTAGTGAAACCAACCTAGAATATGTATTAAATACATAACATTTTGAAAACGTAATGAGAAATTTTGTACTTTCAAGGAAAACATAACTGAGCTTAAATTAGACAAGGCCAATGAGTTTGAAAGCCCATTTTATCCAGGAAATGTCGGGGCATAGTGTGCACATCTTTAAAAGTCTGCACTGATGCTAACAGTCCCATGAGTCTTCAGGGAAATAAATGTTTTCTGCAGCCTAGATCAAAATGAGGAAGTGTTTCATTAATAATAGTAAATTTTAGAAGATTTAAATCGTAAATTTAGATTTTTTTAATAGTAAAATTGCATTAATAATAGTAAATTTTAGAAGATTGATTTGTTTTGGAGCTTTTCGGTATTGTAATGGATCTTGGAAATATATTAGGCTTTTAAAAAAAGGCACTTTTCAGATAGCAGTCTGATTTATGAGTTCAATAAAAGTGTTTCATTTTAACAAAACACACTTCCTCCTGCTTTCATCAGCAGAAGTGCAGTCACAAGTCTGATGTGTTCTGTCTATGATACAGAATGCAGAGTTTGTAGATAATGCTCACCTTCATAAAACCAACATTTGGCTAATTTTTGTAGAGCATTAGTTTGTTGCACACACACAAAAAAAAATCTGACCAAATGCCACCTCTGTGTAAGGGCTGTCTTTTTTTATTCTGAAGATTTGTTTGTGAAAAAGAAGCTTCCAGTGTGACAGGAGTTACCTTATCATGTGAAATGCTCATTGGACAGTGTAAGTGAAAGCACATTTTCAGGCTGCTATGAGGTATTTTTATGAGATTTTTTTTTTTATTCCAAGAGTAATAGCCTCACTGAATACCAGGTGATGATGCTAAAGAATTACTCTCACCATTTCCCTTTAATGATCCCCATTATGCTATGCCATTTCATGATCTGTTGAGAGAAACAGGATTAAATTAATTTCTGGAGGAATTCAATTGGAATGAGCAGCCTGGCAATTCATCTAATGCTTATGAATTATCTATTTCTCCGTTGCCCTTCCTTGAGAAAGGATAATGGGTTCTTCACATCCCTGCCGTTTTATGAGGCTGTGCGATTTCCCCATATGTCATCCCAGTTCAGTCCCAGCAGAGGGAGCAATGGGCTAAAACTCCTGAAAAGCCAGTTTTCATTTCAAGCATTTTATGCTAGACTTGCATGACACTTGATAGTGGGAAAATTTTCCTGTCTAGCTAGAGTTAACTTAAGAGCTGTAGCAATTTGACTAGGGATAGTGAATTAAATAAAATACCTGAAAATTCTCCTGGGAGGCATGAGAACACTGATAGCTGCAACCAAGTACAGCACAAAAGCTGAAGCCATCCGAATACCCACGGTGGTTGTGGTAGCTCCTCTTTCAGCATGCTTTAGTCCTTAGCTGATAGAGCTGTCAAAGTTTGGGAGCAATTCAGTGCTTGTCTTCCCTGCTGACCTTACCAAGAAGTTAAGACTGGCTGTCATAACAGATTTCAGACCATTAGGTCCAGCCTTTGAAAACCACAATTCTCCTGATAACCACTAAGCAGGAATCCAATCCTAATACCACTTCATTCCCACAAACCTGAGCTGAGGTGGATCCAGATGAGTAAAAATATTAAGTTTTCACGTCTCTGAAATCAGGCATTCCCTAATATCCTCCTATTTCAACTTGCTGTTCATCAGTTCTCTCTGATACTGCCCAAATAGTATAAAAAGCGAGGAGTTTTTTTCCTGGACAAGGAACTCTGAATGCTTCATCTTCCTGTGCTTCCCAAACATTTTGTGTTTGCTTATCATAAACACAAGATTTCAGTCATAGCTGCAGAGCAGACAGAGGGTAAGCACTGAGTGTGCAGCAGCTTTCACATCTCTTAAGGGAAAATTCCAGTCCAGAAGTGCTGGTGGGCATCTGTTATTTTTAGTAAAAAGAATGCCTATTCTGAAGTTCATTCCTGAATATGACTTGATGGGAAGCAAATTTTGTTGGTTTTTTCCTCATCTTTCTCTGAAAGTTCCCACTGTTGTTGATGTTCCCAGAACAGAGATAAAAGGCAAAGGGGACCTAAGGAAAAAGGCAAGTGAAAAAGGGCACTTGTCTTTCAGAGAGCTGAGAACCAAAAATTATTTTGCAAATGTGTTTCAGTGAGGATGAAATGTGCTCTGTCGGGGCATGAAAGAAGAAAGCTGTGGGTCCTGGATGCCCTGCCTGATGTGCAGGGGTTATGTCTAACAAGGACCTTGGAGCATCTCCACATTGCTCTGGGCCCTTCCTCTGGAGGACTAAATATCTCCATTTCTGCTGGAACTGGTATAGATGATTCTAGAAGCAGGATAGCATCTGGCCTTTATATATTTGATTTGCCTTTCATCCATCATGTAAATGTTCCAAGACCGATCATTGAAATTATAAGTATTAAATCCTCCATTATTCTATCAGTAATGTGCTTATTTCTCATAAACCTAATTTGCCCGTGATGGCTTTCAGGTGATAATGTCTCTTAGAAAGGGGTGATAGAATAAAAGAACAAATAGCTTAATATTCTGATACATTATTTATGGTCCAGGCCAGGAATTTATAAAAATCTCAAGGGCAATGCTGCATTCATCCTGCAATGGCCTGCTCTTGTCTTTTTTAGAACAACAGCAGAGTCAAAATAAATGCTTTGGAAAGAGTTAAGAAAGCCTCTTGTATTTTTAAAATAAAGCCAAGATAAGGGGGAAAAACCACCACTTTTGACTGAAAACAACCGGGAGCTTGTGTTGTAGTTCCCCTTTAAAAGCACTCAGATCACCTCCATCCTTGGCATCTGTTAAACCCTGGGTTTCAAAAGCCATATGCAGTTTGGTGTGGCTCCAGCATTAGTTTTTTTCTTTCATGGATACTCATTCCCAGGACTTTGAAACAGTGGATGAGAAGAATGCTGTGTCTCTTCACTCACTCACCTAGCTGCATTAGTAAAAATTGCAATTTTGTAAAGTCTGCTTGAATTTCAGCTAAGTGATCCTAACTGTGAGGTGCTAACAGCATGACATTTATATGACTGGTGTTACAACATTTTCACTTCCAGCAGCTGAATCCATAGCAGGAATTTATATTGCCCTATCCCCACAGTGTTTTGGGAGTGCCTGTGTATGTCCTGTGGAGCAGATAATTTAATAGTGGATTAAACAGTTCTCTAGTTCCAAATAAAAAGCAGAAATTTGTGTTATTTATTGCGAATGTCAGATTTTATGTGAGTGAGAGGTTGCACATACCATGAACTTGTTCTGCAGGGAGGCAGAGGGCAGGGCTGTGATCAGCTCTCATGGCAGGGCTCTGCTGAAAGGGGCTGCTCTGGTCCCTTGCCCAGGCTGAAAGCCACACTGGTGCCAGCAGCTTTCCCCTTCTCACAGCCAGAACGGGTTACAATTTAGCAACATGCATGGGGGAGTGAGAGGGGAGAGGGCAGAGAGGTCTCTAGTGTGGTCTTTATTAACTTGGTTTTTTTTTTTAATTTAGCTGCCTGACATTTTCCCATGCTTAAAGGAAGTCAGATCTTGACTCATATTTTCCTATTTACTGTTTCTCTACACAGAAGCCTTGCTGTCAACTAACAACTGACTTTGGTTTATTTCTTCTAGCAAAATTAACATTACCCAACTGATCTACAAACAGCACAATGCCTTTAAGCTGAGGGCTGGGTGAGCAGGACAGCAGGGAGGTTCTTGCACAGCCCCAGTTTAACCCCTGGATTGTTTTGCAGACGCAGGGGGCAGGCTCCCCACGTTCCTCACCCAGCCACACCATCAGCCGGCCGATCCCCATGCCCATCAGGTCTGCCTCTGCCTGCTCCACCCCGACCCACGCACCTCAGGACTCTCTGACCGGGGTGGGAGGAGATGTGCAGGAAGCATTTGCACAAAGTAAGTCTCATTAATAGCTTGTCTGAGGCACCTGGAGACTGAAGAATCGTTATTTCTTGTGGTTACTGACTAAATGTACTTGGGCTTCTGAGTGGCATGCAATGAAACAAAACAAAACATATCTGTGACAAACTGCATTTTTGCCATTGAACATCAACTTTGTCAGCCATCAAAGCAAGCAGGTAAGCAGAAACTGGACAATGATGCCAATTAATGGAGTTTGGGGTAAGAAGGAATTTTGGTGCAAGAGGGTGGAAACAGTTATCGCTGCTCTTTAACCAGAAAAATTGCTATTGACCTCAGCAGGTATTGTCAGTGTGTTTGGTTTTAAATACAGACTTTCCTAGAGGTAAATGATACAATCATAGAATTAATTCAAGTGGAAAGGGCTTTTGTAAGTCACTTTGTCTTTCTGCCCCAAGAAGGAGGGCTTCAAAGTGAGATCAGACCATTCAAGACCTTTACCAGCTGAGTTTTGGATGGCCCCTGTCACTCATTTTCTCTGTTGCAGTGTTTCCCCATCCTTATTGTGTAAATTTATTGTCCTTCTATCTGATTGGAGCATCCCTTGATGCAACTTGTGTCTGTCATCCCTTGTCTTTTTGCTTTGGGCCTGAGAAGGGTCCAGTTAGACTAGACAGGAGTCAAGTCTGAAAGTCTAGGTGAAACCTTTCTTTGCATTTCCAGAAAACTCATCGCCTTCCCACTCTTTTTTTCAAGTAAGAATAAATTTTAAACTGTTTTGAATTTCTAAGGCCACAAATTAAATTATTATTTTGAATAACACAGAAAGTGAGTAGTCTGTGTTATCTAAATGAAGAAACATTCCTTATTTTTAATCTACTCTCTCTAAAATACTTACATGATTGCAATTCTGTGATCTTAATAACTTTATCCCTTTTGCCCTAGCACAAATTAAACATAAGTTTAAATGTAAGCTCAGAAGTTCCTCTGCTACAGTAGAGGCGTGCTTCTTCCCAGGAACCCAGTTCAGCCCTCTCATGCACCCTTCCCCTTGATTTTCCTGTGAATTGTATCTTTTTGGACAAGGTTGAATCTGTAGTTCAATCAAGAACTTTCTCCTAAAGTGCTGGTCAATTCAAGTATTGAACATGGGGTAATTCCTGCTCTCAACATAACGGGTTGTTGCTAATCTCATTTTCTGTGGCAAAAGAAAAACATGCAAAAAGTCTTCCTTTTTTTCTGCTATGAGAAAAATTGAGACAGGCAAAAGTAGGGAGCCCTAGCTCCTATGCCATTATGGGACAGCTTCTTCTGGAGTTAAGAGTAAGATGAATAATGTAGTGGCCACAATAAAATATCCATATACAATGCTAGGTCTGCTTCAGGCAAATGCATTTTAAGTGTAAAAATGTGTTCTGTTCAAGATCAAAAGCAATATAAGAAGTTATGTGATCACATTTTAAAACTGCTGCATTTGATAAATGCCTAGGTTTGTGTCATTGTATACTGTAAGCTCTAGATGGGAAGGTCAAACCCAAAGAACCTGAAGCCAGCATTCTGTCACATCTTGACATACGACTTTGTGAGGGGGGTTGGGCTGAGATTTTATGGCTCCATTCTCTGCTGCACCAACAGAGATCTGCCTATGTATATATAGACAAGCCATGGCTAAAGGATGTTTTCGTAGTTTCTGTTTCTCTTTCACAGAATTTGCAATAGTTCAGAGGCACAAATTTGGGAAGACTTTAGAGAGGGAGTGGTTCCCTGTGTGTATGTGTAAGGGAAAGTTTAACTACTGTAATTTACATTCCAGTAACTATTTGCTCATGGATACATTAAAAAATACCTCTTTAGGATTTGGGAGACTTTTTAAAATGTATTGGTTTGCATTCAGCGAGTTTTAAAAAATTGACAGTAGCCAATTCCTGTAAATAATTCCATTTGGAAGACTAGGGATTCTGTGGAATATATTGATTATTCAGCTATTCAACAATAGTATCTGTGTTTGGGATTTGAGGGAGTTAAGCACACGTTACCCACACACCCCTCCTATGGAAGGAGTATTCCATGCAGCTCACAAGAATCTCTCATGATTGATGGTTAAGGGAATATTGCCAGATTCAGCAGGGAAACACTTCTCAGATGCATTATTAGAAAGAGTTTAAAAGCAGCCTGGGGCTGTTTGGAGAGGCAATAGTCCTCCCTTTATTAAAAAAAAACAAGGGGGGTTGGGGAGAGAGAGAGAGACAGTAAATTATAGAATATACAAGAAAGTCCTTGAGCTGCAGGAAAGGCTGAGAGGAAGCAGAGAAGAGAAATCCATATAGTCTTGATGAGGGATGAGGTCAAGTGTGTTTCTTCAACATTTGCCATAATTATCTGGCAAATACCTGGCAATAATAGTGTCATTAAGCAGAGCTGTGGGAACTTAGAGAAAACGCTTCATTTCTTCCCTCCTCCCCCACAGGCACTGTAAATGAGTTCATGCTGGATTTAATCTTCCAGACCTGGTCTGCTGGTGTCACCACACAAATGCAAGCTTGATGGCAATGAATAATCTCCACATATCTGGCATTGTGATTAAATGAAGCATGAGGGCAGGCTTCTGCTTTTGCATACAGCATAAGTAAATGAGGCCATTCTGCAGAGAACTCTTCTGCACGTGCCCCTTGTAAGGACTTTGATACCCTGAATTATCACAGTGACAGCTTTCAGCAGGGTCAGAACTGCTTTCAACAGTAAAACATATGTCGTGTGAATAATAGTAACACTGTGCTTTGTCCGTCTCTTGCTTCAGGTGCAAGACGAAACTTAAGAAATGATTTGCTGGTGGCAGCAGATTCAATCACCAACACAATGTCTTCTTTGGTAAAAGAACTAAATTCTGGTGAGTGAAGGGGAATAGTCCCCACGGTGACATTTCACATTTATATGAAAAAAAAGCGGGAGTTAGGAAGATGCATATCTTCAAAGCTTTTTATGCTTTTATTTAAAAAATCTTTAAATAACAGCTTCTGGAATTCAACGGGTCTCAAAGCCATGGATGTAGAGGTGCAGCTGGATACAATGAAAACTTTGTGATTCTTCATGGAGTGGGATTTCACTCTTTAGAAATTAAATTTAGCAAAGATCATACAAGATCTGTTGTAATATGCAGTCTGTATTATTACCATTAAAATATCCTACCTAATAACTGAGATAAGCAAAAGCTTCAGTATTTGGTCCCATCACAGGAAGAAAACTATAAGCTTTGCCAATATATGTAGAATAATATGTTTTTATTCACTGTGAGGAGGTGGCATTCTCGGTCGGAAAGGCAAAGAAATGCTTAAAGAAATAGGCAAGTATACTTTTGTGAAAGTTAAACGGGACTTTTTGCTTCACAGAAGTGGGCAGCGAGACAGAGAGCAATGTGGATTCTGAGTTTGGGCGGACTCATTTTGATGACCTGGTTCCCTCCCCGACGTCTGAGAAGGCTTTCCTGGCACAGATCCATGCCCGGAAGCCGGGATACATCCACAGCGCTGCTGCCACCGGCTCCATGCGCAGTGACATGTGGGTACCTGCCTGACACCCCTTCCTCATCTCATTCTTCTGCCTCTGAAAACAGTGTGCAGCACACAGCATTTCCTCTCCCTCTCGATTATCTGGGTTAAAAAAAAAAAAATAAAGAGTATAAATGCAAGTGAGGAGTGCTTCATGGTTACATAGTAAGTAGTGGGCTCTGTAAACAATAAAGCCTGGAACTTAGGACTCCTTCAGGAGTCTCACATCCAGCCTGGAACACTCAGGCAGCATGGAGGCTGTGGGACAGCTGTTTTCCCAAATGTGCCCTGCAGTCCTATTCACTGTTTATCCAGACTGAGGGACCTGTTAGGGCTCACTGGAAAAGGAGAAATGTGTAAATGGAAAAGACAGAATGCTTTTCATTGACCTATTCAATTGATGAACAGATTGATTTTTACAACCTGATCCTTCCTTTCAGAGACAATAGGCATCTTTCTAGTTATTTTTAGTTCAGCCTCATCGTATGAAGTTACTGAGAACTTTTGTTACTCATTTCCTTAGGGGAATTCCTTCAGCAGAATATGCCCTTTGGTGTATTCATGAGAGAGGGAAATAACAGAAGTGTTCTCCACTGCCAGGAAAATACTAACCAGTGGAACATGTGGTTAGACTAAAAGTATCCCACAGTCCTCATAGATGACAATAAAGGGATGTTTTGTTGACTCTGAATGTCACTCATCTCAGGAGGCTGTTTATTAATAATTGTCTTTAGGGTTACAGAAGATGGAGACCCTTATGTCAGAGCAGATGATGAGAATTACGAGAATGACTCTGTCCGCCAGCTGGAGAATGAACTGAAAATGGAGGAGTACCTGAAGCAGAAGCTGCAGGATGAGGCTTACCAGGTGGGAGGAGGGCACTGCACATGTTTCTCCATAAGTGAGAAAGGTTGATGGTCCTCAGGTGCCCAGTGCCATCTAACCAGCCCTGGGCTCTGGGGTGTTATCTCTTCTGGGTTACCAGAGTAGCCACATTCCAAAAACTGCTGCCACCCTTCCACAGTCACCCTTCCGTGCATCCAGCCTTTGTGCATATCCAAGAAGACCACACTGCCTGAGGCACACAGCAGTAGTCCATAAGGGTATCAGGGGACCAGGTGGGACAAAACTGCCTCTGAGCTTGTTGTTGCCCATGCCTACCAAGTCACTTAGATCTCATTCTCCACTACCACAGGTGCTGGTTGGTGGTGTCGAGATGTCCTGCTCTTTGCATATCTTTTTTTCTCTCCAATAGCAAAAAACATTTGTAAGGGTTTCTCCAGTGAACTGAAGCTCAAGTACTGTCTGTGTGTTACTGTCATTGTCATAATCTGAAGGTACAGAAAAGGGTCTGAAACTAATTGTATCCCAGAGAACCAAGTATTCAACAAGCATCTGGTACAGAGAAGCCTGGGGATTTGTTATTAAACACCTCCCTGAGGAAGCTCCCAATGGGCATTTGTTTAAGAGTCTGAGTAAAGCAAATATGCCAGGGGGAGCTGGAATTCTGTAAATGCCCATATCTGCGTCATGATCTCCACTTCTACCTAGTGTTGCACTAGTGTTGCAGATTATTGTTTTCAGTTATTCTGACTTGAAATATCTGAATTTAAAATACATTACATCTTAGAAATGTGGAAATAGTGTCACTAGGAGGGAAAACCTAGTTCAGTTACTTGGGAGCAGAGCTGAAGCAAGCAAAAAAAAAAGAAGCAAATAACTTCATTCCCACATGGTGATTGGCTCAGATTTGGACCTCACCCCTAAAGAACATATTAAATGGGCTAAAAAAACCAAGTTAGACATGTTCTGAGAGATCAGATGTCTGCAAATGAGATTCAGTTTATGGGCAGGAATTCTTTAAACTGCTGATTTCTAGGAGCTAATAAAATCTAGCCCTTTTTTCTGCTAATTTTCCTCTAGTGTTCGGTGCTGGTCACTTTGTAGACAATCTGTCTGACAGGCTTGTGTTGTAATGAAGATTGGCTACTCTTATGGCCTTCTTCTCTGTAATGCTGCTAGGATATGTTAGTGTGGTAGAAGTTAATTGAATCTTATCAAAATTTGAGGTAACTTTGAGGTTGATGAGAGCATCTTCTTGTTGTTGTTGTTGTTGATGTAGACCCTGCTGCATGCTCATGTTAGCTGGCCAAAAATCATTTTATTGCAGAGGTCTTTAAGTACATGATAAAAGGAACAGGACTGTTATAGATCATTTACTAAGGCAACAGCAAGTGACATGGGGGCAATTGTCATAATTTTTTATCCAAGAGAGGAAATGTCAAAAATCACAGCCTTTAAACTTCTGAACAGGATGAACAGCTACTGCTGATGTAATGAAAAGTAGTTGTCAGTTTAGAGGAGGAGTGCCTAAATAGTCACAGCTGTCAGGCATCAAATAATAAATGTTATTCTTGCTGGTAAGAATTCCATTTTCTTCAGAAAGAGCAACAGACCAGTTTGACTGTATTTTGATTACAGTATGGAAGTGCAATATATGGCAACAGTGTTACTTGAGTTTCTCAAGTTACAATGGGATTTTGTACGTGCATAAAATTCAGTATGTATGTGCACTGCAAATAAGGGCAGGATAAGTGACACACTTGATGGCACTGGGTGTTACTCTTGCTTCAGTCAAAATAGTTTTTCTTCTGTTTTCCACCAACATTCCCAGAAGGGGAGGAGATCTTCTCCCTATTAACATCATAATAAAACTCCTGAATTCAGGTGAGCCAAGACTACACAGAAGTGTGTTCCCCATTGTTTTACATTATTTGTTTCCACCAGGGGAACAAAAACGGACAAAAAACCCAACACACACACACACACACACACCATCCCCCGGAAAAAAAGGAAAAGCTTTTTTTTGTCAAAAAATATATTCACTGGGGAAGCAGAAAGTCCTCATTCTAGACAAGTTCTGCTTAACAGCATTTTTTCAAAGGAAGTTTCATGATGCACTTTACTGTCTGTGAGATTGTCAGTTCCTATCAGGCAATGATTTGACAGTGACTTGTAAGTAGAATCTATTTTTAGTTGGTACCACAGCCCCAAAGCATGTAATAGCAGTGCATGAGGAGTCCTTCCCAGTATGGGTGATGCCATTTAAATTAGGGAATGGGTTTAAAGGAAGCAAGAAAAGGTATTAAGTTAATAGGGACTACTAGGATGATTAGGAGCTGGTTGGAGAGTGTCATATATTGATCTCGAGACATGTGCTTTGGCATTGGTTGTTCTCTGCAATTTGCCATTTATTTGTGGTGTTTTGCTCCTCTATCCCTTTTTCTACTAATATCACTGAGTATTCTAAAAAAAACCACAGCTTCTACTTGGAAAAACAAAGGAAAATTGGAAAATTTCGGTTTAGGGTATCCTGTTGAACAGAAGCCAGATCAACTATTCTCATTTGCATCAAACCATTGGAATTATTACAAGTTGTTTTACTGTTTGTACTCACATACACACTGCATTCATCTGGATTGCCAAAAAAAGCCAGAAGCTGTAGCTATCATAATGTAATTGTCAGCTAAAAAAATCTGCAAGGAGAAACTCCTACTAAGGTTGCAGAATGGTCACCTCAGTAACAATCTGGTAACTATTTTTATGTTATTAAATGTCTCACTTTGTATAAAATCAGCACATTTAGAAAAACATGTAGATGTGGTGTAGCATGAAAGATGGTTGGCCCAAACCTACTCTTGTTATTTGGTGTCACCTTATCTCCAAGAAAGATTTTTGTGCTAAACTCTAAATTAGCATAAAAAAACCAAGATGCATAGGGAAGCCAGGGACATGAAACCTTAGAGGAGGTTTTTTTTTTTTTTTTTGGAAGCATGTTGTAAATAACAAGTATCTGTATCAGAAGAAAACCCAAACACATTTAATGCAGGTGTAAGTGCTAACAGCATGTATCCTCCCACATCTCTTTCCACTTTTGTTCTTGGTACAGTCTTCTGTTGATATGTTGTGTAAGACAGTCTTCCCTGTATTTATTTTCTGGGTCCCTAATTGCTCCCTTTATTTCTAGGCTTGTGCATGGCTTTTTTCAGAATAATACACTGCCTGGCTGCTCACGGGCTTAATTTGTCATCTTCCTGTTTTCTGTCCTTTGTTATCTACAGGTCAGTTTGCAAAGTTGAGTGCAATATTCTTCTCTCTCCTCTCAAGTAAGTATTATTATAATTTGGAAGAAAGTTTGGAATTAATCGTCATAATTATACATTTCAGTTGCAATGCATCTTGTGGCACCTGAATGTATGTGACAATGCTGTTTCTTTCTCCTTTTAACCTGTGTTGGGATGCCTTGGAATCTCTCTGAATCAGTTCTAATTTATGGATCTGTAGTCCTGGTTCCAAGGATTCCTGTTAAGCCACCACCCTTTTTATATTTTTCCTTTGTTGACCATCAGAGTGACAATGTGGGCTTTTGATCCCTGAGGATGATGATAAGTACATTAACCAGTAGAGAGGAACCTTATCCAGAAGATAAGGAATCAGATTACATTTCAGGAGGCCTGAGTTTAATTCCTTTCAATGCTGTAGTCTTCCTAGGATAACTGAAATAAATTATTTCTGATGAGATCAGAACATCTACTCTAGTGTGTGGAACAAAACTTATGCAAACATTAAAGAAAGCAATCCACCAGCTGCTTAACCACAGAGGTGTCCTCAGATTTGTTGTGGAAGTTTAAAATGCCCCAATCCAAGTGGAAGGTACTCAGCTACTGGATAGAAGCTGGCAGTTCAGAAATATGGCAGGATCTGTAAATTCCCTGCTGTCCCATATTCAGGTCATGTTCCTTACACGTGCCAACCTCACAGTTGCAGCACTGAGATTATTGCCAAGTTCAGCAATTGTGTTTCTCCTCAGGAAGACAGCATCTATTTTTATGGAGTAGCCTGTTACTCTGAGCATTTGCCCAGAGAAATGGGAGATGATACATTTCTTCTTGCCTCATCTGAAGCCGTGGACTCTGCATTTCTGACTTTCTAGGATAGTGCAGTGCCCTGCTGTGAAGAGGGCAGTGAGATAGTGCTGTCCATCCTGCTGAGACCCTGAGCCGTGGGCTAACAGGGATGGAAAGGGAGAAGAAATCAGAATAGGGATCTGATTCTGGTCTGCAGAAATCTTCCCCAAAGCCAGAACTGAAAGCAAGCAGAGGTCAACAATCAAATGGACACTGGAGCTTGGGAGCAGGGTCATGTTCAGATCAGCAAAACCAGTGAACCAGCCTGTGCCAACTCTAACAGGAACTCGTATTGTTAGATTATGTGTGTCATCTTTATGCTAAACCTCCTTATTTATATGGCAGTTTTGATGGTAAAACTTGACCCTGATTCAAAGGGTTTGTGTCTTCTGATGACAGTAAAATTTGACTATTAAAATGTGTACCTTGTAAAAGCAGCTGCTAGTGGGTATTTCCAAAGCATGTCTCAGTGTCTCTCGCAGCTGAAGCAGCATAACTGGATGTGAAAAGCAAATAAACTGCAATACCCAGAGTACTATAAACGCCAAATAACTGCTCATAAAAATTCTTCTGACATTGCTCCTCAGGTTACATTCATTTTCTCAGTAGTCTTGTTAAAAACATGAGCCATGTAGAGTTTCCTAAACATTGACAGCCAGAAAAATAAGTTTTCTTACTCTGTTTTGGTGCAGTTGTCAGCGTTAGATCAGGTCATATGAAAAGAAAAGTAGATCTTTCAACAGCAATGTGTGTGTATAACTATGTATATAGTGGAATATATATAACTGAATATAATTACAATTTGCAATAATAAGTCAAAAAAAACCTTTTTAATTAGAATTACAAAACTCAGACAGTTCTATTTAAGGTTTCCTTTTTTGTTGGGAAGCAGTGTTAACATAGTGATGTGGGGAAACATACTGTCCTAAAGGCCTTTCTTGAAAATATGTATCCTGTCTCAAATTAGCAGGTATTTGAGACTGAGATACCATCTCATCTCCTGCATGATTTTTGAAACCTTGTCAAAAAGAAAGATTTTCATAGTGAAATTCTTTTTAGCTCCCAAGGGAGCCCTTTAGCCAGTACCAAAGACTGTAATATTCCCAGGAGCTGTAAAAGCCCAGCCCCACGAAGTTAGCATCCCAAACTGATGGACTTGGCACTTCATCTATATCCACAAGAACAAAATGTGATATGGTACATTTTGATAAATACATCTTCACGTGGTAAGTGAATCATCTCAAGATTCACTCTTTTGTGAATATGGAAGTCTGTCATATCTTGTGTATTTTATTTGGTACTTAGATTTCACAGCACTGGAAAAATAACTTCAAAATAGTTTATACCAGTCGTAGTATCTAAAAATGCTTCTGCAGTTCTGGGTTCTTGCTTGAGGCTTAGAAGCTGTGTGAAGAGTTCTATTTCTAAGCTCAATATCAGTCAATATCGATATCAATATCAGTAAGTAATGATACAAATACAGTTGATATGGCCCTAGATGGCCATAGGAAGTAGAAAGCCAAAAGACCTTCTTATCTCACACTAGTATTACATTTCTGCTTATTAAAATTAAAAAACAAGCTAACCAAAGATGAGGGAAATGAGATCAGTTTATTATAGCTCCTTATGAGTGATATTGCTGCTGATGGCCAGCCACAAAGTTTTGTTCATTTTCTCATTCATCTGAAGTTGATGTTATTTGATTGATGATTTTTGCAATCTGTTTGCATTTGCATCTTTAAAAGTGCTATGTATAAATTTCCAGAATTGATTTTAAATAGCATCTAGTATCACAAATTCCCAAGAGAGCAAGTGATTCTAGTAATATATAAAACATAATTTAATCATGTTTTCAATTTACTTTTTATGTTAAATATACTTGATTTATTTTAGTAAAGAAACAGTGAATTTGAGCTTGTTTTCAAGCTCAGAGCAGGTACTAGGCAGATCTTGACACCCGGTGAATCTGCAACTTTGATATTATTTTACCTTTACCCCCTTGATAGCATTTGGTTTTTTGCCAAGGGTAGCCAATGGGAGCAGAAAGCCTGCATGTCAGAAACTGGTTGAGAAGTTGTCATTTTCAGTTAGTTGCTGTTGACTTGTGCAGTGGACGTGTCTTCACAAGACCTACAATTTCCCAGATTTTTCTAAAGCTGTGCTTTTTTAGTGCTGGCACACATTTGAATTGGTCATGCCTATTTCATTTAGATTCGTTATTATAACAGGAGAGTAGACTAGAAATAGAAATCAGACCTAAGGCACCCACTGAGAAGGGAGTACAGGGAGAAGGCTTTATTGCAGGTTTTCTTCTCAGATTTTAACTGTGATTTTCCCTATCGTGACAAAAACATAGTAATTTCAGTTAAAGATTTAGTCTCATTCCCACTCCAAACCCTCTCACTCTCTCAAAACCTTATAACATGAACTGTTGTGGAATCTGAGGCTTTGGATGTCTGTGGGAGACATTTTCCATTGCAAAAGTGACTAAATGGTTTGTATTAAAACGGTGGATTTTTTTCAAAGGCAAAAATCCCAAATCCTCTCAAATTTTTGATATGAATGCATGATTAAAAAATACTATGTATTCAGCTTGACTGTTTTTCCAAGACAAGAATTCGTGTTGAGTAACACTTTCATATTTTTCTCATCTCTTGCCATTTTTTTCAAATCTCTGTTTTCATGTTTCCCAGCAGAGATTAGGAATATCATCAGATGTCAGGTGGTAAAACACATGGGTCAAGGGAGGGTGTGGTCAGTCTAGTCCAGTCTTTTTTGTTTTTTTTCTTGAACAAATACATGAAAGCCAGCATTATCTGGACCATTCCATTTGAAAATAACAGGAGGATAACAGCACAGTAATTTTCAAAAATGGCTGCTATGTTCACTCAGCTGTGTTTTGGTTTTCTTTACTTTTTGGTTTATTTTTCTCCCTAAGTCCTCCTCTTCTTAGCATGTAGGCGTAAAAAACACTGTAAAAAACTGTGACCAAGTTAACAGGGAAGAAGGAGCTTAAATTTGTGAATTCATTTCTAAAATTACACAAGTGACAGCGATGTTTTTTGGAAAATCAGTGAATGACAAGTAACAGAAAATCGTGTGGATTAAGTAACAGAAGAGGTCAAGAAGTAGTTTTATGTAATGACAAATCATACGAGTCTTAACTTGAAATTCATTTTGGCATTTCCAAAACCTTGCAATTAATTTAAAGTTCTGAGGTTTATTAGTACTCATTACTTCTTGTAATCTCTATCCCGATGCTGGCTGTGGAACAGAGAGAAGCCTGGAGAGAATTTAGAATAACCCTTCCCACAGTCCACCAAAGAGAAGTAATTTATCCAGAAAATATGAAGCAAACCCAAATACTTAACATTACTGTCAATGCATCTTAATGCATCCCATATTTCACAAGCCACTCTTATTTTTACTCTCGTGGTTTATAATGGTATCATCACGAAATATGAGATATTCCGAAATTTTTATATATTAGGAAAAATTTTGTCACCGAAAAGGTTGCCAAGCATTGGAATAGGCCACTGAAGGAAGTGGTTGAGTCACCATCCCTGGAGATGTTTGAAAGGCATGTGGATGTGACACTTGGGGACATGTTTTAGTGGTGAGACTTGGCAGTGCTGGGTTAATGCTGGATTGAAAGATCTTTTCCAGCTTAAATTATTCTATTATTTACATAACCCGGAAGCTGATTCAGTAAACGTCAATCTCAGGCAGCTGAAAACTGACCTCTTCCACACCTTAGATTTGTATTTTTTTGTCAGAATTGTGAAGAGCAAAGTATTCCTTTGCTAAGATTACCAAATTAGTTTGCAGACTTAAGAAGTACAGGTGCATGTCTGATTTTTAAAAGATATCATTTAAGATGTACCTCAGAAATTTTTTAATGAAACTCTCATTAGACTTGCAGTGCAAGTTTCCTTTGCATTTTTCAATAAAATGTTAATGCTTGTCTTTTGTAACCATCTGACACAAGGAGACACTAAATTAAGATCATTGTATCATTTGGCATGCTTAGGTATTAAAGGGTGGGGTGGAAGTGTTTATGCTTGAATAATTAATATAATCGAATGGTCTCAGGAAGGAGAAGCAGAAAACTAGACTATCTGACCTTTCTTCATTCATTAGATTTAATTTAACTATTTTTGCCAGAGTAATTTGCATTTCATGTCCCATTTTTTAAGACCAGCTTTATGCCTGAAATGAGTAGAAAAGAGTTAATGTGTGAGGAGTGGTGTATTATGCTGTGATTATTATATCTCATGCAATGCAGATTGGTTTTCTCTCTGAGGTAGTTCAAAAGAAAAAGAAAGGAGTTCCTTAACTTAGGAAGGGTGAAATGTGTAAAGTGTCTTTACAATAAATGTGCCAAAGGCAGAAGTTTGCAGCATTACCTGACTGTTGATCCTGACAGAGTTCTGAGAAGGAGCAGCAGTAACCTATCAAGCATTTTTCATTACCAGCTAAAACTTTGATGCCTCTTCTATAAGAATTATCATGCTCACTGATGCTTCAGGATACAGAGGAGCACCAACAGAAACTGATGCACCAGTAGACTACTAGGCTGTTCATGAACTGCAGCATCCAGAATCATCCTTTCAAATACCTGCAGGCATTCTTAGGCACAGAAAAACATAAAAGACATTTACATGTGAGGGGAGACTCATGATGGTATGTGACTGTAATTCAAGTGGCTGAACACTGCACAAGGGAGTTAAACTATGGTTTCACTTTCAATAGTCTATAGAGTGACCTGGAAGGGGAAAGTGGAAGGGAAAATGGGAACACTGCAAATTGTGTCAAGGCAGACTGAGTTACCCAAGGTCCCACAACAGAGCAGGCAACAGTCTTCTTGCCCGTGGCAAGGAAAGTTTCCAACTTCCCACATGCCCTGTAAGTTTCTGTTTACAGCTCAGAAACCTATGGCTCACCCAGGTAGAATGGCTTTCCTCCTTTTTTAACTCCTTGAGGGATAACCACAGGAATTGGCCAGCTCCCTTTTTCTCTCAATAAAACAGCAGTGGCAGGCTTTACTTGCTCTGCCTGCATGGGTGCAGTGCATTAAACCAGCACTCTTTAAAAACCTTCCATAAACATTTCTCAACAGGGAAGCTGCAGTCAGACAGACAATGAAAGCTACGTAAGAACTGATGATGAGGAGAGCTGCTTTCGGACAGACGATGAAGAAAACTCAGCTGCGAACTTCACAGAAGAGTGGAACCAAGAGGTGCAGCGTCTCTTGACAAAAAAATCACATAACTAAGTTCTGAGGACTGTAGCACAGTACTTTTGTTCTAAGAGTTGTAGTTTGTAGATGTGTGTTTTTTGACAACAAGACTTTTGTTTAAAGCTAACTTATATTAGCGACATCTTCTGTACCATGGCTCATTACCGGCGAAGCAGACAGACTGAGCTCGTGCCGCTGTCACACACGGCGGCGCTGTTAATAACTCACGTAAACCCTTTGCACATGATATTGAACTTGTTCAGTTTACAATGACTATACTGTTTATAGTTAGAAATTTGATTTCTGAATACTTTGAGATTTTAGTAGATTGGTTTACTATACACTGTACATTTTTTTTCCACGGGAGAAATAAAAAGCGACAATTACGCATTTAACACTGAATGATCATACTCCTGAGTGTATATATCTAGTAGCCCAAAAAACAAAGTACCAGATTATATTTGCAATTTGTTTGCAAGTCTTTGAATTAAGGCTTATACAAAATGTACTAAAATAATAATATAATTAATAATAATAATAAACTTCTCTAATTTAGGGCTAATGTGTAACTTAGGAATGTTTCTTTCAAAATAATCTAGCAAATCAGCCATAGAAGTTAGTGTAAATATTTTTTTTCCAAATAGATATCATATACAAAAGGTGACATTCAAATGATATAGAATCTAGTTTTTAAATCAGCACAGATCTTCTTAAAACTGTGAACTATGTTTTGAAATACTCGTTGCTAAAGCTGTTTATAAACCACAGGTGCCATAAGATCCCTGAACTGACTGATGTTACGTATAATCCTCCATGGTATTGTTTCATTGATGTTTTAGCTTTAGTAAGCATGTGTTCAACAAACCAGCTCTTTCCATCTCTCTGCCCCTCCTCTTCCTCCCCACTCTCTTCTATAATGTTATTTTCGAGGCCTTCAGCTTTAAATGTACAGGCTTAAAGTGCGCTTGCAACTGTTTTCTTTTGATTTCCGAATGTGTACTGCCTTAGCCAGCCACCAGATGTTCTGCATGCCCTCTTGGAAATGTGTGGTGAGACTCTTTCAGAGCTGGATGGAGAAACAGCGATCAGTGAAAAGCACAAGAAGAGCAGTGGATTTTTTGGAAAGGACAGGCATACAGTTACAGAATTGGAGTTTCGTCCGGTTTAGTATTTTTCCAGTATCAAGGCATTTCAGGAGAAAGGGGACTGACCTGGCCATTAAGCAAGGTTAGGCAGTGAGGCTGCTGGCTAAAAAGCATTTGCTCTGCTGTGACTACAAACCTACAGATATTCCTGAGCAGGCACTGACACAAACTAGCATCAAGGTGCTCCCCAGAGCACCCTGCTCCAAAACAAAAGTAACACCTCTGTGGCATATGGCACTGCCATGCAGAGGAGCCAGAGCCAGGCCAGGGACAGCTGGAGCAGCAGCCAGGCAGGGACACCAGGAGCTGTTCCATGCTGGCTGCCCAGCCCGCCTGAGCTGTGCAGTGTTAGCTCAGGGCCAGCTCTCTGCCAAGGTAACTTTACTGCCCTAATACAATATTGGGCTTCCAGTACCTGGCTGACCTGGAGTGACACTGTCTAACAGCCCTGAAAACAGTGGTGTTTCATACAGATATTTCACACCAGCACAGTTTGCCTACAGCAAGTGATGAGATACCCATCTAGAGCAGGTTAGCGTGGCTTGTCTGTCCTTGCTTTCATGGTGACGTGGATGTGTGCTGCTGTATTAACGTGAGATTGCTATGTAGCTCGACCCAGTAAGTCCACTTGTTTGCATGCATTCTCCAGGCTCGTGGCTGTTTCCCTGGGCACTATGTGTTAGGGAATGAGTATCTGTATGAAAGAGCTGCTGCCATGTTTCACTTTCATGTCATTTTATTGTGTATGCAGATCTCTTCTCTGTATATCCTTGTGTACCTGGGCTTGTTCTCAGATATCCAAATGCATACTAAGGGATCCAGATATCTTCATGTAAGCTTTTTGGTTTTGCAATCACTGGTCTTTGCTGCTGGGGTATGTGCAGTCCTGGCAAGGCAAGCACCATATCCTCCACTGTCCCCTCCTCCAACCTCCTCTCAGGAATGAGTTAGCCTCCACTAGTGCCTAGCACTCCATGTTTTAAGCTACTCCAGTGAACCTGTAGACATTGCTGTCAGCTCAGGATTCCAGGCAAGCATTTCCTGAACAGGGAGAAAACAAGCTAGAACACAGCTACATGCAATGGCTGATTAATTCAACCCATCTCATGTTTAACTGTACCCAAAGTAATAGATCCCTCTCATCACCTTAATGTCTGTGTGCTCGTTATCACCACGCTTAAAATAGATGCACTAGACTAAATCCATTGCAAGAGCTTCCAAACTAGGAGTAAGAACTGAAGTTGACTAATCAAGCACCTTTCTTTTAGGCTGGTGTCAACAAGATGATCCCTTAGAGCTGGAGTTCTGGGTCCCTTATGCCCTGGCTCTCTGAGATGAAGCACCTCTTACTTAGCTCTGCAAGTGTCTATTTTAAGCATTTTTCCAACTGTTAAGCTGGCTGCATTTTCACCCAGCTGGTCTTTGTCTGTTTGTTGAATATTATTTTGGCTGTGGTTTGCGGTCATTAAAACAAACACAGTTACAGAAGAGGTACCTGGTATGGCCCTTTTCTTAACTACCAGTGGCCCACCACAGCCATCAAAACTCCGGGTGGTTTTACTGTCACTGGAGGAAAACCAGTGGTTTGGAATCAGGAGACAGGGATGTGAAGATGTATAGGGTCCTTGAATGTCCAAAGCGATGGTGGAGAATGGGTTGTCTGTAAGTAGTAATGTTAACTAAACTGCATAAAAAGGTGTGTGGCCTTTGTTGTGATATAATATGTATTTTCTTATATGCATGAGCCAAATTGTTGCATCATGATTTATCATAAGTGTGTCCGCCTTTACTTTCAGTCATCATCTTCTCCCATCCTTATTGGTTCTTGGCAATTACTGTAGATAGACCTT
Source organism: Acridotheres tristis (assembly GCA_037013685.1). Classification (NCBI taxonomy): domain Eukaryota; kingdom Metazoa; phylum Chordata; class Aves; order Passeriformes; family Sturnidae; genus Acridotheres; species Acridotheres tristis. The sequence goes on from CM072886.1 coordinate 108,057,583, forward strand.
GTAAATATTGCAACCTCGGGTTGCTGTAATCACATTGGTTCAATTCAGCAGACGGAGCTGTGAACAACGAGCACTCCACAGTGTCCTGAAAAATAAAGGGCATTTTTACCTTTGAACCAAAAAAAATAAGAAAAAAATAAAAGTACGAAGAGTTACATCTTGAGGCTACTAACTGCAACGCATTTTTAAAACTACTGTACTTGACACCACTTGAGACAGATACAGAGACACTAAAGATGTCACAATATTCATTGGTATTGTAACAGAACTGCTATTGTATGGGGTTTTTGTATTGCTGTTAAGTATTGTTTTGTGTGTGTGTGTTGGAACCTACTGGGGACATGTTATATTTTGAAGTGATTAAACTATTTAATTGTGTGTCTATATTTTGGAATGGAATTATTTCTTCATTAAAAAGATTTTTAAAAGGAATTTATGGAGCATCGTGTTTGTGGCTTATTTTGGTTTTGCATGTCCTGTTCCATGGAGCCCAAACAGCAATTTTTTAAAGTAGAGAAGGAAAGTGTGTCCCTGTGGAGCAGCAAGTAGTCTTTGTCTCCTCCACCACTTCACGAGAGATCTCCTCGTACCAGCTTCCACAGTGCTTTGAACTTGCTACCAAGCAGCACCTGCTTTCAGCAGCCCAAGCAGTTTCTTCTTTCTTCCTTTCTTAATTCTCTGTATCTAGCAGTTTCACAATCTAAAAATGAAGTTCCCCATCTGTAAAATACCTGCCCCTGTATCCACTTAATGGCAATGAAAATGTCCATAAGCAGAAGACATCAGGGCCTGACAAGGTGCGTGGTACAAACTTAGAAGGTGGTATGTGGTTCTCAGGAGCCTAAACTATCTGCAATAGTGTCATTTTTTCTTAACCACAGTGTTTCTCTGGCATTAGAAGGAACAAAATGTTGGAACGGGCGCATTTGGATGGCTTTACCATACACAGTCAGTCACATGTTCTTCTGTTGCAGATGAACAAAAGTCTGCTTTTCCAATTCCACTTTTAACATGTCTTTCCTTATAGTTGTTGGTAATTGCAACTGGTTGCTAACCAGCATGGAGCTGCAAAGCAAGAGCTCGCACTTAAAGCAGCAAGTTTGTGTTCTGATGCAGTGCTTGGGGCTACCTCATCAGGACGTGGCAACATCTGGAGTGCCCAGTGGTGCAGCTGGGTGTGGTGGCAGCCCTTCCCAGCAGATGGACTGCAGCTGCTGTCCCAGAGTGTGTCCCTGACATCCAAAATATCCCCAGCTGTGCACACAGCATTGTTAACTGGCCAGTGAGTTACACCAGGGAGGGGTCTGTTGGATGGAAAGCAGTAGCAGCACACCAAAAATACTCTCTATCTGCTCAGCAGATACCCCACTGTGCTGGGAGGCAGATAAAGCCCAGTCTGCTGCCTCCTTCAGCCCTGACTGCTGTGGTAACCTGTAAATCACCAGGGTTTATTTGCCCTAATTCCCCTGTCTACAGGTTGACATTCTTCAATAAGGATGATCATTTTACACTGTAAATTGTTTGCCAGATCTGCTGAACTTCGCCTCCACAATCCCAGTCCAAATTCATATCCACAAGATTGTAATGTATGATGACATATAAGCTCATGAGGATAACTCTGTTTTGTCCATGCATAATCCCAAATTGCTGTGTTGCTTCCTAACCCACAATCAAGTCTATGGCCCCTGGGGAGCAAAGGAGCCAGTGAGAGCTAATTTATAGGCAAGGGGTGTTTTTGCCTCTTGGTTACTCTAACTGCTTTTTGCAAGGAAAATTGACTCGTACAGGAGGAAATAAATTTGTTTCATTTGCAAGAGGAAATAAAATAGTAAAAATAAAATAAAATAAAATTAAAATAAAATAAAATAAAATATAGGCTTTAGATCTATATTTGGCTTTAGATCTACAAGTTGGCTCCTTGGCTGCATCAGCATTGAGCTAGGGGACTAAAAGCATCTGGAATTTTCTGAAAGCACCTGAGAGTTTCATTCAGCAGCACACAATTCTATGGCTGCACTTCCAAAATTTGCTTGGGCCTGTTGCTCAGCAGTTGTATATTGTGCTGCAAGTAGCCCTTAGGTTTGGGTGAAACTTCTAAGAGACTATTGCAGGGATATGAAGCTGAGTTTATCAGAGAAATACAATATGTTGAGTAGGAAGAGCAATCTCTATTGTTCCACAAAGAAAAAATGTATTGAAGAATTTCATATGCCTCAGGATTATCCTGTCTAATACCCCAGATAATCCCCAGATTAAGGATTCCCATTTGATTTCTCCTGAATTACTGCCACCAGTTGAGTTGCCTGTGGATTAGGACAGCTATGCCAAGCTGCCAGCGCTGCACCACCAGGCCTTTGGCTGCAAAAGGCAGAGCAGCAGAATTAGGCTACACTTCTCCCAGCCTTCCCATTCCCCAGGAAAGAGGTCCCAAACTGGAGTAAGTTTTTCTGAGGGCCCAAAACCCTGGAGCTTTTTTAAAAAGCTGCTTTGGACTAGCAACCTCCTAGATCAAGGCTGAGGGATGTGCACAGGGTAGGAGGGGAATTGTGCAACCACATCATACAAAGATGGTTAATGCATAACATCAGATGGTTAATGGAGATAATAAAGACCAAAGAGACAGGTGATGTGAAAGAGTAGTTGCTTTTGTGTGTTTTGGTAGGCAGTGAAGGAGGCCATGGTTTTGTCATTGCTATGTGATGCTGCAGAATGCAGTTTGCTATTTAATGCAAGATAATTTACTACTAGCAAATTAATTTCCTCATGGCTTGCATTTTTTACACAACACTCAGCAGTGGCCAGATGGCAGATGTGTCAGGCCTGCTGCTTGTTATGCTAATTGTCAGCCGTAAAGGCTGCCCAGTTAACATTTCTCCCCTGCCTGCTGCAGCCGAGCATTGCTGCTAGACTCCAACATTGCCTGCAGCCATCAAGCACATTCAAAGAAGAGGCACCTCGTGTTTTGACTGATTTTCTTGTTACTGCTCTGTTCAGTCTTGGTCCCTCTTGGTACATTCCTTTTAAAAAAAAAAAAAAAAAAAAAAAAAAGGGTCAGACTGGTTTCCAGTGTGGGGACCTGCATTTCTCAGCTTTTGGTCTTTGCAGTCCCCAGATCTCTTGCAAGCCTCCCCTAACCCCAGGCAGGGGTTCAGAGCATCCATCCCTGCTCCTCCTCCCTCCACCACGTGCACCTCAATGCAATTTCAGGACAGGCTGCACCAACTCTTCTCCTCATGTGTTTTGGTGGTGCTGTTCAGCACCTCCTCATGGAGCAAGGGCTGCTGCTCTCCTGGGAAAGAAGTTTCTCACTGCTGCCTTCATGTCCCACTTCTCATGGGAGCTGCTATGGAGCCCAGACTAAGTTTTTTCCTGGATAGCATCCCTTGTTCAGGACAGAAAGTTCCTTTTGAACATCCAAAATTCTTTCCTGGTTTCACCAAACAACCAAATGTGTTTGTACTCCCGTGATCCACAGTTACCTCCCCTCCTGCACCCCTCAGTGATGCCTAGTCCAATTATACTCCTTTTTTTGTTGTTGTTGGTTCTTTTTGTTTGTTTATTTTGCTTTATTGTTTATTCAGGCTTCTGGCAGTAGCCTTAAACCTCCTGTTTTGCACCTACACTGCTGCTATGAGTAGGAGTCAGGTGCTTAACAGGTCTTTGCACTTCTTTAACATCTGCCATCATGTGAAAAAAGCAAGAGATTACATGCTCTGTAAGAAGTGCTTTCATCCTCATATTCATTATGTAGGTGTAATTAAACATAGAAATCCCCCCCAAGAGACCTCAGCTCTGACAAGCAACCCTATTGTCCTCTCCACAAAGTAGAAAAGTTGTATTTTAGTCCTTTCACATGGCACTGTATGCTGTCTGGAATGTTTTCCATTTGCTACCTACAATAACTGCACCCTGGCTCTCAGCTCATTTTCCCTCACAGCCCCCAGCCCCCAGCAGATGGGGGGGCTCAAATATTGTTTGTTTCAGCTGAAAGGCTGATGCTGAAGTTAGTGCAGATGGTAATTAGTACTTGAGGGAGTGCTGTTTCCAGGGAATCCTCTCATCACTCGCTCTGAGTCACACGCTTAGTGGAGGACACTTCACCAGAAACATGTTTTCTGCTACTTTTGGATCTAAGCTCCCACAAATTAATTAATTGAGCTCACGTATAAATGCAAGAAGGATGAATGCAGAACACTTTTGTAAGGTCACACTCATGAAAAATCTGTGCAGACAGACACCTGTTCGCCAATTTAAAACTGGGTTTATAGAGGTTATACGAAGTCTGCACAGCTCTAGTATTGATTGTTTGTCTGGCAAAGTGATAATCAACAGAAAAATTAACTGGATTTGACTGCAAGTTGGGATTGCCGAGGCTGATGGTGCCCGGAAGCAGAAAAATTAAACTGTTTTATGTTTAGCTGGGGATGCCTCACTTAACCCAACAGCAGCAAACCCGGAGGATAAAACCAAATGAAAACCCGATCACTGGTTGAGTAGCTGTTCAGTGGCCAGTCACTGCTTTCCTTGGGAAGCAATTCATTATTCCTCTTACATTTTGCACTGCTGGGAGTGAAGCATCTCATCTGCTCAGCCAACACTGCCGAGTGGCAGGTGGTTTTCCTGCCACAAGGACACAGCGGGCTCAGTCCTGCCATGGCTGGGCCATTAAGTACAGCTGAGGTACAGCAGGCAGAAATTTGCCCTAATAGCTCTCTTGAGTTGATAGCAGGACTGCATCTGGTCAGCCCTTTACTAAAATGCGATGAATAACCATGGAGTGTTTTCCCTGGCAGCTGAAACCTTTTCCAAGATGGAAATGATGTTCGTGTCTTTAGCCACCCTAACAGATGAAACAGAAAAAATTGTGGCCTTGTCCAGAAAGTGTGAGCCAGCCTAATTCTGGGGTGAGGTTTCCCACCAAGCTGTGTCCTGATTCAGAAAGCAAGAACCCTTGTGTCAGATCCTTCCCCTTTCCTTTGCTATAGACTGTCTCTACTAATATCTATAATTTATGGTCTCACCTCTGAATATAGAACTTGGCCAACACATTGAAAATAAACTGGGAAAGGCAAGGCTTGAGTTGTGTTGAGTGTCTGCATCATGCCCTGTTGCCTAGGTAGCTACATCTAACATTCAGGGACTTGTTTCTAGGAATTATGAGCTAGAGAGATAAATAAGCTCTTTTAAGGATGCGGAAGAGAAGAGGACTCAGATTTGGTTTGCTGTATTTACTTTGTTGTGCTCATTTAGACATTCATGGTCTGATGATGATCTAGAAACAGAGATACCCTGTGGAAGTGTTTGCCTTGTTCCCCCAGGCAGCTCTGTGTGCCCAGCCCTGTGCAATCTCTGGCACAGGGACACACATGCACACGCCCCAAGGAGATTGCTCCTGTTCTATGGAGAAAAGAGAGCATTCCAGATTGCTCAGGGTGAGTCAGATGTTGTAGGAAGTTATGCAGGGCTGCTCTCATTTCCCTGTACAAGAGGATGAGCAGCCTGCAGCACGTAAAGATGAGAGCTGCACTGCCTGTGTCCTCATGCCAGCACTGCTGGGACATTCCCTGCCAGACGTGGTACCCATCCATGTCCCAAGAGCTGCCTTTTCTTGCCCCAGAACTTGGTCACCAGTTCTGCTTTTGTGAGACCCCACTGGTGCAAGGGTTCTGATTTTACTGCACATTGTCCACCAAACCTTCTGGCCTTGGTTTTGTGCCTTCAGAGCGTGCAGATGCTGCGGTGCAGTCAGGGTCTCACCATGCCAAACACAGGCAGGTGTCTCTCCTCCTCCTCTAGAGATGCTCCAGGAGAAACACATGAAGGAAGTATAAAAGGTGGAGGTGGTGGAGATGTTCACCTGCTAACATGAAATATCAGCAGATGTAATTGGTTGGCCTCAGGCTGATTTGCCTCTAAGATGCCAATAGACAGTGGCTCTTTGGAGTGTCAGCAAGGTGTTCTTGATCATCAAGCCTTGTCTGATTGAAGCAGCCCTAGTGCACCTCCCCTGATCCAGACAGGACTTTTCTCAAAGGGCACAGTAATAATGAAAATGTTAATCCTTTATGGCCCGTGAATGCATTTCATCACCCTTTAGCGATATCACAGATGTAACCCTAGGAAAACCTAATTTCAATATACTGTATATCTGTAGAGCTATTCAAGCTTGCTCCAGAATTTCTGGTCTAACTTGTGGCAAGTTCAGCCCAACCCAGCAGTTCCTCTCATCTCATTTCCCACAGAGACATGTGGACGTGTCTTTAGCTGCATAAACCTAATTATGCTCCCACAGCCCCAAAACTGACAACTAAATTACTGTTGCAGGATACTTGCAGAACAAAGCTTAACCAGAAGTGTCTCAGTGTGATTTGTTGGACCAGCAGTCTGAAAAGAGAGATTGTTATGCAAATCTAATTTGGAAGTCATTAGCAAGAGCGATGCCATAAAACAGAATCCTTTTATTTTTTAAAGGGATTCCACCTTATTATAACTACATTCGGTTTCTGGAAACATTAACATAAATAAATTACAGGAATATGAAGGGGTTTTTTGTATGGTAGATGGAAGTCTCACTCATATATTGCAGTCCTAAAGGTGGTCATAAATTCTTTAAAATCCAGCCTCTATGGTAAGTGTGATTTCTTTTCCTTGTAAAGCTGTCAAATTGTTGTTCAGGAAGAACTCATTTCCAGCAGAAAGTTAGAAGTTTTCATAAATTAAATCACACTGAAAATTAAAGGCACCCACTCAGGCCAGTCCCAGTCCATACTTTGATCTATCCAGTGCCTTTCCTCCTGTATTTTCTGCCTGGCATAAACCTACAATCCATGAAGATCTGCTGCTACACAGGGGTAGAAATAATCTCCACGTAGTTGAAACTTCCTTCATTTGTATGTTTGTCTTTCATGGTTACAAGAACCAATATACATTCCAACTACAGAAAAATAAGTCTTGGAAACCAGGACAAGGACCTATAGGAAGATGAAGTCTTCTTTACATGTTTGAGCTATCAACAGGCATTAAGGTTTCTGTCTTCGTTGCAAGTAACACTCTTAACACTCTACTGACATTATTTATACTTGTTTACATGTGGCATAGCAAGGCTTGGAAAAATAAATTAATACGAGCCCAGTCCTCATAGAAGGATATTGGTCTAATCCATTACCCAGGCACATAAAACACAAAGATCTTATTTTTGGAAGGATGGAATCAAGGCCAATATGCTGGTCTGTTGGGTTCTAGAATATGGAGAATTTTTCATCTTTTTCTTACATTTATGAAGAATCTAAGAAGTAACATCCAACAGATATGAAATAGGAAAAGGAGTAGTTGATTCTTACAAACTACAAACCTATAGATGCAACAATCGGAGAGAGTAAATGCAAAACCCATTCAAATTATTATAGAGAACGCAGAAAGACAGGAACATGTATGTATTTTTTTTTTACAGTAATCATCAATATATCTGTCTTGTAACAAAAGTCCACTGCATTTCCACTAACAGCTGTATCCTGGCTTTTTCTTGTAGTAAAACAGAAATGAAGTAGCAAAGTTGTAAAACTAGAAGATTTTTTTTTAAAAATGCAGTGGAGTAAAATCAAAAGCCTAGGGTTTATTTATTGCAGATAAGGACTTTCCCAAAGAAAATAATGGTAGGAATGAAAGAGTTGTGACACATTTTTCACGACAAACACAAAAAAAAAAAAAAGACAAGCACAGATTTTTGGCGTGACACCACGCTTCAAGTTTTCAACAGCCCTTTTCACTGCGTGTAGGGACAATAATCCTGGTGTGATGTGAGCCAAGCCACTGGCATGCAGCACGATTTTCAGCCAGCCTTTCCTTCCACACTGCAGCTCCAGCTACTGTACAGCTTGGTGTGAAATCTTGGTCCTGTGATTCGTTCTGCGTCCCTCCAAGTCTTCAGCAGAAACAGGGCAGTGAGGAATGAGACCAGGAAAGAATAAAAATCACTTTGGAATTATTCTAAACTCTTCCCTGAGTCTTTTATGGGCAAATAGTTAATTAGGACATTAGGGATATTTAACACCTTGTCCTTAAGCATAAAGTCACACCTAAAACCCCACTGTTGGCTTATATTTTCAATTTATGACCAAAAAGCATATTTTTTGCTGAAATTGCTGCATTTCCTCTTCTCCTTCATTCTCTAAACTCAGAAAGTTGTTTTTTTCTTTTCCAAGGCCTTTCCCTGCTCTATGATGTCCTCCTCCAGACCCTGGTCAATCCACATGACCAGGATTTTGTCCTGGCTTGTCTCTCTGGTGTGACACAGTTGAGGTCAGAGCCACCCCCTCATGTCCCAGAGACAGCAACCCTGGTCTTTCCAGCATCCAGGAGGCCTGATGAGCTGGTCTCCATGTGCTGCCTTTGGCTTGAGGATAAATATCTGCCTGGAGAGCACCACCATGAACACTCCAGGAGGATTCTCTCCACCCTGGCTCTAGGAAACTTGGTCCTGAGCCACAACTTTCCTCCCCACAACAGAGTCTACTGCCTTCTCCAACACACAGTTTAACTTAAGGTTGAAGTTCAGTGAGACTCACAAGTCATGGACTGTGACCTCCAAAAGAGAGAAGAGGAATTGCTTTTCCCAATTCCCTTTGGCTCTTACTGTGGTTCAGCAAAGGCCTTTACTTCCATGGCTTTGAATATTTTCTTCCTCGAGAGTATCTTTGTTTTCTGCATGAGACATTTACCTCTTGTCTAACCTCAAAAATTCAGGTGTCTGGAAATTTGGAGAAATTACAGCTTCAGAGAAGCCTCAAGACTAAACAATTAAGTAGGAGAGGAGTTTCCAGGAAGCCTGTAAAGTCCTGGGGCACAGACTGTAAACTTGTCCGAGTTCTGTTCATTTGTTTATTTTCTCAAATACCTGCTTTAATGCAGAGGTAAATTAACATTTTATGGTGCCTTTGTGTACATTTGTAGCCCACAGCTCTTATTATCATTACCTGTGTCAGCCAAGGTTCCCAGCTAATCAGCACCTGCAAAAGCAGGGGAGGACAGATCCGGCTTCACCACTGCTCTGAGGTCACAGGGGAAAACTGGGAAAGACAGTTTTTGCTTTTTCAAGTAATTTGAGCTTTTAAAATTCACCAGAAGGAATGATTACAAAGATCCACAGCACCTCTTTAAAACCTTTGCTGTGAATGGTCATCATTATCATCTATTTGAATGACACACATATTAACTCTGTTCAATTCTGCACACACATTTTAGTATGAAAAAATAATGGAGGATGGTTATTGTTATTATTATCGTTGGTTTTGTTGTTATTATTATTATTATTATTATTATTATTATTATTATTATTATTATTATTATTATTATTATTATTATTGCTGCTGCTGTTGTTATTACTATTCTTTTTATTAACAATAATATTAATGTTGTTGCTATTTCATTTTATGGATTTGAAATCTATTCAGATGAAAACAAGTTGTAAGAGAAAATTTGTTTTTTGAAGAGATACTAGCAACACACAGACACACACACAGAGCGAAGGAGGTAGCATCAACTCATTTGAAAATGAGAGCTTTACAGTTACTATATATACTAAATATTTTAATAAACTGCATTTGAATGCATGCAATCAGTTCAAAACTTCACAGATGTTAGACTCGGGCAGGGTGCATGTACACACATGGCTGAGGAGAAAACGGGGACACTCGTGTGCCTTCTGCATTTCAGATTTATTTCAGCTTTAAAGAGAAGACTCTAATTAACAAAAACAAGTTGCTGTCAAATATGTTCTTTTCTGTTGGTTTCTAATTCCCACGGGAGAGAAATTAAGCTGAAACACAAATTGTGAAATACAAAAATCAGAATACATTAATTCTACCAGCTCTGCCTACTCCCCTGGAGAGCTCCTGTGAGAAGGTAGAGCAGGTGTCTCCTCTCTCTGCCCTTCCATCCATCCTTCCTCTGGCTTCCAATAGCTTGGAAGGTAAGGTGTGGGAGCTGTACATGTGCTGTGCACCACAACCCACAGCAATGTTGTTGTAAAGGTTTTCCAGTTCCTGTGGGACTGTCCAGGTCAAGCAAATGCCTGACTGATCAGTGTTGTTCTGTGAATACACTGCTGCTGGAGAAGGGGATTTTGGGAGCCTGGGAAGTGCTGGGGGCTGTTGACAGGCATGAGGTAACATGCTGACAGCATTATTCCCAATTGTTAATAGCTGCTCTAGCCCTGCTGAAGCTGTTGCAGGACACTTGCTAAACCTGCTTATTTTGTTTGTGCATCCACCAAGGCTTTCAGAGTTACTTTATCCACTGTTCTGGAATAACATACCAATTGGTGAGCAAGCGACTAGGACTGTAAGTTATGCATAAGTGAACGGTTTCACGTCTGCCACAGCTCCTCTGCACAGGAGGTAATGTGCTGCTGTCACGCTTTGCAAAGCTCAGCCAAAGAGCACAGAGATCCGCTCCCTGGCCAGCTGTGCCATCCTCTTACTTACTCAGCAAAATCGCTTTTATATGTCTGCCCTGGTCACATTTCTTCTTGCTTAGCTCATAAAGAAACCCAAATAAATCTCCCTTGAATCCAAATTCACAGAAACTGGTTCAGTCAGCAATATCTGTGCTCTTCTCTGCTGGGAACATGCCTGAATTATCCACTTGCCTCCTGGCTCTGCCTGCACTCTCAGAAGCCAGAATAACCCCAAAAGCTAAACCCTCAACAGCATAATCCCATTGCACTTTTCACTTAATCCTTTACTACAGATATTCCTCATCCTTTGCACCGTGCAATGCCTTTGCATGATGCTTGTTAGAAGAAATTGCTGTAAAACGCATTGGTGAATTAAGAACTGTGACCCTCATACCTCCAGAAGGCAATAAAAAGGCTTATTATTAACAAACTTGATTGGTAGGATGGGACAGCAGTGCTAAGGAAATTTCTCGTTCATTACTTGATTAAGAGTTCTGGGAACCACAGATCACACTGTGCTCACTGGGGCTTAGCCAAAGAATGAGACCAAGATGGTGACATCTCTAGCACAAAAAATTGATTTCACTAGTACTTAGATCATACTTTGGACAGCTGTGGAAAGGATTAAAATTTTCTAGTAATAGATGCAAATGCATGGAGTGTTCAGGGACACCAAAATTACTAAGTGTTATCACCATACCATGAAACCAGATTTGTGTCCCACTTTGCATCGCCCTTCTTCAGTGTTGTCATGATAATCTTTCATAACACAAAGCTAATTAAATCCTTCCTTACACTTTATCACACAGATTATGATATTCTTCACTCATCCATGGGGGCAAATGCCTCTGCCTTAGGGTACCTATACCAGGATGCACCAAACCTATTGTAAGATCTCTCCCTTTGCCCCCAAAGACCTGGAGTGCTCAGTGAATAAGGTGACCAGAAATTCCTTCAGGCCCTTCATAAAACTGAATTTAGACAAACAGCCGCAAACCCTGGTGTCTCTGTCCTCTCTATGGCTTCCTGAGACAGATTCCCAGCATATTTTTAGCTTGGGTGGTGTGGTTGCACTACACCTACTAATCCTTTTTTGCCACCTTAGATCCTATTTCCCCAAAATATGGAGCAACAGGTGAAGTTGTTGAAGCAAAAGGCAGCCATTTGATTTTGACTATTTGAAGGGTTAGTTATTTTGCTAGCCAGCCTATAATTTTAGCTATTCAAATCAGCAATTTCTGTATTTCTTGCAGAATTGCAGCAGGAATGATTTAGCCACTTGTATGCTTTGAACAGTGATTATTACCATGCGAGAGCACCGTACTCCATGTTGCTGCTGCATGAGCTGCTGTTACAACTATTTTAAGACTTTATTCCCTTGAGGTCTCATGAAGGAGCCTGGTTACCACCTGCAGCCCATGATTACAAGTCCTAGGAGATGCCCTCAAGCCAAATCTCTTGCTCTGTGTTCTCGAGTTCTGTTCTCTTGACGCAGCTCTATTTATTTTCACCCTCTGCACTCAGCTGTCCCTGTGCTGGGGTGACTTGGAAGCAGAAAGGTCAGTTTTGTACAACCAAAAGTAATTAGTTAGATCAGTCTCTTGAGGCCTGTTTGGAAAGGAAAAATACTTCCTGGTACTAATCTGCTTCAGTAATATAAATGATGTGTTTCTGGCTCCTCTTCTCAGATGCTGTTTCTACTCTTTTCACACCTCTAAAAAGGGAATGTACAGTGTAGCAAACAGTCCAGGTTAGCTGTGAGCTCCTGTTGCATCATTAACCTTGGAATGAGACCTAAACTCTCACCCTTTCCTATCTGCTCTAAATAATGATCTAATTTTTGTATAAAAGTCCACCAATGCCAGATAAAATTCCACATCATGGAGCCATTCAGGCTAATACATATAAAACAACTGCCATATCCATAGGTCTTTTTAGATCCTCCTTCTCAGTAGATCTTTTTTAAGTAGCAGCAGTAGGGTCATGAAAGAAACAAGATACAGTTCCCGTAGAATACTGCCTGAGTTTCAATATCTTCTGATTTCTGATTGTGCCATTATATTCCCATCATTCCCCTTCTTCTGCTTTCTGTCTTTTGCTTAGCAAATGTACTTGGCTTTGAACAGTCCATTTGCAAGCTAAACTTTGTATGAAATAGGGCAGGAGCCCACAGATACTTTTTAGAGCTGATGACTTGCACCTGTTTTAAAAAAGTTAGTGAATCATTTCACTTAAAAAGAACACTTGGATTCTGGGAAAATGTTCACATTTTAACTGCTTGGTAGCTGTTCTGATCTATCACAGCTCCATGTTTACTGAGCATATTAAATGGTAAACACTTTTTTGTAATCTGTGGTTCATCAAGTTCAAAATCCTACAGCAGGTGGGACATGCAATGATACTGCAGAGCTTTGGTGTCCACCAATTCCCAACACACCAGCAAAATTCAAATTCAGTTTTACATCTATAAAAAATTGTCATGTAGCTACTCTGACACAAACACCCTGGTCCCTGGCTGACTGAGCCCCACACAAGTCTGTCTCCTGCATCACAGAGAGCAGAAGAGGTCGATATCTGTACCTCAAACAAATGTCAATTTATAGTAGGCGACATCCATCAGATAAAATGATTAAGAGATCAGCTTTCCAAAGCACGGCCCCAATGGCCAACAAAGATGCAGAGTGCAAGCACTGGTATGACTGCATCTGTCAGGATGTATTAGCTCTGAGAAATCGTTACCCACCCTAGGGAGGAAAATTAGCAAAGAAAACCCCCAACATTAGCCTGAACTGTGTGTAAATGGGGCCTCCAACAAGGAGGAGGGGGAAACAAAGCAGAGCTTTTCCTTATTGCTGGGCAGGCATTAACTTTCCACATCTGTTCCTGATGAAAAAATAAGCCGATCTGAGAGAATAAAGTCCGGGAATAATAGGATTCTTTTAAGATATCTCCTTCTGGCCTCCCTTGCCTGCCTTTTGTGAGAAGTGGGTTTGGCAAGACTGGGAAGTTTCTTCTTCCTTTTATTTTTGGCATCATGTTCCCTGAGTGCTGACAACCTTACACTCAGGTGATGCAAGAAACACTAATAATTCATAAACTAAGAAGGGGGTTCCCTCTTCTGGGTGTTTTTTGTTCTCCTTCTTGTTATCATTACAAGTTTAGTTTCCTACTAAAAGCACTTCTCATGCCAGAGGCTGCCTCTGGGGAAGCTAGAATGTCTTTAAATGAATAGATGTATAGATATGTATTATAGATACAGACAGGTATAGATTAATCTTCAGGAATTCTGTTACCTCTGAGCTAATCCTTGGTACTTGTTGCAGGATGTGTCCTACACAGGTGCATATGATAATCAACACAAAGTTGTCTGGGGACAGGGATGTGAGAGGAGGATGGCTTCACTCTGTGAGTCAAGGTTTGGTAATATTCTGAGTTCGTGGGAGGTGTGAAGTTTTTCTTAAAAGGGATAGAATTTTTGGTACATGAAGTTGCCAGACAAATATATATCTTGTTCTGAAATATCTTGTTAATGTTATTTTCTTTTTCTGTATTTTAAAATCAGCCCCAAAAAAATGTGCTGGTTTTGGCATGTGGGTTTTTTTTCCCAAGGGCTACATTAGAATTTAAACAGTAAGGAAAAATCTATCCAGGTCACATGGTACAAAGGAGAACTCCTACTTGTTGACAGACAGACACAGGGGATGGAAACAAGCAAGGAGATGAAAGTCTTTGAAGACAAAACTTTACTTTTCCACCCCAATTGTGTACCAGGAGAAACACAGAAGAAAGGTTGACCTGAGAAGGCAAAGCATTCAAGAAAAACCTGGAGAAAACATCCTGGGGAAAATCTTAGCACTGCTGAATGAGTTTTGCTAGCGAGTTGCATAAGATGAGGCTTTTTCCAGCTTGCCCCAAGATGCACTGCTGGTTCTGCTGCTGGCCACTGGGTATCCAGGGACTTAACTGGTCAGGAGGGATGGCCCAGGACACAGGGACTGCACAGGGACTGGGGTATTTACCTCTGACTTGTCAAATATCTACAAGCAAATCGAGGCTCAAATAGTTATCACAAATACTAGCATAGCTCATCCTCTTTGCTTACTCTTCCTTCCACTACTAACTTACCCAATATCCTCTAAGATACTTCTATTTTTCAATAGTGTTCAGAATCTCAGCCACATTAATGGACTCTACAGCCCTGGCAATACTGACCCACAGACATATCCCCAGAGGACTGAAAAGATGTATCAAGCAGTTAAAGCCGTTTGGACAGGCAAAGAGTTATTCCTGCTTGATGGAGGTTTCCTGGGTGGCTCTGGGTATGTCACCAAATTGCCCATGGCATTTTGCTTCATTTTCTCTTTTTGCAACCTAATTTAAGTGTAATTAATCAATGTAGTATCTAAAGAGCCTCTGACATCTTTCTTTTCCTCCTTCCCTCTTTTAATCTTGTTCTTTGTCCTTTTACCAACTGTCCTACACTTTATGCCATAGTGCTTAGCCTAGATTTTAAAAACAAACTTAAAGCCTATATGATTTTTGCACATCATTACTGTGACCTCTGTTTGCACAATTTTAGAAGGGATTCTGCATTCTGCAACATAAATGCAGCTACACATGCCTAGCAGAGATATTTAAGGAAGATTCTCAGATCAAAAATGATGGGTAATGTAAAAGATCTCCTTATGCATGCATGCAGGGTACACAGGCTGAACTAACACTGAATGAAATTTGGGGTTCAGTCACAATTTTTAATTCACAATTGAAATGTGAATTTGGGAGATTTTGATGAGAAGGCTAGCCTCTGTCGAGCTGCCCTCCACATCCCATTGGCAGCAAAGTAGAGAAGTTCACAGTACTCTCAATACAGTCACACACTAAGAAATAACCTAGAGCATCTTTCCTTCAGAAACTAAGGATGGTTCTGCTGCTTTTATTTATAGTTCGTACAAAATTCCCAGACAACAATAGTTCTGAGAGTGTAAGGGAGCCAGTGGAAGTGCTCAGAATAAAAGCAGATCAGAAACAGGCCTGGCATTGCTTCCTTTGGCCTTGGAGATCTCCTCTAGTCATTCTTCTGAGAATGAGTAATGCTGGGCATGGGATCTCCCATTCATCACTGAGGCTGTATTGACTGTGAAAACTCAGAACTGCAGGGTAATCTGAAGCACACAGCAAACTGAATAAACACAGCAGTAGTGGCAGATATTGTGAGAACCTAAAGTGAAATTTTGAAGCAACTGAGAAAAGTTCAGACCAAGGTGACTTGGTTGCTGAGCATTTACCTTGGCCCAGCGTGCAAGTCTGTAAACAATACAGTGTATTAATACACTGGCATACTTTCAGCCATTGCTGTTTCAGCAAAAAAAGCAGAAACTTACATCCTGACAGATATTCACGTGTTTGCAAAGGCCAAATGCCATGAGGTGACATCAGCCCCAGGGTCTCTCTGGACTTGGTTGACTGAAGGCAGAGGAGAATCTGCCACTGGCTTCCAGAAATGTTAGCTCAAGACCTATGGGCATGTGGAACAGAAAGCAACCTCAAAGGCAGGGAGCTGGCAGAAGTGTCAAACAGATTTCATTAGCTGTGTACAGTCAGGTGCCACATTAGCACAAATTGCTGTGGTTTAAAATTATTTGGTTTAAAAAACATGCCTTTGGGTGCTCCTGCAGCATCCTGGGACTTAAAATGTGTACTATTTCATGCCTGTTTTTCAGTGGATTTCTTCCACTGCAGTATTTTTGGCTCTTTAATCTCTCCCACTGAATTGTATATCAAGAGGAACTGACATGTCACAGCCCAAAACTGTAAATTATGGGGTGTCTGCTCTTGTAGCTGCAGTGGCTGCAAGGTAACACAGGGACCATCCCAGTGCCCCAGGCACAGCCACAGACAAGCCAGCGTGCTGTGTCTCGTTGACAGGCTCTCCTGTTCCTCGGAGGGAGGGGGAAAAACACAACTCAAAAATGAAGAGAATAAGTCTACCTTTTAGTCCTTTGGTTTCTAGAGGATTTTTGTTGTACAGGAACACGAAAACAAAGGGAAGGATCAGCCCAAGGGTGAGATCTTCCCACCGAATTCACCCTGACACAAAGAGAGAGCAGCTTCCTCCTGGAGCTGTACCCGCCTACTCATTGTCTGGAAGCTTCCCATCCTTCAGGATCTGTTCACAGGTTTTGCAGTGTGCTGCTTTTCTGCACTTTTGGCATCACTTTTGGGATCAGCAAACCAGAAATCTTCTGGGTTTTGGTACAGAAAATAAAAAAGCAAAATGAGCAAATGTATTCCTGCAAGTCAGAGGATGGGGTGGAGATGGAATCACTTTGCCTTCCCGGTTGTCCATGTGCCCTCTGGCCAGTGCCACTCAGGCTCAGCAGCTCCAGTGGCAAGACTGGTGGAGCCATGGGCACAGCAGTGCCATGGAGTGTGGCTGTCAGTGGCAGGGACACTGTTGCTGCTTCTGATTGGCTTCTGCCAGGGCACGGTGTGGCTCAGGGACAGCAGGGAAACAGGCTGTGCAGGCAAGGCTGGCTTTGTGCAGCAGCAGCAGGAGCGGGGCAGTGGGGACACGGCTTCCTACGTTTTGTCACGCTGCTTCCAATGGGAAGTCTGTCAGGGAAATAGTCATAGATACCAAACCACAGCAAAAAATCTGCAAGCATGTGTAGGTGCTGAAAAAGGGCGTAGCATGGAAAATGAAAATCCCTGGAGATGGCTTAGCAGTCTCAAAGGGAACAAATATTTTCCTTATAAAATATTGCGTAGGAATGCCTTATGCTAACTACTCGTCATGAAAAATTTATGGTAAATATTTGACCCCTTTTCTCTCCATGATTTCTCAACAACTAGGCTCAATTCTTTATGATTTCCCTTCTCAAAGTGGTCCATAAATGTTTTATATGAGCACATTTCGGCCTAGGCATGCTCTTGGATGCTGTATGATTTTAGTCTGGCATGTTTGCTTACCCTGATTTTCCCTGATCCGTGTTCCCCCATTGCTCATCTAAACAACAGAAGTTATTTTTCTTCCATACTAGACCAGTGAGCCTGCACAGATGGGAAAATCATTTGTTATTACTTTGCTGAGAGCATACAAGTGACCACGTAAGAGATCCACATTTCAGATAAGAAGGAATGCATTTATTTCCCCAACATGTTTTTATGCTGTTACAGACCCAAGAAAACCAAAGCACTCCCTGTATTAAATTAATTCTCACAGAACTCTAGTGTTCCACTAGCCATATGTTACAAGTGAGAAACATGGAGAAAGAACTGAAGATACATTTTGCTACGAGGTCTTCTTCAGCAGTAGCGCTACTCTTCATTTTTCCAAAATGTCATCTTCTGATAATTAGTGGAAGAACACAATCATAAAGCGAGAATTTTTATCTTTCTGTTTCTGTAGTTAAATCTCTGTATGCAATTTTGAGGTAGATGAAGCAATGAACTCTTCACTTGATCCAGTGCTTACCACACCTGATTTTCTGGAGCAAAAAATTATGCCAGTCTGTGTGTCTGTTCATCTATCTGTCCCTTTCTGCTGGCTGGTACATGCTCTTTATTTCACTTTCTTCAGAAGTAATTTCTTTTGCTCATATTTTGCTAATCGAGTATGTTCTATAGATCAATTTTCATTACATTGCACTTCTGCCTCACTGGTTATGAGGAACAAGCCATGAACTGTAGACCATATCTCATCCCGGCCAGGGGAGATAACCAAAGAGATGGTTAAGTCTGGGTCCTATACAGTGTGGCAATACTAAGCAATAATTTTTTTTTTTTTTTTTTTTTATTCTCTCCCTTTTCTGACCCTTCTGAATATGACTTATTAATCAGAATTTAAAATGAAAAAGGAGGGGGAAACTGAAAACTATATACAGTACCATATTGTGGCTCAAATTAACAACATTGTGATCCAAGTAATTCTCTCTTGGATTCAAAACTGGAGTAGAACAAACCACATTCTTTATATTTAATTAGAATTTTAAATATGAGTTATTTGAAGTTAACTTAATAACATAAAACCACAAATGTGACGCTTAGCAGAGGTAAGTCCTGAACAATTTGTAACAAACTGCCAAGAATCTTCAGTAGATTCTTGCTATTTTTGAAGGAAAATATGTGTGGAGAAAGGACTTCTGTTTTATACTGTTACCAGAGACTTATCTGAAAATCAAATATCGCACCAAAACAATAATGCAATCCATTGTGTACTTCAAAATTATCAGAAAAACAGCTGTGAATATGTTTATTGTTGATGCTCAGTTTTGGACTCTAGTATACAGAAGTTCTGATTTACTAAGCCTTGATACTCATGAACCTCAAGTCTCTGAAAAATCACTCTATTGCTTTGATATTCATAAGATTTAAGTCCTTCTTACTAAGATCTAGGAGCTGAACATAGAGGATTCAAAGTTTAAAACTCCTGAATACTGAAATACCCCACCTTTTTTCTCTTGCTGAAAATTAATGTAATATCACAAGAACAGATACACTGGATCAGATTCAAGGTCCAGCTAGTTCAGGATCCTGTCTCTGGCAGCAATAAATATTACCAATTTTGGGTAGAACATAGAAATAGGCACTAATATAGAAACATTCTCTTAATATAGTTACCAGCCTTTGTTGACTGCAGCTGCAGAGATGGCATCTTGCTGTTCCACTGCCTCCGTGGATTTTTTTTCAGTCAGGTATTCAGTCACTTTTAACCCTTTTAGGCCTTTTAGATCATAACATCCCGTGGCACTGAGATCCACAGCCTACATACCTCTTGTGCAAACAGCACATTTGTTCTTGCATCTCTTCCCAGTCTGCCATCTAAATCTGTCTGTTTTACCCCAAATTCCTTTATTCTGGGAAAAAGTAAACAATTACTGCCAAATTATTTTTTTAGACCTGCTCAGGACTTAATAGAAGTCTTCATCATATTCCCTCACTTGCCCTTTCTCCTGGCTTTAGAGAGTCTATTTGTCACTCCTTGAACAGAAGTGGTGCCACATTTTTGGTCAGGCTGGTTCCTTCTTTGTGTAGCTTTTCTTCTGTCATTACATATTTTTAACAGAAAGTGGGAGAGAGAAACTAGATCCAGATGCACTATGAATTTATATATATTATGGCATTATGATAAGTAGCATAAGAATGTTGTACACAATAAAATCAAAGAATGCTTTGGGCTGGAAAGGACCTTAAAGACCATCTAGCTCCAACCATCCCTGACATAGGCAGGGACAGTCTCTCCTAGACTAGGCATTAACCTGTTTCAGAAACTTCAAGTCTTATGGAAATGATGGAAATATTATACACTCCAGTCTGACATGACAGTTTAGGCATGGTGTGGCCCAGCTAGGGTTTCAGGCTCAATTTTTGCCTTCAGCTCCTCAAACACTGGTAAAATTTTCAAGCTTCTATTTGAATTATTTCTATCTTGGTGTAGATGATTTCAATTCAAATGTAAGAACTGGGAAAAATACGGAACTGTTTTTTGTTTTGTTTTGAACAACTTTTCAGCATATCTGTAGAGCTGAAGTTCTTCCATGCCAAAAACTGAAATTTACCATGGAATAGTTCCAGTTACTGAAAAGGACTTTGAGTGTTTTGGTAGAACTGATTGTGTGACTGGTTTAAGTCAGGCGTCACTGCACAGAAGTATTTGTTCTGTACAGGGGTGGCAAAGTCATACCACAGAGAGGAGTGCATTGAAGTTACACTGAAGTCATGCAGAAATACTTGACTGGGTGTCCAATAGGTGAAATGCCCTCAAATGTTATCCGGAGCTCCTTTGTAACTCATGGCTGAGGACAGACACTCCCTGAGTTATGTTTCATGTATCCAGGAGTAGCAATGAGCCCTCAGGTTACTGTGCCAGAGGTGCTCCCCATGGAGAGCAAGCTGCAAAGCCCTGAAATTGCACACAGAGTTTCCTTCTGGTTCCTCATCACCTCGTGTTGGCTCAGGTGCCAGCTTCTCCACAGATGGTTTTCAACTCTCCAAAGTTTTTGTGGATGGGTGGAGAAGAGGGAGACCCAGAGTTTGGCATTGCAGTGTGATGTGATGCAAGCTCAGGTTGCTCCCCTTTGTCCCTGTTGGATCACAGAGGCAGCAAGCCAGGGCTCTGACAAGGCTTGTGACAAGGGACAGTCCTTGGGACATGGGGCCATCTGAGCAGGGACCCCATCCCACCATGGAAGAGCAGCCCACTTTTGTTTCCAGGGTCTTGGGCTGTGCCAGCGCCACCTCCTTATCCTGCAGTGCAGGGAGCAGTGATGGACACGTCCCTGACCCACACTTCTCCCTGGGCTGGTGTCTCTCTGGAGCACGGAGGGGCCCAGGGAGCCGGCTGTGTGTGTGCCAAGCACAGATAGCCTGCTCCAGCCCAAAGGCAGCAGCTCAGGCCGTGGCAAAGCTTATCTCCCTCCGAAAGTTACTCTGTGCCTGACCAAGCTGAGACAAGCTTACTCTTGTGGACAGCTATTTTTTGAAACACGATAATGTTGGATAGGGAAGAGTACTTGAGAGGGTTTTAGTTGCAATTCTTTTTTGTAGCTACTTGCTACAAAGCACATGGAGTAGGAAAAAGAAATAACTACTGTTATTATGTTTCTTTCCATGGCATCTCATTAGTGTCAGGGCATCTGTAGTGCAATGAATTGTGAGTACTATTTGTTTACTAAACCACTAAAAGCAGTCACTTTTTGGACAATTTGTAACAAAATATCTGTGTATCTTAGTTCTCTCTCCCTCCCACCCACCGCTGCTACTTCTGGCTTTGCTCCCAGACAACTGTGGTCTTCAATACAGAAAATGTCCTTTAGTACTATGGAAATCAACACATCCCAATAATTTTAAAATGTTTGCTAT
The DNA here is from genome assembly GCA_037013685.1 of Acridotheres tristis. Lineage (NCBI taxonomy): Eukaryota > Metazoa > Chordata > Aves > Passeriformes > Sturnidae > Acridotheres > Acridotheres tristis. The sequence continues at coordinate 108,078,896 of CM072886.1, forward strand.
GGTCTTTTTTCTTTTGTTTATTTATTCCCACCTTGTTTGAGTCTACAATGTATATTCTGTGTCTATTACAATGACGCTTGCTTTCAAATTTCAAGATTAACAAATAATACCATGAAGAGTTTTATTTCTTTGTCTTCAGATAAATCATCAAAATCAGAATGATGCTTTTAAGTGACAATACTGATCTGACTTTCCTTAGTATCATCATCATGAGAAACTGGAGGCTGTTTGACAATAAAAGCCAATATATTTTTCATGCCAAATACTAACAAAATTCTGGAGTTATTTAGGTGGCTCCTTTGATTCTAGGACTTTGGACAACTAATTATTTTTGAACTAAGCTTAAACAAGACTTTGGGAATTAAGTTCTCGGAACTGAGATCTTGTTGAAACTCTGCAGATGTGGAGCATGGTGAACTCCTGGGCTCACTTCAAAAGCTCTGCTCACCTTTTGCTGTCGATGGAAATTGGAAACTCCAAGCTCAGTCAGTAAAAGATGTGTTTACAAAAAGAAGATTTTGCTTCACATCAGGAGTTTTTTTTTAAAGAGACTCGCCTGGCTTTCCCCACAGAGATGCCTTCCACACTGTGCAGCAGGTACAGAAGCCACAAAATCGATTGATTTTGTAAGAAAGTAAACCAGATAATACCATGCATTTACAAATAGAAATGCATTTAACAAACTTCAGGTGCTAAAGCCTTCAATCCACAGCACCAGCCCAGACCTTGTCCAGGATATTCCCTCTCTAGCACACGTGTGGCCCTTAGGATCACTGGCACTTCCTTCTGCAAAGTTACTGCCTGCTCCTGCAAGCAGAGCAAAAGCCATGCCAAGGATAACACCCCTTGCTAAACAGCTGCCAAAATACTCAGCTCATTGCAAAATACAGTCCCTGACAATCTAAATGTGTTGTTGCTGGAGTTACTGAAGTGCTGTGCTGCCCACAGCACTTACTGACAGCAACATGCAGGAGAGAAAGGAGGCAATGGTGTAGGGCAAGGATACAAGATGTATTTTCTTATCATGACTGAGAGGGGAAGCTGCTCTTTCAGCATCAGCAGGGCACTGTAAGGCCAGAACTGCAGGAGTCTGCCCTTTGTAACTCTCCAGACTTGTGCTTTTCTGCATTTATGACAGCATTTCAAAAGAACTCCATTAAATCCCATATAAACTGAGCTGCTTTCACCATCTCATACTAATCCGTCTTTCTTCAGAGTTCTCTATTACCTGTTTAAGTATGGCCACTGACATCACCAAAATCACTTTAGCTACTCTGATATGTGTGTTGTCAGTAATAATACACAAGTCTCCATTCTATAGGAACAGCATGCCTGGATCTTTGATGAAACTCTGAAGCTGTAACTCTGATCAGCAGTCATGGTACAGACCTCTAGTTCACTTCTTTCTTGTGCTATTAGGATAGCACAAATATATATATATATATATATATATATTTATCTAAGTGACAACCAGGGAGCTTTGTAAGTCCAACATGATGGTATTTGCTCATGAGTCTGTTATTTCTCCTTTATTTCCTTCTAGGAGTGTTTCTCTCATATGACATTTAACTTTAAATTTTACTGTCTTTGTGGGAGAGAAAGTGACTTGTGGAGCTAGGCATTGCATATGCAAATTGATCAGGCCCATGGGAAAAGGTTTAGTCACTTGTCATTAGTTTCCCTATTAGCCAGTATAATATATTAAGATATATGTTAATACATATTTTGGATATATCTTCTCAAAAGTAATATTTCACAAAATCTCATATTTCATGCAGCAAAATAATTTGGGAGCCACTCATAGAAAATCTACACCCTGACAGGGAAAACGTGTTCGTTTTTGTTCCCTTACTGTTAGTCACTACTGTGAGACAGCCAAATGTGTGCACACGCACAGTGCACAGAATTAATTTCATCGAGAACAAAGAAACACATGGTGGCAGCCTGAACAATGTTGGGGGCTTTCAATGCTCTGCTGACTGGGATATTCAGTCCCCTGAACTCCTCCACCATTGTTCATTTTATTCTTATAGATTCAATAAGACCTGATCCGGCTCTGTACACACGGTTCATTTACTTCTTGCATGGCTTGTTTCTATGGTAATACTAAAACAGGAGATATCTGATTACTCATGCTTCCTTATTTAGGAAAAAAAAAAATCAGTGTTAGATGCCATAAACGAAATTGTTTCAACCCATGCCACATAGGAAGTGCATAGCTTTGCATCTGGTTACAGCAGTGCACCTTGCTGCTGTGATTACCTAAAGTGACCTCAGCTTTAAAGGAAGAAAAAAAAAAAAAGTGTCTTTTTTCAGATGAGATGGCTCCTCACTTTATTCCTCATATCATTGCTTCCTGACAGTCGCGAAAAGAACAACATGGCTCCCTCCAGCAGCTGTTACAGTGAGATGTGCACAGTGTTTTCAAAGAGGAATTACCCTCCAAGCTCCAAAAGAAAACCACTGTAAAGGGAAAGTGTGGTTCAACACAGAGTTTCAACTCAGCTGCCTAATTATTCCCTCAGGGAGCAGAATTTCTTCCAGTTGTAATCACGCTAATTCTGGCCCTTCAAAACAGAAGATTTCCTGAATTCTGGACAGTTTGGGGGCCACCTGTAGAGGGTGAGGAGACCTTGTATAATGGCACATTGCCATTAGCAACCGTTTCCACAGAATCACAGAGTCATAGAATGATTTGTCAGACTTTTGCTGCTTTTCCTGAGGCTGTTCAGGAACAGCCCTTCCCACGGTGCCATAGGGGTACTCTTCACACTTGGTTAGGTACTATCTGTCTCCTCTGCTGAGTGCCACAGTGTCTGCTCATGCATCTGCTTCTGTCCCACACACACCACTATGATCCCATCTCTGAGTAGGTGACGTTTCCAAGGAAAGAAGTTCTTCAGCCTCACTCCTTTTCACATTCTCGATGTATTTCCCCCTGATTATCATCTGGTAGGTCCCAGCAGCTGGGGACTGTCCCCATGCACACTGGGGCTCCTTTTTACACTATAACCACCTTCTGAACAACAACCTCCTGCTGGTCCACTACAACTGCTGGCTAATTTTTCTCTGCTGTTGATGACAAGTATTAGATTAATCTTGAGGGGCTTGCTTCTTCCCCAACTTATGTAATGACAATCCAATCCAGAAATCCTCCTGGCATCAGGGAAGCAGTCCCTAGCTTTGCAAAAATCTCTCACACTTCACAGACCCAGAGAGATTTAACACTATGATTTCAGCAACTTGATTAGCCAGGCTCTCACTGATAAAAAAACTTCCTCCATCTAGTGAAAGACAATCTGAAATCCTGAAACTTTAAGATCAAAGGTGAATCAGAAAAGACTGGCTAAGAAGGATTTGTGCACTCCTTAGGAAATTAGGGGTTTGGCATACATTCAAGAAAGCATCCTAGTCAGAAAAACAGATGTGGGCTTGATACGTGGTGCACACTTAGGGGCTTCCCTGAAAAGGACCTTAATAGATATCATTGCATAAGTGTTTGTAAAGAACTTGAGTGTAGCGTCTGTTTTGTTTGGTTTGTTTTTTTTAATGTTGCCAGTTTCCTTTAAAAGAATACCTTTATCACCACTATCTGACTATTTCAGAGATTGAAAAACTTCTCTGGAGAAAACAATTTTAAAAGGCTGTACTTGGGTCTGACCTCATAAAGGGGTCCTAACCCCTTAAATTAAATGCACTCTTAAAACTAATTCATTCATTTTAGTGAGAGGGCATATCAGGGCCATAGAGAGGTTAGAGAAGAGGGATTGCTCTCCAGGGATGCTGGTAGAGTGGGCAGATATGTAGATACAGCTAAAAACCTAATTTCTAATTCTGGAACTGGGCTGAGGCTATTACCACTTAATGCTGCCCTTCCCTTACACAAGCAAGATGAGTGAGGACAGGACTGTGCCAAAAAGTCTTGCTTTGGCCCTACTGGAAATAATGGATTTGGATGGCAACAGAAGCAAATGATCATATCCTGTATGAGCTGGGAATTGCTCTATTTGAGCCTGCCTTTGAGAACAGAACACAGAAGGTGACTACCTTGAGTGAGACACTTCAGACTTAAACCCCAACAATTTCTATAAAATATTAAGAGTGACAGCTGATATATCATTCCTGTTCCACACACACACCATGTAATATAGGCTGTGTGTATCCAACCAAACTATTTAATAGCCCACTAATGCATTTGGGGGTTATTTTTTGAAGGTTTTGGCAGAAAAAATACCTTCTGTAAAAATATCATTAAATGTATCTACCAGATTACCTTGTCAACACAACACAAGCCTCATTCCTTCCCCTTTCCTCCCTGTGCTCTGCTCTGCCCACTGTAGCTACTGGAAAAGAGGTAGCAGAGGCACTGTGTACAACTGAGAGCCCCTAGCCTTCAATGTGCCATGCCCTGTGGGACATACAGGGGTGTGTGCAGAGCTGCACCCTTGCAGCATCATGGTGCACTCCAGGTGAAGTTGACAATTTATCTTTTTTCGGTTTCAGATCAGCCTTCATGGGTGCTGGGCAGAGTCACCACCTGTGGGCTGCTTAGTGCTTCCTGCCCACATAGAGGGCACTTGGGTTAGAAGGCCAAAAGTAAATAAACATCCCAACGAAGCGAGTAAGGAAACGAGTAATAGTAAGAGATGATGGTTTCCTCGGGATTTCCTCAGATGTTTCTGGATACCAAATGGTAAGGTTTGGCCAAAGGCAACATTTTGTGGGAAATGGTGTTTGGGAGGACAGTTGGTCAGGGGAGAAGAGGGAGGGAAAAAGAAGTCTGAAAAGCTTTTATTCAGGTAGAGTGGGCATGAGGGGGGAAAAAAACCCCACTTTCTTCAGCAGGTTCTACAAAACAACAATGTAAGTTAATTGTGATTTTTAGGAGGTGCTATTACTTATCCTAAGACAAACTTGTTTTCTATATATTCTGTAAACAAAGGCTGCTACTATGTATAGGATATGTTAATTTCAATTCATCCATTTCTTTGAATGGGAAATATCTGACATAATTTGGGATATTGTAAATAAAAAAGAAGTCACTAGCCAGGAATAATGGAATAGCAAATGAAGAACAGAGAAGCACCTGCAAGTGAGAATGCTGTGCTTTATATTCAGATAGAGGTATTTACATGGATGTTTTAGTGTATGTCCTTGCTGGAAAACTCAGCCACGCACTTGGCTTGCACTGTGGGTTTGTGTAATGGGTCAGATCCAAATGCTGGCAGAAGAGCATCTAAATCAGTTCTGCATTAGAGAGACTAATGTCCCTTTTATTCCTCCTTTAACTGCACTCACTGATGAAGATGATGCAGAGAATTAATTACAGCTGTGAAGAATGAAAGTGAAAGGGCCATATTCCTTCCTCAGCCATGACCCTGCACTGGGCTGACATCAAGGAGGTTTCAGGGTCAAAGGAATTCAGGAAAAAGCCTTTGGTAATAAATTCTACTGAGATTATGTCCTGTAACCTAACTGCATCTCTTCAATCAGTGATTAGAGATCATGTGTAAAGAGCTCTTAAAAAACTGAAAGTCATCGTTTCTTCCTGGAAGTAAAGTGCAGTTGAAGATGGATGCATGTCCCTGAGGCTCTTAGTGGGTCGCAGCTGTACCTGTAGGTGCTTCTCTTGCTGTATTTGAAGGAAAACTAGGACTCAGGTGTGTTGCTTTGACCTTTCCTTTGTCAACTTGGAATCACTTCTGCTTTTTCACTTGCTGCAAAGCAGGTCTTGTTAAGAGATAGCCAGCAAACATACAGTTTTAGAGGTGAGACAAATGTTAATTTTTAAAACTGTTTGGTAGGTAAAGACAGTTTGTTAGCCCACCCCAGCGCCAGCTGCTACTTCCAGCACCATTGGTGGAACATGGCACAAAACCTAACTGGCCACAAACGTATTGTTAGCCTATCCAGGGTGTCTGTGATGTTAGGGAATGTGTGCGATCCTAACACCTCTCTGCCAAGGAAAACAAAATTGACTGCAGAGGGACTACAGCAGCAAGTGACTGTTTTTGCAGCAATGATTCTTGAGCTCATGCTGGCGTTGGTATAAAACAGAAACATGGGAAGTGTCTGAGGGAAGGAAACACATGTCAGGATATCTGCACAGACAGCAGCCTCCATGCTCTGGGACTGATAAACCTCCAGACCTTATGTGGACCTCAATGAGCCTCTCTATTTTTTAAAGTTCTTGTCTCTGAGCATTCAATGCCTGCAGGATGTGAGATGATATCCATCAGACCAGGCTGTTTTGGCATAGGAAATCACTGGTATGTAGGGCTCAGGGTGAGCCATGCTGGCCACACGGTCCTGTGATGATAGACATGGAAGCACCTGGCCATAGCTGAGACCAAAGACACCTGACAACCTCTCCCCTATGATGCTGGGAGCCTCAAGCAGGAGAGAGGGACCAGTCAGCACTGACCTGCAGCTGCATCTCCAGACCACAGGTTCCCTAAGTCAGCAGATCTCCCTGTGGGCACTTAGACTGCATGTGCTCATAAGTGAGGTGATTTTTAGCTTGACTCTGTCTCTCAGCTCTGCAGTCTCCCTTCTGCACAATGAAGATTACAACTCCTGAAATACTTAGGCACATGCTGATGGTAAAATCATCCACCAGGGCCTCAAACACTGCTGTATGGAATCCCAGAGAAGACCATACAAAAATAGCATATCTTTTGATCTTCAAACTCAGTTAAATGCAGTCTGCAGATGCACTAAAATCCTCTAATTGTTCTGCAAGCACATAACTATTTCTAGTTAAACCTATGTTTTTTGTCACTATGACACAAAGCAACAGGATTAAAAAACTGAGGTGTTTTTAGATTAAACAAAAAAAAAAAAAAAGCCAAAAAATTACATTGGTTTTGAGTGGAAGGTTTTTAAGAGGCCAATCACTCTGCATTACCTGAGAACATTTATATTTGGGATTCCCCTCTGCTCCCCAGGGGAAATCTATGACCTCATGAGTGGGGTCCAGGCCCAGCTTCATAGTTTTAGCATCATTTCATCAGCAGCATGGCAGTGTCACTGCTCTTCTGCCATGAAAGATTTAGCTGCCATGAGCCCTACTCTGCACCTGTCAGAGCAGAGGGTCCAAGCCCACTCAGTGGTGATGAACGTCTCTGCACCTCAGCTACAGCCCTAAACTGCTCCTAAAGAAGGAGGTGGTCTCTTTTTCCAGCAATAGGGTCCCTTAAACCATACAGCAGGAGAGGTCCCATAAACATTGGAGAAGAAGCTGAATCTCAGCCCTGCTCCTTCACACAGAGCTGTTCAGAAGGGAATGGCAGAGTTTCCTCTGACACACATAATCATAGAACAGCTTGGGTTGGGAGAGACTTTCCCCCCCATTTTAAATTTCATCTTCATGTAAATGATGTACCCTAACATAGCTCCTGGGGGAAATACCAGGTGTCATTACAAGGGCAGGAAGACTCTGCATTATTTCTCTTTTTCTCCAAGCCTTAATTGATAGCTACCCTTACAAAAATAGGAAAAATCATCCTACACAGAGATCACCTCCCCTCAGCATTTATGGCTACACGACACAGGGTTTAACAGCACAAACCACTAGACTCCATGTGGGCAGGACATGACTAACAGTCCATCTGTGGAGCAAAGAACTAAAGATAGGCCTGACAGCTTCCCTGGCTAGCTCAGTTTCCGAGAGCAGGTGGGACGGTTTTGCCGCAGGGAGTGATGTCGGAGAGCCTATGGAAATTAGCATCTCCTTCTGCAGAGCGCTGCCCCTCCGGCAGGTCCGACCGTGCGGCCAAAAGGGCGGTGCTGGAGATGCTCCCCAGCCCCAGCGCTCTCCAGGCTCTCTAGGACCAGCGGCTGGGAGGAAGCCACGGGGGCTGTACTGTGCCTGGCTGCGCTCCCCTGGGAACCGCCGGGACCTGCAGCCTAACCGCGCACCGAAGGGAGAGGAAAAGGAAAGGAAAGGAAAGGAAAGGAAAGGAAAGGAAAGGAAAGGAAAGGAAAGGAAAGGAAAGGAAAGGAAAGGAAAGGAAAGGAAAGGAAAGGAAAGGAAAGGAAAGGAAAGGAAAGGAAAGGAAAGGAAAGGAAAGGAAAGGAAAGGAAAGGAAAGGAAAGAAAAGAAAAGAAAAGAAAAAAGAAAAGAAAAAGAAGTAGATAAAACCAACGACGAAGTGATAATAATAATACTAATAGTAATAATGATAGTGACTGCATCCAGGCGCGGGTCGGTGCAGTGGATGCCCGTGTGTGGAAGCGGCCGGGGCGGGATGCGGGATGCGGGATGCGGGATGCGGGATGCGGGATGCGGGATGCGGGATGCGGGATGCGGGATGCGGGATGCGGGATGCGGGATGCGGGGCAGGGAAGGGCAGGGCTGTCCCGGGCCGCGCTGCCGTGCCCGGAGCTGCTGCCGTGGCACCTTCCGCGCTGGGCGGGGCGGAGCGGAGCGGGGCGGGCGGACAAAGCCGGGCTGTCAGCGGGGCGGGCGGGAGAAAGGAAAAGAGGCGGCTGCTGCCGGCCGGGAGCGAAGCAGGTGAGGCGAGAGCCGGGGCTGTGCCACGCTGGCACCGGGAGGGGCCCCGAGCCCTGGGGAGATCCCTTTGTGCGCTCCGGGAGAACGCTTCGCCCCGCCGGGAACGGGACGGGACGGGATAGGCTGGAATGGGATGGGATGGGACGGGAGCGATCCCTTCACCCTCGGGCAGCTCGGGGCGGAGGGCGGTGATGGTGGCGCTCTGATTCACCCACTGCCCGTGGGGCTGAAAGTACCTTGGGAAAGCAGAGAAGAGCTCACTGCTGCCTGCTCTTGAAAAGAAAAAAAGGAAGTGAAATTTCAGCGCTGTGACGGTGCTAAAACAATCTCCTGACTCGAACCGAGTCCGCTATCCTGTTGTAGTGAAGCCGGAAAAATCCCAGGAGTATTATGCTGAGTTGCATCACTTAGAGAGTAATTAGTATTTAGCGGGCTGAAGGAGCGAGACGCGTGTTTGTGTGTTTGTTTTGTTGCTGTGGATAGTTGGGAAGTAGAAGAGTTGTTGGCTGGCTCTGTGGTGCGCTGTGTTAATGAATTTTAAATCCTTCGGTATATAACCAGTTTGTGTGTCCCTGCTGAGCTGCAAGCATCCAAAACAGCTTCTGGTAACGGAGCTTTCCTTCAGGGTGCTGCATGGTAGGAAAGCTTTGTGATAAATAAATCCCATTCCAGGGAAAGCACTTAAAAGGCTGATGATTCAGCATGCTGCATCCACTGACCAAGGGTGACAGGTCCGGCGAGGAAGGATGCAGCACCATGGGCAGATATAAATATTACCTGAAGCTACAAGCTTCCCGTGCAGTAGTGGCACAAGTGAGTGAGGTTGTGCAAAAAACTAAGCTCCCTCCCCCAGTTGCTACCAGTTTTTCTTTTTAAATAGCTTCTTCTGATAATTCAAATTCAATTCAAAACCCTCTGGTGCTTTCTGTGGCGACTGAGTTATAGTCCTTTTTGTACTTGCTTCCCAAAGAGATGGTTGCTTTTTATCTGTGATCCCAAACTATGTAGCAAATGAATTGAGGCTAATAACTTATAGCTCATAACTTAATGTAGCAAGAAATCTAAAGCTGTAAAGAAGATGAAAACTTTTTACAAGAAATACTGTGACAATTTTACTATGTAATAAGAGAAGCTAAACACTGAGACTGAGATGACATTTGAGAAGTGGAATAGCAGAATAGTATTTCAAACAAAGCCTCGTGCAGCTCAAAGGTTATTTTGGTAAGTTGCACTCGCTCTTCAAAAGACAATCTCTTTTAAAAGTGAAATGAACCATGTAAAGGCTTCTACAGGAGCACTATTGCGGGGTGAATCTAGTCAGGCTTCTGACTGCTTCAGTGAAGAGCTAAGTATTTAGAAGTATCATCTCAAGGGCATGTTGAGGTATTTATTATTCACCAGTTGTATGAGCAGCTGTACACACTGTCATGTCAGGATGCCCAGGTCACGAGCTGAATGCTCTCCAAATCCTCAGCGTACACACACTCACCAGATCTGAGGTACAGGGATCCCTGCTTTAATCCTTGTTTGTGTCCTTACTCACACAACTGGATGTGCAGGGTGGAGCTTTACCCAATGAGAAAATACAAAGAGCACAAACTGTCTTTGTCTCACACAGGGTTTGTCAGCAACCACTGCTGAGATTGAATGGTGTCTTGTTAGTGAAGCTCTTGCAGTGAAAATCATCCCCAAAGTCGAGGACAGGAAGGTTATGACCCCTTAACTCACCTACTGCCTTATCCTGTGGGTGAAGGTTTGAGTTACAGGAAACTCTCCATCTTTCCAAAACCACTCAAGATTTATGGTACTGCTGCAATAGGGAAGTTTCATACTGTCCCTGGTTGACTGAGATGCTATAAAGTCTATTTAGATTCAACCAAAGGCTTCAGAAATGATTAGCAATTGATTAATATGAATTTTCCTGAAGGTAAGTATGGTTTCTTTCAATCTGCCTCAAATTTAGCATACAAAATCCATGAGCTGCTTCAGTTTCCTAAGGAGAAAAGATCATCTTATGAATAAAGGAACAGGTCAGGGACAGCAGCAGGTGGGGCAGTCAGTGACTTGCAGGCTTGGTGTATATGAGACACCTATGCCTTATGGAGATATTTCAAAGATATGGATATTTTTCTATGACCTCACTTTGTGAGATGTGCCATGGGAGCGAGGATGGTGTAACTTGGCCAATTGTCCTGTCAGGCTGGATCAGAACGCCTGGTGATCAGGTTTGTTCTTTTGGTGATATCTTCTGCTAATTTAAAACTTTTGGCATTTGGCCACTTCCCTGGTACCTGTTTGGGTGCCTGGAGCTGCTGGAGTTGATCCAGCAGAGGGCTATGAAGATGATGAAGGGTCTGGAGCATCTCTCTTATGAGGACAGACTGAGGGAGCCAGGCCTGTTCAGCCTTGAGAAGAGATGACTGAGAGGGGACCTCATCAATGTCTGTATCTGATGAAAGAGTGCCAAGAGCATGGATCCAGGCTGTTCTAAGTGGTGCCAGGCAATAGGACAAGAAGCAATGGGCAGAAACTGATGCTCACAAAGTTCCACCTGAACATGAGGAGGAACTTCTTTACTGTGCAGTGACCACACACTGGAACAGAATGCCCAGAGAGGGTGTGGTGTCTCCCTCACTGGAGAGACTGACTCAAGAACTGGATGCAATCCTGTGCCATGTGCTTTAGGATGACCCTGCTTGAGCAGAGGCTGGACCAGATGGCCGCTGTGGTGGTTTTCCAGCCTTGCCCCTCCTGTAATTTTGTGATTCTGTGATTCTTGAAGGTTAAGTCTTCCTATAGCATGCCTCTTCCTCTGAGAAGCAAAAGGGTCTCTTGTGTCATCACTATTGCTTCTCAGGCAGCAGAAGCTTCCTGTCCAGAAGGGCAGCAGGCATCACTCACTTGGGGGGACATAAGGTCTGTCTAAAGTGCATTGGAAGTAACCTCTGCATTGATGATGCTGACTGGTAGTCTTGGGCTGGGATAATTATTTCAGACTTATGATTTTGCTTGTAATGGCCTCTATTAGTTTTAGTCTGATATTCTAAATCTAAGGCCCCTCTCTGATGACAGAACTCTCAAATCAGGTTTCTCTCAGCTCCTACAGGTCCAAGCATTCTCAACTATTTCTTACTGTCTCTTCTGACTATCTGGCATTTTTCTGTATTATTTTTGAACATCCTTCCAAATGCCAGTGAAGCATTTGGAGGAGTTTAAAAACAAATTATATCCCCTCCACCACACCCACCCTCCCAAATGGATAACCACAATAATTTATTGTTGTGGTTTAACCCCAGCAGGCAGTTAAGTACCATGCAGCAGCTCGCTCCCTGCCCCCACAGTGGATTGGAAAGAAAAAGTAACCTTTATTGGTTAGGAACAATTTGGGGCTCGAAACAAAATATAGTAATAATAACATACCACTAATATTAAATATGCTGTCCTCACTGTTCACCCTCCTGGATTCTTTTGTGGCTCCTTGCTTGCAGAGTAAGAGACACTGAAAAGTCCTTGGCTTAGGGTAAGCTTTGGAAGAGCCAACACATCCGTGTGTTATCAACATTATTCTCATACTAAATCCAAAACACAGAGCACAGTACCAGCTACTAAGTAGAAAAAGCACTCTGTCCATCCAAACTCCAAACAGGGACATTTAATAATTAAAAAACAAATTTGGGGACTTTCAAAATTGCAAAAATTTTGGCTGAAACATATAACATATAATTCGAATTTACCTTAGAATAACTTTTATCCTGATCCTTTTTCCCTCAAGCCCCTTGCAACACTGAAACCTTAATACAATCAAGTTTTATTTTTTAAATAGCTTAATTCCAAAAGAGGGAGAAACATTAGACTAATGCAATTAGGTGAGTGGAATGCATTTTTCCCTCGGGCTGCTCTGGAGAGCGATACTGTATCATGTTAAAAACTGCAAGTGGTTGTGTCAGACCGAGCTGGGCTGGGCAGATGTTGGCATGAAGCATGGGAGGGAGAACTGCAGATGATGCAGAGTCCCAGGGGAGCATGTTGATAGCATTGCTCTGAGTCACTGGGGGCCCAAAAAACAACTCTGTCATAATAGCACACATGGTGGTGTTGGGTGAAGTTTAAATGAGATCCTGAGCCTTCCAGCACCTTTATGTATATTATTTATTTTACTGCAGGTACAGGTACACATGTGTGTATATAAAAGTCAGTGTTTTGGCCCAGCTCCTCTGAGCAAAGCTACAACTGCTAATGTGAAATCCTTGCAGTTTCAGTGGGGCTTGATTTGTCACTGATGGAAAGGTGAGTGGATGTGGGCAATTCCCTGTATGGCTATTGCCATTGGATCCTGTAGATCCTCCCTGCTGACAGCCTCCACTACATCTTTCTCTAGGAGCAGTGAACCTGAAGACTGAACTCTGGCAGAGCAATGGGTGCTCTCAGAGCAGCAATAGAAACTGGGGTTTAATCTGCCTGCAGCAAGGGTGAAGAAAGAGCCTCAGGCAAGGTGTTGTTTTCAAGGGGTTTGAAAAAACACTTCACTGAGTGTAAGGAAGAAGCAGGGGTTTGTCTTCTGCCTTTGGGAAAGTCAGATGACAGGAAAGGGTGCTGGCAGCGGGGTTCAGGAGCAGGGAGAGGAGAATGCAAAGCCTGAACTGCAGGGAAAGGATCTCAAAACCAAGAATGTTCAAGGAAAGGTGTCAGGGGAAGCATTTATCATATTATTATTTAGTTGGATCTCAGACAGTTGTGTTTGTCCCCGATGAGCGGGAGCACAGCCCCAGTGCGCAGTCTCAGGACAGACAGGATTAGGGCACAGACCTGTTCTGGGAGCAGTGCCCAGTGTCAGCAGCCAGCAGCAGGGCTGCCCTGTGCTATTTATATTCTGGCCATGACCAAAAAGTGTTTTGAAAGGGCCGAAGAAAAGCAATCCTGCTAACAGAGCCCCTCTAGCAAGAGAATGGCTTCAAGAGGGGCAAGTATGCTCAAACATGATCAGCTGTCTGAAGAGGGGACAGCTCTTCACAGTGGTCAAAAAAGATGCCCAATGGTAGTGATGAGGAGGAGGACATGAAGTAGAGAAGATGAAAACATGACAAAATTTGGGGAGAGAGCCTCAGTGATTTTGGTTGAATGCCTCCTCAGTCCCAGAAACTCTTGTCTATTGTCCTGAAGAATTTTACAGTCAACCAATTTCATTCTCTCGAGCCTTTAAAAGCCCCACATGTCAAACTTGTCCTATTTAAAGTTCAGGAATGGTTGTCTTTGTAGGAGCTTGATCTTTAACCTGGTCTCTTCTGAGAATGGCTCACCATGTTATTTTTCCTCTTTCTGGGAAGAAGCCAGTAGCATTTCTTCAGCAGGGCAATTTTAGATATTGAGTACACCATTTACTCGAGTTTACTATTTTGCTTAAATGATTAAATTAGTAGGGTCTTAACACTGGAAAATCTACCATACACATAAATGAAAAACTTTCAGGTTGGTCTAATTACCAGTGCCAAACCACATAAATATATCAAGTTGTCAGAAAATACAAATCCTGCATAAATTTGACAGGTGAGGAGGATGTAACAATACAAGTCTATCAGCTATAAGCTTCAGACACCGAAGTTGTTTTAATCTAGAAAATCTTGATAGAATCATTAAAGCCCACAGGAAAAATGAGTCTCTCATCTCTCCGCATGGTTAATTTGTACAACATGTAATGTGAAATGGCTGAATATCTTCTCAGGCTGCTCCTTACAGGGGAGTTTTATTAAAATAGGCTTTGGTCTGGTAACCATTTTATGCCTCAATTAATCCTGAGTGGAATACAGACTAGTCACAATCTCTTCAGAGAGTTTGAATGACACTGCAAGTAAAGCATGTTACGTTTTATCACAGGAAAACGTGTTTTGTTTGACTTTACTATATTCAGACTAAGTTGAAACTCATTCTTGAAGCTTCTTTGCAATATGGCACTTGAAACTAACCTTGGATCTCATAACTCATCTCTGCTGGGAATGTGGCATCCCTTACAGTTCTGAATTCAAGAATATTTGTGAGCCAGACACAAAAACACAGACTAAGAAGCAAAATGGAAGCAATAGATGTATAGTTGTCTCAATTTCCATCAGAGTATGGAATTCTTCATGTCTGATATTGGTTCAGAAGACACTGTCTTGCAGGTGTATCTGCAAATGCAAATATTATTCGGCAGTGTTGAAGTCTTGTAGATTTAACGGCCAAATAAACACATTTCCGAGCACCTGCAAGTATTGTCTGCTGTGCTGTGTTGGAAATGACTCCTTGGCAGATGGCATGAGCACATAGTTAGTATTAATAGACCCACACACAAGGAGAACAGGGGACTTCTGTTTGTAATTAAGCTAATCACAGAGGCAGCAGAGAGCTCCTGCCTTATCACTTACCACTGCTTAAATTTCAACTACCAGACTGCACCAACAGAGCAAATTGTTTCCTTGGCATTTGATGCTCCCCAGTATTGTGTGCTTTGGGGTTTCCCTGGAGTTGTAAGTAGTCAGGGTAGAATATCCCATTCATGCAGCTCTGTTCTACTTCAACAGGTTAGTCTGCAGGTCTGCTATAGAGCTAAATGATTGCCAAATAATTGGGTATTTAAATCCACCAACACAAAGTGTGCAACATAAACAGACTAATACTTAAAGCGGTTAATTTAGTTCTTTTCTGCTAGCTTTTGCATCTTTTTCTTGTAGCTCAAGTTCTCAGACATTATTAACTGCAGTAATTTTTATAGTCAGTGCTATTCCTTTCAACTCCATTAACCCTTTAATTCCCTCTTGAATGTTGGTATCAATCATAATAATGGGAAATATTAGCAAAAGAAAGCAGGAAATTGAGAGGTAAAACAGACTAGGTATTGGCAATTGGATGTGAACATCTTCATGCCTCGTTAGCTAGCCCCAGAAATTTTTTAGGAATATGCATTTCTGTAGAAGAAGAGGTTGTGAGGTGCAGCTGAAACCAGTCTGGAGAATGTCATGGGAAATCTGCATTTGGTGAAGTTTTGAACAGCAGCTCTAGGTAGGCTGTCTCTTGGAAGACCTTCGAAGTGCAGATTAAATAATTCCAGATGATGACATAAAACTTTGTTAAGAAAACAAAAAATCTGGGCTTCCAGCCATTTCAGGGTAGTTGGTTTTGTGCCTGGAAAGAACCCTGCATCCATGCACTGCTGCTCTCAGGCTGTTCCTGTGGAATGCCCCTTTCTCTCTCATCTTACAAGATGATCTTATGAGATTTTTCACATTCTTTATCAGTGATGATCAGTCTCTTCCCCTGAGCTGCATCCTGACTTCACCACAAAATTGGCAGTAACTCTATTCTGTCAGTTTGCTTTTCAACTTCCTCTGGCCTTTGCCTGAAAAGATCCCCCATTTTTGGAGTAACATAGAAGAGCTTGTAGGACGGTTTGGGGTGGAAAGCACCATTTAAAGGTTACCTAGTTCCAAGCCCTGATCCCTGGGTGGTCTTGGACCAACAGCAAGCGCACTGACTGACAGTGCCACAGAGATTCTGGCTGCTGTGCACCTGAACCCCACCTTTTTATAGGAAAAGCCTTGGTTGCTGTTTGACAACTCTCTTGTTTCCCAGCCTGGCCCTGGGTTCAGTAGGAAAGGGGTACCACAGGTTAGCCTTAGCCCAGCTGTGCAGCAGAGCCAGAAAATGCTGTGCTTGACCAAGAGGAATGAGAAGCAGGTTCTGCCTTCAGAGGTTGAGCATGCTGCTTTATTAAACCAAGAGCTTTTGTCCCAGGGGGACCATGGAGAGGGAGGGGACAGTGAAACAAATCAGGACTAAAACTCAGTCATAAGTTTTCCCCTGAACATGAAATGTCAGCAGGCAGATTAATTCTGTGCTTTAAAACATTGCTTCCTCGCTAAGCATAGGCAGATTTAGAGGAGGTCTTGTAACTCTTCTTGCTCAGGAAAGCAAATGTGTTTTTAAGGCTGACCTTTGCATGCCTGGAAGCAGCTGGCAACAGCAAGTGACATTATCAGTACAGGTACTGCTGAAGTGTCTTCCCAGTAAAGACCAACATACCAGCCCTTTACTTGCAGGTGTGTGCTCACCTCTCCTGCCTTTGGCTGCTAAAATAGGATCTGGTCAACTAAGTTTCAGCAATTTCCTCTGGTTATAATGGCAAAAAGTGTGACTGCACTTACAGCTGCATAATGCAGTGTTTGCCATTAGGACAGTAACAAAGTTGTTCTGACGGGCAGTGCAGGTGTGCCATCGTCTTTGTAAGAGCTGTTGGTCATACTCAGAAAATAAGACTTTAGACTTTTTTTTTTTCCCATGCATGGTGATTATTAGGAATGAATCCCAGGCACTGAGTATTTTATCTATTGATTTTATTTGCTAGCTGCTACAGACGAGACTATACACCATTTTACTGTTTCATGTTTCAGTACTGGGATATAGGTACTGCCAGCTGAAACAGCAAGTCCTTTGGAAATTGAATCATCATCTCTGGTATCTTCCCAGTGCTGTGTTTCTAAACAGAGCATGGTTCCAATGTGGAGGTGCATCTGTGCAGTGTGAACTGCACTGAGCACAACATGCTACAACTCCTATCCTGATTTCTGGTCTTGCTCATCTCCTGGTATTCCTCCTCCTTTCATGCACACCTGCGGATTTCCCCATTTTGTCTGGGAACATCAATTCAAAAGAAGTGATAACTCAGCCAAGAATGTCAGAACTCTTTATTCAGTCATTGCTGAAGTGGAAAGAGAGAAAGCTGGCCCAGAGTGAGCATCTCTGCTAGAAGACCTCATAGATAGGAAGGAAATGAGCTCGTCTCAATTTCTCACTACTCTGCATTTCAATTGAACTGCTTTCTTTTCTCTTGCATGCTATGTTTAATTTGTGAACTCACTCAAAACTTATAATTTCCTCAGAATCATCAGACTTTCTCTAAGGAGTGAAACTGTTTTATTAGCCTGGGAGAATGCTGCACAATATTTTTATTCACATACATGAGATGACACACTTCCAGCCACAGCAAGAGACATAGATATCTCTGTCCTTTAAATATGGATTTTAAAGTCGAAGATACTTTGTCCTGCCTGCCGAAAAACAAAAGCAGTGAAAAGTGTAGTAGTAGTAGTTTATACTGTAATAGACTGTAGTTTATTACGCAATGTTTCTTGTTGCAATAAATGTGGCTTTCTTTCTTCATCTGACATCTGTGAGTGTCTAATATTGAAGTAAAAGTTTGACATGGATACATATTTTTTAAAGACCAGTTAGCATTTTTGGACAAGAATGGCCTGGTACTGTGAAAAGGGATGAATCTTATTCTTGTAATACTCTTTAAAGTTAAGATTTGGCCCAAGTCACTAATTCTCAAGAAAATACCTCTGCTCTTTGTATCAAGATGGAACAATCACTTCAGCTTAAATACAGGAAATGTTGGGTATAATAGTCGTTACTTGCACAGATCTTGTTAACAAGAACATAATTTCCTAATCGCTCCTTTGAAAGCAAACCCAGATGATAGAAGCATAGTTGAACTCCTGCCAAACACCTCAAGAACTCTAATTTCACACCCAGCCTCCTTCAGGAGTGCCAGGATAACCTCACCTTTTTATTCAGTGAAAAATAAACCCCAAATTTAGGCCCTATGTTTATAGTTCCTCATACTTGTACCCTGGAGTACAAAAAACTAAGAGTTGGGATAGTACAAAAAATTAAGAGACAAGAGTGCAGCCACCTAGATGTGTTTGTGTTACACACCAAGGCAAATAAAACTCTGCAGACAATATTGCCTTAGTGGCAACATCCTAATCCATCACCTCATCCTCCTGAATTAGGCCTTGGGAGAAATTAAAGTCAGGGAATTTAAAAATATATAGTATTCAGAGGACAAAAGAGCAGATTCTAATTTTTATTGGTGGTCCCTCAGTAGTGGAGGCAGGTGTGTGATTTAGTGAGTCATGCCAAGGGCTTTGATGTTGCATCATCTTCATTCTGTAAGTAATGAAAACAAGGGCCTTCAGTGGTGGTGGAGGCTTGTCTTGAGGTGATGCAATAGGAAATTGCTGCATGTTCATAAATCTGCTGCTTTTCAATATAATGTGATACCAATAAACACTCAAAGCTGATAGACTTCCCTCAGGTTGTTACAACACTGCTTTTAAAAAGCAAACAACTGAGCAAGTTCACTCACCAGATGTTTGCAGACCATATTGCAGGAACTGCAAATATGGGAGGCATTTAATTTTGTCTACATTTTCCCCATCAGCTTGTGAAACTGTCAACTAGTTACCTACTTAAAAAAACCCAACAAACCCAAAACAGCACATGAGTAGTTGATAGAATTATTATATTCAGAGAAGTTCAGAATAATTCAGAGAAGTTTTTTCATTTTTCTTTGTAGGGTTTCTAAACAGGTTGAAAGGTGGAGCTAGTAATTTAGCCACACCCATAGTGAGGTTTATAAAAGGAGGTTATCTAAGGGAAGCTCTTTTCTACCAGTCTATGGCAAGAGGCAGTTTCATTTCACTGGTTTTACTCTTAAAAAAATAATACTAATCCTACCATGTCAAGGCTTCTTAAAGGTTCCCGTACTGGAGATACTCCTCTAAATGATCCTTTGAGACAGCAAGGTAAGGTAAGTCATGGAGTCTGCTTTACTATTTTAATTCCTTTTTTACACCTTATATTTCTCTGTCAGAGAATGTAGTCTTACTGTCATTTCAAAGGTTGTGTTTTCTCTGCCATTTGTGACTGAAGTTTTGTTCTCTATAGTTTTGTAATCCTGTGTCACTAAGTCAAATGGAGAAAAAGCAACTGGAAAAAAGCAACCCCAAGCCTGGAGAGGTTGTTCTTTGTCGTAGGGTAGTTATGTTTTGAAGGCTGATGACTTTGAGGGCTAATTTGCACCGCCCGGCCACAACACTGAGGTTAATGTGGCTATTGTAATTGTGCTGCTGTTTGTCAGTCATGCCAATACTAACTTCTCAAGCATACAAATAAAAGATATGCTATGCTTTATTGCACAATTGCTGTGGCTTAGTCACGACTATTTGATACACCCAAAAATCATGCTATAATTTTTGGTTTCTACTGTATCACAGTTTCCTTATATATACACGCACAGGATTGCTTATGAGTTACTCTCTTCAGCAGATGCCTCGTGAGTGACAGTGGATGTCCCTCCATGAGATCAGGTGCTATAAAAGTTTGTTTGCTCTTCAACACAGGTGTTTGTGTTGGTACAATAATTCTGAGGACAGGTCTGTATCAGTTTACAAGATGTCTGGGTTAAACCTTTCATAGTCTTCTACTGAAGTCAGATGCAGTGTATTAAAAAGTGATCACAATGCAGGGTGTAGCATGGATGTGGCAAGCATAAAAAAATACCTCTCTCATTACACTGTTTACCTAACTCTGGGTTTATTGCTGGTGTTGATGGTAAAGCAGAACTGTGAGGAGTTGGAGAGAGGGGGATGAAGCTCAAAAGTACTTTTTAGGAGCTCCTTTCAGTCTTGGGGAAAACTGGAAGGAAATGTAGATGGTTTTCTTTGAAAACTTAATATGCAACCAAATACAAGTGTCTTAACTTTCTTCTCCGATTACTTTATCTGTATGTAACTAGATCAGAGAAGAGCAATAAGTTTTCTTTTATAAACCTTCAATATAGAAGAAGTAGAAGTCACTAATATTTTTTGTTACTAATTGCATCCAAATCATGGGAATATTTGAGGATCACTAGTCTACCAGCGTTCTGAGAATATTCTGGAATAACTACCATGGGCCACGGAAAAAACCAAAGTAATGTTTTCCACAAAACTGGTGCTCTTGATGGGTTCTTTCTTTCAAAACTGTGAAATAATGTTTTGGCAAAAGGTGACTGATGGCCTCTTGGGCAAAATGTCATGATGCAAGTTGGAGAGACTGTCACAGCATTTTGACATTGTGTGGTTAGTAGACATGAGAAAATAAATACATCTTACATTTGAATAGACACAGTTTCCCCCTTGATAATGTTGTGGCATTTCTTTGGCGCTTCTGCTGTCAATGTTAAACTTGTAGGATGCTTAACTTGAGCAGTGTGGTCATTTCTGCTGCCTACCACACGCTTTCACTGATATGTAGCAAATTGTGGCTGTGCTGGGTTGTGGTGAGAAGAGTCTGTTTTGACAGCATAGCATCTCCTGCAAGGGCAGGCCCTTGGCTTTATCCACTGCCATTCTTCCGGGAGGTTGACATGCTGCAGTTACATTGTTCATTGCTATTTTTAAGTGCTTTGCATTTATTTTAAGTAACGTATGTTGATTAAATTGTTAAAAAATATTTTCTGGTATTTCTTGCTGTACTAGTGCAGTAGATTGGGGAGACGAAAGAGAAGGAAAATACTGTCAATATTTTGGCAGAGAGTCTTAGGTGTCCCTAGTCATGGATGGTTTTGGATGGGTTTTCTGGATCAGGGAGAAAGCTGAAGCTTTTTCAAGTGGGTAATGCAGAGTTACTTCATTTTGGACATTGTTGCATAGCTTAATATCTTTGTAAATTTGGTCACTCCCCCAAGCAGGGATTAAAGTGATTTGGAAAGCAATAATTGAGGAATACTCATCTAGCATAATTCTGACACCTGCTATTCAACAGGAATTACTCAAGTGACACTGACTGTCTTGTGGCTGATTACTTATTTTATTTGATACATTTAAATAAATCTTCAAAAGGCTACTTTTGAGTAGCCAAACTACAAACCTTTGGGTGCCATATTCCTTTTGTGATTGGATTTTTGGAGCCACTTATGTACTAAATGTAGGAAGATTTCTTGGTGGCAAGCTGAGTAATGAAGAGACAGATGGTCAATGGAGATCTCTTATAACTTCCTTGTAACTTCTTTGAGGCAGTGTATGAAGACTGACACTGGCAGTGGCATTACCTTGGCATAGCATTCCATTAGTCCCTTCACATTTCAAAACTTCTGCTGTCAGAAGATTTAAGCAGAAAGCTCAGCCTGTATAAGTGGATGCTACAACTGAGTCTGGCTTTGGATTCTCCCTCCCTAATTCATGCATGGCAGCACCAGCCTGCTCAGAGCCGAGCTGGAGGAGGGATGTGGGGCAGCACACAGGTTCTGCTGGGATGAGTGCAGGGGTGGTTGTGGAGAAGGGCCTGGTGTGGGTGGCGTGAGAGGGTCTGAAGGGAGGGGTTTTGCTCCCAGCAGGATGGGGAGGGCAGAGTGGAAGGGGAGAGCCCTCTCACAACAGCAGCTTCCAAGTCTGCGCCCAGCCTTTAAACCTTGCTGGCCCTGAACAGTCATCTCTTCCACTACCACCAGGAAAGGGAGTTTTCTGGCTCCTGGATGAGAATAGAAATGCATTTTCTCTACATTCCTGGGTCAACCAAAGTCTGTTTTACCTGTACTGCTGAGAAGACCCAAGCTGACCCTGCTCAGCTGGATGCCTTAATGCTTTATGGATTCCTCTATTCAACTGTCATTTATTTGAATCGTGGGATCCTTGGATCAGAATGCTCTATGGATCTTAAAATAACTGCAATTTCTTTAACATTATTTGGTGTCCTTAAGTAATGTATTTTTTCTCAGGGCAGTGCTGTCAGAGGACAGAGACAGCTGGCTTTTGTTGCCCTAGTTTAGTTGCAGTCAAACCAACTTTCCGAGTTTAAACAGTAAATCTTGTAGAGTTGCAATTTTTCAGTTTTTGTGACAAAAACTGAAAATACATAGGCAACAATGTAGGCATATATTGCTGACATATAGGCAACAATTTCCAGCACAAGGAAGAAGACTGAAATTCAACTCCTTTGTGTAAGCTGGGAGTTGGAATGGATGTGGTATGCAATGAAAACTTTCCTCGGATAACTGAGATCTAAATAATAAACTGCGAAAGAAATGTAGCTGCCACTCAGATGTCACTTGGCCTGAAACAATGTTTCTGAGGTGTGTTTGCAAAAGGCTTGAAGGCCACATCAGGTAAAGGATGTGCTTGGTATCCGTGTATGACTTTAGGATGATGTATTGTCTCTGCTGCAGCAAAAATCCTTCGCTGGGATGCAGGGGCTACAGGCAATATGTGATCATGGTGGAAAACCAGATAGAGAAATCCTATGATGGGCTTGTCAGATGACAGGGAGCTTATTCTGTAGCTGTGGAACAGACCAACAAGAAACGTTTGTCTGACGGATGGCAGTGATATCTCTCCTCTCCCTTTGAAAAAAATGTACAGCTACTGGTACAGTTCTGTCCATTAAAACAATGTGGCACAGAGGGATTGATGGTGCTTTGTTGCAGCATTCACTGTGTGCTGCTGCAAGAAATTTGAAGTGCTGCCTTCTGATCTGTGACGGTGAAGGTCTTATTTCAGGTTTTATTGGTTTCAGTGATACATATAAATCATAAATAAAATGTGTCTGTTCTGCAGTAGCCTATCTGTACTAATTTAAACCCAATAAATGGATTTGTGGTACAGGATATAGGGCCTCTTCTTTTTCTGCATAGGTCCTGCTGTACAATGAGGTGTTTATATGTGTTTTTTTCCTCGATGAAACTGTTTTAAACCTGAAATGGCAAGTAAAGATTTGTTCAGAATCATGTCTGAGATAAAACTGAAAGGTATTTCTGCTTTACTCATAGCCCTAGGCATGTGGGCTGGTCCTGGAAGGTGCTGTAGAGCCCACTCAGAAGTGAGCAGTGGGAGCTGGGTATCAGCCTGTGTGCTTGCAGGGTGCTGCAGCAGGGCCTGAGCTTCATGGGGGAACCACACACTCTTTTATATGAGCTTAACTGAGGCGGTAGCGCCTTCCAGCCCACAAAACTGATTTTATTAGAACATAAAAATAAATGTGAGAAGTAAAAGCACTTACCAACAGGAGAGAAATCTGGTAGGTGAGATTAAAGCTCCTTAATAACAGGTACCTTCCATGCCCTATGTATCCAATGCAGGAGGGTCCTTCCCTCCTATCTTTTCTAGTTGTCTAATTTTGTGACTTCTGAAGTTGAAGAAATTTTGTGCTGTCTTCAGTTTATTTCCACTTGTTCTTGGGTTTGCCTTTTGGTTCAAGTCCCTGGCAGAAGCCCAGTACTTTTCTCAGGCATCTCCCATTGTCCACGTGTGCATCACATCGAACACGAAGGGGTTTCACTCCCAGCTCACCCCATGGAGTGCACTCACAGCACTTAAATAAATAGCTCTCTGTGTGTGTATAAACATAAAACCTCTTTGAGCTGGATTCTCTTGCCATGCTACAGGATGCCTTTCTGCTAGTATCAAACAGACAGGGCCATTTCTTGGGGATGGGGATTGACAAAACAGTGGCTTTATTCCAGATTTTTTTCTTTTAAGGAGTAGAGAAGAAGCAGTAACTTGTGTTCCTGGGCTTACTGAGTTCTTAGTGTCAGAGAACTGCTACATTGGCTTGAACATCCTGTTTTCCTGCATGGAGTAGTAGGGGAAAGAACACAGCACTTCAAACAAGAAAGGTTGTAAGCCTCTCTATTGAATAGGGAAAACAGGAATGTTCCTGGGATTAAAGATGCTGCTCTTCCAAGGATAGCATCATGTCACCTGGTTAAAGTTGGGACAAGTTCAGTTGTATTTTTCTTTACATGTCTTGTTTGTCAAAATATATCGATAATTTTCATATTCTGTAAATTAAACTGCAGCATCAATTTGTCATCAAACAGAAGTAGGAAGGCTGAACCCTGACATCGTGTCTTGGATTCAGCAGTTTCTCACAACCAACACGTCATGCTGAGGGAAAACAGAACAACGCAGAAGTAAAATGATGTGCTTGTGCTCTTGACAGGCAAAAGGCATTTCGTTTGATAAGGTGCCAAACAGTGTCATTTGAGAGTGTTGTAAAGACTTCCAGCTGTCTTGTGTATCCTAACTAACTATCTGGGTGACTTGGAATTTATCCCTGTGAGTATTTCACTAGAAGTGACCTTGCCTGATCCAGTGACTTCAAGTGCAGCTTGTTGCATTCTCCTAGTGATATTTTTGACCAAGGCTGCATTTCTCTGAGCATCCTGTCCATTGCTGAAGGATGGACTGTGTTTCCACAGCCAGGCTCTCCTCTCAGCTCCCTCCCTGCTTGCTGCAGGAGATGCTGCCCTGCTCTGTTGACTCATGTTGAGGTGTGGCATGTTTTGACCAGGAATGGAAGGGTGTAGGAGAGTTGCAGCAGAGTCCAGCAAACTCTGAGATAGGCCCTGCAGGGAAATCAATGTTATGGGAAAACGTAGGTTGAATCTTGGATTTTTGCTACCTGAGTTAATAAGCAACCTGACTACCAAAAAGGGAGAAAAATTGGACTTACACCATCAGCATGTATAAAACTGCTCACTGGCTTGGGAGAGTCAGACCTGCTTTCAGCTGATACTGGATGCTTCAGCTGCAGACACTGTGCAGCTGCTCATTTGTTTCACAAGTTACTACCTTGATTCACTTTGGGCATGTTCAGTTCAGTAATATCTTGTTTTGGGGACTTTCAATAGCTGACTAATCTTGATGAAAACAGAAAAGCTTTGTTAAATGAGCTCATGACTGGGAAATAAGGACTGTGTTTTCACAAGTTTTATTTAGAGCCCCCAAAATGCATGTTCACCTTTTGTACATATATTTTTTATCCAGCACTCTTTACTAAAGCAGTCATGCCTGAAAATATCTAATAGTTGACATCTCAGGAGCCTTTGATGTAAAGACTGTGAGTTTATGCAAGACAGGAGATGTGCCAATTGTTCTTTCAGGCTCAGCTGAAGGACACTGGTCATTCCAAAGAAAAGCAGCTACTGCGAGGCTGCTGCTCCAGCAAGTGCCACAGTTTGAAGAGAGCTGATCTACAACATTAACAGGGGCTGGGCTCTCAAGGGCAGATTGCATGTGCCTGAGAAGAAGGAGTAAGACTTGGTATTCTGCACAGAATCTGCTGTACTGACAGATTTATGAAAGAAGGATACAAACAAAACCAAACCCTCCCAAAACACCAAAACTGCCAGTTTTGCTAATCTAAGCTAAAAGGCTTTGTCTTCTCAATGTAAAAAACTGGCTCTTGTATAAATCTATAGTGGAAATAGTGTGCATGTAAATGACAAATCAATCCGAAGTAGCTGTTTCTCCAGTTAAATAATGACTTTTTTTGATTGGTTTGGCCAGCAAACCAAACACATAAGTGTCTGGGAAAGGCAGTGAGAGAAGTATCTACACTTAAATTGTGTATACTATTTAAATTAGTTTAGAGCTCTTCCAAATCAGTGTGCTGAAAGAAAAGCTTTGCAGACCAGAATGCTGTGGAAGTTTAAATTCAATCTGATACTGTAAAATAACTTGAAAACTTCCTAATTAGCTTTTTTTCTAATGAGTAAATGATGCAGGTGTTCATGTTAGTGGACTGGTTCAGTGTTCTGTGGCTCTTGTCTGCAGAACAACATGAAGAAACAATAATTCATGTGAGCTTCGTACTGCAGCTCCTTGGGAGAAATACTACAGCTCAATAATGCAGCCCAAAAAATTTCTGATATGGTAGAATTCAAATGCAGACTATCCTTTCAGAACAAAGCAACAATAACTTGAGGAGTTGAGGCTTAGCAGCCCATCTTTTGAACCCCCTCCCATATGACTTGCTTTATTGTGTAGTATCATGGAGTATTTAAATAAGGTAATGAGTCTTATCTCACAGACTGGAATATTTTTCCTCAATTTGAAGGAAAAATCTGATCACAAGCTGTGATCAGATAGCAATGCTATTGTAGCTGAAGGAGTAAAAAGTATTTATGCAGTTTTTATACACAGTCCTGCTCTGAAGAACCCCTCCACGGCTTTTTTGAGTTTCCCTTAATGGGGAAGCTTCCAGCTCTACATACACTCTAGATCCCAAAAAAACTCAATTGGTTCTGTGCTCTCTTGGTCAAATATACAGGTTTGAAGTTTTAGCTCTAATTGCATCATTACCACAATGCAAGTGTCCTCAAGCTTCAGTGTACTTAACTTGCCCATTTTGTAGGCAGGAGACCCCTCTTTCTGACAAGCCTTTTGCAAGTGCAGGTTTCTGATCCTTACTGAGATTATAGGTACCTGTTATATTTGTCAGTGAAGTTTTTCTTCTCTTAGTGGTAAGAGGTACTACACCTGGGTGGGGTAAGCAAATCAGCACTCAGTGCTTTGAAATATGAATAAATACCAAGTTGTATTTGTCTGCCTACTCCCCGAAGAGATCCAATCTTATCAAATCTCCAGATTTTGTTACCTGTGCCAAGCACAGCAATTGCCTCCTGTTTTCAGTCAAAACGTGTGGAAGAGTGTGAAGTGTTGGTGGGCTGTTCTTCCACCTTGTAGATGAAAAAGGCTGAAGGATTGAATCAAAACATGAGATACTAAAGGGGATCTGCCCTTCAGCAGCTTGAAGAAGGCTTAAAACATGCTCCACCAGAGATTCATGGTCAATGGGCTGTGACTACGTCACTGGGACCTTCTGCCCACCTTTCTCCACTGATTAAGTAGTGTAAACGATTAGCATGGTCCCTTCAGCAGGGATGGGAACACAGGGATGATTGTCACACTATGGGTCTATGGAAAAGTGACTCTTGCATTCCACTGAGGAAAACTGGATGGTTGGGTTTGATTAGATGAAAAGGAGATACTTCTTTGGCTTTTGGTTTATGGGAGCACCTGGGATTATCTGTGCAAGACAAATGAGGTGATGCTACACTCTTCAGTGTCCCATCAGCTGTCACATGAACACCTTATCTGATCAGAGGTTCACAGGACATTTCTACAAACTATGGCCTTAAAGCCTTCATAGGTTTGTACAAACATAATTGACTGCAAGTAATCCATTCTGCTCACACAAGACAGGGGTCCAAGAACTCTTCCCTGCTTCACCAGTGCTGCAAAGAGCAAAACTTTCAGGTTTAGATTTATGTATTTATGTATACTATTTATATAGTATATATTTATATCTTATATAAAGAATATATTTTTATAGCATATAAAGTATATATTTATATAGATTTATAGATTTATATAAATTTATATATATTTCTAAGGACTGAAATAAGAATCAAGTTACAAGACTAGAGATGCCACAGATACTGGAATCTATCTTTACATCTTTGAGTCAGTCTTCTTTTTCTGTTCAGCAATTTAAGGCAGAGAAAGATACCAGAACTATTAAAAGGGCTGAAAAGGCAGTTCATACCCTAACTAGGGCTCTCTTTCCTAGGTAAGGCAAGCAGGCAACAAGCCTTCAGTGATGATACTTCCACATGGAGTCACTGGTTGAAAGAGATAATCTTGTCTACTCCTGTTCAAAGCTATCCCAAACAGATCAAGTTGCTCAGGAACTTGTTGAGTTCTGAATACCTCGAACATTCAGATTTTCCAGCCTCACTGGACCCAATGTTCAACCACTGTCATGATGAAAACACTTTTCCTAACATGTAATCAGGATTTTCCCTGTTGAAACTTGCCTGTTGCCTCTTGCTGTGTCTGTGTGCCTTTGAGAAGATCCTGGCTCCATCTTCCCTACACCCTCCCCTTAAATAGCTGCAGTCCTACATCCCCCACACATCTTAAACCTTCTCGTGTTCAGGCTGGACAAACCCAAGTGTCTCAGCCTCTCCTGTATCATACCCTCCATCTCCTCAGCTATCTTGGTATGGCAGCCTGGGCTCCAAGGTGTCTGTCACCGGTTTGTGGCTCCCCAGTACACAGGTACTGCACTTTCGCCAGCCCCAGGACAGTAATTACTGCCCTGGATCTGCAAGTCTAGCCCGGTGTAGAGTTGCCTTCCTTTTCTGCAAGCACTTTCTGCTGAGCATTTTTCAATTTGTTGTCTGCCAAGACCACTCAGGTTTTTAATTTTTTTTCTCTGAAGATTGTCTCCAGCTAGCTGGCAAGGTCGTTCCTTCCCCGGGGCAAGAATTTGCATACTTGCTTTCCAGACCTGCTGTCCTCACCTCTTCCCTGGTCTGATATCTTGCATTGTTTTGGAGAAATTTTTTATTTTTAAAAGAAAGTTACTGAATTCTGTAATTTAGCAAAGACCACTAGTTGTTAAATTTAGACATTTTATTTTTTAAAGGAAGTTACTGAATTCTGTAACTTAGCAAAGACCACTAGTTGTTAAATTTAGACAATTTGTAGACATTGTCATAGAAAAAGCACTAGGTTAAAACAAAGGGTTGGTAGGAGCATTTAATCCCCTCTGTCTAGCCACCTATAGGATTTTTGCTGAATGTTCTCTGATGTGCTCAATTTTCTTCACTCACTATAAAAAGAGATCTGAAAAACTAATCCCACAGTAGTGGGGGATTCAGCCCATTTAATCTCAGGCACCTGAACAGATCTACTTGCATTTTTCTCAGGTATAAGTTATTTTTGAGTTAAAACATCTGTCTTTTAAACCAACTTACTCTTCTAAATGTTTTCCTGGTGCTGAAGCTGGTACATTTTATATCCCCGAAGCAATTTTGAGAGTCCCCCAGACACTGCCTAACACTCCTATGGAAGTTATCTTTGGGCACTTCCTACTGTGCTTGTTCAGCAGGCTTGTTTTCAAAGAATGTCAGTTTGGGTAATTCAGCATGTTATTATGCCATCAGGACTCCTCATGTTAACTTTGGGATTTGCTGTTTTAAAAGAACTTCAGAAAATGGCTCAGGTCAGAATACAAAGACAAGCTTTTTATTTTTTTTTGCTTTTTTTTTCACTTTTGAATGTATATTTTAATGCTTTTCCATTTAACCTTCTTTTTAATTCTAAGCTGATGATTAGTCTGTAAGATCCACCTACAAAATGAAGCCTAAAATTGAGTATAGAAAATGATAAAGGCTGGTGGTGAGTTGACCTGGACCAGAGCAGCTGCTGCTAGCTGTCTTCCATGTGTCTCTTACTCCCTCCATGTTGAACAGGGGAAAGCTGATGTGTGTTCTGCCTTAGCTGTGTATCCTCTAGTCTTTAGATCATATCTGAGGAGTCTGTGTCTGCTTTCAAAGTTTGATATTCCATCCCACTCCGTGGAGTTATTCCCTATGTTTCTGGTCAGCAATACCAGCCAGTGAGACAGATCCTATCCTTGCACTGGTGACATCCCAAATGTTGATGGGGCATTGCTGTGCACTGTAAAAACCAGGAACTGTACCAGATTTATTTTTCTAAATCTGAAAAAGGAAAAAAAAAAGGGTGACTTTGAAATTAGATCCCTTTTTGCTTCTGCATCAGAGTGGATGAGATTCAGAGTTCTGGCAAAACTGCAGAGCAGCCCAGAGACGTAAATAAAGAGCAGTTAGGGCTGGAATGCCCTTAAGGCAATATTATTGCCAAATTCCTCTTAATGGGAAACCTTAGTCAGTGCTGGCTTTTCTTGCCTCGGTATAAAACATGCATCATCACAGTATAACTTTGTTTATAAGGAAATATTCAAAATAAATGTGTTAAATTATTCTAGTGCATGAAACTAAGCAGAAACCTGACCAACTCTACTTATTTTTAATCCAAGTGCTTTCAGTGAGATGATATAATGCCTACCAGAAAAAAAAAAAAAAAACAACAACAAAAACAAACCATAATACGTGAGTACATGCAGAAGGGCATCAATAGCAAACTGCAGTCCAATATGTAAACTGCAGACATGCACCACACAAAATTCGTGGTTGTGTTGCATGTAGAAGTCAACAGACACTGGCACTGCCAAGCGGGACAGACTTTCAGCTGCCTGATAGAAATTGAAATGCAGACAACAATGACTCTGAACTAAATTTTAAAGAAAATGATGCCTCAAATAATTGAAGGAAGATTGTTTTCTCCAAATGGAGTGAAGAGAATTTTATTTGAGATAAGTGAGATGTGACAGCCTGCTGCTAAATGCAAAGAACGATAAATACACAGTTTCATCTGGTCATCCTATTAGATCTGCCACTTACTGCTGGATATATTGGTTTGGCATTGCTTGTCATGCAAAAAAAAAGGGTTTGCCAAATCTGTCACACTAGCTAAGTAAAATCACTCAAACTGAGCTCTGTTACACCCTTTCCAAGTTGGAAGATAATTACTACATCTCAGTGTTTCTGAGCAGGAAGCAGTGAAGGTATTTATTAATAGGAGGAGCACATGTAGGCTGCTGCAAAAATGTAGGTGTCACACTGCAGTTGTCTGGAGCTTTGAACACAGCAGTGTCTGCAAGTCACTTCAGTCGTGGAAATTCCCCTTACAAGAAGTTGAGGGGGACAGCAGAAATGACACAAATTGGTTTACTGCTCTATAGGAAGAAAAATCTAAAGGCTTCCCAAACGCAGTAGAAGTCTTCCTGAGAAAGGATGCAAGCTCTTTCCTACAAAACGGCTAAATAGGACATGCTTCGATTTACTTTATATGTAAATGACAAAAAAACTTTGTTTGCTTTGTAAATGAGAGGGAGGGAACAGTCTTATAAGAAATCTCTAGGACCTTTTCGTGCCAGTAGATGACTCGAAATCAGAGCACTGGAGAGAAGCAGAACCGCTGGGACAAATCCGTGTTTGGGATGGGAAGAGCAAAAGAGGTGAGAAGTGCTCGATATCAGCATCTCACATCTTCTGGGACTGCCTTCCTTGTGAAGCACTCTGGGTCAGACCAGGTTTCTCATGATTTTGAAGCTGGAGATAGTATTAGACTCAGCTGTTTCTTGACTTCTTTGCTTTGGGTCTTTGCCTTTTTGCCTTTCCTGTAGTGCCACGGAGCCGAGCCCTGAGTAGATGTAGAGGAATTACAGCATAGGGCTGGGCTGTTAGTTACCAGCAAGTTGAGAAATCAGCCAAACTGTGAAGTAGATGGGGGTTTTTGTTTTGGTTTTTGTGATTCATGCACAGCTCATAAAAACAGTCGTTCTTTCCTTTGACACTGGAAGCCGTAAAATTAATGTTTCTGTTCATCTTTTCAACAGAAAAGCATATGTAAATAGTGATATACATGGTTTTCTGATTTACACTCCGAGTTTGTCCATTCCTGTAATTTGTCAAGCTATTCTCCACTCAGTAAATGCCTGGATAGCAGCCACATGGGGTTGCTTGAATTCTTTCAGTTGCTAAAAATAAGTTGGTTTTGAAGGTTTTTTTTCTGCAACTGCTGAGGATATTTGAGGCAATAATCAGTGACTGTCAGCCTATATTACAAATTGTTTTCATGCAACATCGCATTTCCAGTCTTTGGCAGGAGGAAGAAAACAGATCTGTGCAGTATGGAAGAAAGCATCCAGTACACAGAGAGACAGTAGCAGAAGACAGGGCTCAGTGCCCACAGGGGATATACAGTTTCTGGAGACAATGAACTAGAAGGCATTTGATTTAAATCACTTTAATTACATTCTGTCCGAACTTTTCTTCTTTGGTCCTTCAAACTAACAACTATGGGTACTACTTTTCATATTTTGATTTTAGGATTTGCTTCTAGATGCTCTTTGTTTGTTTACTACAGAGTCTCTGATGTACTTTCTCCTTCCATTTAGTTGCTTTGCTTTCTACTTATGTTCTCATATCCCTTTTTCCCAATTCTTGTTTAGTTTGGGGTGGGTTTTTTTTTTTTTTTTTGTTTGTTTGTTTTGGGTTTTTTTGGTGCTTTTTTTTGTCAATATTCATTCAAATTAAATTCAATGCTTGACAGCATTTTCAATGGATATTATTATAGAAGCCCCTTCTGCATCAGTTTGTGTCAGCAGGTTCAGCATTGTGAATGCAGGACAGGGAAAAAAAGATATATGCTGAGAGGGAGCAGGTGAAACCCTCCTGAGACCAGGTAAGCCCTGGAGAGCAGCAGTCCTGCTGAATCCACTGGACATCCCAAAATTCCATAAACTCTGAACTGTAAAAGTTTGCCAAACCTGCCTGAGGCCTCCGCTAGGACTCATTAGTATCCATCAGGCTATGTAACCCAGCAGCATCTGAAAAAGTGGCAAATGTTGGCTACAGAGCCACGTACACAGCTGGTGAAGGAAGGGAAGGGACCCCGAGGGACTCTCTGGAAGCCAGTGCTCCACTAGTCTGATCCCCACCTGGGTTTCACTTCTGACTGTAGCTGTAGTAGGATGAAGAAAGGAGTGGTGGGATGGGGAGACCTGAATGCACTATGTGAACAGTCATTGGCTACTAATAAAAGCTACTCAAGTCTATTAATAACAGCTAAGCTCAAAAGAATTTTATGATAAACATTGGTCTATTTTCCCCCAGTGTAATTCTCTCATCAGGGAAATGGATAGTCTAATATAGGGAACTTGCAGCTATGGGTAACTTTATACATAGCTGCAAATATTTGCATTACAACAACATAGAGTAAATCATTAATTTCTGCCCTGAAATAATAAAAAAGTGTAATCGTATTTATCTGTTTTACTACATAGGACTTTCTGAAACTACTCTTTAAATTGCTTTTAATTTTTTTTCTGTATATTAAGGTCTTTTCCATTTTCCTGATCCTCTACATCTTCATCCTCTTGTATTTTATCCCTTTTTCCTATGTTTTCCAGTGTGGAAGAATGAATTTCTTTAGGTGCATTGATAGGTGAATGTTTAGGAGATGGCAACCTACTTTAAAATCAGTTCAGCCTGTGTGTCTTGTAGAGTTCTGAGGATTTGAATTTTGCTTGCTGGCTTTTGTAGAGTGGTGATGTGATGCCAGTGTCTGCAGCTGAGAGCTGTGCGTGGCCTGCCATGAAGTAAAAGGACGTGGTATCCTTTTCTCCTTGTTTTCATTGCACATTTTTATGCCTCCACCCTTTCAAAGGAGACTCCAGCTCTCCATCCTTACCTTCCTCACACCCACTGACTGGGACCTCTGCTGCATTCCTTTGTCCACCTAAACTAAATTCCACCCTAATGATCCTGTGTTTCCTACCACTCCCTCGCCTGGGCGCTGCTGCGGCATCTCGAGCCAGAAGGACGGGTTGAGGTGTTGGCATGGCTCATGGAGCAGGTGGAGACCTGGCAGTGCTGCTGCACACAGCAGCAAGTGCCAATTATCTCACCTGGCCACAGAGATTGCACTGCTCCCTGCAGCTCAGGTAAGTACCTGTTTGCCGGCAAAAAGGCAGGAGCTGTTGCTGAGATGTACCTTGACCTGTGCAAGCATCAGCAGAGTCAGCTTCCAAGGTTTAGGAACCTGTGCTGTGAGGATTTTTTTTATTTGAGGCAATATGAACTTCAGCGTGGTGGTGTTACTCAAATCTCTCTCAAACTGAGGTTTACACACTGAAGGCAATTAAGCAGTTATCTCTGTCTTCAATATGCCATAAATATCATGCTCTTCAGAAAATATAGTATGGAAAAGATTCCATTAGTAAATTAAGTGTCATATTTCTAACGGGATCACTCTGTCTCTCCACTGCTGCTGCCTGTTAGAAGTTCTGGTCAACACCTCCTGGTGAGAGATGTCTTCTTCTAACCATTGCCTCAACTTGTAAGGATGGGACACTCTTCTTGGAGTAGTGCTGTCAGCTTAACTTCAGAGGGGCATTACTTGGGCAAAAGTCAATATACCATGATGGATTTGCTGTTCCTTTGTCAATAGGATGCCTGAGGTTTGTCAGCTGTGCTGGAATCACTTTCTACATTAAACAAACGGAGGAAAAAAGTACATTGAAAAGCAAAGACTAAGAGGCTTGGAAAGATTCAAAGAAATGAAACAATAACATGTTTAATAGCTAATTCCCATTCTGGTTTGGCTTTAAGGTAGTTTCAGCCTTCCAGTTTGCTAGCAGCCTTCCTAAGTTCTCTGCCAGGATGAGTCACAACTTCTGGAGCTGGGACCCAGTCCTTTAGACAAGCAATCTTTGAAGGTCTGTTTACCTTTTCCAGATGATAGTGAATTATAGTGAGAATTGCCTAATGTTTTCCTCCTCTTAAAACAGGGGTTTTGAGGAATATAAATTCACCTGTGGGAGCTTCTTTCTTCCCTTGGTCCCTGATGCAGTCCGAGTACCCCTGGGATCCTATTTGGTGTAGTTTTGTGCGGTTACGCAGAGATAGATGTCTTTGGAATACTCCTCCCTGCTGGGCTGTCTCAACTAGTTGACTAGGAATGCAAAACAAGCAATAACCAGAGCTCTGGTCTGACTGTAAACCATTATTTACCTGCTAGGAATGATATTTCCTGCTGACTGAGGAGTTAGGAAACTTAGCCACGTAACCGTAGTATATAATTCAGAGCACAAACTGAAACCCATATATGGTTGCTCCATCTGATGTTTCTGTAGTCTGTATGTACCACTTGAGACAATGGATGTGAGGACAAATTTAGCATTCATAGACAATTCCCTCCAGGAACACAGAAGGGAATAGGCCTTAATGTGGCTGCTACAAGGGGGCAGCACCATGCTTTCATTGTTAAGTGAGACACTTCAAAGGACTGCCAGCGTTTTTGTGCTGTATTGGCAAAAACACAGGCTTTCCTGGATTACAGTTACTGTTCTTTTCAATGGCAGGGTTTTTTTGCCTCTGAAAAGCTGTTCAGGCAAGTGCAGCAAGGCCCCAGTTGCATGACACAACAGTCATAACTGATTGCCTGTGCTCGGAAGAAGCCTAGTTGGATGAAGAAAGACCAGTGTGCCTGGAAATCATAAATAAACTCTAAATGCAGCACTGCATAAGGGAGCTCAGAGAACTGCTACTATATTGGGGAGCATCTGATTGTTGTGCAGATGTGTTAGACACTGAGCCATTGTGAACACAGCTGAATTAGGGCATTGTAATGAAGGATTTCTGCTCATTTCAATTTTCAGCATACGACTATTGCATCACTGCTCAACCAATGCAGACAAAGACCATCCAGTGAATCTTTTTTTTTTTTCCCCTTCTATTTGGTATTTGACTAAAGGTTTCATGTTTGCTTTTCAGTGCCAAATTGCTGCAAGGAACAATTCAAGCCGGCAACCAGTGAAAGTGTTTGGATGCTCAAAGTAAGTATGTTTATGCATTTGTGTTTTTTTACCCAAGAACTTGTGTTTGATGTGTGTAAGGCAGTAGCTAGATAAGTTTGGTATCAATAACAAGTGATATTGCTTTCCATCATCTTTGACTATGTAACAGTCATGAAACAAAACTGATGAAAGCTAAACAAGAGGCCACAGATATCTTATAATAAATAATTTTGTAATAAATATAATAAGTAATTTGTTGGGTTTTTTTTTAACTGGAGTCAGAAGGAAATGGTGGCAGAAAGGAATTAAAAATAATTTAAAAAAATAGAGGTGGACAATGAATCTGAATTCTCCCTTCTGCTTGGGAGATCTGAGAAATTGTATCCTTCCTTGTTTTTGTTGTGTTAAATGTTAGCTCCTCTGCACTTCGTTAGTGCTGCCATCATAATGTTAACTGGAAAAAGAGCAACTTACATGAAGCACAAGTATGGAGTTAGTAATTAATGCCACACAGAATTCACAAGGTGCCGTCCCTTTTTTATATCCCCAACGAATGGGAGTTTAACTTCAACCATCCAGCCTCAAGCTTGGCATCTGTGAAATCTGCTCAGGAAGTCACCTGGGGAAAGAGGAGGACCAGTGATATCAGACAGGAGGCCCACAAGGTGGCAATGTTTAGAAAGCCTTCAGAAGGGATGTGCCCTGAACAGATCCGTGCTTCCTGCCATCACTTGCTGCTCTTGTACCATTTCTGCTGCAGAAAATGCCAGTGTTGCCAGAATGGAGTGTAGGATACCTGGTACTAAACCTCTTGTTTGAGCAGGTTCACCACTGGCAGTGCTCACCATACTCTGCTGGATACCATTCCTGCCTTCTCCCTTGGAAGGAATGTGCTGCAGCATCAGTGGTTTGCAATAGCCTGATTTTATTTATTAGTAATAAACATATGCACGGTGCTGAAATGATGCTCAGGCTGTGTAATGAAGAACTTTCATTTTCAAAACATACTGCTGCATTTTTGCTAATGCTTGCAAGGCTGTTACAATGTGTAAATAAATGCTAACTGCGAATGTAACTTTGGCAGCTTAGTTTGCAGTGATACTTTGTGCTTCACAGCTAGAAGTGAAAAGCTTGCTTTACTGTGAAACTGGAGGGTTGCTCCAGGTTATGTAATGACTTGGGAAAAAAAAATCAACAAACAACCCCCCCCCAAAAAAAAAGCCAGAAAACCAAACGAACAAAAACCCCACAACCAAACAAAACAAAAAACCAAACAAAACCAACAATAACAAAAACAAAAAACCCCAGAACAAAAAACAAACAAAAAACCAAACAAAAAACTTAAACGTTTGCAGAAAGATTTCTCTATATACCTGATAGGGGTGAGAAATTATTCAGAATAAGTTCAACAATTGCTCACCAGCACAGACATAGGTGAGTAGGAGAGGGACAGTTAAACAAGGAGCTACAAAGTCCAGATTAATCAGATTGGAAGACTAACTTCAACAGCAATTGGCAATGGGGGCTCAAGTGTACTTGGAGATTCTCAGGACAATCAGCCCATAATTTAGTCAAAAGAGGCTCGTATGCCTCAAGGATGAAACAATAAATCTAGACTATAGGAGGCATGTCAGAACAAGAGCTAGGAAAATGTGTTCTCCCCGTGGATGTAACCCTTCCCAGGAAGGTGCTGCAGATGGAAGTGCAGCAGGACCATGCCCTGTGCTGAGCCACAGAAGCTTTCATCTGTTGCTGTCTGCTCTGGCATGGACCAGAGGTTGCTCCTTGAAGCCAAGCTTTGTCACTACAGTTATACTGGCATTGTCACAGGCACCTGGAAACAACAGGAAATCTAAAGATATCTGTGAGCATGGAGATAGTGCACAACCACCAAGTGGACGTTTATAAAAGCAGGCTGCATCCTACCTGTCCAACAGAAACTTATCTGACGTGTGCAGATTTCCTGCAATGTGTAACCCTTTCTGCGAAACAACAGGCAGTTTTCCAGAGTATTCCCAAAGGATTGCTGCTCACTGTTCAGCTTTTCCTTTTCAAATCCTTTAGTCCTTATGGCCTATTATATATCCAAATGAAGATCTAGTTATCAGCCTTCTAATCCCAGAGATTCATTATATTGTTGCAGAATTAGCTGAGCTATTACAATTCCACATCCATGTAACATGCCATTATATACTAATCTTTGCTCAAGAAACCTTCTGGTCAGGTTTCAGTGGCTTTGAGCCTGATAAATGTGTGCATTTTTTCATGGAGTTAAGTTACATGGACAACATGAGGAATGGATATTGGAATATTCAAGAAATTTTACATTTCTTGTATTAGGTGCTCTCATGTGCAACATGAAGATAAGGGGCCTTTTGGCAGTAGGAATTCCTTGATTGATGCACTATCACCAAAGCAATTACAATACAGCCTAACATCAAAAAGCAAGACTGGTTTCCACTGGAACATTAGCTCAGGAATTACTTGTTATATTTCAGTTATTTTGAGATAGGGGAAGAGAAAGAAAATACATTAAGTGTGTGCATATATACATCTATATATCTACACCTGTATATAAAGTATGTTTGTATGATGAACTACTAATTCATTAAGTGTTCAGGGGAGATCTGAATAAAGGTCTGGATGAGCTTTTTTCTTCCCTGCAGGTGTAAATATTTTCTGGTTGTTCATGATACAGCATGATGTACATGTTACATGTACTTATCCAAACCAAGCAGACTAAATAATTGCTTCCTCTCACTCCGTTCTCCTTACCTCCCAGCACCAGAACTGGTGCAGAATAAACACTATTTCTAGATGAGGACACTTTGTTTCCCACTCAGTTCCCTGCTACTAGTTTCCACAATAAGACCTGACTTTCCTTAGGGATGCCTGGCAACTTCAGTCAAAAGACTGAAGAAATGTGAAATAGGTGAACTTCTGGGCTGAGCAGAGTGCTTTTAAAGCATGTTCATTCTGTGGAAACACCATAAAGTCCCCCAAAATGCAGTGAAGGACATCGGCTGAGGAGTCAGTGCTGCACAGAACACAGATGCTTTATAGATCCAACATGAGAAAACCAGAGCTCTAAAGCCTGAACCTGAGGGAGCAAAGTTAACCAAATGGAATGTTTGTTTATGGCTGTGCACTCATCAGACCGATTGCCTTCTTAACTTAGGAATTGGGTAGCTTGGATGGCCTTTTATGGTGCTGTCTGAAGATATTCTGAACTTTGGGGTGATATTTATTTTTCCAGTACCCAATACCAAAAATTATCCCACAGGAGCTCAGCAAAGCAGCTGATGATTCATCAGGAATGTAACTTTGCTTTTCAAAAAGATAACGTGTGGTTTTGTTCAGAGTTAATGAGATCCTTTCCAACACAGAAGCTGTCAACAGCTGAGTGACATTTACAGTTACAAAAACACATAGCCTTGTGGTTGGGGTTTTTATTAAATAGAAACCTCATTTTCTACTCTAACGAGGAAAAGGCACTGTTTTCTTGCAACTAGTACCTTTGGTACTCAAAGTGTTAGAAGCCTTTGATTATTATTATTATTTTACACATAATGTGGCTGTTCAGAAGTTACAAAATGGTGCCACTTAATATCAGGACTGCTGAAGTCATGATAATATAATATATATATATATATAAAGATATCTTTGTTTCTAATCATCTTTTATTGCCTTCTGCATCTTGCCTATCAATGGCGCTTCATTCAAAAGCTCATTAAAGGATGATTCAAGTAATGATTTGAGTTTTGCTCCAGCAGAAAAAGAAACCATAAAATTTAGGACATGAAAAATATTAATCCTTGTCAAATATATCAAGTATTTATAGTGCATATAGATGCTATAAAAATAGCTGTGTAACTTTTCAAAGCAGTTTCTAGATTTTATAAACATAATCTTTCATGTGCCCCTGTGGTGTGGCAGGCACTGGGGAGCTTCCCTGTCCTCTCTTCCCGTGCTTCTGCTGAAGCCTGCATCTGCACAGCAGGCACTGGGATACTGAGCTGAGGTGCTTGGGGACTCCAGCAGCAGAGTAAAATCCAGAGGTGGACAGGCTCCAAGTATCAGAATTTTTTAATATTTCTCTGCAATCACTAGAGCTGGAAACTTTTGTTTTCATTAGCTGACAGCTTGGATTCTTATACAGTTCAGTTGCTCCATGATCTGCAGCTTGCAGAAAATCACCCTATGTACTGAGTCAGAGTGAAGTGGGAGTCACTGGCAATGCATAGCACATTAATGAGGTCAGGTGGAAGCAACACATAAGTTGTTCTTACAGTAAAATTGTTCCTTATAATGATGGCTTCTTCAACCTTCTTAGGGACTTATTTAGCACTAAGTCAAGTATGAGAAGAAGTATGTTGTGGATAGTGCTGTTGTGTTACAGTACAAGGTGGCAAAATTAGAGGTTTTCAGGTCTCGGGACCTAGTAATTTGTTGCACTCAAATCCGAATGTTGTAATCATCTCTAGCATCTTGCATGTTTGCTCCTACCTGAGCCTGGAGCAGGCACAGGAACAGGCATTTGGTGGGAGGTGCAAAGGGGCACAGGGGAAGAGTCAATGACAGCTGGCTTGAGCCTTAAAAGCCTCAGCTGGAGATCTGCCACCAAAGTGTGCACAGCTTCTGTGGTCAAAATCCTCTCTGAGTCATCAGACAGGCCAGGTACATGTCATGGGTACCATTTCCTGGGGGGAGCACCAGTTTTAAGCCTCCTAGTACCCATTCCTCATAGAAGGAAGCTGGCAGTGCCCCCATCTTCAGGTTTATGCAGTGGCTTCCATTAGAACTTCATCCTCTTACAGAAGGTCTGGATTTGGCACAGCACTAATGACCTGAGTGGGATGTGTGGGATAAATGCCTTCTGAGCAGCACTACAGGAAACCACCCTTACATCATGTTGTAGGTTTTTAAATAACTAATTCTTGTCTTGTGTCTATATAAAAGAACAATATTGACTGTGCTCAAGCATTTTCAGGTTTGATCTGATTTCATAGCTAGGATCGTTTTTGTGTAATGTAAGAGGCTTCACATAATCACTCTTTTAAATCTACAGCTTATGTTTGACAAGTGGGTCATTGGTTAATGGAAGCAAGTAAATCCAGCTGTTTATCTTTTCAGTAAGACCATGCACTTTCTGTATGCTCTTGTCTGCTTAGAATGGAGACATGTACATTTTTAATGGCTCTCCCTCTATTTCAGAGTAGAGGTGTGAACTTTATATTATCTTTCATTTCTTCCCTACATTCAAATAAAATAAAGTCACAGTATTACTTCTGCTGGTATCCCACCTGATCTGCAAATCTGTGGCAGCAGTTTCACTATTAAGTTAATTACTACTTGAATGTGATTTTTTTTAAGTTGTTAATTTGATTTCATGAGGAAAATTTACTGTTGTAAGTTGTTTAGAAGTTTTTTGCCCCTTTATTTCTCCTATCCAAGCCTCCAGTATTTCCATGTATTACTCTCAACAGATGCACCTACCACTAAAGCAGACCAGCAGTAGCTTTCTCCCAGACAGTTTTAATTCACAACATTTTTTGGGTAACTTGAAATTTCAGGGTTTCAGAAATTCTATGTAAGCCTTCTGTAGGGTCCTAGCATCTAAATAAAGCACTTGCAGCCCTAAGTTAATAAAGTGCCCAAAGTATTAATGGAAACTTGGTGTAATAGGTCAAGCTCCAAAAGTCCTCTTAGGGAATGTCTGTCAGCAACATAATTTTCGTGACACAGTTTTCAAGTATTCTAATTTTTTTTCAATTCAGACTACTAATATAAGTGTAACATGATTAAAGCTGTCTATGAAAATTATTTTTCCTCTTCATGTGAAAGCTATTTTATTAATAAAGACTTAGCATAAACACTAAGATGATAATGAGCATTAACTTGCCAGGGGAAAGAGTCTGTTTTCCATCAATAAGTGAGAAAATGAAAACTTTCAGATTAGTAAGGGTATTGTGTTAAGTAGCAATTAAATTATACTCAAAGAACCCTTTCTTGCTCCCAAATGCTCTAGTACTTGCAAATAGAAACTATTACTTTAAAAGTGTGCTACAGTTCTAAATTCTTAACAGCAAGTTAAAAAGCATGTGGGTAAGAAATTCTCAGAAAGTAAAGAGCAGAATTCCTCAGATGCTTGCATTTGGCCGGGAAGGAGCCTGAAATAGTTGAAAGCAAGTCTATTTGTCTATGGGAAGACAAACTTCTGTTTAAAAATGTTGTGTGTAATACATGTATTTGCTCTAGCCCAAAGAGGAGGCACTCCCTGATTTCTCTGTGAGCTAGAGATCACAAACAAATCCTTGGCAGCCTAGTTTTTTCAGAGGCGCTGAGGTGCCCCAGGGATTTCGGCTCTTTGGTGTGTTAATGGCAGCAATGTGTCACACGAGGTGTTCGAATGCTGGCTGTGATGCAGCCTTTAAATACAGGTGTCACTTCTTGGGGTGGCTGCGTGTGAAGGTGCATGCAGCTCAGCAGGCAGGGCTGCAGCCCATTCCTCTCGGCCAGGATGAAATGAGGCGTAATTAGCTAATGACAGTACGGTAGCTGGACAATAAGTGTGCTGGGGACTCGTCTGAGAGAAGGAAACCAATTTGACCCAGGTTCTCTGCAGGTGGCTGAGGAAGGGAAGTGGAAATTGCTACGCCTACAAAGGATTATCCCTGACAAAGGAAGAGTGAGAAAGAATGGGATAAAGAACAATGGAGAAACCTCAGGTGTGGAAAAAATCCTGAGACAAAAAGGAAGAGGCGCTCATTTAGTTGTAGCAATGGAGAAGAGAGATTGCATTTGCTTAGCTGCAAAGCTGGAAGTACTGAAAAGATTAGAAAGCCACCATGGAAGAAAGGATGGAGATGCACCATAGTGGTGCTGAGGATGATGCTTGCACAGACTTGTGACAGTAAATGTTTTGAGGAAGCTGGTCATAACAGCAGGGCCTGTTTCTGTGCTCACAAAATTAAGAAAGGTGACAGAAATCAGTTTTTGTAAAATGCTATGAATATCCCAGATAAAGAGCAGTTAGCAGGAGAAAGGAGAAGATTGCATACAAACAGAAAAGCACCCACCACTTTCTGTGTAACTTCTTGTCATTTGCTAATTTCACGGGCAAGGAGACACCTTGCCTCTGAAAGAGCGTGATTTAGTTCACTCTAGGTTCCTGAGGAAACTACAGAGTATTTTGCAGCAAGGCAGTGGGTTTTTGGGCTGGAGTTTGCAATCACAGAAACACTCACAGACTACTGAATGACTTGGCAGTGTGATTTTGGTCCTGGTCAGGCATGAATGCGCAATGGTTGGGTTTTTTTAACATTAGCTAGAGCATGTAATACTGTTTATGTTGGCTTTTTGTTGGGTGTGGGAGGACTGACACTTAATTAACAGTTTCCTGGGACAAAGTAACCCCTTAAAATCCTAGTTTGTAAAGGTCCAATCTTTGTTAGCTGGTGAAACATTCTTGATCCAGTAAAATTTAACAGACCATCTGCTGGAAACGTTACTTTCTTGTGCCAGCCTTCTCCCTTCCTCTTTAGCAGTGGTGAGCATCTTGAGCAGGTCAGACAGGTCTGTATCAATTGACTGAAATGCCTTTAAAGTGTATCACTAACATTTTCAGTGTAGAGCAGTAAGAAGGTATATCAAAGATGGAGATTGTCCACTCACATTCGATTTATCGTCTTTTTACCTTTTTCCAAACGCCCCTACTGAGCCCCAAGAAAGCCAAAGTTTCCTCGAGAGCTGAAAATACGAAAATAAATGCTAGACTTAGTCTCTCCCATTTCCAAGCCCTTCCAGGCTTTTACCATTTATAACTTGTTTTACTGGTTTTGTTTAAGATACGAATGTCTGAAGCTCTGACTTTTCCCAGTGTTAACAGTCATAAACTGTACTGTGTGGAAACATGAAAATCCCAAATCTTTCTCTTCTAGAATACTAATCTCACTTTCATTTAATTCAAATTTTGTCATCCTCTGAAAAAAGTAGGAATCCAGATTACCTGAACATTTTTTATGTTTTTATTTTGGCTTTCAATAGTCTTTACATCCGAATTCTGACAAAACAAGCCTAGAAAACTAGTTAACACCTCGGTGCTAATGGAAGTGGTAATGGTACATCTAGAACAGCTCCAGCCAAAGAATTCCGTGTAAATGCGTGTGAATGAGCCATGAGTCAATCTCCAGTCTCAATTCCTTTCAACCAGTATTAAAGACACAGGAATCCTTACTCAAAATATTTATTGATCACAGCCTTCATTTCTAGGTCTTTAGATGAGAGTAGCTCCACAAGGTATGTCTGAAGCTCTGCTTTAGCCCAGTGGATATCACTGAAAACAAAGGTAACAGACACTAAAGAATTCAAAATTTTGGGTTAGTCTGGAGTTAATGGAAGTAAAAATTCCTTCTCTTTGGAACCATTCCTCACTGAAGTATTTCCTGCTCTCACGGGAGCTTTTTGTTATGTAGAAAGTGCTGGATAAAAATGTTCCGGCTATTTGGTGTGAACTTCTCATGTTTTAACTAAGGAATCCTTTGATGTATACTGAAGAATGCTTCTTTCTAAATAGGAATTTGGGGAGTTTATTCTTTAAAGCAGCTGGATTTAGCTAATTGGATTTAACAAATGTCCACTAAACCAATTTATTATTTTTAATCTAAGAATTAATACTAAAAGTACACAATTAGTCTTAAAATATCCTATTCAAGGGTTTTTGAAATCCTTTTCCTGTGAACATAAGTCCTTGTTTTGTAGACAGTACTTGAATCTTGAATTAATCCTCTGATTTCTATTTGATTTCTACAGTAACTATAAAAGGTAACTGTGGTCTTTCTAAAGGAAAATACCCACAGTTTGTGGCTCTACAAGATATTTCTCCTTAGTAATCAATTCATGCACTAA
This sequence comes from Acridotheres tristis, assembly GCA_037013685.1. Lineage (NCBI taxonomy): Eukaryota > Metazoa > Chordata > Aves > Passeriformes > Sturnidae > Acridotheres > Acridotheres tristis. Next base: position 108,123,186 of record CM072886.1, read on the forward strand.
TGGTCAGATTGGATTTGCAGCTCATAAGACTAAATTTTCAAGTATGCTTAGCAGACAAAGACTCCAAGATTTATTTTATTCTTCCTCACAGGCACAGAACACTTTTTAAAATGTTAAATGTGAGCTCTGAAATATAAATGTGTCTGTATATTTAAAAATAGACTTGAATTACCTCATAGGGATGTGGTCCATGCACAATGTGTAACTGGGACAGCCCTCTCTTTTTTTTTCCCCCTCTTTATCTGTGTCCCTCCAGGGAAGGCAAATAATCAAGACTTGGCTTAAAGTGGCAACACTAGAATCCCCAAGGGTGGGAAGCTCATTCTTTGTCTACAGGATGTCTGGAGTGATAAGTAGCTGTTTTAATACAACTCATGCAGTGTTTCTTTGTCCTGACAAAATTATCATTTGCTGTTTGTCATAGTGAGTTTGAAAGTCCAGAAATATAAGGTATAAAATGAGGTGGCAGGATGGTGGTGGGACAATTCATTCAGTGCTGCATAAACAAAGAAAGTCCATAAAGTTAGAATTTTGAATTTTTACCCGAAGTGATTTTACGCCACTCTGTTTTCCTTTGGATTGATCAGTGCTGTTGACAGTATGTCAGCAAGATAGGAAACACGAGTTCTGCCTAACCCAGGTCAGCTTGAAGCTTACCATGCACCTCATCAAGTCTGATACATGTTTGCTGAGTTAGTAACACCGCTGTTGTTGAGCCCTTTTGGATGTTTCTGTGTGATATGTCATTGTCACAGGTTAGAACTGTGCTCTAGTTTAGGCTGGCACAAGCCAGTGCTCTCTAATAGACACAGTTGCAGATACTCACTTGTACTCCTCACAGATAACATGCAAATCTGGATCTCCTAAATCTTCTGTTCCTAATCTGCTAAATGCAACTTTAGAAATTAGGCTGATTCTGATGCAGCCTAATTAAGTATGCTCATGGTTATACCCATCTTACTCCTCATGCTGGGAATAAAGTATGTCAATGTACCTTAATGAATCGGGACTTTCTTGAACAACCAAGGTGTGTCCAAGACTTAACAGTTAGCTCTTCCCAAACTTTCTTCTTGATTTCCTTTATTCACTTATTTTCAATTTTAAACACTGTTGGGCAACTCCTTCAGGAGAAAGAGACTGTTTCTGCATGGATTTCTTATAAACTCAAGCACTCGAGTTAACTAGGATTAACTGATTTTAATCTACAGTGTGTAAATCTGTGGCTTTACAGAATTCTGTTAATCTTTGTTGTGATAAAGGAACACTATGAGAATAGTTAAATTGGAAAAGCAGACTACATTGCTCAGTTCTGCTGCTTTCCAAAAGTTATTGCTACCTTCCAACCGTTTTCTGAAATCCAGTCTCAGTTTCTTTTTTCTCCAGTGGAAAAAACTGCACTTGTGACAGGAATATTCATGAAAGTCCTCAGAAAAGTGAGGTACATGGCCCAAAATACTTCTATTTGCCTGATGTTTGCTGCAGTTTGTAGCTGGGCTCTATTCTGAGAAGATTGCAAGCAATATCACACTGGCTCCTTTATGAGCTTGACTATGAACAGAGATGTCAGAGATGAGGGATGCTTGCTGGCCACTCTAGGGTTAAATGTGTTTTTCTTAGTCTCACTCCCTATTCCTCCCACCACCCCAAAGTTATCCAAGCGGTGGGGAATTTCTGCTATCATTAATTGTATTTATAGTTTGGCTATGTCATGAAATACTCCCTAAAACCGTCTGTGTGGGTTTTTTTAATCCCCTCACCAATGTATCAGCAGAAGTTGCTAGCTTAGCCATCACCTCTGCTGTCAGAGGCTGTACATTGATCGCTTATCAGCATTAAAATATTTATGATTTATTTCCACGTTAGCTGCCTAATATAAAATTCTGGCTCAGGCTTTGGCCTTTTAGAGGATTTTACTCTCAGGCATTATAAATTAGGTTTCATGGCCTTCCTACTGCAGTAAGGGAGGCTTAGAGCAAGTAAAGAGAGAGGAACTGAAAACAAAAGCTCTGAAGAGGAAGGAGGAACCCGATTTTAGAGAATGATGTTTAGGCCTATTCCAGTACTTGCTAGTATTCTCTCTACCTGGTTCACCACAGCAGAAATCCAAGTACTGGAATGCATGTGATGTGGTAGAATGATGCTTTTTGCATCAGCTGTATACCTGGCACTTGCTGTGTGGCTAGTATGGCACAGGAGCAGGTGGTCTTGGGAGGACATGACATTTCCATCCTTGCAGATTTTCAAGATTGGATTGATTATGATCATGTCACCAAATGTGACCTGATCTCATATTGGTGATGATCCTGCTCCAAGTGGGAGATTGGACTGGATGACCTCCATAGGTCCCTTTCTGCCATTGCCTCTGTGGTCTCAGTGCTGAAGATCTATTACATCAGGTTTTGTAATTCCACCCCTTGGCATTAATTGCTTTCCTGGCTCTTTGCTTTGCTTAGTCAGCACATCACTTCTGAGTGCCAGATTTTGGTACTTTCAGCATACCACAGGTGGGGCTTTTTATTAACACCAAGGCTGACCTTTTATTCTTCAGATCAATTCTCTATTTGTATGCCTAGTGCATGTAAAAATCTATAAAGGCAACACAGATGTATAGACACCTAATAACAGCAACAGGTTTCCTCTTTCTTTGAGACCTTCTAGCTCAGAATGATGGAAGTGGGAAGAAGACGCTGGTGGCTTCCAGCACACAAAGACAGGAGTTGTGCTTGTGGGCCAAAGCAGTGCCCAGAAACAGAGAAGTAGGCAGAGGGAATGCTGTGCATATTGCACCCATACAATCCACATTGCACCCAGAGCCCCCCAGGCTGTGCTAGATCAACAGAAGCACATTGAAATATGTGCTTTCTGAAAACCAGTACCAGGCTTCTTTTGCTGATGCCTGGCTCAGCCTCCATAAAGGTAAGGTACTGTGCTGAGGCAGCGTGTGCTCTGACCTTGAGTCCCAATGCAGAGGCAAGAAGATGTCTGAAGCAAGGCTGCCATGCTCTCCTCACCTGCACTACTTCTCTGTAGCTTTGTTGGTACATGTTTTAAACAGCTTTAGAGACGTCAAGAAAGAAGCTTCTGTTCTTTGCCACTGGTGAAGAAATAAAAATGTTTTTACAAGTTAGGGTTGCAGAGTGTTTTACTGCTTGCTCCCTAGCAGAGCAGGTAGGCTTATGTCTGGCAGATAAAGAGCTGCTATAGATTATTTTTATGTTCTATCACTACACAGCATTTCTGGTTTCTCCATGTTCTTGAGCGTTACTGAGACACTTATTGGCTTTTTCAGCAAAAAGTTTTTTGTTGCTTGTTTTGAAAAAGGCTCAAATGTAGCTTTCTCCAATTACCAGATGAAAGAAACATTTTTCAATTAAGTGTGCCAATTGCAAATATCCATAGATTGGTTACTGAAAGATCAATTGGAGTATATTTGAAAACCTGGCAGAAAGTATGATTCCCTGTCTCGATGTGCAGACCACAGTGGCAAATTGGCAGACTAACTTGAGCTTTGTTAGAGATTGCTCTAAAATGTGTGTTAATCTATACATCTGATTTAAACCCAAGGAGATTCTCAGCAGTCCAAGTGTTGTGCACTTGGTGTTATTGATTTTACTCACCTTATAAGCTCTCTGTGAATGGTCTGTATTACGAATATAATCATGTAAACTAAGCTTTCAGTAGTGTCATTTCAGTCTGAAAGATTAGGTGAAGATTAGTTAAAATTTCATTAAGTCACTTTCTTTATGCAGAAAAAAATCTGAGGTAGAAACCTGATCAAACTCATACTTCAGAACTTCTGAGTTAAAATATCAGCATATGTCTCTGAGAACATATTAGAAATACTCACATGGCTTTTTTTTTACCTACTACCTTAAAATTATCTTTTAAAGAAAGTTGGATTTGCGGGTGTGTATTTTTTAAGATGTTAATAGATTGGCCCAAATATTTTGCATCTAACAGCCTTGAGGTCATACAGATCCGTTTAGAGACTGTGCCTATAGCCACCCTTGTTGGTTTCTGCTTAGAGACAACAATTTGTAAACAGCTGGACAGTAATTTTGTTCTGTGGTAGAATTGTTTCAATGCACTATTGGGACTCGAGGGTAGGTTTAGACCACAGTGAAGTTCAAGTCTGCTCCTGAGGATGACCAGCATTGATCTGTGGTAACGTCAAACTTTGAAGCATGTTGCTATTTAGGCAAGGGGAGATATGCAGAAATCATAGAGCTCTGCAGAGGGAAGTGGCCTGGGGAGGATGCAAAAACTCTGCTAGAAGAAGGGGAGGAAGAGATGAGGGTTGTGTGATTGGTGCTTCTAGCACCAATCTGGCACTAGTAGTGCCAGAAGTTCAGTGCTACTGCCCTGGCAGGTCTCTTCCCTTTTTTTTCTGATCCAAGGAAGATTTTAAAGGATGTGCCATCAAACGTTTTTTTCTGCATAAGCCTGAGAGCGGGAGGATGCTGAAAATGTGCAATGCAGCTTGTCAGGTGTTGTACTGTGCTCTCCAGCGAAGTTGTAAGCAGGGATACAGAGCTTGGTGACTTGAACATCCTGGTGCTTGGCGTGGAAATGCAGGCGGAATAGCAGACACAGAAACCTGGATAAAAGAGCATAAAATAACAAGACCTTCTTGTGCTGTTTTATTATTAGCAGTCCATGATTTTTTACATCTTGTAGTCTCACGTCACTTAATATTTATGCACTTTTTAAAAATAAAGCGTTTGCCGTATGAAACGCCAAGCCCACGCTGTGATTGCTGCGAGCTGCAGCCCGTGCGGGCGGGCTTTGTGCGGTGGGGATGGCCATAGCCCCGGCACACCCGCGCCGAGGGGAGATGCTGGGGAGAGCTGGGCGGCGTTCCCTGCTGCGGCTCGGCGCTGTGTAACCGAGCAGCCCGGCGCGGGGAATCCTTCAAGGGACGGAGCCTGAGCCCGATAGCTCCTTGGCGTGGGGAAAAGGCGGACGATGCTGAGGTACCGGGGCGCGGAGGGTGATGATGAGGCATCGGGCGCCGCGGTCTCGGCCGGTCTCGCACAAGCCGGGGGCTCACGCGGCGGTGCCAGGCGGCGCTGGGCAGGGGCACGGCGCGGTCCCCACGGCACAGGCGGCGTTTCTGCGCCGCCCACGGATGCGGGGACAGGCGCGGGGGTGGCGGGACCGCCGAGCTCGGCCGGGGTGTGAGCGGCCGGAGTGGCCCGGCGCTTTGTCTGTGCCTGCGCCCAGCTGGGGCCGCCGAGCAGCGGGGGCCGCCGAGCAGCTCGGGCCGCTCCGCCGCGGGGCCCGGCGGCTGCCCCGCGCTCCCGGGGCGAGCGGCTCTTTGTGTGGGGGCGCTGGGCGGGGCGGGCCCCTCTCTCCCTCTCTCTCTCTCCCTCTCTGTCTCTCTCTCTCCCTTCCCTGCCTTCGCTGCCTTCCGTGCCCGCTGCCGTCCCCGGGCGCAGCGCGGCGCCGGCCGGTTGCCATGGCGAGGGGCGGTCACGTGTGGCGGCGGCGGCGGCGGGGCTGACGCGCGGCGGGGCGGGGCGGGCGGGCGGCAGAGTCGCGGCTGCCGCCACCTTCCGCACACCAGCAGCAGCAGCAGCAGCGGCAGCGCGGGGCTCTGCGGAGCGGCGGGAGCGCCAATGCCCGGACCGACCCAAACCCTGTCCCCAAATGGCGAGAACAACAACGACATCATCCAGGATAACGGGACCACCATCATCCCCTTCAGGAAGCACACGGTGCGGGGGGAGCGCTCCTACAGGTACTGCGGGGGGGCTGCGGCGGCGCGGTTGCATAAGGCGGGCGGGCTGCAGCCCCCTCCTCTTCCCCCGGCCCCGCATTGTCCGGCTGCGGAGCGCTCGGGGGATAGGCGGGATGCGTGCGGGGGCTCGCCGCGCCCGGGCGGAAGAAAGGCTGTTAAAAATTATAATTAAAAAAAAAAAAATAAAAAGAGGGGGGGGGGAAATGAAAAGGAAGGCAAGAACGCCCCCCGCGCAGGCAGCCAGCTCCCCTTGGAAAAAAGCCGCAGCACCTCGCTGCGGATCTCGCAGGGAGGCGGCGCCGCGCGGGAGGCGGCGGCCGCGGATGGCGGGGCGCGGGCAGCCCCTGCCCGGCCGGGGGAGCCGCACCGGGCACCGGCACCGAGCACCGGGCACCGGGCAGTGCCCGCCCCTTCACGCCGGTGTGGGGTGACAGCCGCCCCCCGCTCCTCGGCGCGGGGCTGACAGCTCCCTGTGCGCGGGGGAGGGCGGCTCCATCCCCGCCCCCCGCTCCCCGCCAGCCCCATTTTGTGTTTATTTATCGTCTCTCGATTGGGGGGGACACCCGGCTTTTGTCGCAGTTGTAGGCATTTTTGATGAATCGTTTGGCATGCGTTGCTGGCAGCGCTTCTGCATTAACATCTCTGACAATATGTTCTGGCAGATAAGCTCATTAAAATTGTTTGCATTGTTTGATAAGGGTCGAGGCGCAGCCCGGAACGCAACTGGTTTGATGTGCTCCTTGCTGCCGACTCCAAGGGCGATAATACGGCCGGTGGCTCCTTATGTCAATATACAGTTATTTTAAATGCTGCCTGGATGACAGCAAGCAGTGCCTCTGCAGAGAACACGCCCCTTAAAGCTGATTTTCGAGCAGCAGGAAATGATGCTGCTCTCAAATATCTGACTAAAGTGGCGAGTTGTAGGCTCGAATACATGAAAACAAGCGTGGATGGCTTGGCTTGTTTGTCTGAAGAAAATCACAGTATTTTTTCTTTTGCTGAGGAATAACAGAGCTGCTACCGGCATTTGGCCATTAATAACCTTAACAGTGAATCTCATTGTTGATCACACTCTGACGGGTGAGCGTGAAATGCATCGGAGATCCCAGTGTGTGGTTAGTTTGAATTGCACAAAATTTATTGTGTGTCTCTCTCTGAAACTGCTTTTACTTTGTGCAGTGGAGCCCCAGTGTACACATTTAGCACAAAGTAGCAAAATTGCTTTTGCAAGGACCTATTTCTACTTGTAGAAAGCTGGAGCTCTCACTTCCTATATTGAAATTTCAGCTGAGTAGTACAAGATCCTGTTTTAGGGGAAAGCTGTATTTCCATCGTGCAGCTAAGCAGAAATATGAAATAGATTTGAAATATTATGCATCTACATTTAGTTATTCTGACGTGTCATAGGTACCACTGATTGCTAACTTGTTTCCTTCAGAAGAGTTCTTTGGAAAACCTCTGTTACATGGGGCTCTCCGCTCTTTCTCAGTAGGTTTGTATGTGTTCTTCTGCAGTCATCAACAAGTCAGTTTTCATGTCCTTTTGTCTGTCATATCATACACTGAACTGTGTCTAGAAAAGACATTTTGTGAGGCTGCTGTGTTCAGCACATGATGACAGGAATAACTACATCACTTGCCCATTTTTCCAGAAATTGTGAAGATACTCTACATCTGAACAGCCTTTCGTCCAGAAAAGTCCTTCTTAGTCTTTTAGGGATTTGTATCCATTTGTATCCCTTTCTAGTGCAATACAAAGGAATACAGAACTACTGATGTAGTGTACTGATGTGTGTTCGTTTTGGGCAGTAAAAAAGTGATCCAGTTCAATGTATTTCAGAAACAAACCTTTAATGCACAAACAAAAATTTCTATTGGGGAATTCTATTTAGGTTGTTGGTTTGTTTTTTTTTTTCCTTTTGGAAACTTACCATGTTCTGCAGAGTCATAACTCCCATATCTGTTGATTTCTTCCTTTCCCCTGGAGAAAGGGAGAATGATACTTAACTTGCTTCCATCTGTAGCTAAAGTCCTTTAGGAAGTAAATGTCAGGCATAACAGAAGGGAAACGTTACAGAAAATACATGAAAACTGTGGTGAAACTTCTCCTTGATACTGGAAAAAAGGGTTTTTAACTTCCATGACAACCTTTAGTAGCTAGGCAAGTTCGATCCTTGTTCAGTGTGAGTGGAAGCAGGAGATCACTGGATACAACAGATGAATTCCATCACTTTAGTGCCTGCTGCCACACTGGACAATCAGTGCCATTCCAGAATTCTGGAGCAGCTTATAGGACCTCACTATGTGACACATCAGGTTGCTATGCCTCTGATTGTTGGGCTGGCTTCTTCCATCTAGGAATATGGAATAAATATGTCATTAAACACAGCCTGGAGCCTGACAGCAGATGAGCAGTTGTACAAAGCTAAAACACTTCTGCATCCTGCAGCTTTGCTCCTAAGTTAACCTGCATCTACCATGTGTGTAGAGGTTCAGTATTTGCCTTTCAATCTTCTCTCCTATAGTAACAGAAGTGCTTTCTCATTTTACAACTTCTAACTTGTTCTGTTTCATAAATATTTTAAAACAGTTGTTACTGATCAGAAAATTTGTGTTCATCAGGTTAGATATTCTCAGACCTAAAAAAACCCTATGCTATATACAATACCAGGTTTTACCAAATATTTAATATCCTACTCCTGAAGCAGATTTTAAAACAGCTGCAGGTTGCACTGTTTTGCAGACTAGGAAGCTGACATGGAAGGAGCTGCTGTAAGTTATCCACAGAGTTGAGGATGCAGCAAGGAATTGAGCCTATACCACGAGTCCCAGCCATGTGCTCTGTATGCAAAGCCACAAATAGTTTTCCCAAGTCTTCCAAATGGCATATTATATTTTGCAGACTGGGACATACAGGCCTAAGGTGTTAAGTTTCTCATCCAGCTTTACTTAGCTGGTAAATGGAAACCAGGCACTTTGGCATAAAATTTAGTCACAGGGTGATGTTACCTTTCAGAGTTAATAACTGTAATCAATCTGTATTGCTCAAGTGAAACGCTGTTTCATGTGCTTCAGATCAGGAGACTGTTTAAAATTTGGTACTGAGGTGTCTTTTTGTGGGCCTGAAGTAGACTTGGGGTAATTTCTGAGAATGGTATTACATTTAATGATAGTTTTTCCGTGTTCAAAGATGGCTGAAATAATTCAACGAGAAAACAAATCAACAGCTGTGTGGAGAATTTTTTTTTAAACTATGACATATTTGCAGTGGGTTTTTTTGCCACACTCCAGGTGTTTTGTGTGTTTTGTCAGCTCATCATATTTTTAAAAGCTAAAGTATTAAGAGTGAATACTTCTAGGTTCAAATGGCATACCTTGTCTAAACCACCCTGGTGCTAAAGAGACAAGCTGTTGTACCTTCTTTTGCAGGATATTGTGCTTAACTTCTACTTTGTCTCTCTGTGTTGCTAGAAAAATTATTTTCTGGTCCTTCATTCCGTGGCTATATTTAGTTTTATACCCAGAACTTGCATGAAGCAGAGGGGAAGGGGCCAACTTCCTGATTATTTTTCTTCAAATCACTAAGCTAAAAGGAAAGAGTATTTCTGTTTTAGCTTTTATCTATGAGTGTGTACCTTTCTAATGTTATCTCTTTTAAATATTTGTTTATCCTAAGTGTTGTCTTCATTCTAGAAATTATTGTGTAAGAAGAGGAGTGATGGTGCTGTGCCTAATAATGAAAGCTAGACAGCAGTGGTGACTTCCTCACCCACTGTTGGAATAAGTTGTGGGGTGTTACAGAGCATATCTGGCTGCCTTTTACAGCAGTATGAGCTGATAACTTCCATGCTGAAAGTCAAGATTTACGTTGTAGCAAAATCTGTTTTGGTCTTTGCCTTCTGAAGTCGTAGTGAATTGCCGGATGCAGGCTGGCCCTGGGCAGCAGAGAGCATCCTTCCCTCGGCAGGAGCTGCCCCTGCCTCTGGTGACTCTGTGCCTTCCACACGTGTGGCTTTACTCAGGGTTCAAAGGGAGACCTATGGCTGGGCACAAGGAATTTCTTGCTCTAAAATTAGATTCCACTGAATATGGTAAGCAGGTAGTTACACTGAAGTAAAAAAGATCATTTGTGTGGATAAAATTAACATATATAATTGAGAACTGGAAAGATGATACAGACTAAAAGCAGTGAGTTGTCTTCTCACTTCACAGTACATATAGGCATGACTTCTGAAACTGCAAATGCCAGACAAAGCAAATGCCATTAAATATATTAGTAAGTCAATCTTTGTTTTCAGAGGCATTTGCTCTTGACCTAGCAGTTTTATTGCGGATTATGAGAATTTTGCCCTGGATTTCATTGAAAGCAGGAAAAAGGCAATAACAAGCGTTTAAAAAAGCCATCAACAAACTAACATAAATTACACCCCATAAATTTGGCCTGTGCGTTTTTAAAAGTTGTAGTTGTGATAATTCCCTAGTCTCCCAAGCATCTGGATTGCAACAAGATAGTTACTGTCAGGGAGAAGACCATTCTGATGACTTAGAGCCAGCAGCTTACTTGCAAGCATTAAAGAGGGACCATGGCAGAAATCTTTCCTTGGTTCCTGTCAGCTTAGGGACCCTCTATTTTCTCTTCTTTCACTTTCATAAAGCTCTCTGCCTATTACTGCCACTGCTGTTCTTCTTTAATCTTGTTTTCTGCTTAGGGAGTACTCTGCCTAGAGTACTAGAGCTGTTTTGGTGAGAATCTTCTGCTGGGCAGATCCCGCTCTCAAAAAGCACAAGGTGAAACTGTCTGCAGATAACTGAGAATCACATGTGAGTGCATGTAAAAGTCTCTGAGGGTTAGGAGGATGACTCTGCTCAATACTGCATCAGTAGTTTGAAACTTAGATAGTCCCTGCCTGCATTATTGGGATTCTCTCTTGACCTGGATTTAGATCTTCTTTGAAGGAAATACCTTCATAATGCTTTGGAGGCTGGAGGTATTTGTTTAAATCAGGGGCTAAGAGGGAGGTAGCTTTTTGGCAGTTGGGGAGAGAGAGGAGAAAACACTCCACAGACAGCCCAGTTTGTGTAAGGAAATTGAGGTAGTTTTCAGAGAGCACAAACTCCTCAGCTTACACCGAAGTGCTCTCACCATGAAGGTCTAAGAATGCCTAAATTGCACCCAGCGTCTTTGGGTTTCAGAAACATCCTGTAGGTGGGAGGCTGTTTTATGGTTTCTGTTGTATCATGTGGGTTTTTTTTAAACGACCTTGTTGAGCTGCATAGCAACAGCAATGTGGCTTTGGCGTATTAACAGAAAAAGGAGCAAGTTTGGGATATGCGAGAACTGAACCTGATGCTGGCACTTTCAGAAACACATTTTGGCTTCTGCCTAGTGTCTTCAATGTAGTCTTCCTAGAAAACAGGCACTGAAAAATATGCTGCATTGTGAAAGAAAGTTGATTTGGAGGTGGGGCTGTGGAGCAAGAGACCTTGATTGAAGTTATTTCTTTGGCTCGTTTGAGAGAGATGCAGTTAACCCATCTGGACCACAGGAATTTTCTTCCAGGGGACATACCTAGACTAACCTTTTGTGATATAAAACTTATTTTGGGAGCCACTAAACAAAGAAAATGTGTGATAGGTCTACATTTCAAGCCTTGGCATTTGAACGTGTGACTCTTTATAAATATCTTCAGAGGTTTTGGAGTTTAGTGAGGAGGTTAGTTTAACTTGACAGTCTCTTCTTCCTCATGCCCAAAGCTAATTATAGCAAAGGCTCGGTAAGGAAGCAGATAAATAATGTGCCAGCTTTTCATTTTGGAAGTGCAACTTTCAGCCTTTGTTTGATAATTGGAAACGAGTGGTCTGGCCACATCTGTTCTCAATCACGCCAACCACTGAGTGGGCTGGCACGAAGGCTGCAGTGGCGCGGTGGCAGCAGCAGCAGCAGCAAGGCTTGCACTGCTCCGGGACAGCCTTTGGCTGCTTGCATCCTCCTCGCTCCCTGAATCCTGGCCTCCAGCTAGCACTGATCGCTCACTTCCAGGATCAGTGCTAGGGAATGTAAATGGAAAACATCCGTGTTTCTTCTGTGGATGGTGTTAGCTGCGCACTGCGTAGCTGCTTGGATCTTGCTCAGATCTCTGCTGCCTGACTCACTGATAAAACATCTTCTTCGTAATTAGGTGGGAGGGGAAAGGGAATATCAGCTATAAAAGTTTACTAAACATACATTTAACTGCTGGAGTTGAAAAAGGGGTTAGTTTTAAAAAAAATATTTTTAGCACAATTCTACTGTTTTGTGCTATGAAATATTTAATTCAAGATTAAAATCTTGCCTGTGCTGTTTTGACAGAAGTTTGTCTAGTTTTCTAGTGGTGTACTAGGTTATCAAATATTTTGTAGAGAAGGCTCTGTATACTGAAAGCACACCCATTAAACGTCTCAGTTTAGCCACTCTGAAATAATTTCTAGTCTCCTATAGAGCCCCACGATTAGCGAAGGGTGCTTTTGTGTTAAATCTGGTTTTTTGCTATGCTATCCAAACAGGAAGTGTAAACATTCATCAGTGAATCGAGACTTTAGGATGTAGCTTCCGTAGGAAATCCTACAACTGTGCCAAATCATTCTGTCTGGAGAAAAATATGCCATGCAGGTTGTACTGTTGATCTTCTGGCCTTGTGTTGGACAACCTTGCATTGTATTGTTTCAGAGGCTTCATTTTCAATATTATGTTTCTTGGCAATTTGGAACCCTAAGAGAGATCTCAGTGGCGGAACCCTTAGTTGAGATCTGTGCACTTCAGTTTTATCTTTTAGGAGCAACTCAAGTGAATTTTCCCCTCTGCAGCAGGGTTCCTTAGTACCATACAGATTTCCTACCCAAGCAGCTGTAATTATTCAGAGATGCACATGAATGCAAATTCTTTCATGTCACTCTGGAATGCAGTGTTGATGCTCAGAAGGGCTTGCTGGCAGTATGTATTAAACAATTTTGGGGGAATCAAAATTCATTTTAGGCAAATCTTACACAGTTGTTATGCTTCGCTTCTTAAGGTTAATCTCTGTGGAGCTGGTCCAGTAATATCATGAATAGGAAGCACTGAAATATTTGAAGTAGAATACTCGTTTGTTTTACTTACGGATTCAGTGTTACACAAATCATAGCTTGTTAAAATAACTATAGAATCTATGAGTAATTGTTTGTATGGAAGTGGAACACATAACCCAGTGATATGAAAGTCCCACGGGAGCTTGTGTATACAGAAAGACCATGGTGTGTAGGAGTGCTGAGAACAGGGAAGCACTGGTAATTGGTTGGATGGAAGGGATACATTTTCCCAAAAGGATAGCATTCAGTTGTAATTAGTAATTCTATTGGAAACCTTGTTATGCAGAATGATGTTTGTTATATTTTACTGAATTGAATTTTTTGGGGTTCAGATCGCTGCTTGCCCATAATAATGTTTCAAAGTTATACATGATGTAGCTTCTGAATCAGGGTCTAAATACACCGTTTGCAGTCAACACATTCATGTTGTGCTAATTGTCAGATTCAAGGAGGCATAAGAAATATTGTTTTAAAATTTTTATACTTCCTTAAATATATCTGCAATGAAGACAGGCTGAGACACCTGGAGTTACTCAGCCTGGAGAACAGAAGCTCTGGGGAGATCTTAGAACAACCTTCCAGTACCTAAAGGGGGCTTGCAAGAGAGCTGGAGAGGGACTTTTTATACGGGCATATTGTCATAAGACAAGGGGCAATTGCTTCAAACTGAGACTATATTTAGATTAGGTATTAAGAATAAATTCTTTACTGTGGGGTGATGAGACACTGCAACATGTTGCTCGGAGAAGTTGTGGATGCCCCATTTCTGGAAATGTGCAGGGCCAGGTTGCGTGAGGCTTTGAGCAGCCTGGTCTAATGGAAGGTGTTGCTGCCTGTGGCAGAGGGACTAGAACTATATGATCTTTAAGGTCCCTTCCAACTCAAACCATTTCATTTTTCTGCATATTTCTGCCTGCAGAGGTTTGGCTCTCTAGTGCACAATTTTAATCTGTGGTTCCCAAGTGTGGAGTGAGTTCCGCAGCAGCAGGGATGCTGTAGAACTGCCTTGTCTCTCAAGCAGCTCTATTTTTAATATGGTGAGGTGTTTCTTTCCACTAGCACATTATGCACACCCCCTGATTGTTCCTGGAGGGTTACACGGTGTGGACCTGGTGGTGCTGGTGAGCAAGATGAACATGAGTCAGCAGTGTGCTCTTGCAGGGAAGAAGGCCAAGCCCATGCTGGGCTGCATTGGCAGGCGTGTAGCCAGCAGCTCCAGGGAAGTGATTCTTCCCCTCTGCAGCTTCTGAGACCACATCTCACACACCGTGTCTGGATTTGGCCTCTCCACTTTGAGAGGCGCAATGACATAGTGAAGTGAGTGTGGCAGAGGGACACCGGGATGGTCAGGGGGCTGGAGCTTGTGAGCTGTGTTTGGTCAGGAGCCAGCTCAGGAGAGGGAAAGATCTCACTGCAGTCTTATCTGTCTAGTAGGAGATTCTGTGTAAAGAAGATAGAACCAGGTTCTTCTCTGAAGAAAGAGAAAAGGGGAGAGGCAATGGCTGTCAGCAGCTGCAGCAATAAAAAGTACTTTCGATATTGGGAGAAATGTTTACACAGCCAGGACGGTCAAACACCAATAGTTACCCAAAGGGGCTGTGGAATATCTGCCCTTGGAGGGACTTGAGACTGAGACAAATGGGATCATCTGCAGCCCTCTCTTCATGTTTCTGCAGTGACTAGGAGGCTGGAGCAGATCTCTCTGGAGTTTCCTGCCTACCCAAGTCAGTTTAGGATCCCATTCTGTAACTCTAATAAACATAACCAGCTCGTGACTTAAAAAACAAAATAACAAAATCACGTGCTTTAAAAATGAAAGTAATATCATCTGGAAACAACCTTTGTACTTCCAGGGAGGTGAAATCAACCTTGTCATCAAAGGTTTCAAATGGAAAAGAAAAATATGTGTATGCAGTCCCAGTATGACTTCATCAATATGAAATGTTTTCTAGTTTAATTCTTGTGAAAGCTATACTACTGCTGAAGCAGCATATTAATTAATATAATTTCATATTGCCTTCTCTAAATCACTGGGAGCAACTTCTGCAGTTTAGTACTCAGGGATGATCAAAAGTTTGTAGACACACAGCAGAGCAAAGGCATAGTTTTGCTGCATCATAAAATTAATTATGTACATTGCAACTCAGGATTATGCCTTGAAGTTAACAGCTGATAAATTGCTCCCTCTGCTTTTAAGGGATTGTAGCTTTTTTCAAGCAGAAAATATTAGCGTTATTGATAAATTTAATCTGCAGAAAATGTTTTAACTATTAGCACAGTTCTTAAACTGTGTGTATGTCAGATATCTGCTTAGTTTGACTGCTTTTACAGGGAGTGGTGCAGAGCTGTCTTGTCTACATGGCCTGCAGCAACACTGAGAGGGTCGAAGGAGCTAAATATTCACAGTGCAACCCAGATTACCTTCTTAACTGCACTTACATGTAGTTGAAGGCAATTGAAGCAACAAACTTTTTTCTTCCTTGTTTATTGTGAGAATTGGGCTTGGTAATGTCACTGTTTGCCAGCTGGAAGCAATACACTTTAGGAATTGACCTCAAGATATTCCATGAAAGGAGGCCAAATCCTATTAAACAGTACATCTATGCTTCTCTTAGCTTAAGGTGCAAGGCTTTACTGGGGGTAATAGATGAAGAGTGTTGTAACTAATTCAGTTTCTGCAACCACAGTTACATCAAAGCACGAAGCACCTTCTAAAGAAGATTATTTAGAAAATAAAACTTTGGGGATTTCCCCCTTTAGATCAGCAAAAGATGTTAAAAGTT
This sequence comes from Acridotheres tristis, assembly GCA_037013685.1. Classification (NCBI taxonomy): domain Eukaryota; kingdom Metazoa; phylum Chordata; class Aves; order Passeriformes; family Sturnidae; genus Acridotheres; species Acridotheres tristis. The sequence goes on from CM072886.1 coordinate 108,138,812, forward strand.
AACATCTGTCCAAAAGTGGCAGCTTCACAGACCTTCAAAGACCAACATGGTTGAAAAAAAGATTTTGGGGAATCTTTACTTGATGCTGGTAGACACCAATTATGTTGATAGTACAACAATGGTAAAATCAGTCTGTGGTAACTGGCACACAGCAAGAGTAATATGTTACATAAATCACAGATGGCTGAGCTAGAATGTTCCTACAGGGCAATTTACTGCATGAAGGATTAGTGAATTCTAGTTTTAGTTGCTCCAAAATTATTTTAGCAGTTAAGCAATTGCACTTTGAAGTTCAGCCTGTTCTAGATAGTACTTGGTAGCATTAATTCTTAAGATATGTCATTTATGGGTAGTATATTGAGCACTAGAATAATTTAAGAGTGCTTCTTCATCATTCTTCACATTATAGTGTAAATTCATGAGAATAAGGGAAGAGGTCAAGTTACTTTGGCATCCAAAACCAAAATTAAGTGTTGTGGCTGGTAGTCTTAACACTTGCAGTCTAAATAATATTAAAAATGGTTTGTAGGGAATTTGTAATAAGCCAATGACAGGGGTATTTATTTGGGCCTATATCAACAACATTGGAGACGTCAGAACTCCAAGACTTATTATTATCGTCATTATTATTTTTAGTCTAGCTTTCACCAGTGGTTGAGGGAGAAGAGGGAGGTTGGCCTCAGATCCTAGTAAAAAGCTCTGCAGTGTGTTGGTGCTGTGGTCTGCAGAGGCAGTGCTGGCAGGAGACTTTGAGCTGGTTTGTGCCACAGGTGTTCTCTGGAACTTGGTCCTGCATTCCCAGCAGAAAGCCTGGTGCTTCTCCTTTACCCTCAAATGGCAGCAGAGCTGTGATAGCAGTGGGAAGCCTGGGCAATCATATTAAAACTTAATATTTTCATTACAAAAATACACAGCCATGTTTTAGAGAGAGATGCATCAGTGAAAGCAGCTAGCATGGTTGCCTGTTGCTTCATCTGTTGTCACATGCTTGTTTACAGCTTCGGGACTTAAAATAAATGTTGTCTTATACCCCTGATGAGTGTCATCACCTTCCTGCCAGGATGGCTTACTCAGGGATGGAGTGGAGCTGGCTGCCTGGTTGATACCTCAGCAGCTCTGTCATGCACACTGTGCTCTGGCACCTGGGCCCATGGGTCCTGGGGTGGTTGCATGAGTGGTTGCTGTGCTGTTTCTTGTCCCTTACTTGGTATCACTCCGGGAACTTCTGAAGTGAAGGTGGCCTTAGAAGGCTGCTTAAAAAGGGCCTCATTTCTGCAAGAACAGCAAGTTGGACTCAATGATCCTTGGAGGGCACCTTCCAACTCATGTTATCCTGTGACTCTATCATATATGTATTTTAAGGTTAGAATTAATGTTGCAATGCATAAATCAGTGCATATCTACACTGGTTTTTAATGTAGGAGAGAGAAGATTTTATGCACGACAAAGTCCTTGTATTGTAGTGCATCATTTGTGAGTGGGAAAGCTGTACTGCAGTCCCTCCTTAGCTAGTGCAAGAGGTTTCCAATGGGAGTGCCCTCCTCTTGGACAGCCAGGGTTTTTAAAGTGTACTGCAGTCTCTTGTTAGGAAACAGCAGCTATGTGTAAGGAGAAAGGCATTGCACTTCCCCTTGTTGAATTCTCCTGTTTTCCTTCTTCCCAGACTTGTCCTCTTCTGGAGCCTGTGGATGTTCAGTGCCTGTCTCCTGCTGACTCACTGCCTCCCTTGCCTGGCTCTGCAGGGTTGTGAGGCACTTGGAGGCTGCTCAGGCCCCCTGTCAGGAGGGCTGTATAGTATTACAAAATCTCATTTGCCATTAGGTTATGCTTGGAGTAAATCAGCATGTTACTTTAGCCTTTCACCTCGGAATGTATACATGCCAGAGAGGAGGAGGGGGACAGCAAAACCCCGGATAGGTCAAAACTAAATTCATTTGGTGACTTCATCTGTCTGTAGTTGGATCTCATCCCTGCCTGCCTGCAGCGTTGTCTGGACTTAAAAGGCGGAAATGGCAGGAGCTGGGAGCTGCCAGAGCTGCAGCGTGGCTGCTGTCCTGCTGGGCTCTGCCTGACACAGTGCCTCGGTGCCCTGCAATGCCAGTGCCCAGCACTGCTGGCTGCTCTTTATCTGGGGTTCTGATTGTGCCCAGCCCTTCCTGATCACGGGCAGCTGTTCCTTGCTGTAGACGCAGGTGGCTGTGCCCATGGTATTCTGCCTGGAAGTTCACAGGCTGCACTCACATGGGGCCAGTGCATTTGGGGGCAAGTTCTCCTCCATTACTGTCTTCATTTTCTCCTAAATCTGACTGTATTCCTGTATCAGGAATAGTGTGGCCAGCAGGACCAGAGACGTCATTCTCCCTCTGTACTCAGCACTGGTGAGGTCACACCTTGAGTGCAGTGTCCAGTTCTGTCCCCTCAGTTTAGGAAGAGGCACTTGTCTTAGTTGAGACGCTTGAGCACATCCAGAGGAGGCAACAAGGCTGGTGAGGAGCTTGGAACACAAACCCTGTGAGGAATAACTGAGGGAGCTGGGGTTGTTTAGCCTGGAGAAAAGGAGACTCAGAGGTGACCTTATCACATTCTCTAATTCCCTGAAAGGTGGCTGTAGCCGGGTGAGGTTGGTCTCTTTCTCCAGGCAGCAACTGACTGAACCAGAGGACACAATCTTAAGCTGTGTCAAGGGAAAATTAGGTTGGATATTAGGAAAAAGTTTTTCACTGAAAGAGTGATAAAGTACTGGAATTGTCTGCCTGGGAAGGTGGTGGAGTCACCATCCCTGGATGTGTTTAAAAAAGATTGGATGTGGCACTTGGTGCCATTTGAGGTGTTGGACTCGATGATCTTGAAGGTCTCTTCCAACCTAGTGATTTTGTGAAATTCTGTGAATTCTGTAAATCTGCATTTGCTAAAGAACTTGGAAATCTCTCTGAAAGTGAAACTACTCATCCATCAACTCATGGGAGCAAAATAGTAAGAGGTTCCCCTGTTATTTTCAGTACTTAGGTTTACTGAGGTTTGCTTGCATGGGCTGCCTCTCAAGGCATCCTTTCTTCAGTAGTCAGCACTGATGTTACCTTGCTTTATGGCACATTTTTAATCTCTTGGATTAAAGCAATGTCTTCCCTTTTGCTTGGTAATCTGTTATTACCCATAAGGGGAAAAATGTAAAAAAAAAGGAGAATTGAAGTTCCTGCTTGTCTGGGTGAATTGAAACTTTGTTTAACAGAAGATTAAATGTTAGTTCATTCATCAGCTTTCTAGAGGTTTTCTAGTTACAAAATGGTCATAGACATCTTTGGTTTTCTAAAATGTAGGTGTTTCTAATTGACTTGAGTTTATTGTACAAGTCTGAGAATTATTTTCCTTTGAATCGACTTTTTTTTTTCCCTTCACAATCCCCTTGTCTATTGTGAAAGGTAGACTAGTTGCCACTATTGTGAAAATTTGACAGGTTGAATATCTTCCTTCAGGGCATCAGAGCAGCAATTCAAGCTTAAGATCTTGGAGTTGAAAGCCTTGGCAGGGGGAGGGTAATAACTGTAAGTAAAAGCAGTGAAGTTTTTTAGCATTGCAGCCTTGCTACGGTTAGGTTCCACTCGTTCAGTCTACTTCAAAGGATTTGAGTTGTCCATCATTAATAAAACGCCTTCTTAATTTGTAGTAACATTCTTTTTATACTGAAATTTGTGTGTCCTTACCCCATGTTAACTAGTTCCTGTCTGTTCAGCAGAAAATATTATTATTGCTTTGTTCAACTGCTCTAAGGTGTGGTTTGAGGGTGCTGTGCACTGCTGTGGTTCATTTCTAACTAGAGTGAATAAAGCTGTGTGGAAATGCTGGTGGCCAGAGGCTCTGAATTGCTTCCATTTTGTGCAAGCTAGTTTATGTCTGCCTTTCTTGAACCTCTATCCTTTGCCAAAAAAGCTTTTTTTTTTTGTAAAATTTACATTTGTTTCCTCATAGAAATTGATGAGGAAGCTTTCAGACTGTGCAAATACTTTCAGCCCTAATTAAGACATTTTGTAGTTAGGTGTTACTGTTGCATTGTACTTGTGATGGCGAAGGTGAACACTGAAAAAAAAAAGGAATTTTGTTACTGTTTCATTGCCACAGTTTCACTGGCAGCAGGAATGAGCGTGTAGTTGGAGAAACAGTCTTACTTAGGGTATGGAAATACATCTGGCAGATTTGAGTGAATGCAGGTATGACTGGCACATGTGAGTCAGTGAATGGGGCTTGTCCTTCTCAGGTGGACCTTTAGGTGCCCTGAAATCTCCAAAGCACTAAATAATTGTCCTGGAATTTGAAACTGTTATTTTCATTTTTGGGAACTACTCCAGTTTAATAACTGGTTAGTGAATAAATTTCTAACTATTGCTAAAAGCTATGCAGTATGCAGTGCAATGCATTGCTAGTTATTAGGCCATATAAGAGGGTTTGGCTAAAGTTGTGCCTATTATTGGAATACTTCTGGTTGTGATTTTTACATTTGAGGAAACTGAATATCCGAAAAAGAGTCAGCATTTTTCTGCCTCTCATATAATAAGGTTTTTTTGGGGGTGGTAAGTTTCTAAAGCCATATGTAGCACAAAACAGAATTATGAGGAGCCTTTATAACAGGTACTCAGATTTGGGTCTAAATCAGTCCTTTAGACCCATCATAAACATCTATGTAGGTCAGAACATCTCAGCATTGGCAGGAAGCCTCTAATTTAAAAAAAAAAAATTCCCTAATCCAATCAGAGTACATCTCTATTACTCTAATTTCACTTGCATTGACATAGGGAACTGCAACGAAAACAACAAAACATACGCAGTTGGCTGTGTTCAATGACAATCCAGCAATATTAAAGTCATAAAATGTACACGGATTGCCTCAGTTTCGTCTAGACTCTTTAGAGTACTTCACAAATCATTTTAGGTCAAATCAGATCCATGTGGTAAATGTAAAATGACATTCAGAAGTGAGTGACATGTACAGATAATAAAAAATATTTTTAACATTTCAGGGCTATTTAGTAACATGGGAACAGTGCAAAAGAGATTTGACATTCAGTATTTAAAAACATGATTTTCTCACAGCATTATAATCACAGGACTCTTTTTTTTTTTTTTTTTTTTTTTCTTTCCATGGTAGTGTGCCTCTTTGTGATTAATCTTGATTCAGTTTCTGGCTAGATAGAGCCTTTGTGTTGCTTGCTACAAATATCACTGCAGTCGCAGCACTCTGATGCCATGGTATTTGCTGCAGAAGTACAGCATAAGTCAAAAGGGAAAGTAAGAATAGTGTTGTCAGCACTGCATAGGAGCTTTTTGTGTTGATTTTCTGTCCACAGGACTCCTTTCTGTAAAGACAACCTCGAGCATAACTGGCCTCTAATGACTGTGGTTACAACTGTGTGCAGTGAGTTAAAGAAACAGGCAAGGTCCAGCTGCAAATCAGTTCTCATTTCAGGATGGTATAAAAGGATGAATTTTCCTTGTACAGGGATTTATCCACTGAATCTGGCAGGTTTCTTCATTCAGGGATTTCTTTGTTTTTGCAGTGGCTGTAATCTAGAAAGCCTTTTCACCAGCAGCTGCAGCAGTCTCACTCAGCTTCATCTTAGCCTTTCTGCTGTTACCTTCTGCTTTAGTAATTTTTGATGTGAGATCTTTTGTTTTATTGGCAGTATCTTATCAGGTGCCAGCTTCGAGAAGGTTCCTCTGCACTGTCACACAGACTTTCCACTACATTTAAAAACGTAGTATCTATTTGTCTCTTTGTGTTACTATTTAATACAAATATGCCTATTTGTACTAAAAGAGAGGCAACGGGCAGAAACTGGAACACAGGAGGTTCCACCTGAACATAAGGAAGAAATTCTTTACTGTAAGGGTGACTGAGCACTGGAACAGGTTCCCCAGAGAAGTTGAAGAGTCTCCTTCTCTGGAGATAATCAAAAGCCATCTGGACACAATGCTGAGTAAAGAGCTCTAGGTGGCCCTGCTTGAGCAGGGAGGTTGGACTACGTGACCTGCAGTGGTCCCTTCCAACCTTGCCTATTCTGCCAAAGTGTGAAGGCTTTGCAGTTTCAGAGGTGATGGCAAGTGTGGTGAGTTTTTGCATTACAAATAGATTCACTGCTGTAATCCTTCTATTCCTGTCATTATTACTGGTTTGTTGTGATGCAACTTCTGCTGTCAACAACCGTTAGTTTATCCCTGGAAAAATAAAGTAAATGTGCTTCTTGCAAAACTGTCCCTAAGAACAGCTGCATAGTACCTTGTAACAGCTGCAGTTATCTGTAGCAAGAGCAGTGGAAAATACCCAATATCTCAATGTTCAATGCTGCATACAATGCCTTAAAAAATTAATAGACTTTTGGATGTAATGTTTACCATCAGGTGTGCTGAGCCAGTATATTTCTAACGGGGGAAACTGCTTAAGCATGTACATGATTTTCAGCACCTGTCTGATCCTCTAAACTCATGTCTGTCGTGTGTAGTTGTGCATGTGCAAAGTGTTTTTCTGTAATGGCCTAGATTGATATGTGGAGACTCTCCTCGGGCTTGAAGTAAAATAAGGGAGAGTTCTTTGTGGTTAGGCAGTACTGTAAGAGCCAGAGGTTTTTAATGTCCCCCTGTGCCCTATGAAGTGGGAGGTATGATGTGCTATCTTCAGTCTGCTTTCAGTTACTGTAGAATCACCAGGCACCTCTATGGAATTCTGAGGATACCAGGTAGATACTGGTTTTCAGGCTTGTGTAAGCCTCATTGCAACCTTATGATACAGAGCCTTCAGTGTAAACAAGTGAAAGCCTAACGAGTTGAAAATGTAAATAATGTTATTGGAAAGAAATAGTGTATTACAACATAAAATCAAGTTGTTAGCTACTTGGCTGCTCAGAATATGGCCTGTGTGTCTCTGCCTGTCCAGCTGTTCTCTTGCATCACCTTACACATGTTTATTAATGTGTTTTGAAGATGGATCACATTTTTCAAAGTACTTCAGCACTTTGGGAACTCAGTCCTGCAGAAAACCCCAGTCCAGCTGTAGATGCTGAGCACAGAGGTTCTTGACTGTTGCTGAGCATGGTAGCTGCACTACCTACACCTGCTTGTTCTTTTTTTTTTTTTCCTTCTTTTTTGTTTTGTTTAAGGTCTCTCTGTGTGGCAAACAGGAAATGTGTGTATCTGAGCACCAAATTAGAACATGCTTACTGTAAAGGAAACCTTTCCCAGCTGAGTTTATTTAGAACGTAACCAATAGGAGGGTGGGGAACAAGAGATGCAAAGACAGGGTGAACTCTTTCAAGAGAAGCAGCTGTGGAATATTCACATATATGTCAACAAAACACTCAAAAATGAATGACAGTGGCACGTTATTGAGTTTTTAAACAGAAATACTGATTCATTTTGCCTTTGCTTTACAATTGTACTCATAGGCCCTTGTGCATACTTGTGTACAAATCTGAAGCTATTGTCTCTAATAGCTTGGACTTGTTTCTATTAAATAGTCTGAACTTCTGTTTGACCCTTAGACCATAATAATTCATTTGCAGATGCAGTGTAAGTTGTATTACAGTTATCCTTCAAGGTAGCATTGTAAAACTCAAGGTTATTAATTTACTCACAGTTTCCTGCAGTAGAATTCCCCACCCCATGCAATGCAGCAGAGGAAGTTGTTTGCTCCCCTGTGGGTTGCAGGAAGATGGGTATTTCTCTTTGCAGTTCTTTGTGGAAAAATGTGATGAAGGAAGTTCTGCTTCCTTTCTGTGTGCGTGTATTTTCTTGATCTTTTAAACAAAGTCAACTTTCCCTTTTCACTAGTGGTAGCTGATGGTTTTCTGAGCTCTTCCTGGCCTCAGAGGCCAATTAAAATGTTCTTGAAGTAGTGGCAATTACAGATCAGAGTAGCTTTATTTCAAATACCCTCATCTAAATATCTCTAGTTGCTGTAGAATTCAGTGGACTCCTCTGTATTGAACTGTCAATTTATTATTAAGCTCATTATTCTTAATTCTAAGTTAATATTAAATTCATTATTAAGCTGTTATTTCTCACATACATACATTTCTTCTTTCTTCAACTGATCTTACACACAGTATTTAACATGTTAGTTTAATATAGAGGGTGGTAGTATGTTAGTTTTTTATCTACATAAAAAAGCTAGGAATAATAAAATAAAACCCAATTGTTTCAAACTTCAGATGCCATTGGTATCAAAGGGGCTATTTGCCTGCTCAGTGCCTTCCATCCTGATGTTGAAGCTGAACTTTTATGGTTAGCCATTATGGTGTAGTTTTAAGAGTAAAAGGGCACTCCCTGATTCTAAAACTTTGTTCCTATTTGTTCCTAGCACTTGATTCAGTCCAAGCACTTAGTGCATGCCAAGAGAGCAACCTTTGCTAGCTCTTACAGTGAATACAGGGCTGTGTTCACACAACTGGCTGTGCTGCATGCAAGCCCGCGGGAAGAACAGAGCAGACTGAGCGCAGGCTGATTTCTTCTCTCCAAAGAAGAAATCTTCTTCTGCTCCAGAGCCGCCTGTACAGAAGCTGGTAGGGAGTCAGCCTGGTCCCGAATTAATTTCTGGCAGTGGTTGCCTGACTATTGGGGCATGCATTTTTTGACCCTATTTTTTCTCTCTCTTTCTCTTTATTCTTTAATTCCTCATAAAGCAAATTTGAGGATTTTATGTCTTGCATCTTAATGTCAGTAGATGGGAACAACTTGAATAATCTTCTGTCCGTGAGATTTGTTTCCTAGAAAGTGGCCTGTATTATAAACTTCATAATATTGTATTTAAATTTATTCTCTGTGTTATGTACTTAGTTACCAAGTCAAGTTTTGTGCTGGTGGGTTTTTCCCACACGTTTTACATTTTAGTCTTTGTATTCCCTGCAGAATTGTCTATCAGGCTTCAAAGGGTTACATCACTGCAAATTCTCAATGGAAGTAGTCCATGCACACCTCGGATCCTACAGAGGAGATCCTGCTCTCTTGCATTGACTGAAAAGTTGAGGTCCAAAGCTGAGATGGCAGGACTGGCACCAAAGCTAGGCAGATAAGTGTTAGCTCCAGGGTGCCACTAGAGACGAACGTGTGCAGTCCCCAGCAAACCAAGAATAATCGTTCAACTTTGACTCTTTGGTCATTTCTGAGACACCTCGTACTTGGATTGCTTCTAGTGGACTTTCTGAAGTCCATTACTCATGGGAGTATTAGTTACTCTCTCCATGAACTTGATTCTGCTCCTTGAAACTACTGATGAGATAAACTTGAGTGTGCTCATCTTTTCCCTTTGCAACATCTTGCAACTGAAAGATGTGACAGATGTGTGGGATAACAGGGAGCAAAGTTCAGTAGTATGTGTCTGTGGTTTGTGTACCTGGGAACATGATAAAAGCTACTACGAATTGCCAGCTTCCAGGAAGGGACCTTTGCAAACTAGAAGAATCCATCTAAGGTGATGTAGCTGTGAAAACTTCAAGCAAGTGTCATTTACCAAGTCCCACTGAAATGTTATCTGAACACTGTTTGAAACTGTCTGTTCAAGGAGGACTGCTGGCATGACCAGTCAGTGAATGTCTGACTTGATATAAGAGACTCACATTGATTTGTTTAATCTAGACTACCTGGGCAACGGGACAGACACTGAGTGCTGTGTCTAAAGCACTAGGAAATCCGTTCTGGGGAAGAAAAAGCCTTTAGAGCTGGAGGATAATGTTGGCAGAAGAACAAATGGGTTTAAGCTGAGAGGAAATGTTCCTAATGTTTGAGAAGAATCGGGCTCCACGGCAGCTTTCCAACCAGACAGTTGTGGGTGCAAATCTCAGTTGCTTTCAGAATAGACATTGATAACAGAGATTATCTGATATTCACTCTGTGACTGTTCAGAACTGAATTAATGATCCAAAAGGGCCCTGTCCCAGTAAGAAATCAGCATTGCAGTAAGTAGAACAGCTACCTCATCATTTAGAAGTTATCTAAAATTAAATGTTGATTTAGGGAGCCTGATCATCCTACAGTGGCAAAAAACTGACAGATGTCAGATCACTGTATTGGTGCAGCACAATGTGACAAAATCTCAGGTCTCTGATCCTGTCTATGTATCTTTAGGTCTCATTCTGGTTTATTGGCATGAAGTAGAGTACTGTAGGTTTGTATGTTCTTTAAGTTCACAGTGACAGCCAGAGAAATATGTTCACAGATTCCAAGAAGACGTTGAGGAGGTTACGTATCATCAAAGAATAAATATTACACCTCCTTTCTCAATAAATAAGAGAGGCTTTGAGTTTTCTTCCCCTGTTTTGAACAAGAAGCATACATTCATTGTATTCAGAAAACAATTACCAAAATGCCAAAAATATTTTTGTCTCTCTTTTTTTTCCTAGTTGGGGAATGGCGGTCAACGTGTACTCTACCTCTATAACCCAGGAGACTATGAGCAGACATGACATCATTGCATGGGTTAATGATATATTAGCTTTAAACTACACAAAAGTTGAACAACTCTGTTCAGGTAAGAAAGCATACTCTACAAATGTTTATTTTAAAACCACTTTAAAAGTCTGATTTGTTGAAAATAGATAACTTTTAACTTTGACAAAAACCAGTTACTCTGAAAAAAAGAGACTAATGTATGTGCACAGGAAGCGTTTTTGCATTTGTGTTAATCATGGGAAGATAAGGTACCTTGGGAAAGCATAACAAAGGCAGAGGTGAATGAGACAAATGTAGCAGGAGATACATAGAAGTAATAAAAAGGTTGGCTAAGTAAGAAAAGAATACAGTGATAAGTTTTAGTGTTTTAAAGCCACTGGGGTGGTATCTTCAAATGGAGAGTGGACATAACTGAGAAAGAGACAAATAGAGAACTGACACCTCAGATCAACAAAATTATTTTCATTCCTGATGAGGTTTCTCAAATCCCTTCTGATTTTTGCAGGAAAAAAGCACAAGTGTGACTGAAGAAAAAACATAGATTGGAGGAAATGAGCCTTTAGCTACTGTGAGAGCTTTAGAACTTTGTCAAAGTCTGCCTGTTTCTCTTTAAATCTGAGTTATTGTTGTAAATATATTTGGTAATGAGCCCTGATAAACGGGTAATTGTTTGATTACGTCAGACATTTGGTTTAATCAGAGTTGCAGCTAGAAGATAGGTGTTAAACAACAGGGTCTGTAACTGGATGGTGGCTAGAAGTGGCACAGACAAATGCTGATTTTTCACTGTGAATATACATACCCTTGGGGAATGATTTCTTTCTGATTTCTTACTGTGATTTTTAAATTTGAAGATGCTTGCTGGAGGAAGAGTTTGTTTGTGGTGGAGGAGATCTAACTTAGATTGCTGCTTCCAGACAACTAACATGCTGGTAATATCTTATGAAGATAAGATAATGTCTTGTGAAGACAGTGTTCAAAGCACATGGAAGAGGAACCACATGACCAGATTTCAGCTATTTCTTGGTCCAGACCAAATGAATAAATGAGGTCTTATATTCATATATTTGATTTTACCTACCATTCTGGGTAAATTTTATGTCTCAGAGATGTTCCCTGAAAGATACAAGTAATCTTTTGAGGTTGATAGTCTTGTAGCCTATTCTTCAAAATTTAAAAAAAGCAATTTTCAGCTGCAGAAGTAGAGTTCCATACTTGCAGCCTTGCACAACGACCATAAAAATGAGGTTGAAAAAGTGCAGGATAAAGTCAATGTAAGCAACTGATATAAACTGAACAACTAAAGACATAGACCATGGGAAATACTTTTTTAAAGTGTTATTAAACTTGAAATTGAAGTGTTATCTCTAGCTGTTGTTATATTTACATGTCAGGAAGTTAGCCTAAGTATTTTATTTTGGTATATATAAAGACAGAATTCACACAGGGAGTAGCTATAGATAGATACAGATAGATATATGCATGCACACACTGAAGAATATAGAAACATAGAAGAAAATGGACGTTTGCATCCCAAAATACCCAAAGTTTGCTATTGTTTGAAACAGGAAGCATAGTAGACAAGTTATTGACTTGTTCCTGTGTAGCTGTTTAAATGCTCATAAATAGCTGAAAGGAAGCTTTTGAACTGAGTTCTCAATCAAGTTAAATGTGTGTGGGCTTACACAAAAAAAAACCCACACAATCAAAAAAAACCAACGAAGACATAAAAAACTTCACCAAAACTCTTTCTGAAAAGAGGGGAGAAGTGATTTAAGAAAATGTTGACTGAGCAGAATAAAATGAGTTAAAGTTATGTAAGAAGATCAGATAGAGAGACTTCAGCTGGGTGGGGCAAGGAGAGGAAAAGCATGGGAACTGTCACAAATCCACTGTCCCATTTCATTACACAGCTTCTTATACAACTTTTTCTGTGACCTACAGTGATGATTTTGGGACACACCTCAAGGGAAGAACTGAAAAAGGGTCATCTTATTACAGCCCTTATTCCATTCTGTATAAATTTGAATCTTTTCTTCATTTAGAATTTCCTGGATTGTATTGTTATTGTTACCTGATGCTTCTACATTCTTGTCTTTACGGTGAAAGCTGTTAATTTCAATTTCCCTATTTGGTTTGGTAGTCGAACTTGATGCTTACACATTCCTGTTTTCACATTCGTGTGCTTTACAATCCAGAAGGAGCTTTAGTAGTTCCTTTTCTAAAGAAGTATTGTAGCACAGTACTTCCTGTGTTTGGGAGGACTTTACTCTCTGAACTGATGAATCTAAACACTGATAGATTATTGCAAACACTAGAGCACAGTAATCTTGGTCTTAAATAGGTCCTTCCCATTTGAGACTGTGTAGTCCATTTCTCATGTGCAAGGCATCCATGTGTAGGGATTGAAGACAGATGGACAAGCATGTTTGGGAATCTTTCTGCATTTAATATAATTTACTCTGTAAACTCAAAGCAATCTATTTAATGTACATATATTAATCTACATATGTAATACATATATTAGTTCTATTTAATGTACATATATTTAATTTGGCCTATTTCTGGTGTAGCTTTCAAAAGAGAAACTAGTAGTACAAATGATGAGCCAACTAGCAGGCAGAGCACCAGCAAGCAAGCATGGTATGGACTGCAGTTTGAGAATGGCCAGTCTCATTCATTTTGGCATTCTTTGGCTGATATCCCTTGAACCATTGGCAGCTTTCATGCAGATTAATGCTCGTTTCCATAAAATACCAGCATTTCTCCAGGGCTTCAAAGGGAAGGAATATGTGGGAAACTCGTTACAGCTATGAAGCATTTCACAGCATTAACGGGGATCTGCAGAGCTTCTGTAACTGAATTTTTATAACCTACTGTGAAATTGTATGGACATTTTCTTCTTTTTTAGAAAAAAGCATTAAGATTAGTCATGCTGTTTTATGACTATTCAGTTCTTGTTCATTTTTGTTAATAAGGAGCAATCAAAATGCCAGAAAAAGCTAAATGTGGGGCCAAAAAAAGTGGGAGAGGGAAAGTGGGAAGGATGTTATATCTGATTTAAAAGCCAAAGGCGTTACTTTTAGGAGGTAGAAGCAACCTAGATATGGCATATGCTTGTGTTCAGCACCTGGCTGTGAGACCTCACGGGTGCCCACATTTTGCAGCCAACTTAGCAATAATTTTTGACATTCAGAGCTTAAGCAAGAAAGAATAATGTGACATTCTGCCTTTACTAAAGGCTTTATCTAGAACATATCTGAAGCTTAATATGACAGTAGTTACAATGACAGAAAAAGCAATCAGACCTCCTTTTCCGCATTGCTGTGTAAAAGTAGCTTTGATAATACACATAATGTAGCAACACCAGCCTGTTTCTCAATTCCCACTTAGAGGAACAGAGATGCTAGGATGAGGAGAGGCAAAGGAAGAGGCTGGCTTAGTCATAAAGTATTTGTATTCTTTGGGAGTCTTAGATGTGTTTTTTGTCTCTGCTAAGTAGGCCAAGCAAAGTGCAGTGTCCCCTGAGCTTTCTGAAGGCCTGCTGTGGGAGTGATATGCCAAGAAAGCCAGGTTATGGATGAGTCTGGAGAGTCTTAATTCAGTCTGCAGTTCCTCTGGTAATTTAGTTTTTGATAGCTGAGCAGGGAAAATCTCTCCAAGCATCTCAGTACAATTCTTTTTGCTTCAGGCACGTGCCATATTGTCAGGTTTTGGACTCTGGGTTTGATTTCCTGCAAAGTTTTTTACCTGAACATGAAGTTTATAAAGCATAGTTTTAATAGAAGGCATAGTGAATTCCCTTTAGATTGGCATTAGAGAGAGCGTTTAGTTTGATACTTCAACGAAATATAATAGAGAATAATCGAGAGGATGTAATGTCTTAGGATCCCATGTGCAAAACCCATAGTTTTGGGGAACAGGAGTTTCATATGAAGTATGGCATCAATTGTTTCTTAGGAGTCATGCTATTTTTTTCAGGAATACACAGTGGCTTCTTAGAAAGAATTCTGACTAAGCAGCTTGTAACTGAATTTTCTTTACTAAGGCTGTTTTTCATCTCCAAGGAATACCAAATGTATCTGTTGCAGGGCTTTTAATGAATGTTAGAGTGTTACATGAGAGTATATTCAAAATAAGAGCCAGGCAGGACACTATAGAAGGCTTGCATATGAATTAAAAAGAAACAACACAATGTCTACAAGCTATATAATATAAAGGAAATGGTAAATGGAGAGAAAGGAAAATGTGGCCTGGAGCCAGGTATAATTTTTGACTCAGCTGTACTTCTGTGATCCTATGAGATTAAGGAGATACAGACTCTCCCCACTTTGTGCATTTGAAAATTCTCAGTAGAATTATAAACTTGCAAATGCAATTGCACCCCCAGTGCATACAGCTTCTGTCTTTGAGGGTTTGTATGCAAAGATCAAGGGTTGAATGCGGGGTTGTTTTTTCCCTTGCGTTTAATAAATGGCCATATTATAAAGAAAGCATGTGGTTTGGCATTTTCAAATTTTAGACTGTGATGCTTTCTCTACAGATGCCCTGGGTGTTGCCAGAGGGAATTTCTCATGTGGTGGCTTCTGTACCATATCTCAGTTGGTGTTCCTGGCTGTGGAAATATGTGGTCCCTTTATATATACTTTTTGTTGGCACTCTGCTACCCTGGTGTCAAAGGAGAGCAGGCAGGTGACAATAGGGCAGATGTCATTCTTTGTCTGACTTTGTGTGACCTCCCTGGCTTGAGATTTGGAGGAAAACTTCACCACAGCCTCTGTGGGCATAGGATTTGTGTCTCCATGTCTCAGAAGGTGCATTGTGCTCAATGCCTATATTAACCTAGAACCTCCTACACGCTTATTGCTAAAACCTGCATTATAGGACCCTGTTGGAGCATTTGGTGCCAGCATTTCTCTGCAGCCCAGTGTGGCTGAGAAGCCAAAGCATATTTCCATGTTGGTGGTTTTGGTTTTTTCCCTATTTGGCAACCTTGCAGAGTTTGGGTCTCTAGCACAACTTGGGAACATGATTAAAACATGGCTTGATCCCATTTGCACTCTGTAAGTGAGGCATGTTTCAAGGAACTGGCATGTTGTCCTGAGGTCATGCAACACAGACCATACTCAGTGTCAATGACTCTCTAATGTCTTCCATATGATATTTAGGATTAGAGGGATACAATGAACGTTAATGATTGGGTTTAAATAATTTCCAAAACTTTTTGAGGAAGCTTGCAAAGCAGTATAATGAGATTCCCAGCCAATAATTTATTTCTTTAAATGTCACTCATTAAGAATTCAGGAGGAATAGAACAGAACAAGGTTTTTACTTCTTAAAAATAATTATTTAATTACTCATAGCACTCACTTGCAGTCAGTTTCTTGATTTCCCTCTGGCTTAAAAAGCTTGTTAGATTTTGTGTGGTACTTTTTTTAGGCACGATGAGTTATACAGCTATTTTAGGTTAAATGAGAACTATGTTTTCTGAAATTGTTCTGATCTTCCAGTTTAAAAATTAATGAATTCTAAAATAAATGATTGCCAAAAATTTAAGTATTAGAAACCCTGCTGTGTATAATTTATGAGCAGCTTAATGATTTACATATTTAAGAAAAAGAGAATACAAGTTGACACGGGGGAAACCTCCCTCCAATATCCATTATTTAAAGTGATCAGTGGATATTCTGGATTATGTCACATGCATGCCCTACCTGTGTGGAGCAGGACTTTTGGAAGCAGATGTTATTTAAGTGCTCATTGTCTCAGAGGCTGTTGGTAAAGCTGGGAGAGGCTGTTTCCTGTGCTAGCAGCGCTGCTTTTGGGAGCTCCCATCTGTATGCAGGTGCTCACCCTGCCCTCTTTGAGGCAGCTGTGCCCATGCAACTGTGAGCAGGAGGGCAGGGCTGCAGTCTAATCTGCATCACTTTTAGGGCTTTTTAAGTGCCCTCCCAAGACGAGTGAAGTTAGGCCAGAGTGGCTTCAATGATGCACAGCCCCATAAAAACTTGCTTCTCTACAACTAAGTAGATGGTAAATTGCTGTGCTCTTGAACATTCACTGGGAAATGGGCTGGAACTTCTTAAATCATGGTGAAGGCCTGGGGGAGGGTGTGTTGACTGGAGAAATAAAATTATGTTGACCTACATACTAAGTCATATAGGTGCTACTGGAAATGCAAATAAGAATTTGAAGACCATGGTCTCTCCAGTGGAGTGTTCAAGATAAAGTGTTCTGTTTCTTAAACATGTGGCTGTATGTAAAACAACATTACATTCACAGACATGGAGTCATAGAATGATTTATGTTGGAAAAAGCTGTAAAGATCATGGAGTCCAACTGCCAAGTCCACCACTAAACCATGTCACTGAGAGCCACATGTATATGACTTTTAAATACCTCCAAGGCATGGTGAGTCCACCACTTCCCTGGGCAGCCTCTTCCAATGCTTGACAACCCTCTCTGGGAAGAAATTTTTTCTAATACCCTATCTAAACCTGCCCTGGCACAGCCTGAGGCTGTTTCCTTTGCTTGTTGCTTGGGAGAAGAGACTGACCCCCAGCTACAATCTCCTTTCGGGTAGCTGTAGACAGCAAGAAAGTTCCCCAGCAAGCCTCATTTTGTCCAGGCTAAATAACCCTGGCTCCAGCAGCTGCTCCTTGTAAGAGCTGTTGCTCCAGACCCTTCACCAGCTTCATTGCCCAATTTTTTTTTAAAAACCCTTTGAATGGCATAACAGAGCACCCATGTTTGAAATCTAAGTGAAAAACTATACTCTGATACCAGAGTTGAAAACCTACTGCTGTGTGCTTACCTAAACATCACTGCTGAGGAAGCAATTCTAGAAAGCCTAAGTGCTGCTGTACTGTAAACAACGATTGCTGGCATTTGTGGGTTTTCCTTTCCCTTTCTTATCAAAACTATTAAGACACACGTGCTCCTTGCAAGTCAGTTCTTTTTTTTTTCCTTGTTGCTGTTGTCCCAGCAACAGAAGTAAGGGGTGTGTGCAGCTTTCCATCAGTGTAAGCAGCCACAGTGAACTGAAGTACTGATGACTAATTCATACACAAATCACCCTGTATTTTCCAAATGCATGATCAGGTGGTTCTCTCTTTGGAGAGAATGAACAATTTGAAGGAGTTTCTATCTAACATGACTGGATATGTGTTTTTGTATTCTCTAAATATTTCATTAAAGCAAACTAATTTTGTTACAGAGAATGGTGCAGTCAGCCTTTTTCCCAAATGGAGTTTTTCAAAAACTGAGTGTATGAGAATCAAACTGAGGCCTGGTTAAAAGGTTTAAACTTGATTTCTATGCAGTTTTAGAGCAAAGCTAATATTAAACTTGTATACCAAATTTCTAGTGTAGAACTTAGCTCTGTTTGCTGTGGTTTGAGTATCACAATTAAAAGAAATCTGTCCCACACCTGCCCCAGCAAGACCCTGTCTTTTCATGGGCCCTTTGTCTTCCCTGTTGGCAGGTGTGGTTTTATATGGTTTTCTGGGATCTTGCTCCCACACACTGCAGGGATTCAGGGAGGAGCAGTGAGGGACAGTCTTTTGACATTAGATGTGAAAGATTGACCAAATTTGTGTAGGGCACACACATATTGGCAGTACCTGCTTATATTTATAGTGTTTCTACTGAATATTTTATTAGCATAAACAGTTCTAACTATAATATATTAAAAGAAGTTAGTTTGAAAATTAAGTTTTCCTTTTAATTTATAAATATATTAACATCAATGCTGAAGAAAACCAAGCGTCTGGTCTTGGTTTCAGATCTCTAATCTGAAATTCAGGAAGTTTACTGAATGGCAAAAACTAGTTGCAAACAGGAATCTCTTGTCTTCATTGTTACCTCCTTTAATTTCCTTTTGATTTAAATAGTCAGGAGCAGAAGTATTTTTGATAATCAAGAAAATACTACTTTGCATTTGTGAATTCATCAGCCTCCAGATGGTGAAAGAGAGGAGAAAAACTGAAAATCTCTAATGATGGAGAGTGCATATGCTTCAGAGCAAGCAAAGTCAGCATGGACAGTCTGGAAAAGAAACACAGAAACAGGGAAAGAAGACATACAGGACAAAACCTAAAATTGGTCCAGCATTGCTTACTGCAAGGGACTAGTGAATTACCTACAACTTGAAAATGCTATAAGATACTCAGTTTTTATAAATTTGGTAGTAATTTTCAGCTTTACCACTGCACGTGGCAAAATTCTTGAATTTTAATAGCTTTGAATAACCACTTTTTCAATTCTGAGTTTGTTCCCTTGTTTCTGAATTCTTCCCCTCCTCTGGCAGCTGCTTGCCCAGCCTGGTGGATGCAATGCCCTTCCTCCCCTTGCTGCTTGCCCTGCCCCAAGCCCGGGATGCCCAGGAAACACCTGCAAAGCCCTGATGCTGCTGGGCTCTTTCTGCTCACTAATGGGGCTAAAAATAGCAGCTGCTGGGGGTGATTTCAGCACAGCCACGTTTGCAGGCTCGTTTCAGAGTCTAGCCCATGAATATCTCCTGTAACTAATGGCTGCATCAATATTCTAGATCAAAACACAAAAGGATTTTTAGCCAGTGATTCTAAATTGCTTGTTAGCTAATAAAGGATTAGAGGTTTTTAACATTGATCCCTCTTCTCCAGTGCCACCAGCTGTACTTTTCATCTTTCATTTGAGTAGATGTCAAATTATTTCTTTCTCTGTGTGTGTATGTGCATGTTATGCATATCAAAGTTTTTCAGTCAGAAAGATAGATTTATTCTGGTAATGTGCACATTTGATAAGATTTAGTTTGGGGGTTTTTTTTGGTTGTTTTTTTTTTGAATGTGGGGGGATTGTTGAGGGTTTTTTGGTGTTTTTTTTTTCCAGAAAATGTAAGGAAGTTTTTTAATACTGAATAAAATACAGCAGCATAAAAATTCTTTTGTTTGTATAAATTATGCAAGAGGTATATCACAAGCCATAATGTCATTATCTCTGCTGTAGTTTTTTTGTATTCCATTAAAGATTCCTTTCTCATGCACCTACATTGAAACTTCAGTTGTGTAGTGCATTGGATAGGCTAAAGTGCTGTCCCATATGCAGAGGACCATACAGATATGCTGTGGCTGTAAAGTAAAGGCATTGCAGTCTCACACCACTTAAGCAGGGCTCCCCTTTCTGCTGCCTCCAGGAAATCTCAGCCATGGGCAGTGTAGGCAGTAGTGTCCCCATTCTGTTGTGCTGGTGTTTCCCATTTAAATGTAATCTGACAAGCTTTAGGGGGTAAAATTTTAAATTATAAATCAACATCTATATAATATTAAATACATACATAACCTCAACGTTGTCTCAGTTGACTAATGATATTTTTACTTTCTGCTGTTGGTGTGGTAGACAAGTCTCTGGCTTTTTGGAGTTGGAAGAAATTGCCTCTCTTTATAGTTCAAGGTTTAATTCAATCCATGTTTGTTTATTGCCTCTGTACTTCAGGAAGGAGTATTTTAATGAACTGAATTTGCCAGTGCAATAAAATCCTGTTGGGGAGACAGCCCAGCAGCCTCTCCAGTGTTGTGTCAGAGAACAGGTCTGTGCTGCCATGTGGATGCAGTCCAGTGTTTTCTGCCCTCGAGTGCTGTGCAGACCCAGGACCACCTCCTGGCTGGCAAAGGCACAGAAACAACTGCCAACACAGAAAACACAAGGAAATACCCTAACTAGAGAGAGACTATCTAAAGGCATGCAGAAGGAATTTGCATTACCAGCAGAAGGAGAAAAATCTCATGTGAACTCTTTGGGCTTCTAGTTTTCTAAAAGGATATAGATGAAAGGTTGTGCAGTGCATTTTTAGGGCCTCCAGGCAATTACTTAAATATCAGAGTAAAGCTTATAATTGGGGTATGGGGAGGATGAAAGGACAGAGTTAGGAACAAATTCAATTTATAATATTAAATGATTGCATAATAATCCTTTTGCATTAAATTAAACAATAATAAATGTACTCAAGCTATGCATTATCTGTATATCTGTGCTTTTAACTGTAATGTATTTTTTTCCATTGCCATGTATTTACAAGTTCGCTTGCTAAGGATGAATTTTTAATAAATAATTATGTTTATAAAGTTTTCTGTAAGAAGATGCAAATTTGTCATCTGATGCTTGAAACTTGCCAGAAGGCCCCTTTCCCTCTAGGGAATATTTTACTTTGATTCCTAATCATATCGAGACCATTGCAAACAGCTAAGCACAAGGTGTCCTTGGAAAATGAGGTTTTTTAGTAACCATTTTCCCCACAAAGCTAAGCAATGTGAAAAGATTCTTTATTTAAATGACAGTGGTTTTCAGCACTAAATCTGGATCTTGGTAAGTCCCTTAGCAAAATTTGTGTTGGTATTTCAGAGAACATTTTTGGACTCTTTTTTTAAACGCTTCTTCTGTTTGGGAAGTGATGATCTTGGTAACCCTTCATCTGATGGCTGACTGGATACTGAGAATGAGAACCATCTCATGCATAAAGTTGGTCCTGTCAAAACATATGCATACCCATGGAGAAAAATGACTTAAAGTTCAAGTTATTGTTGACTCTCCAGCAAAACTGGGCAAGCCAGGTGTCTGCTTTGTTACTTTGGGTTTCTCTGTGAACACTCAGAAATATTTGTGATAATAAATCGTTGTTGATAGTGCGCTGAACTGTTAGGTGAGATCTGGACACTTCTTTGTCAAAGAATGTGCACTAAAAGCACAGCAGTCTTTTTTGTGGAAGTGAAATTGAACTTGTCAGGGGTAATGGGGCAATCACTTCCTGCCCTGATGCTCAAGCCTTAGGGGCTGCACCCCCTGCACTCCTCTGTGGACGTCACTGAATCTTTGTTGAGTATAAAGCATTCTGTAGAAGAATCTGCTGAGGAAGAAAGAAAATTGCTTTTCCTCTAATTTCCTTAAGCATTTTCATATTGGTTTCTAAGCATTTGAGTGTGTCAACAGTAAAGGCTTTGCAAATGACAGTGGCATCATGCTGTAGGAGGAAGTTCCCTGCATGCAAGAAATGCTGTCTCTATTAGCTGTCCTCAGGATGCTGGTTAGAAGTTTTTCCATGTACTTTATTCTTTGTTCTGGATTAGTTATACATACACACCCCTACCATTTATGTAACTTCAGAAGCTCTCAAAAGTTGGACTTAGGAACCTGACTGAGTGAGAAGTAAAGCTGCTAGCCCAGCTTTGAAAGCTATGGGTGGACTATGCTAAAGTCTGCTTATTTAAATGCTTTTCTCAGGAAATGAAAATCAGTAAGGATGTTCACTGCAAATATTATTTTTTAATTATGGTTTGATATAATCTTAAATAATTGCATTGGACTTGCTTGGCATTTGGGCACAAGGGCCATAAGAAAGATGATCCTGGCTTGTTTGAATTCAGGGGACTGTGGGGATTGAGGAAGCTTATTAAGAGATTTCCATTTTCACTGTTATCTTCTCATTGTATGGACAGTTCTGCTGTGTATGGGGACTTCGAGAACACACATTTCACTTTGCATTAGTCGAGGTGATTCCTCAGATGCTGCACAACAGCGCATTGTGGGTCCAGACTGAGTGGGAAAGAACCACTTGAACATGTCGCTGCTCAGTGTACATTAGATAAGCAGGCCTTGGGTGCATAGTGTTAGGCTGAATTACAGCAGGGACTTATTCAGCACACTGTTGCTTTCTGCTCATGCTTTCTGCTAATGACATTAGACACCATTTGTTCTTAGCTGGGTGCATCTGGATTAACGTCAATGCATTCTCTTGTTGTAGGAGCAGCTTACTGCCAGTTCATGGACATGTTGTTCCCAGGGTGCATTAGCTTGAAGAAAGTAAAGTTTCAAGCAAAGCTGGAGCATGAGTACATTCACAACTTCAAACTTCTGCAGGCATCATTTAAAAGAATGAATGTGGATAAGGTAGGCATTCTGTATTTGTATTTCTATCTCTGCATGTTTCAAAATTTACATAAATCGTGTAAAATTAATGAATAGGGGAAACAAACTTCAAAATACTTGAAAATGCACTTTTTTCAGCTTTTGGATGGAGAATTGGAATTGCAAATGGTGTATGTTGATGTTTTTGACCTTTCATCATCTGAAAAGGGTATTTGGGCTTAAAGGAAGAAGTTTAGTGTTTGGCTCCATTTAGGTACAAATTGAAAATAGAGTCCACATGTCTGCTGAGGAGTTGTGCCATCTAACTCATTACATCTTAATATCAGAAACCCTTTAAAAAAACACCATGTGTTGGAAATTCCTTGTCATCAGTGAATCTTAATTTTTTGATAAGTAAAATTATTGTTGACCTGAATTTCCAACAAAACAACATAAAAATGTATTGTTCTTATAAGTATTCCATGTTTTTTGTCCAAAGCAGGGTTTGAGGAATTTAAATTATTCAAAAGCTGGAATATTTTACTCAGTGATTTAATAGATTGGGTAGCACATGTGATCTTGTAAAGTTAAGAATGGAAGCCTCTGAGAAAATGCTTGTTCAGCCTCAAGGTATTTGGTTTATGCTTGAATGTGAGAGTTTGACAGACTCACCAATATAAATTACTGTGTTGATAAAAATGAATAATGGAAGTTATGTTATCATGCTTATAGTTTTACACTGATGCATTACCTGTTTACCCTTTTAAGGTTCTGCTCTGGTTTTTAGTGTTGCCTTATTCTGAAATTTAAACAGTCATAACAGAGAGTCCCTTAAGACTTCTATGAAGCACTGGAAAATCCTCGTTGTTTTATGAAATGTTATGGATACTTCTATTTACAGTGTGATTTACTACTGAAACATTGGGAAGACTTATGTAGTGAAGGTTGTCAATTTACCAAATTTACCATGCCTTTTTAATGCAGAGTTAAGGTACAAATGGAACAGCCTGGAAAGACATGCAGAATGCAATATCAATTCTTGCAGAAGCCTCAGAGATTTATAAAATTCTGTACAGTTGACTTAATCCTGAAGAAGAAATGAAAACTTTTTTCCAGCTGAAAATTCATAGCATTCAACAGGCATTAAGGTCCACCTAACTTGGCTGTTTAATCAGCAGCATGAATTAAGCAAAGCAGGGCCCCTCTTCTGCAGTTGTAGTCCCTGTCTGCCCACAGTGTCTGGAAGCCTTGAATACTGCAATGTTGGCTGAAGACACCTTTTGGAGACTTCATGTCTGTGAAAAATTTCTAAGATATTGATATGGAGACATTCTTATTGCCTTTCCTTTGTTTTGCTAGAACTTTATAAGGCATTTAAGTCAACTTCTGCATGTCCACAAACTGTTCTATGTATAGCTATATGTGGAACAGAAAATAATTACAAGGTTAAAACCTCAGGGTTGGTTTATATGATGACCATGTGCTACCAAAATG
The DNA here is from genome assembly GCA_037013685.1 of Acridotheres tristis. Lineage (NCBI taxonomy): Eukaryota > Metazoa > Chordata > Aves > Passeriformes > Sturnidae > Acridotheres > Acridotheres tristis. Next base: position 108,162,614 of record CM072886.1, read on the forward strand.
TGAGTTGGTTTGAACTTCAGCATGTCTTGGAAAAGCTGCTGTATTTTGTAGTTCAAACAGTAGGACAGAGAGTGAGAAACATCTATCTGGAATTTTTGAAGAATTGTTTGTAGTACGTCAAACTGTACCATGTCCATTAAAACCAGAAATCCCTAGTTTGCTGAATATAGAGTTACTCCCAGAACAGTGTCATTCATCATAGGATGCACCCATGGGATGTAAGAGAGTACCTCTGTGGAACAAAAGCTATAAAGGCTTGCATAAACCTACTGTATCACTACTTCAAAGGCTGGGTCTCATTGGGTTTTGTTTTCATTTTTTAAGAGCACTTGTAAATTGACCCTTTCTTTTAGGGACAAAACTATGACAGAGGTTTATTTGTTGATGCAATTAGTAGATTTCTTTTTTCAAATAAGTGTGTATATGTAATTTTTATACTTAAAAATGGCAGTGATGTAATATTGGATATTAATATCTACCTTTTAGGTAATTCCTGTGGAAAAACTGGTCAAAGGGCGCTTCCAAGACAACTTAGATTTCATCCAATGGTTTAAGAAGTTCTTTGATGCTAACTATGATGGGAAGGAGTATGATCCTGTGGAAGCTCGACAAGGCCAAGATGCTCTTCCTCCACCAGATCCTGGTGAACAGATCTTTAACCTTCCCAAAAAGTCTCACCATGCAAACTCTCCAACTGCAGGTATTTTGCAACTTAAAGAATTCCATTTCTCTCTCTGAAGACAATTATAAACTGTGGTTCACTTTGCTTAAATACTAGTTTAAAATTATTTTCTTGGGTGGTTGTGCCATTCTTTTTACCTCATCATAGACTTAGCATCTTGAGACAGCAGAAAGTTAACATCTTGTGTGCTCTAGTTTGACCTAGCCCTATGAGCATAGGGTCTCCTCCACTGAACCCCCTCCATGTAAATGACATGGACTCTGGTAATGTTTGGTGGTGGAGACAAAGGTTTTCAACCATCTTGTTGCTGAATGTGTTATGTGCAAGTGTATTCAAGAACATTAAATGGAGTGTGTTCCTCTTTCACACCTCCACCTTTATAGGAAAATGCTTGCAGAGGCTGATACATTTTTTAATTTTTATGGTGAGTAAAATGTTTCCAAATCTTAAGGGCTGACCAGAAGAAGAAAAATAAATATTTTTGGTTTTATGTATGCTTATTGTTTGGGTATGCTAGTCCTCCTAACTGAAAAACATATATGTTTTGCTCTTTCAAAAAGATGCCTCAGTCTTCTAATTTTTTATTTTGTGCTTGTATTGGGTTTTGCTAGAATAGAGATAATGCTTCAGAGGAGATGAGTGCTAAATTTTGAATTTAAAACAAACAATGTTGATAAGGCATGGATGTTTTAATTATTGCTAATCAGTGCTTACACAGAGTCCAGGCTTTTTCAGTTTCTCACATTGCCTTGCCAGCAAGCAGGCTGGGGGTGCCCAAGAAATTTGGAGGGGACACAGCCAGGACACAGCTGACCCCAATAGACTGGATAGATAATCCATACCACATGGCATTGTGCTTAGCCAGAAAAGCTGGGGGAATAAGGAGAAGGGTGGGGAGGGATGTTCAGAGTTACAGCATTTGTCTTGCCAAATCACCATTATGTGTGATGGAGTCTGGCTTTTCTGGAGATGGTTTAATTCCTGCCTGCCCATGGGATGTGGTGAACGAATTGTTTGCATGGCTTTTGTTTTGCCTATTAAACTGTCTTTGTCTCAACCCATGAATTTACTCACTTTTCCCCTTCTTAGTTTCTCCCTCATCTCACTGCAGGGATCAGTGAGCAATCAGCTGCTGGGGTTAAACCACAGCAGTGTTTCTGGAACAGGCCAAAGGACTAAACCTGATCTTTGGTGTTTATGTAATGTGGGTATGACTAGTCACTAAGCAGATGCTGGTTTTGTTAACTGAGAATTAAGTGAACAGGAGAGCAGCTAACATTTAAGAAAGAAAATAGTCACTAAAAAAGTGTTACTGGACATAGGTTTGTGCATATGGAAATACCCATGCACACACACCTAATTTCTTGATTGGTTTGTCCTGGGTTTATGCTAACCCATTCCTCAAGTAAGGATTAATATTCAGTTGATATTAAAGCTGTGACCTGTCCTCTCATGGTCTCGGATATGCACCAGTACTCACAAAAGTAGGGGCAGGTGTGAAGCATGAAGCACCCTCACTTTCAGGCTGCCTTGTGCTCTGGAATCCTACCAGATTTCAGTGTTCTGCTCTGATCACTTCTGACGTCAGAGTGGGGCATACTTGGCCAGCTGCCTTCAGCTCATTAGTGCTTCCAGGAAATAGGGCACCTAATAGCAGGCCAGTGCTACTCTGGGCTTCTAAAGCTTGTTTACATCTTTGTTTGCACCGTCTTATGCCTGAACTTCTGAATTTCAGGGTCTGGCATCCTCCAATTTCCCATGTGATGTCTTGCTGGAAACAGAAAACCCAAGCGCTTATGTCAAAATGTTGTCCGATTCAGAAATTGGAAAAGGCACTTTTATTAAACACAGACTTTAGTGTGCTTGTTAATTCTTCTTACAGATGGTCTGTTCTTTCCAAAGTCACAAATATATCATCCAAATTAAAGCTGTGGAGGTGACAATCCTACAGAAATTGAATAGCTACTGGAGTAGAACCAGCCAGCTGATATGGAGGATAATGCAGTAATGTCTTGTTGTGTTGTTGGTTCTATGTGCCTTCTCAGTCTTTGGATGGGATTATACAACTGAGATAGTGTAATGAGTCTTGAGAAGATCCTGTAGCTGTGAGAGTTAGCTTTTTCATGGAAAACGTCTTTCATTATTAACTTAAATATTGTTCAGAAGTATGACAGGCAGGACACTAGTTTAATTTCTGAGCTGAGGATGGTGGGGTACGGACATTACATGATGCTGGGTGCAGAACTAATTCAGTTAGGTGTCAGTCATTCCATGGTTTTACTGAATTCTGGGTGAGCATATTGTTGTGTCACTGATGTATGATGCCTTTGTGCCTCGCCTCACCCCATCACAGAACCTGCACATTGGCAGGAATGGGAGCCCTTGCTAATGTTCTGGGAGGAGTTCTGTGTGCATCTTCAGCTTGTATGTGCCTCATCTGCTGTTTGGGAGTAAATTGGGATGATGCAGCAGCAAGTTCTGGGCAGCTGGGAAATTACCATGAAAGATGTGCTTCTGTACCTCTGTCTTCCACACTTAGCTGGAAGTGAAGGAGTAATCATTACAGCTGCCATAGGAGCCATAATATAGAACCCAGGATATTGTTGGCCTTCTGGGCTGCAAGAGCACATTGCTGGCTCATGCTGAGCTTCTCATCAGCCAACACCCCCAAGCCCTTCTCAGGGCTGCTCTCAATCCATTCTCCACCCAGCCTGTATTTGTGCTTGGGATTGCCCCAACCCTGGTGCAGGACCTTGCACTTGCTCGTGTTGAACTTCATGAGGTTTGCACAGACCAATCTCTCAAACCTGGCCATGTCCCTCTGGATGGCATCCCTTCCCTGCAGCGTGCTGACCACACCACACAGCTCGGTGCCATTATTAATTTGTATGATTTGTTTTACATTAACATTGAAGTGTTGAAGTTTTAATAATGCCTAGTCAGTTCTTTAACAAAACAAAAGGAAGCACTAGTGAAAAAAAATAAAGAACCCAAAAGATCTTTCAGCATAATCTGAAAGTTTTTAAACAACATGCAATGTACGTATCTAAATGTACACATCTATTGTTTGGTGTCAGGAGCATGCAGATATATGGGCATTCATTCATATTTGGGCGTTTGGCAGGCTTGAAAATATGCCTATTCGAAATTGATTAGATACATGAATTTCTAAAGGAATAATTGACTTTAGCTACTGGCAGTTTCATATGCATTTCAGGTGATTCCTGTTGCTCCATGGAGTAACTTTTCCAATGCCCTTTGACAGAGTTTTGGGCTTGAGTAATTTAGGAGATTATTGTTGACTATTCGTAACTGCTTTCTAACACTGTTCTAACAATGTATTTTCAGAGGTAGACTAAGATACATGTCCTTGAGTTAACAAGCGATCAGATCCTTAAAGGCTGCTCTGAAAACTTACCTAGAAAGATACTGGCATGAATTAAAATAATTTTTGATATTTTAATCAGACTCTAAAGGTTGACAGGATGATGCCTGGTATCAGGTAACTGCTAAATGGGTAATGTACCTGTAAATGGGTATTAACCTGCATCTCTATAAATCCAGAATGTGATCTTTATTTAATTTGAAAAGTAAACACTTTTAAAACAACCCAAGACTCAAGAAATCTAAAAATGCACTGGTTTTTGTGTTAGCTGGTGAGAGGCCAGCAGCCATAGCCCTCCCCATTCCAAAGGTGATCCTACTGAGGAGTCAGTGCAGGTCATGGATAAGGCAGCTCAGAAATGGAAGCATAAATAGGTCCCTACAACTAATCTGCTGTGCCATCCTCATGCTGCCTTGTCCCTTCCTTCAGAGACAGCTGATTTGAGGCTGAGCTGATGCTGGTGCCGTGGGTGGATGGGTTTGGTAACATGCCACAGTCTGCTTCTAGAAACAGTAGGAGCAGCAAGGTTTCACCAGGTGAATGCAGCTCTCCAGTGGGGAGATGAGGGTCTTTTCCTCTTTCAAGGAGCAGCACAGACCACCACAAGTTCTCTGGCAGCAGCACCACAGCTGCTTTTAGATCTAATGCCATCTGCCAGCCCTGAGCCGACTTTCGATCTCCTCCAGCCTCCGCTCTTCTCTAATGCAGTGGTAAACAGCCTACAGATGCAGAGTCAAAACTGTGGTACGGGATTAAAATATTAGGGCACTGTTGTTTGTTTCAGTTCTAATGCTCCCTGCGGGAAATAACGGAAAAGGCTTCATCTGATCCAAATTGAAAATAGTGATCAGGTTGTCAGGGTTTTAGCTTAGTGTCTTATGTAAGAATTCCTGTATGTCAGAGCAAATCTCCATGGAGCACTCTCTAGTGTATGGGTGTGGGGTGTCAAAAATACACGGGTATAAGACAGCTTTATATAATTAATTATTTACATGGAAACTGAAAATGTGAGAGGTTCTTAGATCTGAAGGCTGTTAGATTTTTTTAGTTTGAAATATTCAGTGAGAGCAGGATGACTAAAGCAGAGCTGGAAAATACTGGAGGATCACATGAGGGCTAAAAATACTCACGCTATGACAGGGAAAATAACCAGGGCAGAATGAACTGTTTGTGCATGAATGCATTATATATGATGTGCTATCGAAAAGTGAATTGCACAAGAGAAATACTGATTTTCTGTAGGGAAATAGTATATCCTGCTGTGACAGATGTGCTGTAAATTAATTTTGAGGGATAAAAATAGACAGTGAGACCGGTCTTTATTTTAGGTACCTAGTGATACAATTAGAACTCCGTGGAGACTAGAAAACTCCTAATGCTTTTTGTTTTTGCTTTTTGTTTTTTTGGTTTTCCACTAAGACTTGCTACCTTTTTCCCCAGTGGCCGGCAGCAGGTGTTGGCAATGGCAATCTCTGCTGGCAGTGGTGCAGTGCTCCAGGACAGTGTGGCAGAGCTAGAGATGGAAAGAGCTGCAGGGTGACAAACAGAGTGTTTTCATCCCTAGTTCATACAAGGCCAAGGAATTGTACTAACCGAGGGGAACAGCATGTGCAGTGACAGTGCCGGCTGGGAGGTAAAGCGGCTCTGCTGTGATACACACATCTCCCCTGCCAGCAGGAGGAGAATTTAATTTTTAAACCCACTGAGGTTGAGAATTTAGACCAGGAGGCAATGTGCTTGCAGTGCAGGAGCCAGGGCATTTTTTCCAGAGAGATGACTGTGTTTGAAAAAGCAGTGGTGAAAATGGCCATCTTAATTTTTAGTGTACCGTGGGTGTGGTTTGAGTGTCTGTGTTGCACAAATGTTATGCACATTCTTTCATTTTCCAACATGCAGATTTTTTTTAAGATTTTCCTTTTGAATTTGCTTTCTCCTTACAGCTCCTTAAGCAGACAGTGAGATTTTAGAAAACGTAGGTTTTTAAGAGCACTTAAAAATCTAAATTTTATTCTTCTGTTAAGCCTGTGGAATGGTTGCATCCATTGAAGATAAATGTTTTCATACTTGAATATGTTTCTAGAGTAAATAGAGGTTTCAGTTGAGAAGAAGTAGTAGTTGTTTATTAGTTTAAATAATAAATATTGGTTATTTTCAATCTAGAGTATAGTCTTCATTTATAATGGGGGAAAGGCTCTGGTTAGTTCCCTTCTATCAAATCTTGTATTAAAGACAAACGGAGACAGTCATGCCATCAGTAAAACTTTTTCATTTGACAAGTGGCCTCCATTGGAATATCATACTTGGATGGCTCTCTTGAAATTGTGAAAGTTTCAAGTACTCATACACACTTCTCTTTGCCAGCTGTCTGGCAGAGAGGATGAATGCAGAGCTCACCAGGCTGTACTGGACCAGCAGCAGTGGTTTGGGGAACTGATAGGACAGCAGGGTCCTGCCAGCCAGGGGAAGGTAGTACCACAAAATAATTAGGACAGCTGCACCACAGTGTGCTGAGATTCAGAAAGTCAAGTTGGATTTTGTTTGAGGTCACTTAATTCCCATTAAGTATCATTTGTCATCGCTTATTTCATTAAGTGTCCCTAAATTGAGCATTTTCTTGTGTCCTGGTGTAGCTACAATAATGAGAGTGAGTGAATATTAATTAATCTACTGTTCTCGCTCTCTTGGTTGAAGTGGGTGGAGAGTTTTGCTTTAGCTTGTGAAGAAATTATTGTGGCCTCTTGTTGGGTTTGGTTTTTCTCCTGTGGCATGAGTCAGGAATATTCATTTTATGAAATCCTTTAATTTGACTAAAATAGACTGTGAGTGATTCCCAAATTCCACTGAAGCAGTGGTTGCGTGGGCTCAGCCAAGTCTTGTGCTTGCCCAGGGCTTCCACTGCTTTCCACACTCTCCTCATGCACGTCCACACTGTATTCATGCACGTGTTTTCTTGAAATTTTGCATAAATATTTAACAGCATACTAATTACTCATATAGCTTCAAGGAAGATTTCTCTCTAAAGGTTAAGTAGGTCTCTTGTCTACAAGACTGTGCCTGTGATGTAAGGAAAACTGGAATTTGCAGCCTAGCTTTTTTGTACCCAAATCTGTACAGTGGCAACATACACTGTTTTATGTTGTAGAAGTTTGCATCTGTTTGTAGAACTTAGGTATTTAGCAAAAAGAGTAATGAAGCTGAAACTGCATGGGATACATTTAATTATGGTGGACTGACGAGTAATTGTTTCTGGAGTACCACAGATGGAAACCTCTAATGCATTTCAAAGCTGGCTCATCCTAATTCAGTACAAGAACAGAATAATTTGTCTTTCAACTGTGAATTTACTTTTCTCATCTCTGCTAGTGTTATGTGGGCAGGTACAAAAAGTTATCCAGGTGCTAATAGCAACAGCTGCAATACTGTTTACAAAAGAATTCTAATTGGAACCCTGCATTGACCTAAAATCAGAGCATGCTGTCACAGAAGTTCTCACAGAGCAGTGGAGGTGGGAAGACACCTCTGAGATCATCCAGTCAAATTGCTCTGCTGAGAGCAGGGTCACCTTGAGCTGGTTGCCCAGGACAATCCAGTCCTGACATATCCAGTCACACTTTGAGTATCTCCAAGGCTGGAAACCCCTCAACCTCTCTGGACAGTTTGTTCCAGTATTTGATAACCCTCAGAGTAAAGTTTTTACTTATGTTTAAATGGAATTTCTTGTGTTTCATTTTGAGCCCATTGCCTCTCATCCTTTGGGAGCCTGTTTCCTACCTTCTTTGCACCTTCTCTTGAGGTGTGGGTAAGATCCCCCATGAAGCCTCTCTTCTCCAGGCTGAACACACATAGCTTTCTGACGTGGCTTGGATGTGAGGTGCTCCATTCCCTTAGACTTTGTGGCCCTTTGTTGGGCTCTCTTCAGTTCATCCATGTCTGTCCCATCCTGGGGAGCCCTGAACTGAACCAGGCATTCCTCATGTGCCTCACCAGTGCTGACTAGAGGGGGACAATCACCTCCCTCAGCCTGCTCATGATGCTCTTCCCAAGGAGGCTGCTGGCCTTCCTTGCTGGAAGGGAGCTTTGCTGACTCATGCTCAACTCAGTGTCCACCAGGACCCCCAAATCCTTTTCTGCCACAGAGCTTTCCAGTCTTTTGGCTTGCAGCACGTTTTGGGGCATGGGTATGCTCCTTTCCAAGGAAGGGCCCTGCATTTCTTTTTGAACATCAACAGTAAGCTTGAAGAGGAATCAATAGTGGCAAACAGTTATGTTGCTGATTGCAATGCAATTCTCTCACTGATCGGGGAAAAGGGATGACTGCTGGATACTTTTTACGTAAAGCACCTGCATAAAATTTTGTGCTTTCTCAGAATGTGTAAATGGGTTATGCATAAATATATTCATGGAAGATGTGATGTTGGAAAGAATTTAAACTGCTTGGATTATGTAGTCCCTCTGAGCAGTACATTAGGAGTTATTTCATTATTGCACTAATTGACTGCAAAACCGTTGCTCAACACCAAGTCATTGAGTCTATCAAGATCTTTTGTCTCTGTTTCGATATCTGGCTGTTTCAAGTACTTTGCATTACTCTCCTGACCAACATCCTTTAATTATTTTATGAAATTAAGCTTCTGCTAGAATGGAAGCCTACTTCTGAACTGATTATAAAACTGATGTCTTGGAATAAATATGTGGGAAAGCTTTATTTTTTTTTCCTCCAGGAAATTTTAAATTAGAAATCCCTAAGCATTCTCTGTTGCAATTAAGTTCTGTCCAGCTGTTGCTGATACCTCCTAGTAACTAGATAGCTGTTTTTTATCTGTGTTACTGAAATTGGAATCTTTTGGTAATTTAAGAGCTGATCCTGAGCAGTGGAGCAAAAGTTGATTTCTTTTGATTTGTCTGGACTTTATAAAGCTTAGTGGCGCTTTGCAGTAGAAATTCAAAAGGCTTTATTGTATTCAAAGGAGGGCAGAAAATAATGCCATGTATCAGTCCTGCAGGCACTGGGGATGAGGCTTGCTCAGCACACTCTGGGAGGGCACCTCACTGCAAATTAGAGAGAATACCTGGGGATCAAATGTTTGTGCCTGCTCTTTCCTTAGTTCTCTCCGTGCCAGATTTAAACATTTCCTTTTCAGTTGATACCCTGAACCTGCATCTTGTAATTGTAGAATACAATAAGAAGTAAATGCTGATGCTTTGATCATTAAATAACTTGAGACCCAACTAGAATACTAGAGTCAAAGTGATTTTATTTCATGTATGTGTTCTTGTTGCATATTTTAACGCTAGTATAATTCTGTTTATCTGCCAATCCAAATGAAAATTATTTTCTTGGCTTTGAGAACATTTTAGCAATCTTGCTCTAAAGCAGCTGATTTTTAGTTAGTCAAAATATGGCTGAACCTAAAAAGTATTGAAGGCAGAATGCTAAAGTTTAGGCAATTTCATAAAGAAAAAGAGCAGCAAAAGATCTTGGTATTTTTAACGTTTTTCAAAAAATTATTTATTCTTTGCTGATCTAAGTATGATGTGAAAAAAGTTTCATTCAGACATATACACAACACTGAATCTTCCTAACTTTAGCAAGCCTATGTACTATATCTGAAATCTGCTAGAGAAGAGTTTGTGTATGCAATAGACATGGAAGTTATTGGAGTCACAATGTTTCTAAAAGAAACAAAACCAAAACAAAAAATACCAAACAAAATTTTTAAAAAACCACAAAACCACAAACCCCCCCACCAGTATGCTTTTTTTCCCCCTTATCTGTCTTATAATAAAGACCACAGAAAAGGAGGATGGCTATCTTGCACAGAAATGCTTACACATGCTAAGTGAATTATCAAGTTGTTTGTTTGTGTTCTGTTGGCTCTAGGTGACCCAGTTAATGCAGAGTTATCCATAGGGGTGGGAGGGAATGCTTGCTGCAGAGGGAAGCCTGTGACTAAATCAGGAAAGCTTAAGCTTGATTAAATAACCCGTTGCTGCTCTCCTTTCCCATCACCTTCCAGCTCCTCCAGTGAACAACTGTGAGCCACTGTCACAGTTCTCGGTCAGCAAGACTCTGTGAGCCCCATAGTCTGAGCATATGGACAGCTCCACAGGCTATCTATTCCTCTCCCTGCCTCCTTCCAGTTCCTTCCTAGAAATGGCTTTTTTTTAATACATTGATTTTACAAAGAATTGCATTATTAAAGCATTGTCTGACACTGGGGATGCATTGTGGAAATGACAACTTAGAACAATGTGTGGTGTGCCATAAATCAAGTAATCCTGTGGGAGGAGCAGCTGGGAGGTGTGGGGTAGAAGGTGGCTGCTGAGAAAGCCAGGGCAAAATCCCTCTGGAACTGGTGAACAGCAAGCTCAGAGCTGAGCTGGGAGCTGGGTGCCTGCTGGATGAGGGCTGACTCCCGTGTGGCTCAGGCACACAGCATTTGGTGGTGGAGGATGGCATGGAGCCTGTCAGCACATTTGGACAGTGGTGGTTTGCTCTTCGTAGGAAACAGTGATGGACATGGGTGCAGCTGAGCAGGACCTCTGATTCACATTCCTGCTTTAATAAATCAAATCAAATAGGCCAGAGAGAGGCTAGGTTTCTGTTCTGTCTTCTTAACCAAACCAGTTTCTATATCAGATGTCTGTCGAGTGTATCTCAGATTTATCCCTTGTTGGAGGTAATAAGGAAAAGGCTAAGTGGGAATGCAGTGCTTGTGGGAGCTGGGGCAGGGGGAGAGCTGTGAGCCAGGCACTCTGTATGGGCTGAGTGACTCTATCAAACAGCCAGCATCAAGAGATGGAAGATGGAGAGGCAGAGCAAGGTGTGGGGAGCTGGCTGGGAGGTTCCTGTGAGGGCACTGCAAACCCTTTCACACAACTGTTATTCTGCTTGAGTGTTTATGTACCAAGTCACTGTGGAAAAAGAGTATCTGTATGCACTCATTGCTTGCCATTTTTGCTGGTGAAGATGTTGCTCCATATCCTGGCAGATTCACAGCATGAGTAATTTAAAAGAAATAGGGAAATCTAAGGAGATTAAAACACATCTTCTGCTCACTGTGGCCAACTGTGAGTTTGCCAAGGGATTTAATTCTGCTCTGAGTTTCACTACCTTTGTCTCAGGGGTGGTTTACATTTGAAAATGAAAAAAGCACAGAGGCAGTTTAGTTGAGTTTGTTTCAGCTCTGTCTTTCTCCAGAGAAATTGGGGAATACCTATGTATGTTAAGTAATGGTCTAGGGGAACGCTCTCTTAATGGCATATTTTTTTAAAGCCAAAAGCTGCTCATATCTAAGAGAACTTTTTATTCCTGGTTTGATGTTGTTTATTTTGGCTTTAGAGTTACCTCACTCTCAGTAGCAAACTCAGATTGGTAGAAAATGTGGTTTTTTTTCTTTCCCAAGGCATAACAGCAGTGGAATTTCCTCTACTGTCACCTTGAAGTAAGAGAGAGGATGGATGACAGTAAAATCAATACATGTGTTTCAGTGCCAAATTAATAGGAAAACATTTATTACAGAGCTCAATCTTGTTTATTGTTTACTTATTTGTTGTGTTTTTCAGGTGCTGCTAAATCCAGCCCAGCTTCTAAACCAGGATCAACACCTTCTCGCCCATCTTCAGCAAAAAAAGCTGCACCAAGCAGCTCGGCATCCAAATCAGATAAAGATTTGGAAACTCAAGTCATACAGCTCAGTGAACAGGTAAATTTGCTTTAGGCACAAAAGTAGATGCATTCGTTGTCCAGGCAGGCATGAAATCTAATATTGTCTTCTGATGAATGATGCTCTCCAGAATTACAAAGGGACAAAAGTCGAAATAGTTCAGCTGGAAAGGGAAAAAGAAAAAAAAAAAAAGAGAGAGAGATTTATTGTAAAAAATAATGTCTGGCAGGGATGACTGATTTTTGCCAGTATTTTTAAATTATGATCTTAGGAGTGACAGGTAAGTCTTGCTGAAGCATGGTAATTTTATTAGATGTTGAAATATATCTTTTATTTCACCTGGATAGAAAAAAATCCAAATAGTGTCTGTGCTCTTGTGTATTACTAATTTGAAATAAATCATTTAAAGTGCTGCTGTGGAGAAAATAAGCTTGTTTGTCATACCAATCTGTTAAGAGATTTGCAGTTAAAGTGAGACTAGAATATTGTGCTCTGCTTTCTGGAAGGAAGGTGTTAAAGAAGCTAACATACCATTTTAATTTCAAAATGTGATCTACCTTTCTGAGAATTCTTAGTTATATTATAAATAATGTTCTGCAATGTAATTTAAAAGTTTCAGAATTTCTGTATGTTAGGAATGAAAGGGCTTCATTTTCATTCATGCTCTGGAGCTTTACGCCATTCTCTCATTTCTAAATTGCAAGAGTGTCTGCACTGGACAAGAATAAATACCTGCATCTGGCTTAAGACTCTGCTGTCAGAATGGTGTAGATACTACACCATATACTAATGTATATGAGGAGTGATTCCTGTATTTGTCCTTGGTGAGAGAAAATTGAAAGGAAAAAATTCATATTTTAGAGTTCCTGGCAGCTTCATTTAGGAAGCAGTCATTATTCTAGATCAAGAATAATTTTCCACAGTTAAGGGCATTTCAGTTGCAGACTTTCATTGACCTGAACAGCAAATATTTCAGTTTGTGGGGGCACTGTTTGCCAGTTTTGATGAGTTGTACACTGAAAGGTGGTGGATGGATAGCTACATCCCATACATGGCATTCTGCAGATTCAGGGTATCATTCTGAGCAGCAGAGAGCACAATGGGGTCCACCAGCTTTCCAAATGGGCTCTAGATTGCTGCTGTAACAGAAAAGTTTTTAAATGTTGCACAAGGAGTGGATGTATATATTTTTCATGGAATCTTTTTTTTTTTAATCAATGTCGAGCAGAGTTCAAACGTCAGCTTAATGCAACTGAAACCGTGACATTTGTACTCAGAAGTCAGTATATGTTTGCTTCAGGAGGAAGAGTTGGTTGGCATCTGAGTAACATAAAAATATTTGATCTTTACTGAAATAGACAGTCACTATCACATCCACTGCTAACATATTCCTAGCACGTTCCATGTGTGAAAACCTCAAGCTTTATTTACAAATAACCCTGAAGGAAAACTGATTATTTCCTCCATCACTAAAGAGGAGAAGAAGAAATTTTGAGGATTTGAAAAATTAATTCTTTAATAGCTAGTTTTTAAGAGACATCATCTAGCTAGAATGGTCTGGAAGGCTTTTTTTCTTAATGCTGACAGCATTTGGTATCTCATTTCCCACTAATGGATACTTGAAAACCATGGCCATATTACACGAGCCAAAAAAGCTATGCTGCAAGCAGCTCTGAGCCAGGTTTTCCTGACCCCCAGTGTGAACATGCTGCAAGAGCCAAACTGCCTGGTTTTTACCACTCTGCAGCAGTTGTGGAGATGAGGGCAGCAGCCACTGTTACTGTGTTGATTATAAGTAAGAAGTGTTGAATTGTGCCTTGGATATCAAGGTCCTATGCTGCTCTAATAGTTTTTTCATTCCTTTCATGGATAGCAACTGAGAGTGATGGAAACATCTGAATTTCCATGCAATTTGTAGCAGAGAAGTTTAATTAGTGGGGATGTCTGTACACTATGTTTTGCCATAGTGTAGCTTAATGAGCTATTTGCAATAATTGTAAGCCGTCCCTAACATTTGCCAGTTAATGGCTCCCTACAATTTTAAAGTTTCTCTTAAAATCATCTTTGAACTGTGCCTGTAAATTGAACTCCAAAATTAAATTCCAAGGAGATTCACTCTGCATTAGAACTTGATTACCCATAGCATTAAAATAACAAAGTGGTCCCTGTTGTGTCTTTGGTCTGTGCCAACTAACTCTGTCCCCAAGAGTGTCTGAGTGCAGCTGAGGTGACAACACAAGCCAGGGGCTATTGCATACAGAGAAGAAACTTTTACATATGAAGAATGTAAAAGGAACTATTAGCTGTGTGCTGATATACATGTAGTTTCTGAAAACAGCATCACTGCAGCTTTTTGTCTACAGTTGGGCCTAATCTGCAGCCTTGTGAGTATTCATGCTACCAGTAAGTGCCATCAAAGAAAAGACTAATCAGTAAGAACTGCTGCCTTTGCACCCATTAATTGGGTAGCAGAGGAGTACTTCTGCTCCAGAAGTAGAGCATGGGAGTTGATGTGGGCTGTTCCTCAAGTGTCAGCCTTTTGGCATGCTCATGGAAGGAAAAACTAGGAGGCAGATGTGCAAAGTATCTGAAGAAATAAGGATTCACATGGCACAGATAGGTAGTTGGAACTGAAGGAAATAATATCTGGTTTGGTTATAACAATGTTTATACAGTAGTTAATTAACTCCGTGCATATGTACACAGTTTAATGATTTTGTTTCTTTAAACAGCGTGAATGTGAGAGAATGAAAACAGGAGAATATCTTCATAGTAAATAGGTCAGAAGGGGAGATAGTCTCAGCTATTAGCTGCCAATTTTTCATCTGAAGTTCATTGTTTTCCCAAGCTCTAGCAGGCACAGAGCAAAAGGTCTGGAAGCAGTTACATTCTTATTCTGGCTGCATTCAGGCATTGCTCTCAAGCAATGTGCTGTGGCAGTTCCTAAGTATGAGGTCTTCATCTATAGAACAGAATATTATAACCTTTTGTTTCATTTTGCTATTCCTACTTTTGTAAAAGAATAGTTAATTTTAAGGTGTCTGGTCATTATATCCATAATGGATTCAAACTGTCAAGGGAAGACTTGAGTGTCACACTCAGGCAGCTGGTCAGAAATGAATTCATGCATAAATGAGATGCCCTGAGATTCTGCTCTGGTAACAGGTTAGTTCTGCTGCTTGACACTTTTGAAACTGCAATCAAAGGTCAGAAAAAGGCATCCCCAGCTCAGCAGTCATGGAAAAACAAACTGAAAGGATTTAGTAGGCTATCAAAGCATTGTTTGAACTCTGCTGGTATTTTTACTAGTGAAGGAAATAAATTAACTTGCAGTAGAACTGGCAGCACAGAAGTTTCTATTAAGTCATATCAGTTCACTGAAATGTAGTCTGATATGATTTAATTTATTTAGCATGTTTTATTTAGAAAATCATTTGTATAATTGCAGTCTCTAAAATGTGAATGCTAATTTGGTTGTAACTGGATGTGATTGGGGTCAGTATGTTTACTGTAGACTGCTTTATCTGTGATTATGTCTGTTGGTTTTTACTCTTCTGTCCTCCGAATTTCTGAGCCACTTAGATGTTATCCTGATTGTGTATACCCCATTAGACAGAAGTTAATATGTTATGCTCCCACAAAACTGTTCTTTTAAAATATATACGTATAAAAATATATTGCAACATCTGTCATGATTTATCCAAAGCCTAATCATTAACAGCTACATTGCCCATGAATTATTTGCAGCAGTCCTAGTGGTGAAATTGAGGCTGGCAGCGTAGCTTGAAGACTCTTGTGAACCAGGTTGCAAGGAGAAAGGTACTTGGCTTTTGAGAGAATTTGTTGGTAGAAGCAGCACATCAGTCAGAGCAGGTAGCCCGTGGTGCACCAGTCATGCAGCAGAGTACTGAAACACAGGTTTGTAAAATGTGGTAAGTGAGGAGGCAGAACAGGAGAGGTGGAAAACCAGCACAGCAATACCACGTTTGTAACTAGAGGACCTTTTAATTTCCTAACTAGACTATTTCCCTCCTCTGTTAGTTCAGTGTATTTTTAGGCAAGGAGATATTGTAGGTTTCCCAAAAGCTACACATTTATCTAGGCAAAATAATGCAAGTACTGAGCTGAAAGTTTTATTAGTTACCACTACATGACATTTCTGGCAGCCCTATTAGGAGACATGGCTTAGGTAGCCCTGATTTCTGAACTGCTGCTTTGAGCTTCAGTATAAAAGAGCACTGAGAAAACTGACCTTTAAGGATCAAGGTTAGGATGTATCCAGGGGGAGTAGTGAGGGAGCCTGATTTACTGTTCTCTGTGGTGTAAGTTTCAATTTAGCACTGCAGAAAGAAAACTGGAGTTCATTTTGAGCTATAAAATCAAATACCTATTTAAGATTGTTTAGCATACAAAATTTTAGACAGTGTTCTTTTGTCTGTAGTGCACCTCAAAACTGATGCATCATCGCTTGGTTTATATGCAGGTACATTCATTAAAACTTGCACTTGAAGGCGTGGAGAAGGAAAGGGATTTCTACTTTGGCAAATTAAGGGAGATTGAACTTCTCTGCCAAGAACACGGGGGAGAGAATAATGACCTTGTCAATCGGCTAATGGAAGTCCTTTATGCTTCAGATGAACACGTAAGTTAAAGCTTAATGGTTTTTATTTCAACAAAAAAAAGCTTACTTGCATAAAATTTTATTGGTACAGTATTGGGTCATATCCAATATATATCCATATCTTTAGGCCAGCAGAACTGTAGCAGCTAGGATTCCTGTGACTCGTCCCCTAAAAGGAGATTTGCAATTGCAAACAACAGACCTTTTAGCTTGGGGGAAGGATTCAGGAGGTTTGTTGCTTTTCATTGCTTCAGAGTAGGTTTTGTATTCTGAGTTTGCCTGAGCTTTATCTAAAAGGGGAGGGTCTGTGTCACAATTTTAAATTGATTTCATATGGTTCTGAGCCTTAGTTTTGTTTTTTCGTCTTTCCCCTATGTGCATGAAGTCTTTTACTCGTGTTCTTTAATGTGTTGCAAATCACAAAAATTCTGGCAGAGGTGCTGTTCGCTGTCTACAGCTGTGAACCTTCCCTGGCCCATGTGGCAGTGTTGGAATATGTATGGTGCAGGTTGCCAAATACATAATTATATCTACAAAGATAATGCTCTTTAGCATTTTTTATCCTGTTGCTATAGGCAAAATTCTTCCTTGTGCAAAACAAATAATCCTCTATTAGCAAAATTTCAGAAGTGTATTGTCTGCAAGATTAAGCAAGAATCTCATTGCATCTTAGACTTAATGTTGTAGGCATTGAACAAAGCAAGAAGCTGCAAAGGGTGCTGGTTAAATTCCTCAGAGACAATCAGGGATAATGATTCAGTGGAGATTTAGCTGAACTACTCCCATTCATGTTAACTAAATCCCTGTATGGATTGTGCTGATAATTGACCCTTCAGTCTCCAGTGGAGGAAGGCTTTGGCTCCAGAGTGTACAGACATCAACTTAATTCCATGGCAGCACTGTGGTACCGTAGGCTGTCTTACATCTGCTCCCAGAAAACTGTGGCAGCAGTAGTCAGCTGACTTAGTTTATATCAAAACTAGTGCTGAAGGAACTCCTAATTCAACAGACTTTTTCTAAAAGAGGCTAATGTAGGGCCTAAATGTTTGAAAGTTAGGTGCAAGAGAACCACAGCTTTGAAGCTAACAGGTGCCACTGCTCAGATGAGAGGTGACAAGAGAAAGAGGATTTGTTCAGGAGTGCAGAGCAAGTGCTAGAGAGGAAAAGGAGGAGGAAACCATTATTTTCACAGGAATAAACAATAAGACAAATTTTCCAGGCATGTGATAACAGGATAAAAGTGTTATATATATATAGTGGTCAGAGAAAATGTCTTCTGGATTCAAGAGCAGTGATTTATTTATAAAGCAAAGCCAGAAAAATCCCTCTTCTCCCCATACCCCTACCACATCTATCTGTCTGTTGGCTTAAATAGCAGAGTGGTTCTGCACCAAGGAATGCATTTGTTGCTTTTCCTTCTGCAGTTTTCCTTGCTGGCAGAACACATTACAAAATGTTCTACGTCAGTCCATTTCCCAGTGTTTTATCTGCTTCTTCCCTCCAAGCCTTTCTCTGTTGAAATCATTATCCATGCCTGCATGTGAACTACATACAACAACTGTGCTTTCATCTAAAATGTGGTTGCTGTTGGAGACTGGGTGTGTCACTGCAGCAGGAGAGCACTGCTCCTTCAGAGAGGAATACAGAGGCAATTCCTCACACAATTTTTTTTGTTCCTTTTGGTGATCTCCTCAGCTTAACAGATGGACTGTGACTTGCTAAGGAAAGACCCAAATGTGTTAGCACTAAACCAAAGACACTAGCTTAGTGCTGATTCAGATCCTGCCTACTTTTTTGTTTTGGATTTTATTCTCTTACTGCCCTGCTTTGCCCTTCGGATCTGGGGTTTTTTTTCTCTCTATCTGTAAAGAATTTGTCCCAAGTTATATTCTTTATCTTGTATTTTGCAGATTAATCCCTTGGTAACAGCAGTTTGGCTTTCCTAGTCAGGCCATGAGGCTGTTAGGTGAATTGTGTGTAGAATGATTCAAAATGCAAGTGTAGAGTTTAGTCCTCAAAGAATCATTCCCCAGGTGTTTGATTATTGTAGTATTGCATTGAAGAGATTTTGATCAGGTTCATGTCCTGGAGTAGGGAGTGGGGTAATTATTTTTCTTAGAATTTCAGTTTACAGTGTAGTTTCAGATATGTCACCTCCTATGCTTCTGTTTTGCTTAATTCAGTAAGAACTAATTTTTTAAGACTGAACAATTTTTTTTTCTTTTTAAATTTTTTTTCTCTCATTTTGCTTGATTTTGGTGAGTTTGAGCAGCAAAAATATCAATCCAGTTGGAACCTTCTCTTTAGAGCCTTCCTTTTCTTTTCCCTGTTCTGGTTCTGCTTAAACCTCATCATTATGTCTCTGCTTCAGCAAGAGGGATATCATATCTTCTATTGTCATCTAACATTTGGCTGATCAGTCCGTAGACCTTGGTAATTTTTAATCACAAATTGGTCATTTGTAATCCTACTTCTTGATCAAAAACATCCAGAGTTACCAGAGAACAATGCTCAAAAGACTACATGTGAGTGGTGGAGAGCTGTAGCCCCTAGCTCTCAGTGTGTAAAGCACTTGGTCATGTGGTATTACACTGGAAGAGCTTCAGTGATGGACGAGAAGAGGCTCTGTGTCTGATTATGAAGCCCAGAGCTGTTTAGGTCTTTGCAAAAAGCAGAAATGTAGGAAAGCTTTTGTTTTCCTACACAGGCTGTTGTGGTTCAGTTCATGTAGAAGTTGGGAGAATTACTCATGTTGAGTATCTCAGTTGCTCTACTCAATTTCCCAGAGCAATTGCTCAAAATGCAGCTGGTTTGATAACTTTCTGCTCTAGCAGCTTCTATATCTGCTGCTACTTCTGGAAATGGCCCCCACCCTCCCCAACACCTCAACAGGTTTTCAATGGCCCCCCAACCTCCCCAACAGGTTTTCATAGTCTAACTCTTCAGTCTACAGGCACACCATTCTGAATAGTTTGAGGCAGATGCATCTAAGGGTCAAAAGAGACCATCTCTCAATGTGGGAGACAGAGATGGCCATGGTCATGTGGCTCAAGCCAGAAATAAATGTTCTAAATAGATCTCCCACTACTTTCCTTATTAGGGGATGCTGTTCAATGAGATTCCACAGTCCCAAAGTTATTGGACTCTAATGGTTCCCATTTCATGTATTTTATACAAGCTGTACATACTGAAAAACGTGTCCCAGGTCTCAGAACAACTTCTGAGGTAGTTACATTATAAGATTCACTATTTCCATCAAAGATAAACCTGGCAAAATAGGGGCCACCACTCCTCTTCAGAGCAGTGGAGGTCTCACTCCCTGTGCTTCGAGGGGAGAGGAATGAGAGAATGAGAGGAAAGCACATACATGACCCATAAAGTCTGCACAAGTGCACTTTCTAATAGTGTATCTCATAAAATTGTGATACACAGAGCCTGTGGAACATGTGCATTCCAGAGCAGGTCACCTCAGCACAGAAGGCTCAGGACAGATGGGGTTAAGGCAGCATTGCTCACTGCAGCTAAAGAAGCTTCGGTTTTCTCACCCTGCCGGGCAGGGTCACATTCTCCCAGCTGTCAGCTCCTCCTTGTGAACCTCCTGTTCTCTGCACATCCTGCACCCTTGCAGCCCATCACAGGAGCTGCACTTTTTAGGTAGTGCTCACAAAGCTGTTTTGACATGATGTACCTACTGTATGTAATATGGGGCATCATTTCTCTCAGGAGGCCAAAACGTGCCTAACTTCAGCTGCCCTGACTGACATGTGACTTCTACCTGAAAATGGCACTGAGTGATAGAAAGCTTGCTTTCAACTGAAATTGGGCTGTTTCTATAGGTGGTAATGACTCTTTCCATTGTATCAGCAAATGTTAGGAGCCTTATTCTGCTTTTGCCTTTTAGATAAATATTTTAAGGGAATTTGCCTGTTTCATGAGCTGCTCTGGACTATTGTGGGGAAATTAAAATTATGTCCTTCGTTTTCTTTTGATTTTTGCCTCAAATTTGAAAACTTAGCAGTAGCAATCTGTTAAAGTTTGCTGTTCAAGCCACTTGCTTCTAACAAAAGTTAGGGAGCCAGGCAAGTTCTGCAGAGGTAGCCCACTGGGGATGTTGGATTTTGAATGGCAGCTCAGTGTCTTGGAAAAGTGTTTTCCTTTGGAGCTGCCTACAGCAGAGCGGTGCTAATGCAGGGCAGAGCGTACGCAAGAGGGATCTCTTCAGTGAACCATGCTGTGGAAAGATGGAAAGCACTTGAGAGGAAAGCTGTAAATGCAGCTGTGCTTAATGGCAGTCCAGAAGGGATGCTCTAAAAGTCAGCCAGACTTTTTTGAGCTCAGATAACATTGAGGTCAACTCAGGATACTAGGCCTGTTGCCTCGAATTTGAAAGTTGTTCAGAGCTGGTGTCATCTGCAGTGAGGATACAGCCCTTCTTTGTGTCAGGAATTCATCTTCCAGTGGGAATGTATATTCAGAGAGACAGCTTTGGATAATAATATGCATAAAAACAACGGGAAGTGATTACTTAGTAATTAGTGCTTTTTACAGTAGCTCTATAAGTCAGTGAATATGGGGCTCTTCCCCCAAGCCTCCCCAAGAAAATGTGTTTGCAAGTCTATGGGAATTAGTGTGAGTGTATTATTTTGGGAAAGTAATATGCCTGACCTCAAAAAGGAGGCTGTGTTGAATTTTAAAAGCAGGTGATAGTAAAAGTATCTTGTCCATTTAGGGATCTAGACCTTGAGGGGAGATTGTGTGAAAACTGCAGCAGACAGGTTTAGAAAACCTTGGACAAGCTGAAAATGGGCAGACATCAGGATGCTGTGGTATAGCATCTAACTGTTGGCATTCCACTGTCTGAGTATTCAAACTGTTCACTCACCAGAAGAGACAGTGATGTTGAAAGCTGACATTTTTTCTAGGGAAATACCAGTACTGCATATGCCTCAATTAGAAGTAAAGTAAGTACTTTTTTAATTTGAATGTAATATTATGAGATGCTCTTTTCCTCAGGTAACAGCTCATTTTGTACTTTCTTGCATGAAAATTGTTAAATTTTATGCTACAGTGAGCACCATGGGGCAAGATTACATGAGGAATGCTTTCTGCTGAAGAGTGTTTTGGGATCTTTTTCTCCCTACAGGAGAGCCACACGGATGAGCATGAAGGTGAAGAGCAAGTCCATGAACAGCCCCAGCAGCAGGATGAGTACTGACTCACGCAGCATCTCTGACAATTTTCGTTTTGTGTGAGAACTTTCTTCTGGAGAATGGAACATGTGCGGCCTCAAACTTGAAATCAGTTCACTCCCAGTCTGCCATTAACATTTATGTACCATAGTGAGTGCCAGCCAACCACTGCATTCTGTACCAATACTTTGCCAAGATGCATTTGCAGACGTCTTCTTTCAGTGTATCTTCCCAAGAGGTTGTAGGGCTACATCACCTACTGTACATCACTGCAACGTCACCACTTGGCTGCTTGAGATTTGTTCTGCTCTTTAAAGATATATATATTTATTTTTTTTTTCTTTTTCGTCTTAAGTATGATACACTTGTAACTTGTTCTAACATATTTATATTGGCATTTTGTGTGGCAAGGAGTTCTGTACCACTAGCTGTGTCTCTCACTTTGTGGTGCTTTTGCATTTCCTAGTACATCTGCCTTGGGGCATTAATTTGGCCAAACAGTTGAAATCAAGGGATACAGTGGATGTCATACTCAAGCCATAATGATGAGGTTGTATTGTGGAGGAAAACGCTTGTGTTGCTGACATTTATTCCTTTCCTGACTTCACAAATGGAAGGCAGAGCATCTGTTTCACTGGAAGATTTAAACCCCTGTGTTAGGAAGCTTGTTAGAAAGCTGCATGGTATATTTTTTTGGCTGATTTCTGGAGGAACAGACATCCACTTAAGCTTTTTGAAAACCCTCCCAGTTTCCTAAGAAGTCAATAGACATTTCCCACATTTTCTTCCTTTCTGAGGAATCCAGTCCCAGCCTCCAGCTGCAGCTCTACCTCCGCAGAGCTCGGTGATGAGGGACGAGAGAAATCTCCTTGACACAAGTGTAGCTGCAGGACACAGTCCCTACCATCATCCATGGCTTCCTGCCTCTCAGAAAAGAAGAAAGTAGGCCAGCCATTTCTTTCCACTTTCCTTCCCCCTTCCACTGCCCCAGCCATGCAAGTATAGAAGACAGAAATGTTGTCACTAGTGCAAAGTATGGGGGCAAACAGCAATAGCACTGGCCCCAAACCATACCCCAAACTCCCCTGTAAGTGGACACTTCACAGGATTAATGCTGCTTCCAAAGCACAGAGAGGCAGTGGAGTCCTCCTGGAGACAGGGCACATATCAGAAGGGAACCATCTGACTGAGGGCACAGAGCTGTTTCTGCTCTTGGCTGACCTTCCTCCTTCGAGGCCAGTGTGGTGCAGATCCATGTGTGTGCTGGAGAGGTCTGCAGTGGGAGTGTTCCCTTCCAGTCTGGTCCCATGGCTCTGTTCTAAATGATGGTATTTTATAACAGAGGTATTTTGAAGTATAAAAAGCTTTCCTTGTTCTTCTCCTACCACTGTGCATTGTAATCTCTCTGGTTATTTAATGCCTGGTATTCTTGGTCTCTCACTTCATTTTCTGAATTCTGGTTTGTTGTGCTGATTTAGCAGGTACGTGGAAGTCCCATCCCAATTGGCATTTACTGAAAAACTCCACAGCCTATTGAACAGCCAAATCATTTTAGGTGTTCACAGGCTCCTAAAGTGTTAGGTCCCCAGCTTATGCTTCCATGGAAAGGTTTCCAATGAATCAGCCCCCAGGCACACACACATGCACATGCAGTTTTCCATTCCTAATCAATCTTCTGCAGCTAAGTGGCTTTTAGTTAAATGTGAGAACCCTGCTGTTGTGCTGCACCACTGACAATATATAAAATGCAGTTGAGCACCAGAACAGGTATTTCCAGTTCCTTGATCCTCCCCCTGCACAGCAGAAGAGTTTCTGGACCCTGCAGGCTGAAGTTTCCCCAGCCATGCACCCAGTATTGACCTTACATTCTACCCAGTGATGAAATCAATCTACTGCAACCTGCAGGCCAGCGCTTTCCTCTCTCATTTCAATTGGTTACAAATAAGGTCTGGTTTATAAAATTGTGCTTTTTCCAAAATAATTATTTCCAGGAATCACCACAAATGGGGGAATTGTCATTTTTGTTGTATTTGTGTTTATTAGAACATATGTACTTATTACAATTGTCATTGTAATAAACAGTAGTTCTTCATAATACTGTTGAAGAGCAGTTACTAATTTTTTTTCCAGACTCCAGAATGTCCTTTAACGTTTATGGGATCTCTGAATGGGGCAAGGAGTTTGGGATCAGGCTATAAACTTAATTTCATCAGCACGTCTCTGCTTACTGGAGTTCATCCTTCTGCCAATACTTGAGCAGGTGCATGGAGAGCACTTCAAGGGAAAACATTATTCTGAAGGTGCAAATGGTTGGGGTTGCTGAGCTCCCCAGACAGTTAATAGCCAGGCTGTTGTGCCTCTCTTCTTTTCTCTCTTTTGAAGCACATATGAAAAAAAGAAATTTAAAAAGCTGAACTTTGTTTCCTGAAAATTCCATGTATCCTCTTTCTGATCTGAGGACCATAGCCCTCTGACTGCTTGTATCAAGGGGGGAGTGACTGATGTAGGGCACCAGGGCAGTGAAATTCTTTGGGGGCACCCAGAAATGTGGCTGTGCTGAGGGGAGAGCAGTGTTCTGAAAGGGGAAAGAGTTGTCCTTCCCCCCGCCCCCTGTGAGTAACCCATTCTTCTGTTATGGTTTTAATATGCATTTGTAATTACCTTTACTAAATAGCACACCATAAAGCTTTGGTTATATATTAAATGTAAACTGAAAGGAATGTAAACATATGTATTGTTAATTATAAATAGATAAGTAATGGCATAATAGATACAAAAAAAGTCTTATTCAGATGTATCAGTCATTTTACATTATCCACAAACTGTCGCATGATAGAGTAGATTTTTGTCTGAATATGTGAATAACTTGACTTGCGTTTATCTTTTTACATATTTAATAAAAAAATATATGTTAAAATCTGTCCAGCTCTAGAGACTATTCAGAACATTCTAAAATAATAATTTTCTGGATTAAATACGTATTTTTTGATTCATCAGGGGCTGCATATGGGAGCAGGAAGAAAAAGGCAGCTGCTTTAAAAACTCAGAAGTTCACTTATCCTGTGTGTATGGATAACATCTGTTTCCCCAAGAGCTCAGCAACTGTATTCCCTTTTATAAATCAAAACAGAAAATGCATGTATGTGCATGTAAACAGCACATTTTTCTTTATGGTAAATGCTTTAAGATTTTGGAGTGCCAACTCCCTTGGATATCAGTGCAAAGCAAAACTGGCAGCAGCCAGGAGGCAAAGAGAGGTAAATAGAAAGGTACCAAAGCTCCCCGTGGGTTTCCTCCAAGTGGCCAGGTATTCAGGGATGAATCTTCAATGCAGTACCTAAAAGCTGCCTAGATTTGAGATTCAAGTATAAGGTTTTGTTGGGAGAGAAGGGGGAAAATTCACTGTAGTTCTCACAGCTCTGGTCTCTTGTAGCTGCAGTAGTTGCTGCTCAAGCACAGGAGTTCTGAGCCTTGGGTCAGGACCCTTTTCTTCTGTGTTGAAGTGACCCTGTTGTGAGCCACCAGCCTGCACCCACTGCTCCAGGTATCCCTGGGCCTCTTGACACAGGAGAGAAGGATGGAGCAGGCACCAGAGGAGTCCATTTCCAACCCAAGCATTCAAACCTGGGAGAGCAGTTCTCGTTTAGTTGCTTTTCATAAGACCAGGAGGAAGGCATGCCCTTGGGTTAGTGCAAATGCTCTAAAGCATTAAAAAAATTATGTTTTCCAGTTCAGATTGTTGAAAACTTTCTGCCATAATGTTGTGACCAAAAAAATTTATTGTTAGACTGTTAGGTCATCTACATACCTGACTTTGCAAAATAAATCTGTGACCATACAGCCCTATGAACACAAGCATTTTTCTTCCTATTCATTGAACCAGTTGCCATCTACAATAGCTAATAATTCAATATATACACTGTGCAATACATGATCTCTTTTTATACTTTTCTTTATACAGA
Source organism: Acridotheres tristis (assembly GCA_037013685.1). NCBI lineage: Eukaryota > Metazoa > Chordata > Aves > Passeriformes > Sturnidae > Acridotheres > Acridotheres tristis. The sequence goes on from CM072886.1 coordinate 108,188,120, forward strand.
TTGTAGTGACAAATTGCTTTAAAGAGGAAAAAGGAAGTTATTTGCCGTGATTCATATAGAAGGTGAAAAAACTGGCCAGAGATTCATGTCCTTTAAAAGTGATACTCGGTTTCTCTTTAGAAAGGTACAAGTGCAGGCAGGTTGTAGTAGTTCAAGTTTTATAATTTAATTTAATTAATATTTCAAAATACTCCATTCCAGTGCATCAAATTGCACTGCTTCTGTGACCCTTATTTCCAGCCGTTTCCTAAATAAGTGCAAGACAGATGGAAAAGGAAGCCTGCGCACAGAGTTTCTCCAGTGTGACCACATTCAATTCAGAGTTATTTTTGTTTATTGTATCCTAATTATTTTCTCACCAGAATTTCCTCAATAGTTGTGATGGAAAGGTGAAATAAAAACTGCCTTTATAAAGCAGGTGAGACTTCTGTGGGAGTGCTTCAGGTATTGGATGTAGTCTTTAACTTCATCAAACATTGAGACTGCTGGGTGCCTACAGCAACATCAAACTCACCACTCCCCTTCAAATAGAGTCAGAACTGCCCTTTTTGGCAAACCTCATCAAATAAAGAGCCTTCAGACTTACTCCAGGGGAGTCCTTGGGTAGTTAAGAGTGCCTCTGTGGAGACCCCATGGTCCCTGAGCATCCCACAGGGTAAGGGCATGGCTGCCACACCAGCGGGGAGGAAGGCTGGGATGCCTCTTGTAGCTGGACCACAGTGGTGCCAAGAGCATCCTCCCTTCCCTGCGTGGCTCTTGGCAAAACCTCTGCCTCAGCATTACAGCATAACCTGTCCCCTCTGCCTAACTCACACCTGGAGCTGCCTGGACTGTGACTCATCTGATGTTTGTTTGGGGGAGGACCCTCAATGTGCTTGTTTGGTAGGTGGAACACGGATTCTCTCAAACCTGAAGGAATGTTCTGATATTTCTGCTTTGTGAAGAAGGGAAGATGATGTGCAGGCTTGTCCCCTGATGTCTGTGGTAAGGGCTACCTGGGGAAATCAGCCCTGCTGGTGTTGTGGTAGGGTAACTGCTCTAACAGGCAGTACCAGCTTAAGCTGAAGCTGCTCATACAAACTTGCCAGCACTCAGGTGAAAATATTAATAGGAGCTGCTGATGTAAGGGTAAATTAACTGGGGGGCAAACAATCAGGCTAGTGATAAACCCACAGAAAAGGTTTAAGCACTGAAAAAGATGAACTTCAGACTCAGCTCAGCAGCTCAAAAACTGCACTTCCACCTGGCTTCTGGCAAGTGAGATGGTTAAATAGTAAAAAGAATGTGCCAGGCTGTCAATCACATCCCTCTGTGCTTACCTTGGGGAAGTGGACAGATTGTTTAATTAGTGCTTCAAGGCCACAAAGGCCCTCTGGCTAGGGCAGTGTATGAAAAGAGATGAAACTCAAATTCTTCTCCCTCCTCCAAGGCACGTAGAAAACCCACGTGTATTATAGATGAAGGGAGCAGTTTACATCTGCATGCAAACATGTAATGTTTAAAAAAAAAAAATCTTTCTTTTTTCTTTCTTCTATGACATTTTCTAAAACCACAAGAATTTGCTTCAAGCACACAGGCAAAAAATGACTTGTTTAGCATTTCGCACTGGTAGATGATGTTGGACTGAAACTAGTTTTGAAGAGAAATATGCGAATCTTCAAAGGTTTGCAGGCCAAATTTATTTTCAGCTGTTTACCTTTGTAGGCTATATTGTTTGTTGCTACTGAAATATAAACAAAGTGCTTGTTACTGCCTAAAAAATAAATAGAAGGGCCAGCTGCTGCTGTATTAAGCCTGCATTTCTGACAGGTCAGCTGAGACTCATCTTAATGCTGAGAATGGGGAATAAAGCTGTACATTTCAAAAACACTTTACTGCACCCATAGCTTTCTGAGCTCATTCCCTTGTCTTCACACATTCATAAGAGGTGAGGAAAAGACTGAATGTGCATAAGCCTTTCAGGAGGTTGTGTGGAAGAAATGAGTTGTGAGAAAATAAATACAGCAAATGAAGCAGGCACAGATGTCTGAGTGGGAAGGACGTGCAGGTGGGGTTTGCATTGCTGGGGTCCCACTGGTGACTAGGCTGGGCAAAACTAGTGCTGGTTATAAACCACCAAAGATCTTGTGTATCCCAGCGTGGATTTATCCAGGACTTTGGGCATAGTGGTAAGGAGGAGGAAGACAAAGTGGTGAAGAGGAGAGGTGAGTAACACAGCTTGGTAAAAAGAATAAATACCGACAGAAGAACTGGGTAAAGTTCTCTGCTGGACAGGCATCTTCCTCTGAGATGAAGCATCTGGCTGCATAGCTCATTGTCGCAGTGGTTCAGATATCTGTACTATTCTATTCTTTGGTTATTTTAATCAGATTCACTCCAACTATTTATCACATCAGAAGAGCTTCATATCTCCATGTCAAGTGTTACAGTCTGATCCTAGTGCAGGTGTTCACTCTTGGACGCGTTTCTTCAGGGAAAAGATGTAAATGTTCAAGTGCTCACTCAGCTGCCTACCCTGAAGAGAAATCACAGAGATTAACAACCTGTTTTGTATGTGCTTCACAATTCACTGCCTCTCCTTTCCCAGTAAGAGAGGGGAGGACCCAACCACAGTCCTCACGTACTGGAGGATCTGTGAGTACACAGGGATCTGTAAGTGTTTGAACAAGAGAGCTGTTTTCCTTACATTCCTCTTGAAACACACTGCTGGGAAGTTACATGGCTACAGACCAGATTCACGGGTGATATAAGCTGTGATGGAGCTGGGCCCCTCAGTCAATTGTGAATTTTGACCAGGTATTTCCATTCTGACCCCCACCAATAGGTCCATGTTGATGCTCAAGCAGACTCTACTATGTCACCAATGTCTGCTGACAAGAGGTTGCTTTCAAAGAAAAATCCTTACATTCCAGTGGTGTGGCTCAAATAAAAGAATGCTGACCAGCTCCCTCTGAAATGGGACCTTTGCAACGCAAGATGTTTTATCTAAAAGCTAAAGCCATTTAAACAGTTGCTAAAGGATCATTTAACAATTTAGTAAAGTGGCCATCCAACAAAATAAAACTTAATTTAAGCAGTAGCTCAGATGACAAAGACAAGACTGAAATCTAGCAGAAAAAATATGTGCTGGTAGGATTGAATGAACTGGAAAACTATTCATGTCACCAGCTTGAGAGATGCTAGCAGAGGGCCAAGAAAAAATTGGGACAGCTACTTTGCCTGGAGATTCAAAGCAAAGTTGACCTTATTTTATTGTTTCTATTGATGTCACTTTGCATTTTACCTTCCTATTTTTTCAGTCAACTGACCTTAGGAAGAAGAAAGGCAAAAAAAAGAGGGGTGGAAGCATTCATGCCGCATGGGTCGACTGCTACATAAAACCAGTCCATAAATATTCTGATTCTAATGGGTTTAAAGCTGAAACCAGTTGGCTACATTGGAATAATTCAAGTCACTGAAGTTGCTGCACGTGCAAAAAGACATTGCCTGCAATAAACTGATTTCTTTTTTGTTAACTTGAGACTAAATAAAACACCACGCAGGACTAAAAAAAAAAAACCCAAAAAACCCAAACCATAAACATTCAGACTCCCAGACAACGCCCCGACCAGAACCTGTTTCCAGACCCCCCTGCTCACCACGCAGACCCCGTAGTGCACGTGGGCAGCCGTGAGCAGGGCAGTGAAGACACCAAGAACCGCTTCTTCCATGGAGCCCAGCAGCCCGGAGACGGCCGCGTACACCACCAGCGCCAGCGGGAACAGGAACCAGTGGAACAGCTCCGGCCGCGTGCTGCTCATCTGGCACATGATCACCTTGCACTGGTGGAGCAAAAGGGGCCGCGTGAGAAGCGCTGGGCCAGCCCCGAGGCTCTAAGGAAAAGCATTTCCATTTTCTCCGTGGGTTGCTTTGGGTGGAACAAGGCTACAGCTCAAAATGGGGCTTGTTTCTGGTGAGAAGGCTGCTGCAGGTACACGCCTTTTTGCCTCACTGGGTCCTAGAGGACATGATTACAATTTAAAATGCACCTTTACACTTGATAAGTGAAAGCACATCTTCACAAAAGGGGAATTTGTTTGCCACCTTATGTTTTCACAGAGGCTCCCAAAGTTGTGATCCCAAATCAAATGTGCCACCACTTAATCACTGGGAGAGTGTGCTGGTATTTTAATCACGGGGCCTGACAGAAGTATCTTCTGGTTAATTGTATAGAAGGGAGGGAAGACAATATATGACATTTTCACATCCTGTTTTTCTTTCCTAGCACTCCTTTATGTACTAAAACACCAATTTCTTGGCTTGATCATGGCAGTGGGCTCCCTGGAGATGTAGCTGGGGGCCCAGAGAAAGGGATCCCACTCAGAATGGCAGAAAAAATGAATATGTGGTGCATGGTTTAACTGAAGGCAATTAGCTTAATTCTACTGAGTTCTGGAAACATAATGAGATTAATTCACTTGCAATTCAGTATTTTAAAAGCAATTAAGCAAACACAAAGTGTTTTGTCTGGTTTAGGCTCCTTAAGAAATGTGTCTCATATATACCATGCCGTTACAAAAAAGAAAAGGAATTTAGGCACATCTGAAATATTTTATTGATTTAAGTTTCACTCAAAATTGAAATGTGGTTAAAAATAGATTTTATGTATCCTGAAAGCAGCAGAAGAATGAAAAACTCATTCCCTGTGCAGTGCCTGAAATCTTATGACAGCAGCAGTAGGAGTCTGACCATAGGGAAGAAATACTGCCTTTACTGCCTGTGCTGTGGAAGCTGAAGAATGCAAAAATAAACCATGAAAAAATAATTAACTTTGAATAGTGGAAGAAGTAAGCCTTTGTACCTAATCTTAATATTTTCACTTACATACTCAGTATTGATTGTGAATTTTTTTTAATAACATTGTTTTTATGAGTCCTTTGGGAATCATTCCAAAGAGTATCAGAAATTGCTAAAGCAATCTATAAGCTATAATTTTTCTGGCTACATAACTGAACCTGACCATAGGTTGGGTTTCACATTGTTTTAAACCATTATTATACTTATATATATACATGTTAAAGGCATGAGAAGTTCCAGACACTGGAACTGGAATGGCAGGTAGAGAACCATGGTTTGCAGTTTGTGGTCTGCAGAACAGGTAATGGAAACCCAATGTGTCAGGCTATCATGGAGAAGTATTGCCATGACAAGCCTTCCTCTGATGCTGGACGAAACGTCTAAGGGACCAGAAGAGGTGAAAGAAAATGCAAGTTTGATTTTCAACTTTAGAATGTTACAAATTCCAACTAACACCTATACATTTCTAATGCTTGCTTTTAAAATGTTTAAAATTTTCAGCTAACATGCATACATTTTTAATTCACACGAGCCTCCAACACTGCAATGTATGTTTTGGGAAAAGAAAAAACAAAGCCTGAAGAGTACGTATTGCACCCAGCGGCTGATAAACTGCAGCCTGTAAAGAAACTTCTGGTTTGCCTTACTATTTTTCTTCTGTAAGCATCCTGCCACAATCACTCTTGGTTGGTTAAGATGTACGTGCAGAATATGCCATCTGCCAAACTCTGAAAGCATTTTCCCTAACGGCATGAAGCAATTGTATTTCTCATTTTGGAATCTCCGGTATTCTCTTAAGAAAAAGGGGTAGATTAGGTATTGGATAATGCAATAAATAATACAATAAAACTTACATATCTGAAAATCAACTCATTTTTGTGAGATTAAATCCTTAAGATGGAACTGTTTGACTTATGACCCACAGAAATGTACATTTATATATTTATATATTTTATAGGATACATCTAACAAACATCACAATTATAACTTTTTTCCATTCCTGAATTCAGATTTCTAAAGGGGCTACGCTTTCTCTTTTAAAACCTCACATTTTTGAAGATGTCTCATAGCACAATCCTTTCACTTTTTAAACAGCATGTAGCATTGCTCAATGGCAAGATTTTAGCTGGTGTTGGGGACTATTTTCCTAAGATGACACTAGTCACTATCCTCTAGGGCATTTTTGCTTAAATGCAAGAACACCTTTCTGCTTGGCTGCTCTCCTGGCTTCCCCCAGAGAAGAAAGCCCTGGGTTACCTGCAGGGCTCAGCACCACTCTGGCTGCCCGTGCTGGAACTGCACAGAGGTTTGTGCTGTCCCTTGGGAACTAACGGGGGGAAACTGGTCACCATGTGGTACAGGAGAAACTAATCTGTGAGCAGAGAGCCATCATGAGGCCCATACAGCTCTGCACATCCTTCCCTAAAACACGCTGTCAGTGGCACGGTCTTTTTTGGAATGGTGAAGGGAAAATGTAGGATCAGCTGAACTGCAGAATACAGGAATGCATGTACCACAGTCATGGACACAAGAGCAAGGGAAAGCTACATGCCTTCCACTCTTGCTAGTAAATCTGTGCCAGTGTTGATGTTTCTTTGACAAGTCCCCAGTTCTGCCCATATGTTGGGGAGTATTTGCTATATTTCAGGAAACAGGGCATCCCTACGGTTTTCATAAACCCTCAGAAAACAAACCAGAACCCTCACAAAAGTGTTACACTGTGGCAGAGAAGGTATTTCAGTACTGTAAGTGTCCTAAGTCCAGACACGTGTTGTGATGTATTTTTTATGAGACGGAGTGTAACATAAAGGTAGAAGAGCTGTGTGATTCTGCTGATTGTAGCTACATTTTCTGCTCCCTTCTGCTTACTCACAGAAAAATAGAAAGCTATCTCTAAATAATACCACCTAAATATACTAAATATATAAATATACTTACAATAACATTTGAGAAAGCAACCCCAACCATCCACAAAAACAGTCTGGGTTGCTTTGCTAATATGTTGTTTGGAGATAAAACCACCCAGACTGTAAGAAGAATAAACAGCAACACAGGTGACACAAGAGGTAGCAGTCCTTCATACAGAGAATCATTCTTCAGGGTTTTCTTTAAATGTGCTCTGGAAATAAATACAATCATTTTGTAGAGAAAGTAAGTTTATCCATTCTATTTCTATACAGTAACTTCAAACTCTAGACCAAACTCAGCCCAAGAATACATCTTGCAACCAGTGCAAATGTACTAGATACCGGATATTTTACAATAAATTGTAGTATACCCAAGAAGCATTTATTTCTGGGGTTAACTTATACTGATTTATTCACATAGTTCCTGATCAGCTTCACTTGCTCACCATTGGCCATGGACCAGTAAACTCACACAAAGTGAGCTGCAGTACTCTCAAGTATGCAGACATGCTGTGAGAATTCAAAATGCACGGCTTTAGAGAATGAAGCTTCTAACATGAGACATGAGCTTGTTTCAGCCAATACACCCCACGTTTTCAGTAGCAGCAGAGTCAAGAACATGGCTGGCAGGTATTGCTGTTGTTTAGGTCTGGAGGTGATGCTGCTTGGCAATCCTGTATATTATGATTTAGTCCAAGTACAGACTAAAGGGGAGGCTTTTTGGCTAACTGGAGTACAGGAAAATTAATGATGCATTGTGTTTTCTTGGGTATTTTCGGCTGTTTTTTAAAGGTAGTAAACTATTGCATTTTCTGTCAGCTAGGGAAATGGTAACTCAAAGTTCACTACCACTAAACCATGCCTTCATACAGCTAGCTCAGAAGAGCAGTTCTGTGTTTGAAATGTACTGGGAAATGTCCTGTTTAAAATCTCTGAACATATATATTTATAGAAACAGCTAGACAAAAATCCAAGAAATATCTTTCTCATGCCAAAAAAAAAAATCTATTCCTAAAATAACAACTGAGAACAGGCATCAGGAAGAAGACAGAGAGGAGTTGATTGGAAAACTTAAATCCTTCATCATCAAAGAGCTTGTGGGTGCATCATTCAAGCTAACCTGACTGGTAGTTTAAAATTTTTGTGCTCTTCTCTTCAGAGGAATGACAAACCCAGAGGAGGCTTGAGAGGAACTATGTCAAGTGATGACTTGAAAAGGAAAACACTAAACAAAAGTCCTGACAGGAAAGGAAGGAAACCAAACCCTCAGTGTTCACTGGGGTAAAGGCTGCCACTGCCAAGGGCTGACATGCACAAGGTGCTTCCCTCCTCCTCTCAGTCATCCCCAAACCAGACTTCCTTGCTCCCAGCCCCCTGCCCCACAGCCCAGCCTTTCTGCAGGTCCTCAGCCTTTCCTGCCCACATCTCCCATCTCTGCACACTTCCTGCCCCAAACCCAGGGCTGTGCGAGCTTTTGGTAATTACACAGAGTACCATCACACAAAAAGGGCTGTGTAGGAGAGATGGGACATTGTCTTCTAGTCTCCCATGTTAATATTAGTCTCCACTAATTCCTGAAGACAAGCAGTGACAGTCCCTCCTCCAGGACACTTAGGACCTGAGAGACCTGAAGTGACAGATGAGTGAAATGAGCTAGCAAATACTAGTGGAAGGCAGGCAGCATTAATAAAAATAGGCCATTGGAGTATAAACTAACCGTGTATAAAATTCCTGGGTGCAGCAGGCCAGTTCTTAGATGTAATCACAGCTTGCCACCTGCCTAGCTTACATCTGATAGCAATTATCTGCAGACTTCATACAGAGGAGTTTCACAGAAGGACCAGGAAGACAATTAAGTACTTCACAGAGTGCAGGATGGTCAGCTACAGAATTCCACCCAGCACAGGCAGAAGTTACAAATCACATTTGATTGCAAATAAAATGTAGTGGTTTTTACTACAGAGCCTTTATCGGTTTACTGTGCAGGACCACTGTAAGACTGCGTGGAGAACAGAAAGTGAAAGAAAAAGGAGAAAGTTGTAAACATGAAAAAGAGAAGAGATTCTGAAAACTCACCAGAAAAACCTTTTACTACATTATCAGGACAGCATCTGGATTAAAGAAGCTAGGCTGCTTCAAGCATTGCATTTATTCGTAAATGAGGAAACCATTAAATATATAGAATTAAATAGGAGGGGATAGAACTTATTTAATGTTAATTAACTTACCTGTGAATGTTGTATAGTGTTTGTGGAAATGATAGAAACAAACTGAAGCCTGGAAGAGGAAAAAAATTCATATGTAATTTGACACTGATGACCCCAGAGTTTTTCATATGATAACAGACTTAGGGTTCTATTCTAAAAATGATTCAGTGCTCCTGTACTCATTACAGGATATGAACTGAGTTTGGGGACTTCAGGCAATTATAAAACTGTCCTCTTTTTTCCCAAAGAAAGAGCTGCTAGAAATAGTTGCTGATACAGAATTTCCTGTGTAATGAGTGACAAGACCAGAATTTTTAAAAAAATTCTGATGTAGCTAATAGTTAGGATCAATTATTTTTCATACAGGTTTCTCTGCTGGACCCAGAACAGCCCTACTTTTCATGAACTGCTGTTTATCTAGAAAAATGCAAATCTAACACCAAAAGCCTTTGAGTGGAATATAGAGAGACAATAAACTTCAAGCTAGGCTGTTCACATTAATGGGGAAATCAGTTTATAGTTCAAAATATTAAGGGTCAACTAATCATCTGCTTAATAACACAATAGCTGAAGTTAATTATTTTTTATGACATGTCCATCATTTGAACAAGCGAGAGTTTTTTACTTCTTTTTCAGCACAGGTGTGGTGTTTCTGGAGCTTTAACCCACAGAGCACAAGGGTTTCACCTTTGCTAACGCTGTGTTTCTCTGCACTGCTGCTGGTATTATCAACACAGCTGCCAGCAGCCCCTGAGCTGCCTGAAGACCCAGCTGTACCCCCTCTAACACCCACATCCAAAATATGCTGGTCCCCCCAAGAATCAAAGAAGACTTTCAGCAACAAATGCAATTTTGACATTTAAACAAAACAAAACAAAACAAAAGCCACTGTATGGGTCAGCCTTAACTAGGTGAAAATATATATGACTTTATTAATCTATGTCATTCCCTCTAGAGCTCTTTGGTTTGTACTCTTCCCCCCACTTTCTATGTATTGAGGACTTTTTCCTGGTCAGCTTGCTGCTTGGAGATTGCTCTGGGTAGCACATTTCTGCACAGCTTTTTTATTATAGGGCACGAGACTTGGGTGTGGTGAACTAAATTAATACATAATTCCTATTTTATTATGGGCAAGAAAAGCACTCTGATGTGTTAAACTTTCTGGTTTTGACCTAAAACATCTCATTCAAGAAGCACTGTGCTGCCAGTACAGAAAAGTAGAAAACTTTCATCTCGTTATTAGCAATATGGGGGGGAAAAATGAATAGAGGAAAGAGATGATTTCAGATGACTTTGTACTGGGGCTAATGTGACATAGCAGTATCTTGAGAAATGTCAGTGTTTACCCTTCAGTCCTCAACAAGGACATACCCAAGTGTTTAGAATGCCCTGGCCTCTGTGGCAACTCAAGAGAAGGAAAACTAAACATGAAAGAATAGTGGAGATCAGGATTGTTGGAAAAGGGATGCAATGGATGATCTATCTCTTCAGTCTTTCTGGTTATCTTCTAAAGGGAAGGAAACAAAGAATTGGAAAAAAAAAAAAAGAAAAGCCAGCCTGTAAATAATTTCAGGTATTGCATTTTTTTCAAGTTTACTTTTTGCATTTGCCTTTTAAAACAATTAAGAGCTCTGCTTCTTTACCATGGCAGAAACTCCCGATCAAACAGCTGAAGGATGTGCAAATGAAGTAATATCCCAAGTATTTTGTCAATATATTTCTAAAATTCACAGGCTTAGTGCCTTCAGAGTGATCTGTGTTTAATGTGCACTCCAGTTAGCTATGTTTTCTATTAGGCAGGGAGCGCTAGTTCAATAAAATCTTGAGTTACGTACAGCAGTTCCAACATCTGTATCACATTAGAGCAGACATGAGACAAAACATTGACTCTTGAGGTTAAATCTAAATTTCCTGCTGCAATCCTGAAGTTTGATTTGTTAGGAGAAAAGCAACCGAGAGGAACAGAAATAGAGACTAGAACTAGAAATAGAATTCAAAGAGCAATGGTTGCCAACAATTTGTTATTTTTATGAAGTGCCATTTTAGTTAGAAATAACACACTGACCACAAACAGTCCCCCAGCTAGCAAAAAGCCACTTTCCAAACGGAGCAGTTCCACCAGTTACTCCCCTGTATTTTTACACGGCTTTGCTTTTAGCACAGCGAATGAGCTGAGGATGCAGCAGGGAAAGCAAAGGGTGTTCCCCCGTTTCTTATGGGATTTTCAGAATTCCATCATTTCCTACAACATGTTGCTTTCCCATCTTTTTTTAGCTAAAGAGGCCTGGCTTGGGGGCTGCTTTTGGTACTCATTAAGTCTGCTTTTTAATTGGCATTAAGGATCCCTTTGTGCCCAGGAGCTAAACTGCTGCATCCGCATTGCTGCCATTCCCTGCTGCTCTGAAGAACAAAAGGTGCAGCCTGGAAAGCAAACCCACTGCTGGCTCTCTGGCGCTCAGCCACCCAGGCACTGCCCGTGTGATGATCATGGAGCTTTTTTTTTGTTTGTTTTTAATGTCCTAAAAGTACATATTTTATTTTAAAAATTTTATTTATTTAAAATATTTTTTTTAATCCGATTTCAGCGCTTTAGATGTTTTTAACACATATGGGAAAATAGAACTCCTCAAGTGTCCTTAGAAGTAGTATACTGCTCCTTCGGGGTTTTTTAGTTTCTTCTTTAGTATTTTCCTGTTCTTCAGCTGATTTAAAATCTGAGACCCAACTGTAAGAACACAGGCCTATATTAAAAGCAGAAATACCAAAGCACAGATGGGTGGCACAGATACACAGGGAATTCTTGTGTCACGCTAGGCTGAAAGTATCAAGCCCAAATCCTCGGATTTAGGTACAATCCTATCGTCAGTCCTCTGTGTTGCACAATGTAGACTCTCTTTTCAGAGAAATAAACATTTTTAAAGCTCTTTATCGGGAATTATTTTGTCCATATTAAAAAATGCCAAACATAAGCATAAACAAACAAACAAATCCCAATGCATTCAGAAATTCAGGATTAAAGACATAGCAAAAGTGAAGAAATGAAGGCATTATCTTGTTTCCCAAGTATGTATATGCATAAAAGCACACAGATAAATATGTGTGCACATATATGTATGTATGTGTATGTGTATGTGTATATGTATATGTATATGTGTATAAAAGAGATCAAAAGGTAATTCCCATAAGTCTTAAGGACAACTTTAGATTTCATTTAGTGCTTTCAAATTCAATTCCAAACCAATAAGATGCTGTGTGATACAATAAATTAATAATAATTATAATTTTTAAAAGTTAGCACACAATGGATACCATGGTACCTTGTTGCTCATGTTATTTGGACTAACAGTAATATATTTTAATTATGTGAGGGCATTTTAAATGCTTCTAGAAGCTTCAGTAGATCTAGAGGCAGACAGGTTGTTTCTATGACATGCTGCAGTTACTGCGGCTGCTGTATCCGATTTGATTCAGGTATTTCTGCAAAATACAGACTAGGTCATTGTAGAGAAAGAGAGGGTATGGCCAGAAACAAACTGCTGACATGACTGTCAGTTCCAGAAAAAGCTATTTCAGTACCCAACAGCCCCATGCTGGCACTCAGACAAAGCAAACAGCCTGATGCAGGTAGCCACGTTTCTGAAAACATAAAACCTCACAGACTGTAAACACTGCTAAATAAAGAAGCGACTCCAAGACACCTAAACCACTGAACAAGTTATAGTGCTTCAAAGGAAGGACAACCTTCGCTATTTATCTTCTCTACACCTCTGCTATCCTAAATCCCCTTTGTTGATAAGCTCCTGACAAATGAATCATCCTTAAACTGTCCTAAGAAAAGCACTGAAATTTTATTTGTTAAGAACTGGCTTTCCTGATTGCTAAAAATTCAAAAACTCAAAAATGAGACAGTGCGATACAGGGATGTAATTTTAGGTGAACACTGCACTGGAAATTGTGCAAATTTGTTCAGGGAATACCATCCTTCCCAACAAATACTCCCCAGAGCATTCATCCCATTTGGGACACAGGAAAGAAGTCTGTGCAGACCTTCTGGGCATATGACAGAAGTTGACCAACTCTCTAACAGAAGGAAGTTTTACTTGCATTTCAGCTTACAAATCAAATACTATCAGTCTCCTCTCTCATTCTTCAATTGCCCACACCTCTGCATGGCCTTCTTCAGTACACTGCTTGGCCTTTCCATCTCTAGATTAATAATCCATCATACTCCATGTTTGCTATAAAGAAATGGGATGTTATCATTCACCTTTCTTAGCCACCAGACAAGAAAAATTAGATTCAAACCATCCAGGCCTCAATATCAGCTTGAGAAAATATTTAAACACTTTTTCCATGGTGTTTTTTCCAAATTCCTTGCACATTTAGAGCAGCTAGACACATGAAAATATCTTGACACACTGAATGTTTAGCACACTGATCAGTGCCTGGAAGCAAGCTTCATCAAAAGGTGAACATTTTAGAAGCACTTGTTACTGGAACAGAAACTTTTTATGGAACAGTGTGACCGTCTCAGGCATGTCTTGAGCAGATAACTCTTAATTGGTTGTGCAAACACATAATTGCATTTTGAGCTGTCCACCAAAAAACCCATTATATTTCATTAGTATGTAAAATGGTAAACTTAAAACCACTTAGTAGTTGAGGGGGGAACCTTGGAAAACAAATATATTGTTTGCAGACTTAATTGAGCCTGTGAAGTCTGAATACATTAGGGTGAAAAATACACCCAAAATCCACAGTATGAAATTATTTTAGAGCAATTAAGGGAAATAAAGTAAACATAAATACTGTCTTTGTGCACAGAGTTGATGTAGGTTTTGGATGTTTAGCATCTAAGATGTTTCTTGAATATAAAGTCTGTATAGAGATGCATTTATCATGTTTGTTGAAAAGAAATGTGTTTATCATGCTTGTTGATTTTATACCTTATTTTCAGTGTCTAAGGAAGTACACATGGCATTTATCTCAAACTAAGATAGCCACTAGCATTCAGAGGGATTTAGCACAGACTGAAGAATTAGTTTAAGGATGTAGCTGCTTCTTTGATGTAGTTCTGTTCACACATCCTTCTGTTTCTGGGCACAGCAAGAATTGAGCATCAGAGAAACAGTGCCTTTATTTGAAAAGCCCAGGCTGGCTTCCAGAAGGACTCTGCCAGGCGAGCTCCCGTGTCTGACCTTCTCCTGGGGCTCTCAGAGCCCCTGAAATGACTCCTCACATCTTAATACACCAAACTCATTCCCACCTGTAATCAGCATCCCGTGACACTGCTCTGCCTCCGGCCTTGAACACTCTGCTTTCCTGAGTTATTGTTCTGACTGGTTCAGATGAGTTACTCCAAACATGAACTCAGTGGCTTCTTAAAAATATATCTCAAGTGACAGGTGAGTATTTCACACCCTTTACTTTAACAGAGCCTTGTACAATCTGTCACAACAATGCCTTAATAAATGTTAAATTGGTGACAGACACGTAGAAGCCAACTCATGTTAACCACACTTCTCAAACAAGACTGGTCAAAGCCTGTTGGAGCAATAACATTTTGAAAACATAGCATTTGATGTTTAATCATTCAGCAAGTCATCACTAGGTCAGAACCATCAGCCACTTCGCAATGGGAACTATAGGAAATCACTACAGAATGACTTGTCATTCCATAGGGGGCAGAAATAATTCATAATTTGACCATGGGCTCCTAAAGAGTTTCTGACACTGAAAAAGAGGGAGGCTGCTGTATGAACACCCATGGCAAGGACTTGTGTGTCTTCATTTGATACACAGGATGTAGCACAGTATAATTATAAGACACTGTTTTACAGGGGTAACTGCTTTCCCACTATGATGGAATTCAATTAATTGGCATATTTTAAATGTTACAGCTCGGCCTCGTTGTTAGTTTTTGCTGCTATTATCTGTTCATTTATGTTTTCACTCCTCTTTTTATATACTTTAGTAGCTCAGGGAAGTGACCTCAAGGAAAACACTCAGTAGAAGTCAGCATAGAACACAAACCCATGTATATCATAGGAAAAAATTTGGAATGTTTTGGCCCCATCTCTAAAACAAAGTTCAAGTTTCAGATCTCTGACAGATGTTAGTACTCAATTCACATTTCATGTTCAAACCTGCACTTTGAAAACTTGTTTCAGCTTTGCCACAGGCAAACCTGGGAAAAGGAAGTAGCTAGATCTGGGCACTGTTGACCACATAGAGTGGACTCAAACATGACACCATGTCTGCATTACAGAATAGTCTGCCCCATGTTCCACACAGTGATGAAGTATAACATATCCACTCCATGCTTAAGTGATCATTTTCCCACAAAGTCTGTTCTTGTGGTTGCAATTAATACTGAGAAGGAGCAGGAAACTCTGTGCATCCAGGCATCATTTTTCCAACTTGCCTTCCTAAGGAATGAAGCTGATGTGCTAGCTCTGCTTGTTTGTGCACATCTCACCACAACTTCCAAGTTCTCAGTCAATTCTGAACAAAAGAATATACCAAAAGAAATTTCCAGTAAGATGCATGTCTCCAGTCAGGATTGTAGCCTGAACTCAAATTTTATTAGACATTATAAAATCTTCATGAAGGTCCCAAACATGAGAAATGCTTCCTGCAGAGCATGCTTATTTAATAGCAACGTGAGACAGCAACCATCATCAATTAGTAATGCTGCTCCATGAACTACAGATGCCTACCTGTCACTGAAAATCTTCTTACAAAGTCTACAGCATCATTTGTGGTACTAGAATTTATGTGCAGAACTGACTGCTTTAAAAATGCTTATTGTAAATAATTTATATTGCTCTCAACCTGATAGCACACAGTGACAGGGAATCTTAGGCATTTGGGATGCCCTGGAGGGGTGAAAATAAATGATAGCTCTCACCCCAGTGCTGCCCTTTGAAGGG
Source organism: Acridotheres tristis (assembly GCA_037013685.1). NCBI lineage: Eukaryota > Metazoa > Chordata > Aves > Passeriformes > Sturnidae > Acridotheres > Acridotheres tristis. The sequence goes on from CM072886.1 coordinate 108,204,002, forward strand.
ACCCTAGTTAGCCAGACACTGCTATGGGACAATTGTGTTTAAGTCCCAGGAGAGCTTTTGGAGTGTCATCCACAGGAGCCCTGATGAGTGCAGAAGTAATTAGTTCCAGATGAGCACACAGGCATATAACTTTAAAAGGGTCTGTCTGCTCCCATGCTGGGAGAGAAAAGGCATCTCTGCCTACAGCCAGGTCAACGTGCTCTGGAAACTGGAGAAGGACCTTCCTCGTTGATTCAGGGTCCAGCTAAGTGTGTGTTTTGGAGCTGAAGGATGGAATTGCATTCACTGCCGGTGAAAATTACAGGATCATGTTTGTTGGGTAGCTGACAAATTCCCATAAAATACTATGCTGAAGTTTCTCTGTTTCACAGGGTAGTCCTCTGAGGTCACTGCTCAGCAGCTTAAGACTTGGCTTTCCTACAGGTGTTCACAGTGTGCCAGACAGTTCCCAGGAACATACATAAAGCTCTCTTTCCTAAAACATCTAATCTAAACACCAGTATTGCTGCACTTTTATGTATATCTTTGTGTGTTCTGGCACCTGATAAAAGCTCCATTATTTTCAACGAGTGAGTGTCACCTGGTGATACCACAGCTTCCTCTGAGGAGGTGCTTTCTCAGGGTTCATCCTTAGGTTATACATGGGTTATTTTTTTTCCCCCAGAAAACTCCAGGAAAAACATCTGAAAAAGGGTCCTGTGCATCTCGTTTGGATTTCTTCCCACCACAGAAGGTACGAGCTAAAGCCCAGCTGCTCTCGGAGATGCGACTCAGCAGCTGAACTCCTGTTGTGTACAGAACAGTAAAAGCACCAAACAAATGCCAAGTATTGATGGAGCAGCTACAGGTTCCTTGTTAGAAGGACCACTAGTGACTACTAAATGCCATCAGATGGTTAAGCACAGCCATTTGTTTTTAATGGCTCCTCTCAGGATCCTGGGAAACTAGCTTGTAAAAAGCATCAGAGGCCCACTTTGTTTTTAACTAGCCACAAAGGCATTTAACTGAGCAAGTCAGAGGGGGCTCTCTGATACAAATGCTTCTGGCTAAACAAGACACACTTGCTGAAGTCTCTCTAAGGGAGAGAATAATTGAATCGTCCTGCTGCTTGGCCCTAGTTGTAGGTTAGGTACTGCAGCCACAGTGGGGTCCTGCAATTTACCACAAGCTTCTAAAAACTTGACATATCTCTAGGCACTGCACACAGGCTACCCAATGATAACCACCTTACAGATGAGCTGAGATTCCAACGTGAAACAGCAGTGCTTTCTGGACCAGCATGACCCTTAGTGGAAGGATTCCACTTTTTTTATATTCAAACTTAGTGTCTGTTTTCTAAGAGATTTACTAAGCACTATGATGATTCTGTAATATAAAGTCAACCAAGACTATTATTTTGCATACTTTAAACCCATATTTAACTTCAACTAATTTGCAAAACTTATCATTGTGGATAGTGTGCTAGAAACAAGGTTTTTGGAGAAACCTTTTGGCTCCTACTTAAGCCTACTCTGTTTGGAACAATGATGGAAGAAATACTATTCTGTGTTCAAAAATCCTTTCATAGAAGCATACCACAGAAGACAGAAGCAGTACTTCTTTCTAGTGTTAATGGAACAGTCCATCAAACACTGCTCTGCAGCTGGTTCTGGCAAAGTATGAAAAAGGATGCTCACCCCTGCACATCTGACAATGCTGAAATGCTTCCCTTCCACAAACACTCCTACTATGTTGAACAGTTTGAATTAAACCTTCATCCATGGCTTCCCAAGTGCAAGGGAAGCCATCAGAGTACTCCCTGAATGGGCTGTCATGTGTCTTAGTGACAGGAACCAAGCACTGATGTGCGTAGCACAGAACAAGCTCAGTGGGCTAACCTGCCCATTCTGGGTGAGCCAGCATCCCTCTCCCCTGGGCTTGCAGTGCTGCTTCAAGAGCACAAATCACTCCCTGTCTACAGCTACACCTCTGCCTGAGTGAATAATCCACTGACTATTGAAAAGGCATGATGTCTTTTCATCCTTCTTTTTTTCTTCTCCTCAGAGTGCCTAAATCAGGTCTGACTAGAAAAAGATTCAATAGTCTTGGTCACACTGTTGGATTTATACTCAGGGTAAAGCACAAAACCATGTCCTTGCACACGCTGCTCATTAGGAAGCACAGCCTGAACACAGCGTCTTTTCTAATCTGGGAATTGTGGGAAACAGTGCTGGGGCAGGAGGTGGAACCTGCTGACAGCCTTGCCATGGGGAGACGGTGGTGAGAGCACACATCAATGCAAAATGCTCAAATGGCTCCTATCGAGTTGACATGGGGTAAGCACCTATAACCAAGTCCTCCATTTAGCTCAAGGGCACTAGACATTTCTTGGGATGCAAGCCTAGAGTGTTTGTGTCACACAGTATTTTGGTGCCGTCTTCTCACCACTTGTATGCTCATATAAAAATCTCCAAAGTACATATGCTAATTTCTTCACTTTCCAAGCAACACATCAAAGCCATTTTGCATACACAGATTTTCAGCTAAGACTTCTGTATTTTTAACTCATTAAAATGTAACTGCTCTTGTTCTCAGTCCTGATATAGAAGTCAAAAAACATTCAGTGCTCATTTCAAACTACACTGACAGTATCAAATAATGACTAAGTAGGCTATTGCTGTGTATGAAAACTAAACCTCTTCTCTTTGCAAAGGAATTCTAAGGAAGAGCTTAGAAACCACCTGGCCTTTATTCATGTTTACAGTTGTGCATCTACGGCTATTTAAATAATGTCTCATTCCCTCTGTTCACAATGTTTTGGAACGTAGTGTGCTCTAGGCCAAAACATTAAACTTAGAATATACATAAATGTAAGTGACATTTTACCTGAGTGACATGAAGAGTTCCTGAGACTTTGGGAGCCCAACCAGCCAGCACACTGCACTGAACTGCACATGCAGATAAGGAATATTTTCTATATTATTTGTGTGCAGTATATAGCAATTCAGCAAGGAAAAAATTTTCCAAAATTATCTACTTTAAAAAATTTTTCCAGTATTAACCCTCTTAATCATCTCTATTAGTGTATTTTTGGACTACCCAACACTTACAAAAATAAAACAAAAAAAAAGAGGGAAAAAATAAAAATATCAAATCAAAATAATTTAAAAGTAGCATACTTTTGCATAGGTCTGGACACTTACCTATAAGCAGGATAACTAATACATCTGTAATATAATAACCAAACAGCAAAGGCTTCTGCCAGACCTCCACACCAACAGTACCGGTGAGCAGATATGCTGCTATTAACACCTACAGAAAAAAAAGCAATTTATTTCAGTCCTTTACATCTAAAGGTAGAGAATTTCACTTATCATCTTAATACAAATGCAAAAGTGAAAAAAAAATCTGTTAGCTACCTCCTGTCCCTACTTTACCTTTTGCTGCTATGGCACAACAATTACTTCTAAGCAGTGAAGCAACTTGCAGGGTCACCAACAGAATTATTTAAAATGTATGAAATATGGCAAGCAAGCAACTTCCCTGCTAATGTGTGCATCTGTTTGTATGTGGCAAGTATTACTGACTTACCTTTTCAAAATGCCTAAATCCACTTTTAATGCCAGGTCTCCCCACTGCACATGCACTTCCCTGTTTTTACATACAGACTTCAGAATTAGCAACGTGGTTATTTTTGCAGCTCTGCCCCTTGAACTGATCATATCAGAATATCTGGGGCGGGGGGAGGAACCCTAAGCTCACCTGAAAGAATAATAAAAAATAATAAAAACATTCAATGGAATGTGAAGATACAAAAAGAATGGGAAAGAGATGAAGTCTTCCCTGATTTTTAGTTTGTTTGACAGATAGCACTAGAGAACACAAAAAGGATCACATAGAGGTCATTAGGAGTGAAAGGACACATACACAAGACTCAGGAGCACCCAGCTGGAGGGACTGCTGCCCTTCTCTTTCTCTAGCCTGCTTTGTTCTCAGCTGGTTAGTTTTGCCATAGGACCCATAAGGGGCTGTATGTTTCATGCTACACCAGCTCTAAATTAAATTGACAATGTTAATTACAATGCCATTTAGAAAACTGCATATTCATCTATTTATTCCCAGGTAACATTCAGTAACCTTTTTATTTTCCATTCAATGCAGCTTCTTACTCTGGGATAAAAACGATTTCCAGCTTTACTTGTGTTACAGATTTTACTACTTCTTATTTAGGTTTTTTAATAGTCATTTTTTCTATGTTATGTGTTTTCCCCGTTTGAACTTCAACAAGCACATTTCTAGTCTTCTATTAAATTCTAACTCAAAGATACACTGCAAATCTCTTTGTTAATTAACAGGCTTTTTTCTTAATCTCACAGATTAAAAGCAGAATGCTGATGTCACTTAAACTTTCATTACACATAGATAATACTACATTTGGTTTCACTCACTTCTCTGTATCTGAAATCAAGATTCTTGCCTTGTCAGTATGTAGATCTTTAAGAAGATTTGTTTGGATTGCCTCTGCAAGAACAAGCAGTACAACAGATCTGCAGCAAGCAGGAGCAGGCACTAGTGAGTGCCATTATGTCTTGGGCCACTGAAGACAGTGAGTCAAATTTTGGTCTAAGTGAAGGACACGTATAATGGATTTTGCAATCCCACTGCATCAGAGCTAACATTTGGCTTCCTGCAGAAATTGTATCATATTACCCATAAGACATGACGGATGGAATCCTGACCCCATCAAAGTTGATGGCAAAACTCCAACTGGCTCTGATGGAGTCTGAATTTACCCTCACACGTTGAATCCTGAACAGACTTTTTTGGCAAGTGATAAAAGAGGAATTTCAGTATTAACCACTATTAAAGTCAGTACTTTTGGCAGGGCAGTCATGAGCATCACTGTCAGATGTCAGTGCATGTCTAGGAACAGGAGTGTGGATGCAATGGGATCTCACAGGGAATACCCTGCCCTGGGATTTGGTGATGCAAGACTCTTAGATTGAGACTGCCCCTTAACAGATGTAGCATATGAAAGAAAAAAACCACTCCTTGGCTTCAAAATTTGGGTATATTGTTTTTTAAGGACTCATCACTTTGATTACACTGAAGCAGTCTTCTGCTTTAGAAAGCAGGCCTCCATTAGAAAGCTGGAAGGATGAGAAAATGGCTGTGTCCCTTGATTTATACTAGCAAAAAACTGAAGATTGTCAAAATTATTAGCAAAGCCTAAGTCTGTTAATGAGTTGTATAAACTGTTTTAAAAGGCACTTCTGGTGAAGAAAAAAAGCAAAGCATGTTCCAAAGTGCAACTGAATAATTCTACTTAAGAAAAGATGGCCAAGTCTTTTACTTATCTCTCTACCATCAATCAGCTTTAGTACTTTTCAGATATAAATGTAGACTTTAGAAAGAAAAATAATTGCAGCCTTTTGTAAAATGAGAAGTCCAAATTAAATAGCTGTATTTGATTTTTGTGGCCAGTTTTTGGTAGTGGAGGGCTACAAGGGTGGCTTCTTTTCCCATGTACAGCAGAGCCAACACCAGCTGGCTCCAGGATGGACCCACCACTGGCCAAAGCTACACCAACCAGAAATGGTGACAATACCTCTGGGAAAACATATTTTGAAAGGAAAGAAAACTTATTGTGCAGTTGTAATTGCTGCCAGAGAAGAAAGGAATGAGAATATGGGAGAGGAACAGCCCTGCACACAAGGTCAGTGGAGAAGGAGGGACAGGAGGTGTCCCAGGCACTGGAGCTGAGATTCCCCTGCAGCCCATGGTGCAGACCATGGTGATGCAGCTGTGCCCCTGCAGCCCATGGATGTCCAGGGGGATACAGAAATCCCCTGCAGCCCATGGATGTCCAGGGGGATGCAGATATCCCCTGCAGCCCAAGGATGTCCAGGGGGATACAGAGATTCCCCTGCAGCCCATGGATGTCCAGGGGGATACAGAGATCCCCTGCAGCCCATGGATGTCCAGGGGGATACAGAGATCCCCTGCAGCCCATGGATGTCCAGGGGGATGCAGAGATCCCCTGCAGCCCATGGATGTCCAGGGGGATACAGAGATCCCCTGCAGCCCATGGATGTCCAGGGGGATACAGAGATCCCCTGCAGCCCATGGATGTCCAGGGGGATGCAGAGATCCCCTGTAGTCCATGGAGGAGCCCACACCAGAGCAGGTGGGCATCTGAGAGGAATCTGTGAAGCTGCAGGATGCCCGTGCTGGAGCAGGGTCCTGGCAGGGATCTGCAGACCTGTGGAGAGAGGAGCCCATGCTGGAGCAGGTTTCCTGGCAGGACTGGTGATCCTGTGGGGGACTCACACTGGAGCAGGCTGTGCCTGAATGACTGCACCCCATGGAAAGGTACCCATTGTGCAGCAGTTCATGAAGAACTGTAGCCCATGGGATGGACTCACACTGGAGAAGTTCACAGAGAACTGCCTCCCATGGGAAGAACCCCACTCTAAAGCAGAGGGAGGATTCCTCTCCATGAGCAGCAGCAGAAACAATTTGTAATGAACTAATCATAATCCCCATTCCCTGTCTCCCTGTGCCAGTAAGGGAGTGGAGGTAGAACCCAGGAAGAAGGGAGAGGTGGGGGAAAGGTGTTCTTAAGATTTCTCCTCCTTCTCATTATCCTGCTTCGATTTTGATTCATAAGTTCAGTTAATATCCCTGAGCTGAATCTGTTTTGCCCATGATAGTAGTTCGTGAGTGATCTCTCCCTGTCCTCTCAACTCATGAGCCTTTCATTATATTTTCTCTCCCCTGTCCAGCTGCAGAGCAGAGTGACAGAGCAGCTTTGGTGAGTGCCTGGCATCCACCCACCACAGTAACACAAGTGAGAACTATAGCAAGCTAATGTAGATGGGCACAATCCTGGATTCCAACTCTTGGCAGCATCTGATCAGGAATATTTTTGGCTTTCCAAGACCTTCTCTGTGAGGATGAGGAATACTGATGCTGAGAAAAATGTGGAAATACAAGGTGTTAATTTGTAGGCTCTTTGATATAGCTGACAGCAGGACATCTGGATTCTGAGCAGGGGTTCCCTATCTTGCCACAATTTTGTAAACAGCAGCAACATAGTCACATTTGTTCCTGTGTGAAATCAGAATAATTCTTTGATGTAGCATTGGGAAAATTCTATATAAACATAAGGCAGTAAAACCCCTCAAAGTCTTCTACCTTTTAGCCTCTTATCTGTTTTCTAAAATACTTGATATTTTTAGATTGTATGTACATACATTTTTTTTCTTACCCCTGATTTACCATTTTTGTTTTACACACGGGCACATTTAGAATGCTCTGTGATATTCTACATGATGAAAAAAATTCAAATATTTTGTCATCTTTAAAAAAACCATGGACATGCTTCTAAATTCTTTATGATTCCACAAAAACCTGACATTAATTTTACAGTAATATTCAATTTCACTAGCATATTGCTATAGTATTAATTGCTCATATGTTGAAATATTTTCCATTAACTCAATGTTCAAAATAAAAATCTAGAAAGCAAAGTCATTTAAAATACAAGGTTACTTCATTCTTCTGATAATGAATGTGACATTGCCTAAAAGAGTAAGAATTATTTTCTACAAGCTATTTCAATAGGAGTTTAGCTTTAATGTAATGTGCAATTTTTCCACTTAATTTTTTCCTCCATTCTTTTTCTTTCAATAAATGTTCAATAAAGGTTGCAAATCTTACACTTCGAAAAATTTTACCTAAAATGATCACTTTGCATTTAGACATTATAGACAAATAGTTAAAGGCACGTGGGAGATTAATTAATCAAGAAAATCTTGTGGAGAATCATAATCAAGTGGTTAAGAATGAAGCAGTCTGCTGCAGAAAAAGCCTGTGCACAGCAGGTTCTTCTGTTCAGATTTCATATGGATACACCATGGGGTTTCCCTCAGATAACTGAGTATTGAGATCAGTTTCCAGCTGTGTCCAGAGGCAGTTAAAGCAGACACCACGGTCTGGCCAGCACTGCTTCCCCTCTGCTATCACTTCTCTTACTTCAACAATTCCATTGTGCTCCAACTTTAGAACTAAGTAATAATATTTTTTCTTCACAAGAAAGGTTATGCTTTCCATAGACATTTCAAATCACAAAAGCTCTGAAAGTGAATATCCTTTCAACTGAAATTCAGTTGTGAATTCCAATAATGTGACCAAAGAACAACATATTTGCATCTTTATTTTGCTTTTTAATAGGAAAGGTTTTTTTGCCCCTCAGAGGAGGTAGAAATTTTTTCAAGATGTGATATGCACTTGCATTGTGTGGGATTTCTCTGCCAGCTCCCGAAACACTGGCTGCCACAGTACATCCCTGGAAAAGGTCACACGGAACATATTTCAGGATAGGTTTTGTAAATAAACTTGACAAAAGAAAACCTGGTATATGGCACCCACGAAAGAAACCTTCCCCAGCCTTGACTGAAAGGAAGGAGAAAAGGAAAAGGAAGTTCTACAGTGTTTCAGTCGCTAGGGGCATCATGTACTTCCACTTATTCAGAGTTCTAAGGCAGGCAGAGGGTTCTCCCAGAGGCTCTAGGTGGTATTGTCCAAAGCCATCAGGCAGGAGCAGCTGGGAAAGCACCTTAGACTGAAACCCTGGGGCTCATGGACCAAGCACCCATCCCTTCAGGCACTACTCTCTCTGTATGTGGATTTCTGGTCATTCTCTCCCTGCAGGCCAAGGGCTGGGCCAGGCGGAGCTGCCTGCTGCCTTTGGGATTTTGGTGCTTGTGCTTCTTCTGAGCTTGCCTCTCTGGCTGGGGAGAGGGAAAGGAAGGAGAGTGGAATTGTCTAGGTCACTGCAGCTCTCACACAGCTCTTCACTTTTAATTAAGAATATAAAGGGTATCTCCTGTTACACTTAAGGCAGCACCAACGGAGCAGAGGTATCATTACATCATATTAAGGAAAAATTAGTACTTTGTTCCCCTGCTATGAACTCAACTGCAATGGCTTATGAAAAGCAACAGCAGGATTAGGCGAGTATTTCATTTGGGTGATATTAAATTCTTCAGAAAGAAAACAGATTTTTTTTAAAAACAAAACAAGATGATGTCTGTGAAAATTAATATATGGCAAGAAGCCAGAAATTTTAATTTCTCAGGAAAGCTTTGTCTTATTTTTTTTCTCCAAGAAACTTAATTAGCTTTCTTTGGTTGGTCTTGTGACAAAAATAAAAGTCTTTGTTTTCACAAGCTGTATCCACGGGAAATTCTCACAGATCATAGCAGAGGTTTATTTTTTAGCCTTTTCTTCAGACTTTTGGGGTTTCCAATAGGTGTGCTTACTCAAAAGTGTATGAAAATTGTCTAGATGCTATGGTACAGAGGCTCCTCTCCCTGCACCTTTTCCTGCTACTCAGGAATCAGCACAGGATAGATCCTTGTGCAGGAGGGAGGAGAGACAGGAACAACTTTCCCTGCTGCATTTGCCGCCACCTTGATTCTGGATCCACAAATGTAACAGCCTTCTGACCAAGCATCTCTCAGACACATTACAGCCATTTTTCAAGTTTACAAACCACAGCTTCCTGCAAATGATTGTCTGCTGTAATCAAAGCTAATTGGAGTGCCAATTACAGCCCAGCTAGCCTAATTGAGTTACCAGTTCTGATGAGTCATCAAGTCACAGAAAAACGTGATGTGCATAAGTCCCACAGACTGCTCTGTCTATAATAAGGTATTTTTTCATGAGGAACAGCAGCTCTTTCTCTACCACAGCTGAGGCAGAGCCCGTGAGCAGGCTGTGCTCATGTACAGCAGGGCTGACTCAGCAGCCGTGTCCTGGGAGCCACATGCCAGTTAAGTGCTCATTAAGGTCATCAGTCCTCTCTTTGCACACTGACATGAACTACTGTTTTTCTTGAGTTCTCTGGTGATAACAAAGCCCAGGGTTCCTGGCTACCAACAAGCTTAAAAGCAGAAGCAGGGGACTAGACCACCTGAGTGTCTGGCATGCCACTGCAACAGCATCAAGTTTTAGGTGAAATTACTGAAGACAGGACAGAGAGGCACATTCCTGCAGCAATCCAGCTAGGAATAGGAGGAAATACTGAACTAAACATTGTGAATCAGTCTGGAAGCACCTAGTGAATGCTTTCACACTCTTTGCCTCTAAATGTGACTGTGGGAATACCTCGCAGAGAAGCAATGGGGAAGAAAAAAAGTAGCAAGAGGAACATTATTTTTCTTACTCATCATCAGCCATTTGCTATTGTCCCCAGTATCCTCTAAGTTACTGGAGTTGAAGAGCCATCTTTAATAGTGCACATATCATATAAATTTGCTGAATGGGTTTACAAAACAAAACAAATTTTTAGGGAATTAAGATCTTTTACTAGACTAGTCAGTAGAACTGGAAAAATATATTATGTACTTTCTGGTCTACATGTAATGTATTTTGGACTAATGGAAAAATACCACCTTGAGCTGCAAATCCTGCCTTCTCTTTGTTCATAGGCAATCACAACTGCAACAGCTATTTTTTTACAGATGGGAAAACTGACATAGTTCAATAGTTCAGTCTTCTGCCACTGCTGATGACTGATACATAGCATCAAAAAATCCTCACATTTACAAGCTTATCACTTTGATTGTAACCAAGTCATCACAAAAAAGCAAGTAAGCAGGACAGCAGTTCAGAATCAGAGGAGAACAGGAAACAGCACTTGTTAGCACCTTGCATCCCAGTTAATCAAAGCAGTTTACAATCTTTGCTGATACTCAGCCTTGCCACAAATCTGTCAGGCGGGGAAATATTGCTACCATTATTTCCCAGATGAGAAAACAGGGCCACAGGCACAGGTCACTAACAGGCACTGACAGAGTTAACAGTCCTGCTCTGCTAGTTGATACCCATTCCCAGATTTAACCATGAATAAATGCTGTAGTGATCCAGCAGAGCTTTCTAAACATTCACACGTACAGTGACCATCTGAGCAACAAGTGAAATAGGCTTGAACATAGCTATTCCTCTCCTGCTGGAAAAATGTCACAGGGAAGCCTTATACAGACATGGCTGAAACTTGGAGACCAGCTGGCTGCCTAATGTCTTAGTCCTGAGCCAACTTCTTCTCCCAAAACCTATTTTCTAGGGGACAACACAGATGCACCACAGCTGGACCACCATCTCTGAGTTGTTCTCAAACCACTGGATTCTGATTATGTTTACAGCACTACATCTGCAGCCATTAATCTGAATATTGTACTTCCATTAAAACACATATTTGAGTATTTGTCAAATTTCTTTCCAATTATTTGGCTGTACCTTTCATCTCGTGCCTGTAACAGGAAGCTCAGAAGACTGACTGTGCTCTTCAGGCTGCAAGACTGTGGCTATCTGAGACACAGATAAGCCAGCCCACAGAAATCCCAGTGCTGGGAAGTGCACTGAGCTTGTTAATACTGCTACTCATCTGTGCACTGAGGACACCATTCACTGTGGTGCCCTGGGCATGCTTTCTGAAGAGGTCCACATCAAGACAGGGATGTAAACCAGACAAGAACTCAATTGGTGCTGACTGTGGGCTGATAAGTAATTAATTTTACTGAGTGTCTATGACTTTTTGACATCCATGATGATTGACCTTTTTTTTTCAAAGGTAGACTTGACAACAGTTACTGCACTCTGCATAGGTACAACGCTATTTCCATTACCACATTTGTTGTAAAATGGATTAGAATTCAGAAGGTCTGGTAGTGTATAACTGTGTAATTACTGTTAATAGATACTACTTGGACTAATTCACATCATGCCTCACAACCTGGTATTGGGGGGGGAAATTGCTTGTGGCTTCAGATAGCATAGTAATTTTTGTTAATACCACAAATCAAATGCAGTTAAATTACATTCTCATGGGCACAGTCTAGCTGCTAGGCTTGCTGCAAGTCTTTTTTCTCCTGCACAGCAATGAATCTCTGATGCTGACAATTTGCTGAAGAGCAGCTGTTTATTGCAAATGCAGAAAATATTTCTGAATTACTTTCAGAATTTTGTAATTTCACATATTTCAATATCTCAGCCAAATATATTTGCCTTGAACTCTATTTTTCTATTGCTTTAATATTATGAAAACAATTACACAGTTAAAAAACCAAAATGCAGATGATAAATACTTACCACTTGGCTTATATCATATCCCCAAGGCAGAAAAAGAACTCCTGTGTTATATTTCTCCCAGTGCGAACACATGAAGTTAAACAAGACAATGCTTAAATATATATACATTGTATATACAGAAACTCCAGTCTTCCCATTGTCACGGGAACAGACAGAAAAAAAAGAAAGCACAAAGATGGAGGTAGCCCAGCTATCCAGCCCGTGGTCAAATAGTTCTCCCAGAGGACTACTGGACTGAGTCCTTCGAGCATGTTTCCCATCTATGGAGTCTAGAAGGATTGAGAAAGCAAAAGAAACAAAGAATTAGAGCACAACAAAAGGAGTAGCTTTCTTCACATACCATTCACTAGTGCCATATATAACATACAGGAAAATTACACTGATGACAGCAAACTGAAGCACAACAGCTCCCTCAATACCAACAGGTTAGAACTGCTCTTAAAATAATTGCTCCAGATATCATGTAATTTTTCTCTCTTTACCTCAGCTCTGAAACTAAATGCCATCTTCCTCATGAGTTTTAGAAAGATACTCATAATTACTTGCCCCCAGTGGTCTAGCAACATTTTTACATCAGTCCCTGCAATTAGTTTCAAGTGCTGAAAAGTGTCCAAAGGGTGTTGTGGACCCTCTGAGCCTTCAGACCACTATTTTGGTAGATTCATTAAGGCATTTAAGTTGCTTGATGCTCAATACCTCAATGACTAATAGTTACATGGCAGCTTCAAGGAGCAAATTTCACAAAATTTATTTCTATTTGTGCCTACATATATTTTCAAGTGTTTTTAAGTTTTCATATAAGAGTGTGCCCATGTTGCCAAGAAGGCCAATGGCATCTTAGCCTGCATCAGCAACAGTGAGGCCAGCAGGACCAGGGCAGGGATTGTCCCCTTGTACTCAGCACTGATGAGGTCACACCATGAGTGCCATGTTCAGTTCTGGGCTTCTCATTACAAGAAAGACATTGAGGGGTTGGGGTGTGTCCAGAAAAGGGCAATGGAGCTGGTGGAGGGTCTGGAGCACAGATCTTATGATCTTATCTCTTATCTGAGAGACCTGGGGTGGTTTAGCCTGGAGAAAAGGTGGCTCAGGAGTGACCTTATCATTCTCTACAACCACCTGAAAAGGAGGTTTTAGTGAGATGGGGGTCAGTCTCTTCTCCCAGGTACAAGAAGAAATGGTCCCAGGTCACACCATGGGAGGTTACATGGGACATTAAGAAAAATTTCTACACCAAGACAGTTGTCAAGCATTGGAATAGTCTGCTCAGGTAAGTGGTGGAGTCACCATCGCTGGAGGTGTTTAAAAGATGTGCAGATGTGGCACTTGGGGACGTGGTTTCATGGTGGACTTGGCAGTGCTGGGTTAATGTTTGGGCCTGATAACCTTAAAGGTCTTTTCCAACGTGTAGGATTATACAATTCTAAGAACCCATTATAGTTAAGGTGCATTTTATGTTGATCACTTTTAGTACTTGAGTGCTTACAAAATGATCCAGCACTGTACAGGACCTTACTCTGAGGATGTAGATGGACAATATGGTTAAAGTTGTTCACTGCTGTCAAACAGGGGGACCTGCAGCCTGTTCAGACGGTGGAAAGACAGCAAACATTATGTTTTCCTCTGAGTCACTGAATTGGTTCTGTGAATGGTGAAAAATGCAAGGGAGATGGCACAAGAGAGGGATTGTGAACGCAGGGAGGAGAAAGGTGGTCTAGCAGCTGTAACGTTTCTTAGTTGTAATGTCAAACTATACCCTTAGTCTCTTCTGAAACTGTGCAGGTGAAAAATAGAACTATTTTCCTCTTAACTTTAAGTGTAAACATGCAGGATGAACCTCTTAGGAAAAAGTACACAGAACAAATCCTACAGATTACTTGGTTTTGTCTTGAATCTCAAAATAAAATGGAGATGCTTTTCTTTTTGATATTACTTGGAAGGTGCTATAGCTAACAATTATTAGCTATTGATAGCATTAATAACCAAAGTTGACTGGGAACACAACTCAGCAGAGTGAGACCAAAGATGCCACAGCTGCTGTAGATCACATGCTACTTACTTCTCTGGATTATTTGGCAGTACTATGAGCTTTGTTTAATGTAAATACACTTCAGGGACCTAAACCAGGAAAACACAGGATTTCATTTTGTACAGATTTTAGACTATATCTCTATTGTAATACCTAAACAGCTGTGATATATCCTCTGCTCAAACACAAATCTCTTGAGACAGTTCTCAGAACTCTAAAACTTAGATATCTCATAGAGGATTTCAAATATAGCTTGCCTCCTTCATTCTCCCTCTATTAATATTTCCACTGAATTTTCAGCATCTTACTGAAATGTGCAGAAAGCAAACTGTATAAGCTTGAGGTTACTTGAAAGGTATTGCAATAAAATTAGGAATTCTTCCATCCATTAAACAATATCCCTGAAACCTAATCAGCAAATAAAGATATAAGCACTCCTAAAGAGTGTATGATGTTTTGTATTTCAATAACACCTATCCCAAATCAGACAGGATTCAGTTACACAAGTGTTACTATTTAAAAATAAGAATGATAGAAGATTTGTCTGTTCATAAATTTTAGGTTGTCACACAAGTATATAGATACTAAAATATGTACCTCACAGGGAAACAGTGGTTTTCATTTTGCAAGAACTTTGTTTTTTCTAACAAGAAGCTTATAATGTTGTCCTAAAATACAGCACTTCTAATTATAATGGTCATGGAGAAAAATACAGGAACTATATGACACATACATCAACTGGATTTTCAGAAATCCTTAACCACATTTTCCGTGTAGTTTCATTGGCTTTTTAAAAGACTGAAAATATTTTCTGGTTTAGGTTTCAATTTGAAATAATTCATGCCAACAGTGCTGTGTGTTCAATAGCTAGCATACACTGTCCTGCACTTCCATTGCTTTAGAATTCTTATATTCTGGTTTTGTCTCACCAAGATTCATAAATACTCAGTTTTATAAAGTTTATATAACTTTTAAAGAGTGAAATTCAAAGTAACTGCAAAAAGCACTTCATTTCATGGAAAGGAAATGATACCAAACCACCTTAAAAAAGCTGGGGAGATGGAGAGCAGCACATTAGGGAATTTGGAGAGAGTAACTGTGTCATTAAAATAAGCTGAGAAAGATTACAGTCGTGTATTTAGTTAGTTATTATGGTTCTTTGCAGTCTTCCAGAGGGAAAGCTTTGGCCATGCAAAATTAAATCTGTGACTAAATATTTCATGAAGTGGCTTGGACAGCAGACATAAAAATCTACATTGATATTAGTTCATTATAACTTTGACTATCAGCATCATATTCCTTGTCTTCCAAGTATTAGGAACTACAGGCTTCACAGGCAAATACCATCGACATTAAAAACCTCAGAAGCTGAACTTCCCATGAGCCTTCTGGGGTGCCATACAGTAACAGTTCCAATATGTAATTCCAATTTATGAAACAATAGTCAATTCATTAAATTACATACAGTGACATGAAAAATGTTTTTCACAGAAGAAACTACTGCTTCTGAGTGCAGAGAGCTGCTAGAGAAATCTGACTAGTAGCTAGCTTCAAGGGATGGTTGTCCCATTGCTTTTTATGGTACAAATACAAAGAAATTTTGAACAGAAAGATTTTAGCACAATTTCACCAACTGAATAGAAATGCCAAGGTTTGTACAGTGCAGAGGAAGGTGTCTGCTCAAGGGGATACCCCAGGTCAATCAAGATGGCTCTACATGCATGGGTCTGGCTCCAGAAGTGGTCAGCCCCTCTGCACAGCACTGCAGCCTACACGTATAACACATCTGTATGTAGCCTGAAGGTCTCAAGTATGGCACACGAACGTATGGCTACCCTGCAATGGCCTTGCCAGAAACAGCTCCAAGGAGAGGGTACATTTAGAACCAAAGAACAGACTCATTAAGGCTGGAAAAGACCTCCAAGATCATTGAGTTCAATCTCTGACTGAACATCCCTATGTCAACTAAATCATAATGCTAAGTGCCATGTCCAGTTGTTTCTTGAACACTTCCTAGGGACAGTGATTCCACTACACTTCAGGGAAGCCCATCCCAAGGCTTAACCACTGTTTCACAGAAAAATTTCTTCCTGATGTCACACAGGCACCTCCCCTGGCAAAGCTTGAGGTTATTTCCTCTTGTCCTGTTGATTGTTGTCTGGGAGAAGAGACCAACCCCCACCTGGCTACAGCCTCCTTTCAGGTGGTTGTAGAGAGCAATAACATCATCCCTGAGCCTCCTTTTCTCCAGGATGAACACTCCCAGCTCCCTCAGCTGCTCCTCATCACACTTGTGCTCCAGACCCTTCCCCAGCTCCATTTCCCTTCTCTGGACATGGTCCAGCCTCTCAGTGTAGTGAGGGGCCCAGCACTGAACACGGGATTCAAGGTGTGACCTCATCAGTGCTGAGTACAGGGGGACCATCACTGTCCTGATCCTGCTGGCCACACTATTTCTGATGCAGGCCAGGATGCCATTGGCCTTTTTGGCCACCTGGGCACACACTGGTTCATGTCAGCCACTGTCAAGCAGCACCCTCAGGTCCTTTTCCATGGGGTCACTTTCCAGCCACTCTTCCCCAGCCTGTGCTGCTGCCTGGGGTTGGTGTGACCAAAGTGCAGGACCCAGCACCCGGCCTTGCTGAACCTCACATCACTGGCCCATTGATCCAGCCTGTCCAGATCCCTCTGCAGAGCCTCCCTGCCCTCCAGCAGATCAGCACTCCCACCCAACTTGGTGTCATCTGCAAACTCACTGAGGGAGCACTCAATCCCCTTGTCCAAATAATTTATAAAGATATTAAACAGGTCTGATCCCCTGGCTGTCCTGCATGTGCTGCACAATGACACTAAAGATGATCTGTTACACAACCTTCCCAGAACTGAGGCTGACAGGATTGTAGCTCCCCAGATCCTCCTTCCAACCCTTCTTGCAGGTGGGCAGCCCACTGGCCAGCCTCCAGCTCTCTGGGTCCCCATGGTTAACCAGGACTGGTGACAAATGCTGGAGAGTGGCCTGGCTCTTCCCTCAGTATCCTGGTGTGGATCCCACCTGGCCCCACAGCCTGGTGGGTGTCAATGGCACAGCAGGGACTGACTGCTCCCTCCCGGACCACGGGAGTCTCTTCTGCTCCCTCCCGGACCATAGGAGTCTCTTCTGCTCCCTGCCCACAAACCCAGCAGACTGGCTGCCTGGAGGATGTCAGGTCTTTCTGTTGAAGACTGAGCAAAGAAGGCATCAAGCACCTCAGCCTTTTCCTCATCTTTGCTTACAGCATTCCCCTCTGCATCCAATAAAGGATGGAGATTTTCCTTGGCCCTCTTTTTGTTGTTAATGTATTTATAAAAACACTTTGTATAATCTCTCACAGCAGTGATCACATGGAGTTCTAGCTGAACTTTCACCAATCCAGTTTTCTCTCTACAAGTCCTAATGACATCCTTGGACTCTTCTTGAGTTGTCTGCCCCTATTTCCCAAGGTCATAAACTCTTTTTTCTCCCCAAGTTCCAGCAAAAGCTTCCTGTTCAGCCAGGCCAGTCTTCTTCCCTGATGGCTCATCTTTTGGCACCTAGGGATAGCCTGCTCCTGTGCCTATAAGATTTCCTTCTTAAAACTATGTCCAGCCTTCCTGGACCGTTATTACACAGAACTATGCACTCCCTTTAAATATACTACCTCGAGTCTCCCAAAAAAATAATTCTGTTGCACTGTGTTGTGGAAAGACCAGTTTGGAATGAGAGAGCTTTGGAAGACAAAGCAAAAAAGCCATGCTAGCATGGATTTCACTCCCAGGTCAGCGTAATTTCAGGTCTATGTCTTCACACCACTGCACAGCAAGGTACAACATACCTAAAAATACACTCATGGCACAGTATAAAGTAGTAAAAATGGAATATGAAACTGAGGTGTAGGTGTTATGGGAGAAAAACAGCAAGAGGGAAGAAAAAAAAAAGATACTTATTTCTGTAAGAAGCTGAGGCCTGTCATCACATCTGTCATCATCACCTCTCCTGACACACTCCTTAAGCACTGAAGTGCCTAACAATTTCCTTTTTTCTGCTTTGTCCTTTACTTTTTCCTATCTTTGAAAGCACCCTCTGCTAATTCTGGTATCTGAACTTCTCTGAATGTCATCATCAAGGGACAAAGATTTTTATGAAACCAAACAGCAGCAACTCTCCTATGAAGAAGGCTGAGAGAGTTGGGGTTGTTCAGCCTGGAAAAGAGAAAGCTCCAGGGAGTTCTTAGAGCAGCCTTCCAGTACCTAAAGGGGCTACAAGAAAGTTGGAGAGGGACTTTTTTCAAGGGCAGGTATGGATAGGACAAGGGGGAATTAATTCACTGAAAGAAGGTAGGTTTAGATTAGGTATTAGCAAGAAAACCTTTGAGGATGATGAGGCACTGGATTGGGTTGCCTGGAGAAGCTGGGGATGTTCCATCCCTGGAAGTGTTTAAGGCCAGGCTGGATGGGGCTCTGAGCAACCTGGTCTAGTGGAAGTTGTCCCTGCCCATGGCAGGGGTATTGGAGTTAGACTGCTGCTATATAATGATTTCCGTTGTTCCTCTGAAATAATTTGAACTTTCAAGAGGGATAAGAGTTACTGTAATAGAACCTCTAATATATTACTTAATATGCTGTTTGGGGTTTAAGTCTTATGAACTTCTTTTTTTACGTGTTGTGGCTTGGGGTTTTTTGTTTTTTTGTTTTTTTTAATCTAAGAGAACTGTTTTGGAAAGAGATCAGCAATTTATCCACAATGCCTCTTTATCTCAGAATCATCACTAGTGAATTTGAAGATAAAATTATATGAAAATGTCAGATATGCAAATTATTTCACTGTACGTTACCTAAAGCATAAGCACAAAAGGTGGTAAAAGCACTGAACAGCCACACCCAGGTGGGAACAAGTCCAGGACTGGTACCTGAAAAAAAATGGGGTAGTGAGTCAGTGTAACAGGGGTTAACATCAAAGAAATCCACCAAGACACATATGTACATACAAACTAGCTGCCACTGATTAACCCACTGCATCAAACAGATTGAAATATTTGAGTCTGACCTTCAGGCATCGGTGAGCTCTATCAAAGAAGCACTGAGCAAGCTTGAATGTGCTTACAGTGTAAAGGACAAAAGGTAACAGAGAGGCTTTTTGGACCTGGAATGACTCTAGTATTGCACAAAACAATGATAGTATCTAGGCAAAAATATTCACAGGTTGTGGGAAGACTATCCATTGAAAAACTAGTTAATGTTCATGTAGTATATAGAAAAAAAAAGTTTTCAAGCATGATTATCACTGCCAGTCTGGGGTTTGTGTACTTTTACCACACAGATCTGAAGGGGAAGTTTTTGTCCTTAGGCTACAGAAATATTAGCACCCTTTCTTTTTTCCTTGAGAAAAAGGAAAAGACAATTGAATTGGACAGAGCCCAAGGTTCTGTTCTTGATCTGCTGATAGCATTAATCCAAGGTTATTGTTGCTCTTTTAAAGAAATTGATCCTTTTTCCAAAGAGAGCTCTATTTAACTTAAACATCACCCAATGCCATATCAACAGTAAACAACTGTAAATGCAACATCCTCTCAGGTTTCTGCCATTTGGCACCAAACACAGGGAATTTCTGCATACAGAGGTGTGTCCTTCCCCGAATGATGCCAGGAGATGCCAGCACCTAAAACACTGCCCTGACTACCTTTCTCTCAGTGCCTCATCTTGCCATTCTGAAAGAAAATATGACAATTCCTGACTCCTAGCTGCAAATCTGCAAACTGTACCATGAAAATCAACTGTGCAGCAAATTTGGTCTCTTATGTCTGATCCGAGGTATAGCATTGATATATGATGTTCCAAAGGCCCTTTAGGTTGCATGAAAGTTTTCCATCAACTGAGAAATGATGGATATGTTCTCATGAGAACTCAGGAAGAGCTTGCAAACTACACATACAGGTCTCAACTCTAACAGATTTAATCACCATTTCAAATGTCTTCAAGTTCCACATATATCTACTGAGACTGTGTTAAGATAACATCATCCCATTAAAAAGATCTGTTCTGGATGTTCTTTAATTACAGGACTGAGTAAATATCATCTGCATTGATAAAAGAGCACCAGGTGTTCAAGAACAAGGTCAGACAACTATATAACAAGCTGGTCCTGAAAATGCAACTTTTGAATCAAAACTGCTAATGCGTGTCCCTGCCTCTAGCATTGCTATGTTAAATGTACAACAGCCCCCACCAAAGGGTATCTCCTGAAGCTAACCACAGGCATAAAAAAATAAAGGCAGCTAAATGTACTGGTTTCACAAAATAAAAGCGCCATCTTTACTAAATTCTCTAGTTTTTAAAAAAATCAAAGCCTTATATACATTTTACATATTAATCACCTGCAAGATTCTTACTACTTTCCGTGGGCTCCAACAGCTGGTCTGAGAAGCCCAGAGCATACATGCCCTACACTCAGGAGCAATCAGGTCCAAAAAATTTCTGACTTGGTCTACAATGAGGAGCAAACATGGACTCAGACTTTGAAATTCATAATTTGAAGAGACATTTATTTAGAAATTATGTTTTTCTCTAGAAGCACTTTTGAATAGGGAGTGTGAATATGTGGAGAAATGAAAGGGAAGTTAACTCCTTCGGGCATCAGTTTAGGTATTAGGAAATGTGAAACCAATGAAAATGTTATGAAGAATATTCAGGTGGATTTTGGCTGCATATTTAAACCCTGGAATAAACTTTAAATATAATGAGATCTTATCAGAGACTTCAAGCAGCATATGCTGAAACCCATTTTAGGGATAAAATTAAATAAGATTTTTCAATAAAATTCTCTAAATTTATAATGCTATGTGGAGGTAGATTCTCCTATCTGTGCATATAGGAGCCTCACAAGGGAATAAATGGAAGATCCAAGTGTCTGATACCTCCTGTAACATTCCAAAGTATAAGCAGTTCAGTAATTCTGAAAAATTGCAATGTGAACATATTTACCTGAGGCAGTGTAGTCCCAGTCATAAAAAGATATTAGAAAATAATTAAATAAAATCATGACAAATCCAGAGAAAGTTAACAGGTTGGGAGCAATCCACAAAGGCACTATCTGTTAAAACATGAAAGGAAAAAAAATCAGAAAAATTGTATTTCAAATTGTACATCTTATTTGAATAAAATATTTTATATCAGGAAAGAAGCTTTTATATGACATCAGCATTTTTCAGCTTTGTGTGTATTTCCTCATTTTCAAATTAAAATATAGCTTTAATTTCTGAAATTTATTTTCAAATGCAATCCTTTTGCCTGATTTTTGTGACTGCAGTAAGAACGACATTTTTAAAACGTTGTACTCCCTTTAAAATGTTGTACCTTATCCTTATTTACCCAGGTTCCAAGGAAAGCCTTTTGTGATCAGCTGTATCAGAACTGAAAGAAGACTGCAGCACCCCAGTGTGGTAATTCAGCATCCACGTGGCAGGTTTTTTAAGCATTGTATTCCCACACTATAACAAGGAAAACTCTTCTTCCAAAGTATGTGAATAATTTCTTACTCAAAACATCAACAAAATCAGATCCTGAGCACGTTACACTTTTAGATTCAGAAGACCTCCCTGTTAACAAGCATCTCCCTACTCTCTAGACAGTAACTTTCTGACAGGATCTCCATCTTTACTCATCAATTATAAACATTCCATTAATTCATCTTACTTTGGAGGATGCTGAAAAGGACTCTCTGCCTTCACCTGAACCTCTTTGTCCCAGTAACTATTCTCAGCCATTTGCACCCTGTAAGCAAATGTGTAAGGTGCTCTTTACACTGCACCAGGAATCCCTTTGAAAACACTCTTCCCGAGTAACACAGTTTCTCCAGAATATTTGTTGAAATAGCCTACACAGCTTTCTACATGATTTTTAGACAGAACATATTTGCAGAAATACTGTATCAACCATTACCATCACTCAAACACATTATCAATATATTTAAAACACAAAAATACTGGAGGTTTATAATTATCTGGAGTGTCTAAGGACTCAAAATTTATATAAAGCGCTTCAACACTATAAAATAGTACAAGAAAATATTAAAGAAAATCAAGTCAAATAATTCCTGATACTAACAGGAATAGTATATGAGATTACAATAATATACTATAACTATACTAACAGTAGTTTTGAAATAAAATGTTTTGTTAATATCTCTGGACATATGTCTGAACAGACAGACAAAATACATATTAATTTCTTCTATCCTACTACTACATTTACTTAAATTAACTCTTAAAATCTGAATGCTTTGACTGATTAACTATCCTGACTAGATTCTCTTTCTCAACTGTACAGCAGTTTGCAATGTTCAGAAGAACTTGTGAAGACAAAATCCACAATTCCAAAAATCAAATTAGAGTTCATAAACACTTTTCCATTGTTTCTTAGACGTTTTCTATAATAACATTGGGAAAACTATTATATCTAATATTTGATTCCTTATCAAAGGATAAGGACTTTATCACTGATTTTAAAACACTGTATGTCAGCTCTCATGGTATTTAAAATACACCATGGAATGCATACAGCAACAATTTCAAATATGTAACGCATCTATCATTCTGAGTGTTCAAAAGGGCAAATCTAAACCTCTAAGAAAAGGGACAGCAAATGTCCCCTGAAGTTCCTTTTGGAGAGCATCTAAGGAGGAACCCTTCACTGCACAGTCTCCTTTTCTTACACTGACTGCATGCTTGGCATGCAGCGACAGCCACACATCTCCACTTCTGCTACCTGAGGATGCAGAAGATGAATCTCCTGCTGGGGATTTATCTGGTATCTATGACCTTCCATGAAATAAGAAGCACAGACACTGAAAAAAAATCTAGATTTGTCTCTTTTAATCTAAATCATAGTTCAAAAGACTGCTTTAAGATACTATGCATGAAATGTTTACATGGATAAACTGACTGCTTTTTTCTGGATGATTCATAAGAATTGTTGACTATTAAATTAAGTGGGGCACCACAAACATCTGCTTTTTAATTAGGCTCATCATTCTAAACAATCACAGTGTCATTTTAAAGTTATTACAGGAAATAATTTATGCTTCCATGGTGCAAACATGAAGAAGTTATATATAACCCATCTTCTTGCTAACAGTGTGTATTTTAAGAAGGAAATCTTCAAAGGATGTTGTTATAGTTACAATCTCTTTGGCTAACAGACACACCATGAAAAACAGTTGCAGGAGCTCTGTCCTCAGGAAAACAGACTCTCCTGCAGTTAAACCCTTAAGCATGTTCTTTTGATCCTTACTGAACTTAATCTGTCTAGGTATTTGGAAAGTATTCCAGTTGCAAAATCCCTTTTGTTATATTTAACGCCTCTTATCCTTTTGGTTGTTGTTACACTACCATCGCCCTATTTCATAATTAGAAAATCACAAGATTAACTTCTTACACACCTTGGAAAAAGAGAGCCTGAATGTATTAGTATTCCATAGAAGGATGAGCTGCAACCTTTATTATCTAATTAACAGACAGTAGAGGTCTAATACATCAATGTGCTACATGATTAATACAACTGGAGGTGCCATGGGGAGAATCACATCTGCTCTCTGGCAAAACCCTTGTGTGCCTGAACCTTTCAAAAATCTCTTAGTTCCACGAACTATTAACTTATTTCTGTTTCTCTGGATCTACAGCCATTAGTTCTAAAAGCCTTAATGCAAACAGCAAATGCTTTAATACAGCAACTATTTGGATAATAAATGGTAAAGTACACATTTTTATAAAGCTCTGTTCAAACTTCACTAGGTCACTTGAGACCACTAAAATGCTACTTTTGCCCAATTCTGGTGATAAAATCAAAATTCATAAACAGATTTCAGCGATGTTGCTATACACCTGTGTATTCCAGTGGGATTTCCTCCTTTTCCTCTCATTGTCCAGCATCTCCACCAGAGATAAATGAGCTGGGTTATGACAATATGTTTTCAGCTCACAAATTCACAGATCTTTAATATCAAGCTCTTCTCAATTTCTTGTAACATAGGAAGTACATTTTACAATAAATGTTAATGTCTTATAACATAGGAAACACATCTTCCAATGAATTCTGTGTTATGGAGTACAGAGAAACTTGTGTTGCCATTAGGATGAAATAGGCATATGAAAGGCAAGACCCAAATCCCAAGGCACTGTTCTCAAGGTTTGTTTTTGGGTTTTTGGTTTTTTTTTTTTTGCTTGGCTCAGTGAATTTAAGGTCGCGCTTTTTTTTAACTCCTCTAGAATCTAGTAAAAACAGTCCATTGGAATTTTTATTGTCACCAGTTTAGAAACGAAAAGATAATTAATTCATATCTGAAAATGGATGCATCAGGATGCCTAAACTGAGTGAAGGAACTTCTCCCAGTCATTCAAGATGTACACTTGTACTGCCCAATTTTGAATGAACATAGTAGATGCAAAACACTCTTTAAAAAGTCTTTTAAAATTATCCCGATTTCCCTACTGCAATGCACTGCTCAGGAACAAAACCATTACAGCAATTTGCATTCCTACTGATATTTTACAGTTATATTGTGGACAATAATTTCGGTGCTCTCACAATTCTCATTTCTATCTCTAGGAGCAACATGGACTCTATTGCCACCTCAGTTACACACTGCTTTTCCCCTGTGCATCCCCTGTGCACTGCCAGCTCCTCTGCAGGACTCTGATTCTACATGGCAGTATCCTTTAACGTTAGAATGACTACTTCTGCAAAAGCTGAGAGCAATATAATTTCCCTTTAAATCCTTGTGACATCACTGAGAAGGATTCTGTAAACCTCTTGTACCAGCAGGCAAAGTGGAACATTCATTGCTGTATCTTCAGGATTCCAACCAAACCAAATAGTACTGTACACACAGCACCCACTTCAGTCTTTGTTTCTGTACTCAGATTGTTGAGATAGGTTTTAAGTTCTTTGCTCTGGTTTGAGTTCTCCTCCAGCATGAAGTAAATTAAATCATGCTCACCTAAAATTCCATGAAATTTTTAAAACATCTAAAGAGGTCACATTTTTTATAGGACCTATCACCCTAAGCTACACGGAGACATTTAATAATGTTGCTTTTCTTCTGGTAAAATGCTGCACCCATTAGAAGAACTTATCTCCAAAGGAAGTTTTGCATTGACAACATTCCCCCTTCAATCTAATAGCAGATGAATACCCACCCATCTCTTAAACCAAAAGGCCCATGCACAATAAAGCCTCTACACATCTCCCATGCCAGTGTGCTGGAGGTGTGTTTCTGCCCATTGTTTTCCTCAATATTACAATGGGAATAAAAATAAAGTCTCTGAATTTAATTACTGAAGTCAGTGTCACATTTTCGAATTGCTTTTTCTCATTCCATGTTCAGGTTGTTTTTTAATTCTTCAGTTGGGTCATATTACAGAACACTTCTCATGAAATTACTTTGAGGTTATGAATTAGAAATTATGATTTTCCTGCGATATCAAGAATAAGCAACACCTGAATTATAGAATCCAAAGATGGCAGATCCAACAGCACTCTGTCCACATATATCCTTTTTTGTTTGTACAAAGGTTTATTTTCAAGTCTGCTCCAATATAAACATTTCCTGTAATGAGGCAGTTCATATTTATTTCAGGTACAGTTTTGGTTTTTTTTTTGCTTTTTTTTTTTTTTTTTACCTCAACAACAGAGTAAGTAATTGTGAGTGGTTTATATTTAAAAACTGCAGATTGCAATGCATTAAAGAGATGGCATCTTCCAATCGTTATGGTGATCATGGTAACCACTCTCATTTTCAGCTTCTGAGAGGAATGCCTGTCTGCCTCAAGCAAGTCCCCTTGGGAGAAAATGAGACAGTGCTTGCATAAAATCATATGCACAGCACAGAGAGAAAGCCATGCTGTTGTTGGGCAGCATATGCTGCACAAAAATAATCTGTACTAAGTAAAACCATCCATGTCTGCAAAGCTGTTTAATGAAAGATGCAATAATGAAAGATGTAGAAAAGAAATGGATGCCTTTTCTACAGCAAACAGAAAAAAAAGAAACAAGCCCTTTCTTTCTACAAAAAAATAATCTCAAAACAATGTACTCACCTTAAACACAGCTATATATTCTGCAACCTTTGTTTTCTTTTATCAGATGTCTTCATTTCAGCTTTATTGATCGCTTTGTATTTTTAAATGAAAATGCATGCTATATTTAGAGCAAATTCTTACATTAACATGTTATGCTTTTATTAAATGAAATTCTTACCTTAATAATTTTATTCCAGATGGGTTGCATAATATACACAGATAAAGGATTTGTATCCACAGCACTGTACTGTGAGGAAAAAGCAAGTATGTTAAACAAAGAACTGAACAATGGCTATTTTTCCAGGACATATCCTTCAGCATCTAAGAGCACTCAGTGAGACTGCTGTAAATTTATTTTATTCTGATTTGTACAGGTTTTACTTCATTTAAAAGCACTGGCCTGGTTTACAATTACCTTTTTAGGCTTGTGAAATGGCAAACAGCTCTGCAGTCACATCTTACTTTTAAATTCTTATTAATTTTACAACACTATAAGATTCTGCATTTCTACCATATTTTGGATTTAACACCTTTATTTGCACTACGAGTAATGCACAGTCTGAGCACTAGTTCATTGCTAGTATGCAGAGTAGATAGTGAATATGGAATGTGTTTGTAGGTGGAATATTATCTTGCAGAGATACACAGCCTTTGTCATAGTAACACAGTTGCATTTGCACTATGCTAATTCATGTAAGGCAATGTTATGACAAAAATGAGCTCTAAAATAGCACAGTGAATTACCACAATAAAACTTCTCCATTGGACAGACTTGTAAATACATATGTTTTATAAATTCCAGTAAGTACATATCTATATCTTTTGTAAACAAAATATTTCAGAAATCCAAGGCCACTCTGAATTGCTTTTGTCTCCTTTTTCCTCAGAAGACAGTATCAGTTTTATCCTGCCTTGACACTGCAGAACACAGAATAATCGTAGGAAGAACAATCTTAACTGATCATACCACTCAAAATCATGTACTTGAGCCCTGGCAGGCAGGCATTGGAAGAAGTTATCCATCACTAGGGTGGTACACGCAATTATTTCAGAAATTCTTGGACTTTGAAAGTGCATATATGGCTTAACATTGCTAGGATGATATAACTCACATAGATTCAGATATATCTAGATATAGCACTGTCCAAACATTGTGTGCAGAAAATGGGAGTAAGAGAGGGATGTGTTAGACCACAGTTTGACAAAGCTGTTCATTTGCAGAAGAGCTAATGACAAAGTGTCTTTCCACACAACTTCAGCTAACAATTAATTATCTCTCCATATATATAGTTAATTTATTGACCTCTTTTAGCCAGCTATTCTTCAGAGGAGACTGCACTGTGGAAGTACCTGTTCAAGTCATTAATTAATTATCAAAGCAACTGAGGCACTTTTCTTAAACTCAGGTACCTACATATGAAAAGCTTAGGAACTCTTCCATACATTTCCTTTTTCTATCTGAATACAAAGCATATGTTTAAATTACCTTCTGGACAAAACAAAGCATTCACATAGTAATTTTGTGTGTTCAAGTTTACATCACAGATTATAAACATGGCATCTAATAAAATTATTATAACACAGCTGTAAATACATATCAAAATAAATATCAAAAAAATCATCTAGTAGTAACTGTCAGACCAGGCTGCCTAAATTTCCAAAGGGAATAAAATTTTTAGTTCAATGAAGTGTACATCACTGATTTTAATTTTTCTAAAAATCCTGTAAGTGCTCACTTTGATGGGTCATTTTTCTCTGCAACTGCCACCCATATTACTTAATATACAATGCAATTTTGTCATCAACAGATTTTCCATCAGAATACATATTAGAAGTCTTAAATACATGACCTTAGAAAGAAATTAATTTGCAGGTTAAACTTAAGTTTTCATTATTCTGTATGTATTTGCAGATCCAGGTACTGTATTTATCTTTCAAACACTGATCATTACAACTGTTTGAACTTTTGATAGTCCAGCTTGCATGTGAACACCAAAATCTGTGGGCTTTGCTTACGTTTATGCCAAAATTAACAATAATACCAAGCTATACAATACCTATGGCAACAGACCAGTCAGCTAGTACTTAATTCACATAGGAACTATGGAAATCCTCTGAAAATGAAGAAAATTCAAAGTATCCATTAGCACTTTTGAGGTTCCAGGTAATCAGGAATCTGCTCAAAGTTTCACTGTGGCTACTGCCCATTTCCTTACCCCAGCTGGTATTCAAAGACTGTGTGAGACATGGGACAATTTGCTAACTAGTAAATGAATACAAAATCAATGAATACAGCCATACCTGGATAAGAATGTGCAAAGGTCAAAACAAGTGAGTTTTACCCTTGCTTCTTGCTTCTTCTTTGGCATTCTCTTTCACCCCTCACCCCCAAGTCAAAGTCATGAATAAAATCAACAACAGTAAAATGAGACTTTCCATCCAAGATATTCACTGGCTGTTCAGAACTATTATTTTCTCTTAGAAGACAAAAAAAAGGAAAATCTGTCTTATTTCTTTAAAATTGTTTTCTTATAGAGAAAATATAAGAGACTATATAGATATTATATGATTTTTGTATTTTCTTTAATGGAAAATATAAGAGATTAGGTAGCTTTCCAACATATCTCTACATAAGACACGAACAAAAGATACAGTCAGCTTTTTGTTAGCCTCCCAGTTTCCAAAGTCAAGCACCAAAAATCAAAACAGACCTTATTGGAAAAGAAAAAAAGTAGAATTACAGCCAGCTTTTGTCACCTAAAGACATTTCAAGACACACCACACTTCATCCTGTTAATTCCTATGTCTGTGGCTGAACTGTTGGTCTTCTGGGTGGGGAAGGAACATTCAGCAGATGTGCAGAAGAATGGAAATTTGCTCTTCCCTCCACAATAATTTGTTTTAGTCAGACCAAAGGAAACACCCATGGAAAAATAGTTTTCAGTCATGGCAAAAAATAAAACTTGACAAATAAAGTCTGCTATACAGTTTTATACTCTGCTTTGTTCTGCTCCCAAGAAGCTACTAACCTCAAGGCCATTAAATCCTCAGGAGTTTAATGTTCATGTCTGCTCAGAAAAGCAAAGTACTGAGTAACATGCTCACATTATGACCAATGAACATGAATGCAAGAGTCCATTGAATCTGATGTAAAAAAAACCACTGCCATTTGCCATTGCATAATTCTGTCATTTTCAGGGCACTTATACTAAAAGACAAAAGTGGAAAGGATAAGCCTGCTGGAGGTTTTTAAGTAAAAGGTTCATACAAGTACTAAGCACTTCCCTGCAAACACTTTCTGCCCTGGAAAAGGGATTGATTGTCCTTATCCAAAAACTAAGGGCTTGGAATAATCAGAAAGCTTCTCCAAATTATTTTTAAATGAAGTTGTAATAATTGGGAGGGAACAGCAGTAGTGAGGGAATAGGAAAAATGGCATTGACTTCATCTTATTCCCAAATTTAAAAATGCTTCTTCTGGTTTTATTTAATAGCTGATATCTCCTTGAAAGCCATCTGCTTTCTCTCTCAGTGTTAATGGCTTCTAGCAGAGCTAGAAATGAGAATACAGACACCAGACATGCACACACATACATAGTGACTCGGGCAGCACTCATGAAACGTGCTTTTACTTGGTGTTCCTGCATCTTAATTTCCATCCAGGGGATCTGGCACAGCATCGAGTTTGTGCTGGTCACCTGTGTTAAAGGGGAAAGGAAAGATCAAGGAGGAGGGGGAAAAAAAGGGATAAACAAGAAAAGTAACAGAAAAAACAGGAGAAAATAAAATGAGCAAAGTCCAATGTTTGGCTACACAGAAGAAAGACAACTGTTCTGTAGTGACAGAGCAGAGCCAAACACCGAGGGGCAAAAGCACTCACAGTGATCAAGGTCTGCTCTGCTAAACAGAAGGCAAATGGTACCTTCTGGCTCACATTCACACAGCTTAGAAATATTTCCCATTATTGCAAACTGGTCACATCAGCACCACACATCAGCATCTGCTGGAGGGGTGCTGGGCCTCATCATCTGGCCCCACACACCCAACACATCATTAGCATTCAGTATGTTCAAGTTCAAAGTATCTGAAACAATCTGGAGACTACACTGCAACCCAGCAATAGGGCACTTTCAGAGCATGAAAGTGAGCCCTG
The DNA here is from genome assembly GCA_037013685.1 of Acridotheres tristis. NCBI lineage: Eukaryota > Metazoa > Chordata > Aves > Passeriformes > Sturnidae > Acridotheres > Acridotheres tristis. Next base: position 108,234,407 of record CM072886.1, read on the forward strand.
TCTGCTGTGCATGTTCAAAAACCCATGTTGGAAGAGTGATGAAGGATGGTGAAACCAAAAAAATGATGTACACTACCTCCAGAACAGACTATTTCCAAACCAAAAGCCTAGCTGTTGCCTTGGAGAGACTGTAGAAAAAACAAACACACAAAACCCAAACAGGGAGTGAGCTAACCATTAATGAGAGCAGACACTGGATCTTCACTGGACTCCCTAGGCCCCTCCAGCTTTGCACTGTGGAGGCATCACAAGAACAAAATTTTGGAATTACTACGATTAAGAGAAAAATACAAAGCATGTCTACACATATTTCAGAGTCAGAAGAGAAAGCAAGCTGCAAAAAATGTAGTTGCATAACTATATTATATCGTTATTTCAATTTCAGCTGCTCTTTATACGAACAGACTACTCCTTTCCTGTATTAAAATCATCTTGTCCCAGGCAGCACCGTATTGTCCCATTAAGTCATTTACATTCACAACACCTGTGTTTTGTAAATGATGGACAAAGGGATGGCAGGCATGACAATGGATTACCTTTTGCACAAGATAAGGGTTTTTTGTGGTTTTGAAAGCTGAAAAATGACCCTCCCAATCCAGGGCATGAACCAGTCGCTATTTAAGAGACCTCAGTGGGAATTTACCCTTCTGGACAACTCTCATGCAACATGTACTTGGCTTCTGTGATACCTTACACTTCAGCAACCACACAAAAATTAAAGAAAATATCTGGTAACAATTTTCCATCAATCTTTCCAATTCCTAGAATACATTAAATGTGGGGTTTAATTCTACTTTATATATATTTCTACAGGTTTGCAGTTACAATGGGACACAGTCTTGGATTTCAACAAAAGCTTCACAAAGGGAAGAAAGAGAAGCATGCTATAAACAACAGAGCTCCACAACACTGTGGCTGCCAAATATGTTCGGCAGTTTAAGTGCTGATGTAGTCCAAAACAGAGTCTTGTTATTTCTTATAATAGAATTGCTTCACTTTATATCATCAGTTAGTTAATTATCCATAAATAATGGCCTGGCTTTTCTATCTCCCACTGCTGAAATAATTTGGTGTATCCTGCATTTCCTCCCACACGCATATATATATATATATATATATATGTATGTATATCTTTATTAGGTCACCAATACCCAAGTCCAGGAGTTATAAGTCTGTCCTAGCGTGGATGCAGATGCACTGTGAAGGAAGAGGCTGCCCAAGTTGGGCTCCTGAGCTCATCTCTCCCCTCTCACTTTGCCCCCTTCAGTTCCATTAGCCTGTGCACACTACAGCTAGGAAATGTGGTTAGATTTTCCTCCCAGTAGATACTATTCCTAGTAAATACTAGAATGTCATGGTTTGTGCAATTCAACAATTCTGATGGGTATTACTCAGTCATCAGGAAGTTGTTATTACACAAACTGCTGTCCTGGGGATGTTTTGTTGCAAAGGTGTATTTATCGTTCACCTCCTCATTTTCAGGAAACCTGACACACTCATTGAGTGACGTGCCAAATCCTTTCCCTTAATGAAGTATGTATGGACTCATGTCCATGAAGTCATGGGCACATCTAGCTGTGGGTCAGGACAGGCTACTCACAGGGACTCATGCCTGTCAGTGTCACATCCCCTTGCTTGCAGAGCAGTCTCATGGCCTTAAGGTCACAGAACCATGGGTTTGGATAACAGGATCATTCAGGGCAGAAGGGACCTCAGCAGGTCTTCTCCCTCTCAATATAGGCTCAACCAGGAGCTCAAAAACAAGGAGAGGTGGACAGTCAATGGGACTGAAGTCAGCAATCATTTTTCAATTAATAGTAGTTATATTATGGATGCTGCCTAATTTCTCTTCAGGAAAAGGCTTTGTTTAGTGGGACACGCTCAAACACTTATCAAAGCCAAAATAATTAAAACTAACAGAAAAATATGATTAAATATTGAGCAATGGGTAATAGAAGACAGCTGCATGTGTGTTGGTGTAAAGGGACAAATGTAGAGGCTGGCCCAGATTGGTAAAAATATAAATCCTGCTAAAACCAAAACCTGCACACTCTCAAGGAACTGCACAACTGATCCTTAACTCACTATTCAAAGGAGCTCTAACATAGCAAGGAAGATGATTTCTATGGGGGTTTTTTTGTGCAGACTGGTCTTCCACACTTGATAAAAGGAAACAACAGTAGGATTTTGTGCTACACCTACTTCTGTACATGTACAAACATGTGTGTGCCAGCAGCCCTTTAAAGATCAAACAGCAGACCAAGTACCCATCCAGCTGGAGCTCTGCCAGAGGGTGTACTTAAATACATGGGGAACCCAAAATGGGGAAACCACTCCAGGCCCAAAAGGGAAGACAGATTAAAAGCATGTTGTAGTTTCCATAAGAGATGCTAAACAGTGGTTCTGCAGCACTGAACCTTGTGTTATCCAGTATCCTGATGCACAAGAGAGGGGACACTTCACAGAAAGATTCCTCCCTCTATAAAACAACTCTTAGAAAAAGGGTTCCCTTAGATTTATAACAAACAATCAACATCCATATTCACAGATACATCTCTGCAATTAGTCTTCTAGTGAAACGCGGATGAATAAACAAAAAATATGTATGTATACATGCATATTCTACACATAAAAATCCAAAAAGCATTTCAGAATGCTAACATCTATTGATGAAGCAATAAAATGAAACTATGCAGTTGGTAATTGCACTTTTATGAGATTCAACAAGGCATACAACTCTTTATATTGAGCGTATTTGTCCCAAAAGTTATCTAATGACCCTTTGTAAATTCATGGGTGTAATATTGCACTCAAAACCATGTACAATTTGCCATCATTGGGAAAAAAGTCCTACAGCAAGTAATATCAGATGCAGCATCTCTGTAATGAGATTTCATTAAGTTGTTGGTTCATTAGCATATGATACATAGAAGGAAGATAATGATTACAGAACTCATGAAATGATACATTATGTCAGCTACAATTACAACAGGATGAGGAAAAAGAGGTAATGTGTGCATGAAGATTGTCTTTCAGAATGACATATTCAGTTGGTTCATGGCTCTTTGACATGAGACACATGAATGCAGTGACAGATAATGTAAGAGTAGTGAGTTATTCGGTTAATTTCACATGCTATTCAAAAACATTTAATTACAACCCTAGTCTTCCATCAAAGTAACATGAAGAAGACTGCAAGATTTTATTTGTAGAACAGTGGGCTGTTGACTCATGGTTTTATTGAATTGTTATTATCATACTCATTGTTTTTGAAGCTGGACAATGTTAATTTTCACTGCCTCAGATATTCAAGGACTTTATTAAACTGTAGTGGTTTGAAAAATCTCACTACAGCTGACACAACTGATAAGTGCTTTCAGATAATATTTGGAATTAAATATTAGTGAAAAAACCTAAAACTACTATGTGGAAAAACACTATATAATGAGCATGTCAAGAAAATACTCAACATACATAAAATTGTCCACGTGTAATGAGCATTATTGCATGAGCATTATTAACTGTCTCCTAAGAAGTTCCAGATAAGCACATAAATGAAAGTCTCCCATCCTAAATTTTCAAAATCACGTAAACTCCTTGTGTTATCAGAATAGAAAGCAAAATTACTGTTCAATTAAGGTGAGCAGAACCCATGATTTTTCTAAATCTCATAGTTACACTTGTAGCCTTGGAAAAGCATAGACTTCATAGAAATCCAATCTTGTATCTGGGTGAATCCTGAACTTCCAGACACTAATCCACTAGATTATAGTCAACACACTGCTCTTCTGGTATCAGTCACTATAAGAGAAAGAGTCAGACCTTGAAACGTGATCATCATACATTTGATCTTGTTTCTCTAACCCTCCAACATGAGGGGTGGGATGAAATTTGAGAGATCTCCTAGTCCAGAGCGTTCACCTAATGTAGGATCACATTCAGAATACATTAAGGATGCAGATCAAGTTTCCATGAGGTAATGACCCCATTGCTTGCAAGATGCAACCATGTCAGCACACTAAAAGAAAACACATTACCCAAAAATTTATTAACAAGGTGTCAGCAACAGTTTATTAATACTCAACACTAGATTGTTGATCTTGCCTCAGAGAAATAAAGCCATTTTTAAAGACTGATAAAATGATTGCCCAATCCCCTTCAATACCTGTTCCAGCAGGCCTTTTCAACACAAGACTGACATAGCAGATGCCTAAAATTTCTCTTTGTGCAGCCAAAACTCCCATACTGTCTTTCTTTAAAAGGGCACCCTTGAAGACCAAATGGCTGCTAGGCTCTTACTCCCACTTTACTCGACTGTTTCACACAGTACATCATTTCTAAGCCTCTTGGTATTTGTAATGTCTTTCTGAGGACTGTAAACTGTGGGCCAAAGCAGGCAGGACACATTATTTCAGCTGATATTTTATCAGTACATCAGCTAGAGGAGCAAACCCTTTGACATATTTATTACACTTCCAGCTTAAGAACTTTTCTCTCTTTATTATAACAGCCACAATGCTGTTGACACTCTGATCCCCTGGTATCTTTCCTGCAGTCTGTTGTCTCTTATTTTATGCTCTAAATGTTTATTTTCTTTCCCCTAAGCACTGTACATTGTTTACTGAATTTCTTCATATTGATTTTTGGCAATTATATCCCCTTTCCAAGTATATTTTAAATCATAAACCTATTCTTCAAAATTCTTTAATTCAGTGGAAACTTTATAACATTCTCCGTTCTGTTACTTAATGAAAGTATTGAACAACAATGGGGTTGGGACAGAGAGACAGCTCTGTAGGTAGAATCCCACTTGATAGAACCTTCTATTTTAAAGAAAACTTTAAGTGTTTACATGCTCTTCAAAGATGCTTCCATTCTCTCTGAAGAAATATTTTAAACTCTTTAAAATGTTTCCATTTTACAATGATTTCATCTTAGTTACCTCTACCTACTTTACTTATAAGAACATGGACAGTAGCAGACCCCTCACTGAAATAAAACCACTCATTACCTCATTTACTCCCCCCTCCTCACCATACCTCTTATCCACACAGAGTTGCCTGCAAAAAAATTACTTAGAGGATAGAAACAGTGTGGACAAAACAAGGTGAAAATATGGAACCTTAGATGTTAATTTTTAGTGTTGTATCTGATTTTTTAAACCCTCTTTTCCAAGGCCTATTGTTTGAGTCAAGCCTCTATAGTTTGTTCTTAGATTTCTTTTATTCTGAAACAGGATAAAACATCAAAGTTTTCTGGCCTGAAAAATATCTGTGCACAGGTACTGTAAAAGAAGGTGACTCAAGGCAAATATGCCAGGGGAATCCTAAGAATGAAGTGATGAAAGAGGCAATGGCAACATGAGCTCACCACTGACATTACTGCATTCTGGTGAGAAAGATAAAAATAAAGAACCAAATTCTACTTTTATCTGTACTCATCACCTGGTGGTTGCAGAACAGCTTGTTTCCAACAGAAACCCAAGCAGGCAGAAAAAAAAGGTAGTAGGGTAATTCCACGGGTGCTCTTCTAGAACTACAAAATGCTGATAAAACATAAGAGTAGGAACGACATGATCCAAGCCCTACAATTCCAGTTGGTTGTAGCTTTTCAGCTGTTTTGCTCCATGTCCTAGAGAACAGCACACAAATCAAGGATAAGAATCTTTTGTGATACAGTTGCAGCCAATCACTTGAGCATGCAACTGTCCTGAAATCAGCACCTGCCCCATAAGCAAGAAGAGGGCAGAAATATTACAGCAGAAATACTCAAGGTTATGTCTGAACTGTCTCATCATCACATCTCCACCTGTTCTTGATGTGCTTATAAGCAGAAAAAGGAAAATTGAATCTCTAAAACCCCATTAACAGGCAGAATGAATGGAAATAGATTTGTAAAGTGAAATAACTAGCCCTGAGGAGCCAATGCCCTCAATGCCAATGCCAAACTGCTTCCATTATAATACTATGGACTGGGTGTACTGGGTGTACTTGTGTGTTTGTTCCCAATACAGCTGCTTTAGGTTCATCCTAAGGGAGTGCATTTTTCTGCTCTGAAGTCACTCTGTGATGTAAGCCAAACCTTGGTAATTGGGGAAAACTGGCTTCAAAACCATAATATACATGGACCTAACATGTCAAAGGGTGCTGAAGTTTTTGCATTCATTAGAGGTTTGTCATTCCCCTTGCAAAGAACTGTGACGGTTTTGTTGCCAAGGCCCTCCTCCAACTGCAAACAGGAGACAGACAGTGCCTGAGACATACAATTGGAGCATTCATGGCAGAGAAATGAATTCAAGTCTGTGAAAATTTTGAAAATTGAGCAGCATTTTTCCAGGCCATATTTACCTTTACAAAAAGAGTTGATTACACAAACTATTTTTTTTAAGCTGTGTTATGCTCAGAAGATAAATTGTGCAAAATATGGAGTATGTTAAGCCACTGATACTACTGTGAGTACAATGCTGCAGTGTAATGTACGACAGAGAGATGGATGCCACTAAATCTAATGTTTTCTGTGCACGCTTCAAGTCTGGAAACAATACAGTGTTTTAGCTCAATACTGAATGTATGTTCACAGATCCTTTCAGAGATTATCTAGTTCTTCACAGGGCCAATGCATATATCCTTCCACACTACCCCAGAACTGGGTTCACCAGGAAACACAGTGCAGAAATAGCCAGGAGGTTGTAAGAAGAGATAACCCATGTGTGCTGGGCACGGTGATCAGAGCTTAGCACCTGTTGAGTAGGCAGCAAAGGAAGCAGCAATCTCCTCCGAGGGGCTGGGAAGCTGGAGGAGCAGGATGCAGTAAGGCTGAAGGGGAGGTGATGGCAGCCAGAGGGTAACAGGAGGTTGAAGAACATGTGTCAGGCCTGGGAGGTGGTGACAGCAAAGCCGTGGTTGTGGCAGCAGCCCTAGGTATGGGAGGGTGCGGGACAAGAGATTGTGGTAATGATTAGTCTCCTTGCTTCACCCCTTTTGTATTTTTGGAGTACTTTAAATTACTGTGAACAGCATTTAGGAATAGGGAGAGCTGCCATCATCTGCCAGGTCCTCCTGCAACCTGGAGCATCAGGAAAATGGTGCAGATACCTGACCAGCTCAGCAGCACCAACATGTACATCATGTAGCTGTACTTCTCTGTGTGAAACCCGTGCCATTTGGATTTATTTATTTCCAAGATATCCTAGTCCCAAGTCACCTCAGATAACAGAAAACTATTTGATTTCATCTTTCTAAAGCCTGCACTTACTAGGATTTTTTTTCAGAACACAGAAGAACAGATCCTTAAGTATCTGTGTTGGCTGATTCTTATAGTTAAGAAAATTGCCCTACATAGTTTCTTTGCAATGCACTTGAGAAACCAATATATTAAAATGAAATTATTAGATATGTGATTCTGTCTTTTGGTAGTTATTTACCCTGTAAATCCTAAGTATGCTAAGATGTATCCTAAGCACAAAGATTACAGGTTTTTAAAAGAATGTTGTTTTGATTCTTCCTCATTTGCACTTGTTTGAAGCTATTTTCATTCAAGTGATAAGAAAGAATGTAATACAAGCGTTCCCTGTATTAGTACTATGAACTCAAATAATTCAGGAAAGTTACTTAAATAACAACATCCATTTATGCTAAGAATAGCTTTTTATTTTTCCTCCTCCTGATCTCAGGAAAGACTACGGCTTCACCGTTCAAGCACAGGCCTGTGCAACTCATGCCCTGTGGCCAGAAGCAGCTTGCAGAATGTTTTTTCCCACTCACACTGGAGCCACAAAACAGGTTGGTACATTTTAACGAGCTGCTGTGCATAACAAGTTCCTAGGGAGCAACACGGAGAACACTCTCAAAGCCACAGTTCCTCCACCTTCATTCCTGCTGAGGTGAACAGGCAGAGCTGCTGGCCCAGGAAAGGGAAGGGCTTGATAGGAATCAGGAAAAGCTGAACACCCTGTTTGGAGCCCAGCCTGGGAAGGCACATGGTAAGAGCAAGAAGGAAAGAATCTTGACGAGCACGGTGTAGGGGGCTGCTGTGGGAAACTGAACATAAAATAAAAGGCTGGGTGTTGTGCTGGCATGATCCCCCTGCCTTTCAAAGGGAATGGGGTGAGAGTGTGTGAACAGGGAGGCATGGCCCATTTCAGACACCTGCATCTCAGCTGGAGCAAACCTGGATCGTCTCCCCACAACTCCTAAGTCCGTGACATAACACTGGTAAATTCAAATACCTAATGATTCACATTTATTGGGATTTTGCATTCTGGCTATTTGCAAACATGAGGTTTACTTCAAATTATTTCAAGCAAGTTTTTCTTTCCTCCCCCGGCTTTCTTATTTATTTCTCAATGCCAGAGCATTCCTGTGTCCAAAGGTTTTGCAGCCAGCCAGCCAAGCAGCGGCAATGCGTGTTTTCCTACACCGGATGCCTCCAAAACCACGCTGCTCTAAAACGGGCAGAGCTTTCACAGACTCACTAAAAACCCAGTTCATTCCGACTCCACCGAGCCCTGCCGCCCCGCGAACACCCACCTCCTGCCCAGGGCACGCACTCGATCAGAGACGGGCCGGGTGCGGGCGGGTACAGGCGGAGGTGCGGGACATGCATCCCCCCGCAGGTACAGGTGGAGGTGCGGGATATCCATCCCCCCGCAGGTACAGGTGGAGGTGCGGGATATCCATCCCCCCGCAGGTACAGGTGGAGGTGCGGGACATCCATCCCCCCGCGGGTACAGGCAGAGGTGCGGGACATGCATCCCCCCGCGGGTACAGGCAGAGGTGCGGGACATCTCCCCGCGGGTACAGATGGAGGTGCGGGACATCCATCCCCCCGCGGGCACAGGCAGAGGTGCGGGACACCCATACCCCGTGGGCACAGGTGGAGGTGCGGGACATCGCCGTGCGGGCACAGGTGGAGCCCTACGGACCCTCCGGTGGCGGAGGGACGGCCCGGCCGGCCGGGGCCGCAGTAACAGCGGGGCTGGGGTCCAGCCGCGCAGAGCCGCGACCCGGGGAGCACCGTCCGCCGCCCGCCCGCTCTCCTGGCGCCGGGGCTGCCCTTTACCTTGTAGTGTCGGAAGCCGTGCAGCTGCCGGCCGCTCACATACCGCCACCGCCACATCGCCGCCCTGCGCCGCACCGCACCGAGGCTCGGACGGATGGGAGCGATGGGAGGGAGGACGGAGGAGGGAGGAGGGAGGGAGGTGGCGGGGCCGGGGGCGGGCGGAGGGCGGCTCCCCGGCCGCGCCCCACGGGCTGGACCTGCCCCCGGCTCCGGGTATCCGCGCCGGGGCTGCCGGCGGGGCTGGATCCCGGGCGCGTCCCGGGCGGGTCCCGTGGGAGCGGGCGGATCCCCGCGGCCCCAGGATCCCGGTGTTCGCCTGCCGACAGCGTGTATTACACGCCCGAAATTACCTCGCCGACCCAAGGCACGCCGCAGGAATCACCTCCAAACTGTTCTTCTGGCTATTAAAGATGCCGTATTTACAGCGTACGAGAAGACGCACCCGTGAGGTCGCTAAACAAAACAATGCTGAGTATGACAAATGCAAAACATGCCAAGTAACACTACACAAACAATGTTAAGTAACGTGTTTCAGAAAGAGGTGACACTGAGGATTAAGGTTTATATTTGCATTCCAGCAATAATGCGAGTCTTGCATCTTATTATTGCACCTGCACTTCAGCATGCCACACCACATCAGTCAGCAGTGCACTCTGTGTCTCCTGATTTCTAGGGAAGTGAGGCGTGAGGCACTGGTAATAGGCTAAATAAATAAATAAATACTGGAAAACATCAGGAGTAACGTTTCAGCTGCAAACGCATTTAAGCATATGGCATAACACCTTGTGTTGCAACTTCGCTCTACGCAACTGACAGAGAGATTTGAAATCATACACTTCAGGGTCTGAGATTTTATGGACCAAATGGAATCTATCCAGAAAGCAAATCAATTAAAATCCATTACTTGCACCCCACGAGGCATCTTAAGTATTGTGAGAGTCAGTGTTATTTTACAAACTGTGCAGGTTTGACAGGAATGATATGCAAGTTATGATCGTTAAGTGCAAACTGTATACAATGGTTCATGTTCTGTATTATTAATTACACATTAATCAATCGAGATGTGCTTACACCTGCATTCTGCTTCCAGCAGCAGCAGCTGCTGAACTTCTGCTCTTGAAAACGACCCAGAACTTTAATACTTAGCTTCAGGTTACTGAGTTAAAAGCTTGATATCAGTTAAGAAAGCTAATGTGTTTGGATCTTATATTTTCCATGAGGCAACTCTAATTTTAATTAGCGTTCTTATCCTGACTTTTGATTGGGGATCCCCTTCCTTGCTATTATCATGTTTTAAAATTGTGTTATGCTATTGGATTAATTTACAAGGGTATATAAGAAAATATTCATGACCAGTAGTGTACTCACTGCAGTTTTTTTGTGCAAGCAAGTTACTAAAACAGGCCAAAGCATTTTAGAATTATCGCTTTCACTTCTTAACTCTAACCTTAGAAGCCTCAAACATGAAAGCAGAAATTTGTCTGAACAACTATTACGAGTATGATGGAAAGTAGTAGAATAGGTGCTTGCTTTTCTGAAAGGTAGAAAGTAGGCCAAAAAAGGGTTTTTTCTCTTTGCAGACTTCTAGATTTATGTCAAAAATATATAGATACAGAAGATACATAGATATAGTGGACAGAGAATACAAGTTTTATTTTCTTTTCTCTCAAAACTATTACAGTGATAAATGAAACACAAAAAACCCTCATAATACTCCACTAAACAGGGAATGTCAAAGACTACTTATATGTAAAAATGCAATTGCTTGAACTCGCACTTCAGCATGTTCTGTGTCTGCTAATGAGCACATCAAAGGATGCAGCAGAAGTTATACTAAAGAGCAGGAAACAGACTGCTGAATGAATATGGAATATCACAGAGCAAGCTGTAACATGGGGTAACATGGAGTTTGAGAATACTGTGGAAATTATACTGATACTGATGTATAGCTAGCTGTGCTAGCTGTTGATTTAAGGAACTGCCTTGATTTAGGGATCATGGTTCATAGGAATAGTTGGCCCTTAAAACCACACATACAGACTAGCCAAGCACAGGTGCAACCCAAGCTCAAGCCACGTGCTGTACTACTACACCTGATGTTCTCACTGTCTCCATATACATACCCACGTATGTGTTTAGAGTTTATTCTATGGTTATATTTTTCAATCTGAGGTGATTAAGAGTTCTTTTATGGACAAATGTTTGAGCTGTGATCCAAGATGTTTGTCCTATATGGAGGACTCTGGGAAGAGCAGTGAAAGCAGCCTTAATGCTGCAGCACATTTCCTTGATTTTTTTCTGGAAGAGTAATAAGTTGTAGCCCGAGTAAGAAGGAGTTCTAACAGGCACATGAGTATTATTATCTGGTTCCATTTCATGAGTTTGAGTGTGGATGAGATGAGCATTCAGACAAAAGGCCAAATCAGAGCACAGTTAACTTCCATTATAGAAAAAGTTCAAGTCTTTTCTCAGCTGTGGCTGGAGCATCTGCAACAGGTCAGACTTTATTAAGAGAATGATCCAAACGGCTTTCTGCAGCTCGGGGAAATAATTCAAGGCCAGATTTGAATTCAGTGAAATCAGCAAGGGAATTCCCAGGTCTTCAGTGCTATTTGTTAATTACATGTAGTACTGAGCAGAAAACAATTATTTATTATTTTGAAAGAGTGGACCCATTGTACCGCTGAGACATGCATGAAAAGGTTTCAAAAGTTGCTGTTCAAATGGTAATTATTTGAAAAACAGAAATCAAACATGAAGACAAATTGTATTCTTTATGCACGAGAATGGCAGACAAATAGATGAGGGCTCAGGATGGCCTAGAATAAACAATAAATAAATAATTTATATATATTATATATATATATATAATTGTATATAGTATATATATATTTACTATATATATAGTAAATAATAAATAACCCAATAAATCCTTCTTCTCTTTCTGTTATAAGTTATAATAATAAATCAATAATGATGGAGCTTCTTGGATAGGGAAGACTGCCTAGTATGGCAACTTTGACTTTTAATAATTTATTGTGTCTTGTTTATTCCCCACCTTAAAGCTGTGTGCTATGCAATAGCCTTTATGTAGAAGGCATCTAATAGCACATTCCTGCCTACTTCAAGAAGTGAAAAAAAAGCAGAAAGAAAGCATGTAGAGACCAAACCCAAAATGATCAGCTGCCAAAGCAGTAGAAGAAGGGATTAATGTATTAACCTATCCACTTTTTTAACATACTATTCTCCCTTGGGCAAGGCATTTTTCAGGAACAGTGTTTGTAGTCTTCAACACAAGGGTACACCATAGTCATGATGAGGCTAAAGTTGTATTAGTACTAGACTTAAAAGAGGAAATTCAATACCCAGAGTTACTAACATTTATAAAGTTCTATGTTATTGGCCCCTCAGTAATTTTAAAATCTTGTTGAATTAAAATAAGAGGAAAAACTTTCATGGGAGTAAACTGGTCTAATGATTAAAGTTTAAAATATGTCACTTTTTTCCAGCTTTGAATATGTGTCAGCATTTTTTCTTACCAGCTAGAGCCAAAAGAGAGTACTTTATGATTGCTGTTCAGTTTCAGTTGGAAAATATTATTTTATTTGCACTTACCTCATTAAACTACAGAGGCATCTCATAAAAAGTAGGCAAATATGTTTCCCAAATGTTAGTGTCTGACAGCAAGTTATGTACTCATATTCCTTTTATAGTACTGACCCAGAGAAACAGCAGGAGAAGACAAAAATGTCAGCCACTGCAAGATGCCATGGAGAGCCCTTGGAGCTGGGATGCTGGGATGAGCTGGCTTAGGCTCAGTGTGCAGCCACTCTGTGCCAGTGGGCAGCCAGGACACTCCAGAGGCTGGAGCCCCTCACGTCCTTACAACCCAGGGGCAAGGGCTGGTAAAGTGATGCTTCCTGGGTATGCTGATTCATTTAAAACTTTTTTTTTTTTTTTGCTTTTGATTCTTAAACGATCAGCTATTAATTTTTAATTTGTGTGAATGTTAGAACTTGACTCTTTGATTCACTGCAATCTGGCATCCCCTGAGGGGTTTTGCGTTGGTTTTTTTTTTCCCCATTTCTTCCACAGTTTACAGCTTGCCTCAGCATAGTGATGCACTGTACTGTGAAACAGTACAATTTAATTTAAAGTGGAACTGACATTGTAGCTTAAGGATTAAAAAGATTTAAGTGTTTCATGTTGTTTCCTAAAAAAACCCTAGAAAGCCTGGAATGATCAAACTGCAACACAGTCTGCAGAAGAAAATGTTATTTTGGATCTAGACAGTGATCTCTCTGGTATCTAGCCTAGGCCTTTGGATCACCTTTTACCTGACAAACTCATAAAAACCTATCTGACCGTGAAAGACAGACTAAAATATTTGATGAGTTTTTCCTCACCTACTTCATCCCAGTTCAGTGTCTGGGATACTTGTGATTTTCAAAACTTTGCTGAAGAAATGACTCAAACGAAAAACCTTTCTGTGTTTGAATTTGACATTGTCTGTACCAGACTTTGTACACTGGAAAGCTTTTAAAGCTCTAACTTAATGCTCTGTAAGAGGAAATGAATCCATAAACCCATATTAGAATGAAGGACGGGCACATTCAATCAATAGAAACAAGTGCTCCAAGCTTCAGTAATTTAAGCTTCCTTATCTTTAACTCATCCGTATAAAATATATTTTGTTTCTTTGAAAGAGTTCTTTCTACATGCAGATTAAGGAACATTGGTGCAATCAACAGCACCAGCCACAAATAAGTTACCTTTTTTCGGATTTCACTAAAAAATACATTTTTATTGCTAACAGAAATGTTATAGTTTTCGTAGAATTTTCATGCAACAGAAATACAAAAAAGTACACCATTTCTTAATGTTCCCTGAGCAGCAGTAGATTTGATCTCAAGTGCAAATACAGTCAATCAGTATATCAGACAAAACAGTGGACTCAAACTATTATATAAGCCTGTGAAAAGATAGATATGCTTGTATATGTAGTTGAAAAACCAGTTCTTCAAAAAATAATCAATTGTGTTAATTATTACTTCCAAAATATAATGCACAGAAATTTTTAAAACTTGAAGAATAATGTAGTGGTATTATAAAATTTAAGCTTTTGTCAAGAAGCTTGGCTTTTATTATTCTTTCTTCACTATTTCTAATTATTATTATTATTCTAATAATGAAACAGAGACACTATTTTTTAAAAAGTTGCAGCTCTGTTTTAGTTCCTAATATATACTGTGGTTTTCTCACATGCTTCCTGTACTTCCATGTAATTTCAGTACTTGTTTGTGAAGAACATGAAAACAAATAAAAGGAATCTGTAGATTGGGTCACCTTCTTGGGATTCTATAGAAGTAAGTTCCTCCCAGGTGTGAGCACCTTGGAATCCTTGGAATGAGTTTATGTACAGAAAAAAATACACTCACTAAAGCAGACCAGACTTCCACTGGTCCATTTCTCTGTGGTTTAGCTCTAACATAAGATTATTTAGCTAAGCACTGCAATAACATACATTTTCAAAGAAAACCACCTTGAGGATATATAATAGAATTAATTTGTCAGTCTGGTAATTTCGGAAGAAATACTGCAAATTTTTGGAAGGATGAGAACCCAGTGCTTTTAATTCTGTTTTGAATATAAAAATCAAAGGCAATTTGGATGATGATGTTTCTGTCTCTTCTGTTTGCAAAATCCACTTTAATTAGTGGCAGTTTTATAAAGGGAATGCCAGGCGGGTATTTGCCATAGGGTGCTTTGGGAAAAATACAAACTTAACCATAGACGGATATATATAATTAGGGTTCAACAGTAAAAATGCAGTCATGAAGTACCTTCTAACAAAATGTAAGTATTTTATAAATTCTAATTAAGCTATGAGATACAACTACCTTATTGTACAGAGATTTATTACTTGTGTTTAACAGCAGCACTGGCAGGCAAGGTGACCTTTTCCAGAATATACAATAAGCAATATAAAAATAACCTATCTGTCCCTTTTCTGCCAATGTTTCCACTTGCACCAGTAAAACATTTCCAGAGGTGATCAGCCTTTTATCCTTCTATTAGCTGCAACTTATCATTTTACAGAGGAGAACGCCCATGCAAAGCAGTTTCAATTCCAAGTCTACATCTTGGCACTGACATTACCCTTTTTGCCGGTAAATTTATCAGCTTACTTTTTGTTTAGGAAGTTAAAAAAAATCTTATTTTAATGCTGTAACAGCAAATGTACTTTTCAAGTGCCTTGTGTTTAGACATTACTTGCTTAGGTATCTAGCCAGTGTTTCCATCCCTGTGCTATCTTCCCTTGTGGTGTTAAACATTAATTTGAGATTTACTTCTGAGTGAACCCGGGTATCACCAAGGATGCAGGAGTGAACTTGGCTATCATGAAGGATGCAGAGGCAAAACCCACGCTGAAAATCTCCTCAGAGAAGAACAGAGCTCAGACATCGCTTTCCACATCATCTCCTCAAAAATCAGCGCTGCCAACTCAGCCCCGGCTCTGGGCAGGCCCAGTTCGCGGCAGTCCCAGCTCCGCCTCTCTCCAGCCGGGGCAGCTCGGCGGGGAGGGCAGGAGGGATGCGGTGCCGGCAGCGCCGCTTCTCGCCGGGAAATCCCCGGTGCGGATCAGATCCGCTCCCGCGCCCCCCGGGACACCGGCCCGCCCCCGGCGCGCGCGCACCGCGCACCCCCTCCCCGGGAACCCCGCCCAGCCCCGCTACGTCACCAGCGCTCCGCCCAATCAGAAGCCGCGGCTCCGGCGGCGCCAAAGCTGCAAAGGGCGGGCGCGGGCTGGGGGTTCCCTCGGCCCCGCCCCCGGTGCTCCCCCGCCACGTGACCGGGGACGCGGCGCCGCGCCGGGGGCGATGCCCGGCGGGAAGGTACCGGCGGCGGGACGGGAGGAGAAGGGGCTCGGCCGGGCCGCGCAATGCCGCCCTGCAGAGCCGAGCCGTGCCGCTCCCCGTGCTCTTCGCGGCGGCCTTGCCGTGTGCCCTGGCCGCCGGCCAGCCGCGCCTCCCGGCCCCATGCGGGGGCGCGGGGGTGGGTGGTGGTAGCAGCGGCGACAGAGCGGCAGCCACCGCGCTGTTCCCTCGCTGTGCCCTCGCTGCCCTTTGATATCCGGCTGCAAGGCGATCCTTGTGTTGGGAACCCGCCACGCTGGAGCGCGGGGCGGGAACATGGGCCCTTCCCCGCGTTCCTGGTGGTGCGAGCGGTTGCGCAACACGGACAGTGAAAAATCCATCGTGGCACGGCTGCTCCGAGAGGAGCGGGGAGCTCGGCCTGCTTACATGGCAGTCGGGGAAAGTGCAGGGAGAGTAAAACTTGAGAGGAAAAGAGAATTATGGGAGTTGGCCGGGATTGACACTGTTTCGAGCAGCTTCGCTTCCCGGTCTGGGAGCGCAGGGAGGAGAAGCGCCCCGTGCTATTTTTCTGTCCTTTTCCTTTGCTAATTTGCTTGGTGCATTGGATGTTCCCCGCAGAGGGGCAGTTAGGATGTGCTGGCTCTAATTAGCCGTGCTTAGGCTAATACTGAGGTACTGCTGAAAGAGGGGCTACAAGTGTTGTTTGATACATAGCGCTGACAAATAGAGTTGACAGACGGCAGATGTGGTTCTTAGAGAATTTTGTCTATACTGGTGTGCATGTTCCACTGCTTTTAAAATATAAGCACATTTAAAGAAAATTTTAATGGCAGAAAACGTCAACAGCAAGCTTAGAAATAAACTACTATGCTTCTCATAAATTAACCCGTAATATTGTCACTATACATGTTTTCGTCTGAAAGGTTTTAAGTTCTTAGCTGGTGAAAAAATGCACGCTGAGCTGACTTAACCAAGTCTTGTTGCAATGTGATAACAGCTTGTGAAAATAGTAACTCCTTTTGCTGACAAAGATAATGTTCCTTGATGAATGAAAACTTAACGCTAATCAAGGGAAAATAGAGCAGTGCTCCCCATTGCTTGACTATTAATTAAACAGATTAAAAACTCATGCCAACCTGAGACATAACAAAGATGTGTGATGCTGTTGTTATATCCTAAACATTTCGGATAACTTAATTTTGTGTAAGCTTTTGTAAAATACTTCTGTTTTAACTGCTTTCATAGATTGCAGATTTCTCTCTAACAACTTGGCACTAATTGTTAATGCAAAGTATACTTCAATAGTATTCTTATTCTATGAGAGTTGGGTTTTTTTCAATGTAAACATATAATAATTTATGCTCTTGCTTAGAGGATGTGTACATTAAAAATCCTGACATTCAAATGGTAACCTTATATACGTCAGTGTAAATCATTGAGAATAGTCTTTCATTTAGTGTCATAAAAATCATGAGCACAAAGAAAGGTTTTGAAAGAGTGATTTTAAAATTTTGGTCTCATATCAATAGCAATGGGAAATTTATTTTAAGATTTTAATTTGGTTTTAATATTTCTTTACCACGAGAGTAGAAGGAGGTATGGTATGGCAGATTATCATTGCCGTGATTGACTGTCATACAGTATAGATATTTTTTAAAATCAATGATTACAAATTGATGAGGCCCTTTCTACAGACTGTGTTCCTGTGAATCATCTTTGGAAAATATGCATACTGATTTTCATAGGAGTAGAAAATTAATCTTTGCTGGAAAAAAATTCAAACGTTCATGACGTTAAGTCTGCAACCTTTATTTGAATCTTCACTTAAGAGTTTAAAATGCAAGGATGTTTTCATATTAAATTAGAACTTCACTTTTAATCTAGGCACTAAAAACAGTAGTTACAATTTTAGGAACTCAGCATCACGAATACAGTGTTTTGCTGAAAATGAGATACCTGTTGTCAAATTCGGTTTTGTGCTATCTTGACATTGGACTTTTGAAGGCCAGCACAAGCTAAAGTGTTTTAGTTGGAGTACTTTCATGTGAAACTGATGAGAACAAAGGCAGAAGATGAGGATGGCTGTTGGTCACTGTTTGATATTTGCATACTTTTATGTGATTGCTCCCTTCAGATTTTTTTTTTAAATGTGAAAGGTCTCTGGCAACTAGAGCTGTGATTTTCAATAGTTTTTCATTCTACTCTGTTCAGGAAGAATGTAACAGTTGTATTTGAATACTTCTGAGTGATGTTTAAGTGATGTGACTAATTTTTGGATTTGAAAGCCAGTAGCAGGAGGAGTTCATATGGGAAGTGTTTTATCACTAGTTTTCTCCTTTGGCTTATAGTGCTTTTTGTGTAAGAGAAGGTAATGTGTCAAAGAAATGCCACTTGCATGTGAGGCAGATAATGTATTGGGTCATGTGCTCCTGGGGGTTCTTCCCATGGTTTTTGGAGTAGCCCCAAAGAAGTGGGGTTGTCTGGAGTAAAGAGTGTGTAGTGAGTAGCCTTTGAGCATATCATCCCAGTGACTTTTTGGGGTGTTTCTGGGTGCCAAGTCCTGGGCATGAGTAACCACACAGATTGGTTGAGTGGAGATGTTCTATATAGCAGCATCTGCTTAAAAGTCAAATCCAACACCCCAGCCCCATACTTGCAGTAGTCTGTTGTATAGTCACGATACATTTTCTTTTCTTTTTTTTTTTTTTTTCAGAATACCTTCCTTTTCCTCTCACCTGCATCCATTTAGGCTGACTTACCTTTATGTTACTGGAAATCTAAAAGAGTAATGGGTTAAAGTTGCTTCCCATGCCCTTTATGAGGAGGGCTTGGTCCTAATTCCACTAATGCCAACAGAAGTAACTCAGTTTTTTTTCACTCATTTAGAAGGAACTGCTTCAGAGACAAAATGCAATGCTTTTGTGAACAGAGGTCAAGGCAATTTCTATATGACATAGCCATCCTAGCTTTCCCCTTTTTAACTCAAAATTTCAGAGGTCATATTTTGGCTTCTGACACCTTACGCAATTTGTAAGGTTCTTTGTCTGACTGTTTTTGTGATAAATCTTGATTTTGTCATGTATGGCAGGTCTACATGCTGTCGCTCTTTTGAGCCTGATTCAGTGATTTTTTTTTTTAAATCCAATACCTTGTTTCTGGATACTTCATGCATTCCTTCAGTAAATTACACAAGCTTTTTTTGTGTGTCCCATTTTTATTTCAGATTAAAAGAAAAAGATGATTAACCTTGTGACTCAATATTAAAAGAACTCACAGTTGTTGCTGCATTTCTTTGGGAACAGCACAGACTTCAGATTAGCTTAATTATAAATATTTATTCCTGAGAATTAAGTTTCTTAAAATGTTAATTTCTCTACTGGCTTGAAGCAGGCTGGAGCAGAAGCAAAGAGCCTTTAAAACTTGCTGTCTCTGCATGCTAGCAGATGCATTCCTGTGACAGAAGTCTTTGGACACCAACCCTCTGTGCCAAGGTGGCTTTGCAGGGGAAGGGTGACAGTGCTGTCCCCAACACTGGCACTGTTCCCACCGTGTCTGAAGGCAAAGAGCCAGGGAGGCCCTGCAGGCTGCTATCAGCTCCCTGGCACCTGCTCCCAGGCCCTCTCAGTAGCTGTGGATTGAAGCTGTAGGTCCAGTTTCTTGAATTCACATCAGATATTTATATGGAGAGATTTAAATTGACAAGGAGTTTGGGATGGGGTAATTGTCTTAAGGATTTTATATTTTTTTTCAGTTTTTTAAGGTGATCTAGAATGTGGGAAATTGTGGAAAGACATTAGTATTAGAAGCATGGAACTCAAAGCCACTGCTGTCAATATCAACAATCCTAAGTCCTTCTCTTTTGCTTCCTTCCAAGTGGAGTCTGCCAGAATTTGCCATACTTGAGGAATATCTCATGTAGAGGGTGTATCTTGGGTCGGGACTTTGGGGACTGTTTTCAGGTTTTCTCAGTGATTGTAGTGGCTATACATTTCTGTGTGCTGGTAGCAGAAACACTCAAGATTTTCTTAAATCAGGGGAGCAGGATGCATGATAAAACAAAGAGCTAATTAACCGGATCTGTCAGCAGTACTGATGGTTCTTCAGGTTGTAATTAAGCTGACATGGTGTCAAGCAGCTGCTGGAGTGGTCCCAGTGACCCTTGTATCCTTTCTCGTGCTGCTGCACCAGCTGTAGATAACAAGTGCTTCTTCCCAAAGAAGTTTTCTTACAGTTTGGTTCATCATTGCTGTGTCTGCACAGAGTCTGGCGAGTGCCAAGTGCTTGGAAGGAAGAAGGGGAAGAGTGGACTCCAGTTGTTTCTGGTTTGTCATGGAACCACCTGCCCTGAGACAGCTCTGTAGTGCTGCTCTGAAAACCTGAGCAGTCCTGCCTTTAATCTGGCTAAGGAAGTGCAGGGTTAAATAAAACTCTTCTGCTGTTAAGTCATTAATTATGAAAAGTCATTTTTCCTGTCACACCTGTGACTGTCTAGTACTCTGAATTTCGGTTGTTTAAAAGCCACTTCCCGTGAAACTTTACATTGCACTCTAAATAGAAGTGTAACCATCTAAACATAAACCCAGCTATTTGTTCTACTCAGTCTGCTTTTTTAACCGTGTTGCCTGTAAGCATGTCCTTCCTATTTGCACCTTAACCCTTCTTATGTAGGAAGAGGGAGTTACATGTAGCCTTTATTCTGCTGATTTTTGTATGGTATTCCTTTCCCAAATCGTGGCAGTTGTGCAGCAGTGGCCATGTCTCAGCTTCCGCATTCTGCCTCTTATGTCACACTCTTTCTTTCCTCCATTGATATTGCACAGCACAGAGACATTGAGGTTTGCTGTGAGGAAATGTCATGGTTTTAATAACAACATGAATGAGAGACTTAACAGAGAGTAACTCCCTAGTTCTATGTTTATTAAGCTTGCTAACAATAGAAGTATATTACAAAGTCTGTGTCATGCAGCGCTTTGTGCATGCGATGACGTGCATTTCTTTTTCACTTACTTGTAACCATTTCTGCTTTTAACTGACCATCAGAAGTGATGTCATGTAAACCAGCTTGCAAACTATTGTGCTGCTGTTGGCACAGACATGTGTTCCTCGAAACTGGAATGTCCCATTCAAGAAATAAGCTTAGGTGAATTGCATTTGATACTGTAAGTCTTCATCTACAAAATGTACCTCGCAAAATCTTCTAGAAGCTACAAAACCAGGCATGTAAGCAAGACTCCCAGCACTAAGGTTAAGAACCATCAGAAGCGCTTGACAAGAGGAAAGCCCAATGTAGAGGTTCCTGTCTAAGCAGTGTGAAAATTGAGGCTTAGGCCAGCATCTTCACTAGAAGGGAAGCAGTGTTTAAATTCTTTGTGTCATAATGTTACCTTTCTTGTTAAACTGTTGTAGTCTCCTTATCTGACATCATGTCCTTACCAAAGCGCTGTTGATTCCAGATTTAATACCATGCCAGATTCAAGATTGTAGCTTTTGTGAGTCTGTGGGAGTAGTTATGGGGACAGTTTGACTTTGGTGGTAATGAGTAGGTGCTTTGAGGTGTATATAGCTCTGGCAGTTTTAGCAGAGGCTCTTAGCAGGGTCAGTTATCATCAGTGGAAACTGCAAAGCGCGTTTGTTTTGCTCTGTCTGCTTACCTTGCACAGCAGGACTGTGTGACTGGAGGGGTGAAGTAAGATGCTGCTCACTATATGCTTTTGGAAACTGCTTGTTTCATTCTCAAGAGCATTGAAAAAATTCTGTGGGAAGCAAACATGCATTGCAATTTACAAAATGGACAAAAAGTGCTAAATGCTTGTGCTCTTAGGCACATGGTGTGATTCTTGAGTCTGTGCAGGGCCAGGAGTTGGGCTTCTGTGATGCTTGTGAGTCCCTTCCAACTCAGAATATTTCTTCTATGATTCTACTTTCTGGTTTTTTGTTGTGCATATGCTTGACATGTATGTTACAGTCCTGATTGAGCAGCCTGGCAGAAAATGTGTGTGCTGAGTAACTTAACTTTGGAGTTATAATTATTTATAGGTAGGAACTATAGTTGCTTGAGAGAAGACGGACATACTTGGATAATACAGTTAGCATTTTCTAAGATAAGTTTCAGTAGCACAGTAAGATAAGATGTTTATCGTGCTCAAGTTCAATTTCTGTGTGTGAATTGGTGTTGAATCTGTGAGATGACTTTGGATGTGATAACAGGCAATTCTCTCATCTTCAGCTATTTTCAGATGTTACAAGCTCTTGCTTGAAATTAGCACCGGATGCTGATCAGCGTCCTGTTTCGTGATTTATCTAAGAATCTGAATGACTTTGGCATCCCATGTAAGGGGAAGGCAACATTTTTGGTGGGGAAATGGTTGTGAAAATAAGTGTAATTCTTACAGCTGAAAGAGCCTGGGGTGGTTTTTTTTGGTTGATTGGTTATTTTTAATGGTGAACTGTTTAGTGATACCTAGTGTGACCTCCTGCATAAACAAAATTAAAGCAGATTAAATATGACTTTGAAGGCATTATTTAGTTAAAGTATATTTGACTGAACAGTTCCTGTGTAACATAATATTTTTAGCTTCACTGAGCAGCTGTCAGGTACTATGAGATGTAACTTAGACCAACAGAAAATGTACTTACCAAAAATTTAATTTACCTATGATATTGGTGGTGGTGTTATTATTTAGTGCTGCATAAAAGATGCTTGCAAATGTATGAGACTTTTCCTGAGCTCATTAAAAATTGGAATTTGTTTCTTAACATTCAGATAATACTAGGGACAATCTAGAGTAAGTAAATTTAACTTGAAATTGATTATGTCCACACAGTGTTTTTAATGGGTTTGTTTTTCCTTTCTCTAGCGGAAGAGACTTTGGAATGCAGAATGCACACCATTCCCAGATGAGACACCCCTACGTCTGAAAAAATCAAATGTCAGGACATCAGTGTCTGCTACTTCGATTTCCAATGCGTGGCTTAGGTGTGGAGATGGTTTTCAGAACACTTCAGTGCAGGAGGTAAAATGCTGCCTTAGTGGTGTAACAAAGAGATGCAAACTGACAGTGAATTTCCGTGCTTGAGCGAATAATAAGATGTTGCCTTTTCTTTTGGTGTTGTTTCCTAACTAACTGCATATTGTTGCAACTGTCAAAATAGACAGAAAATGGAAAGCACAGTTACATAAGGACATTGTCTTAACTTGTTAGTGTAACTTGCTGAGCATATGTTAGTACATTGTGTTCTAGATAGCACTTATCACTTAGGAAATTTCAATAACACACTGAAAAATGCAAAAGAAATTTGACATTTGGGATGGAATACTACATTTCCCAAAAAATATGGAACAAAAATGCTATAGTTTGCATCTGAAGATTTTTTGCTAGACCTAAATAATGTGTTTGCAATAGTGAATTAAGTGTAGAAAATCCTGCTTAATCAGCCAGCTCTGAATGAAGAGTATTTTGTGCTGACCCAAACTGCTTTTCTGTTTCTTCTTCTGGTACTGAGCAGTCACAGTGTCGCATATCTTGTGGAATATAGTAAAATCAGACACATGGAAACCAAGTAATTGTTTATGTAACTTTTCAATAGGACGCATGCTTTGTCAAGAATGTTGTTACTGCCCACTTTTGACATTTTAGTGCTGAATATACTGGCTCTTGTTCTTCTCAAGGTCATGTGTGATTTCTGTCATAGCCACAAAAAGTTGTATTTTCCAAAACTATGGTAATTCAGATTTTATGTTCCTGTTCTTATACTTTAATACCTCATTATATTAGAGTATTGTAGAAGATTTTAAAATTAATTTGAAATTGTTCTGCAGAGCTTTGGTGGGTAACAACAGCTTTGAATATATTGATACATGTTAAAATTATTTTTAATGTCTCAGTGATTAAATCTCTGTCTCTTCTTAATATAGTCCCAGAGGCCTTCTAATAAGAAATCAAGGATTAAGAAACGTCTTGGACCACTGTTAACATCTGCTGAAAGTGCATTTAGTATGTTTTGATTATTTCATGTTAACATTATCAGAATATTGTTACTTTATTTTGTCCTGTATTGGGGTAGAAGTTGGCTCAAAATACTGGTTTCTTTCTTTTTCTGTTACTGTAATTAGAAGCTAATTTTGATAAGACATAGTCTCTCGCTAGTGGTGGGGCTCATGTATTCATCCATAGTGCCAGAAATTTATTCTGCAAAGCTGCAGGCATTCAGCTATTGCTTTTGAAAAGGTGAAAGAATTATCACTAATGCTGTATGTGGTGTTTATTATAACAAAGATGGGATATTTAAATCCTTCACATTGTTATTAGGAGGGAATGAAAAATAGCCCTTAGCTGTATAGATTGAAAGTGGAATTATTCTCTCTTCTAGACAGACAAGCAGGCATGAGAGAGCACATATTTTGTAAATATGGGCAATAGAAAAACAGAGTTTTGTCAACCTCCTGCTTTTACAGTCTTCTGTATGCCCCCAAGTTGGTTAATATTGTCATTTTAAAAAAGAACTCTAGGCAGAATAAAGAGGAGGAGGACTTACTGACTCTTTCTAGTTCTTTTTTTTGAGCCCAGAGGAAAGGAAAGAAAGAAGGGATGATATTTTTCAGTCTGCTTTTCTGCTTGCTTCAGCAGCTGTGCTGCTTCTGTTGGCTGTAAGTAGGTGACCTACTGGGCACTTTTATTTTTTACCTCTTGAGGTTCTAGCTTTTCTAGATTTCCAAGAAGAACCTCTCTGTGTTGCAGGAGGAGATGTGGTTGTGTTTTTCTTTTCCTGGCCCTTCTGCCTAATTCCAAACCCCCAATAATAGTCTAAATTCCCATTTACTTATAATGTTTTAGTAGTGTTATGAAGTGGAAAATTCTGCCTTCCTTCTGTATGCTCTGGGCTAAGCATGAATCCCTTTCTCTTTGCCTTTATGATTAAAAATTATGCAGAAAAGTATTTTGAATTAAGATGTCTTTCAAAACCGCACCAGCTTTTCTTTGCAACACCTGAGGAGTTACTTTTTTTCCTCTCGAGAGAAAACTGAAGGGTAATCTTTACTGCTGGAATACTTTTATTCCTTTCTTACCCATTGGATAAAGTCAGAGAGCTCCTAAACCCAGAATTCTAAGGACAGTCTTTCTTTAAACCACTCAGCCTTTTACAAGGGGTACATGTGTGGGAGTGGAGGAGTGTTAGGACTGTGTGTAGGGGGACTAAATGTCAGACACTCAGACTTGTTCTCACACTGCTGAAGGACACAGTGCTATCATTTATTGTGGAGAACTAAACTGAAAATAATTCATGTAAGAAAAACATATGAGTTAATGCTTCAGTATTAATCTCTGCCTAGTAACAGAATTTATAATTTTGCCTATTAAAAATAGTACAGTTTAATTCTTAATGCTTTTAAATTTAACAAAACTGCATTTCTGTAACAATCTAACACTTTACAATACTTTTTCATAGGAGCTGCTGCTGCTGAAAGCTCTAAGGAAGCTGTGGACATAGTATGGACCTCTAGTGGCAGTGATCGTTCAGATGATGAAAATAAAACATTGATTCCAAGGTTGCACAGCAAAAAAAGTGATATTTCCAAAACACAGGAATCACCTAGCAGACATGATTTATTGTTAGAGGACAGAAGTAGTGAAGGTAAGTTCAAATGCAAGATTTAACAAGAAACCTTTTATCAATTTCAGATGCTGTAATGAAAATATTCTGAAGTCATTCTGACAGAATGACATGATCCATTCCTCTTTTGGTTAGATCAATTGGAGGTTGTTTATTTTCATAAATTTTGTCTGAGTATAGAGTAAACTCCTACTATAAATTATGTGCAAAAGCTTTAAACCTTGGAGTAAAAGAGCACAGTATCCTGTATCTACTGACTAGATATGGCAGACTTTGCAGATGCAGATAGCATCATCTTCTGTGCCATGCATTTTCATTTTGGACCATGGTATTCCTTGCTTCCCTTGTCAGCTACCCTATGTGAACAGCCATGACTTCAGTTCTTAGAACTTGCTTTCTGATTTGTGGACCAGGAAATAACAGAGGGGAGAGAAATGGATTTAAAAGTGCAGCTGAAGACAAATCTTTGCTTGTATGCTCTATTACAAAATTGTTAATTGAGGTAATGTGTAAGTTGCATTAGAACTTAAGAAGTCTTTACAACGTAAAAAAAAAGTTAGGTTAGCTTTGTAATACTTTAGCTAGATCTGAAATATTGTAGTTAGACTGGATCCTGGATGTCTGGCAAAACATTCAAATACTGCTGTGAGCTGAACAAATTGATTGACTGACTGATGACATTTTGTTTCATGTGCGACACTGGTTAAATATTCTCCTTAGGTTTAGAACAAAAATTCAAAGTCTTCCTCGTTTCATCCATATTTTTACCGTCTATATAACACTCTTATTGACACATCTGATAGTTATCTTTTGTAATTCCTAGTCCTTTTCATCTTTTTGAAAAGGAAGGACTGTTCATTTTCTAAACTGCAATCTGTTGCTGAGCAGGATTTTTCTAACCTACCATTAATATCAATCATTTGTCTGTCCCCTGCAGGCTTTAATCTTCCTTTTTTTTTTTTAAGAGACAATACACAGACATATTTTTTGCTTGTAAGATAGCAAAATTTGGTTTCTCTGTGTAATTGAAGAAACCGTGATGTGTTATGTATCTGCTTGAAGGTTACTGAGAAAATCCAATAATTGTCATGTTTTTCTTTTAAACCCAAGAACACACTGAAAGCAGTGGGGATTAAAAGAACTGTAATTTCCCTTTTTTTTTTTTTTTTTTTTTTTTTTAAATAACCATCATATACACTAATTTTAGCATTGTACCCAGTGTGCCTGTGTGTATGTGTGTGCATATATAGTTGTAGGTGTGGTGTGGTGACAGTAGGGAAAAAGTATTTTTTAAAGAGATGTTCCCTTCCCTGTGTGAAGTTCACTTCGAATGTCAGTACTTCAGTGTGACAAGATAAAACGGATTTTCTTGTATTTCGTCAAGGAATTTATACCGTTGTCACAAGTGGCATGTAACTTGTCCCACAGCTTCAAGAGAAATCTTTGTGCTACCTGGTTGCTGATGTCTGTGTTTAAAATTTCTGATGAAGCTTCCTCATAGTCAGAAACGGAAATGCATTTGTGTGTGTAAAAGGAGGCAGCACTATAGCTGTGTGTTTGTCTAGGCGACTTCAGAGTTGGAAAGGTCAATGTAGAAACCAGTAATTTAGATTACAGTAGCACTGCCAAGTACAGAAGGTACTGCCACAGTTCCATGGATATGTACAGATGCCTGGAGCATTGTGCAGGTGCCTTCTTTCTCTGCTGCCTCTCCCCTGTATGTGACTACTCCAGGTTTAGAAAAATGACATTTACAAAAGCAAGAAAAGCAACCCCCTCAAAAGCTTTCATCCCTTCTCCTTTGAATATGATTATTTATGCAAAGCACGTTGAAATTATCTCTCTCAGTACCTTGTGCCATTTGGACCTAAAGGATTGTGGGGGTGCTACTGCACCTCAAGTTTCCATGCCCATCAGTAGATACTTGGAGTTACAAATGGACTTTTGGAGTTCCTTTAAATACTACAGGTCCTGAGGTTGGTGGAAAAAAAGTTGTGTATTTCTCTCTGCATGTCTTTGTTTATTGCCCTTGCATTGTGGGTTTGTTTGGGGCTTTTTTATTTGTTGGTTTTTTTAGCTTTGTATTTTCTTATTCCTGTTTCTACTAATTTGTCCTCAACAATTCTCTCTTTGATGTGCCTAGAGATTTGATTTGCAGACCTGTATATTTTGGCATGGTGTTCTAGGAGGTGATCATTTCAACTAGCTTTTTCATCCCTCTGTGAGGGTTACCACTAATAGCAGATGTTAGTTAACACTGTTGAAGGCATTTGCTTAGAGCAGTTAATTCTGAACAAGTACACGTAGAAAATCCAACGTAGCTGGGCAAAAAAGCCCCCTAACTAAACTATGGAAAAATTAATAATGACTAATCTAAACTGAACAAATAAACTAAACTAAAAAGAACACCCTACCTACCTGTGCAGTTAAATGTACTGCCTCCTTGCAGACAGTACTTTGAAATCTTTTTCATATGTATGTAATTTTTATCCTTCCTCCCAGAACATTTTTGGCTAGTAGGATTTAGCTTTTATGAGACAGAAAATACTTAAACATAAAAATCAGTTGGACAGAGGTAAAAAATAATGTTGCAATTCTTCCCCCAAGTTCAGGATAGCTGTGGTATTACTCTTTGTGCTTATAATAGATGGTGATTAAGAAAACTTTTTACCAATGTTCTATTTTAGATGAATTGAAGCTCATTGACTGGGAGAAGGATACTGATTCCACTGATGAGTGTGATGGGTCAGAAAAAGAGGACACCTCACTAGAGATATCAGACTCGGACTCTTGCACAAATACTAATTCTCTGCCTGTCAAAGAGGAGAATGATGAGCTTTGTAAGGTGAGAAACTGTTCTGAGTTTAAGAAAAAAGCTGTTGTTACAATTATGGAATGTATTCGTATTTGTTTGCCTTTGAATTGGGGCAGTGTGAGGATTTTGCTTACCTTATCTTTTCAGAAGGAATTCTATACGCAAGAATTTCAAGGCATTTTATTTGACTGCCAAACCTTAAAACCAAGCAGTGCCCTCACACAGAGCTTGGTAGTTTTGTCACTGAATTGCAGGATGACTGAGGTGGAAAGGCACCTCTGGAGAGTGCCTAGTCAAACCTCTCTACTCACATCTGGGCAGCTGAAGATGGCTGTTCAGGGCTGTGTCAGGTTGTGTTTCGAGTATTTCCAAGAGCAGAGACTCTACAACTTCTCTGAGCAGCATGTGCCAGTGCTTGGTCACCTTTGCAGTAAAGCAACTTGTTCTTATATTAAAATTTAATTTCTTGTATTTCAATGTGTGTGCAAAAGGTCATCAGGTGGGTGGGTTTCTCACCAGAGATGATCATCTAGACTGTCTACAGTCCCTGGCTGCTTGTGACAAGTTGGTGCCCAAATTTCCTGTAGTGTGGTGGGTAAGAGACCATTTCCTATTCCTCTTTAGTACTTTGAGACTGTGACTATCTAAAAATCCAGGTAATGGGAATAGAGCATGATGAGGTAAAGGAGTACACGCAGGACTCTATTTTTAGTGATGAGGATCGCAGAGCTTCAGAAAGGGAAAGCAGTAAAAACTGAATCTTACCGGCTAAGATATGGCAGCTACTTTTTTATTTTTACTGCAGAAATGTAAGTTGATTTGTAAAGAAGCATTCTGTGTCAATTATAGATCTTTATTTAGTATCGTACAGCGAACTGACCTGTGTGAAAAGACTTGAGATATGATGGTACCCTAGGCCAAAGTAACTTTTGGAATGGGCTGCCCAGGATCACTGTCCCTGCAGGTGTTCAAACAAAGACTGGACGTCCGCTTAGTGCCGTGGTCTGGTTGTGGTGGGGATGTTTGTTCAGAGGCTGGATTCGATGATCTCAGAGGTCTTTTCCAGCCTTGCTGACTGTGATTCTGTGATTTACCCTCTCTCCGGTGCTGGGGGCTGGTGCCGCAGCAGGGAGCCCCGGCCGGCTGCGCTCCTCGCACTGTGGCGGAGAGTCCCCAGCCGGGCCGGGCACAGCGGAGCGGAGGGGCCGGGCTGTGACCCCCGAGGAGCAGCCGGGGGCGAGGAGCAGGGCTGGCCTGGCAGCCGGGAAGCACCGGCCGGAGGAGGTGCGGCTGTGGGAGCGCCGGGAGCAGCCGAGGATCCGTGCTGGAGCAGCCCGGCAGAGGGCACTGCAGGCCCGGCTACCTCGGCCGGCGGTGGCCCCGGGCAAGGCTGTTAGCGAAGCGGATTAAAGCCTTGCTGAAACTCGTCACTGTATCGATTCTGTATTAAAATGCTCGCGAGTGAGCGCGACAGGGAGTCCTGCTCACACAGGAGGGAGAGCAGCCTCCAGTTTGCCCCGTCGCAGGGTGCTGCTGCCCTGCTGGGGCCGGAGCTGGGACGGTGGCTCTGTCCCTGGCCCCTCACCACAAGGAGGACATGGAGGGGCTGGAGCGAGTCCAGGGAAGGGCAGCGGAGCTGGGGAGGGGTCTGGAGCACAGGTGTGATGAGGAGCGGCTGAGAGAGCAGGGGATGTTTAGTCTGGAGAAAAGGAGGCTCGGGGGAGACCTCATCACTCTCCAGAACTGCCTGAAAGGAGACTGTAGTGGGGTCCGACTCTTCTCTGGGGGACAAAAGAAATTAGTCTCAAGCGGTGCCAGGAGAGGCTCAGGTTGGACATCAGGAAGAATTTATGCACAGAGTGATCGGACATTGGAAGGGGCTGCCCAGGAAGGTGGTGGAGTCACCATCCCTGAAAGTGTTTAAGGCAAAACTGGATGTGGCACTTTGTGCCATGGTCTAGTTGAACAGTTTGGACTCGATCTTCGAGTCTTTTCCAACCTAATTGATTCTGTGGAACAGTTGATCTGGCTGTGGCAACATGTGTGACCTGGCACTTGTCAGTCTCACTCTAGCATCTGTAGCTCAGAGTTCAGCAAGGGTTAGTCAAGTGTTTTCAAGTTTTGAAGAACTTATTTTATATAGCCCAAGTCCCGGGCTGCAGCATCAGAAGAGGCGGTATGGTCTGCATAAAGCTGTGAAAACAGAATAGAGATTTATGCAAGTGGTAACAGTTGTCCTGTTTTTATTACACCAGCATGACTTATTCCAGTGTACATGGAAAGTTGGATAAGTGTTATGAGACACGTTCATTTTAGTAAATGATGCTCATGAGAGGGTTTTTTGGGATGCAGCCATACTGTAACAAAAAGTTTTTAAAATCTAACCAGAATAGTTATGCTAGTACAAAAGATGTGGGTGCACTGGGAAATTGAGGTTGTCCCTACAGATTTCCTCTTCCCCCATCCCAGCTGGAGTGCCACACTGTGGGAATTTAGCTGGGTGGTCACCCTCACCAGAAAACTTTCTTCTGGGAATTCAGTGTATGCAGGAGGGTAAATCCCCAGTGATTGCTCTGTCTGCTGCAGTCTTTGTTTTGCTTTACTTGGGATATGCTGTTTTCTAAGGAAAAAACTGCTAGAAAAAACTGCAGGCAAGCTGAGAGGTTTCCAAGAGAGAATAGAAAAGCACTGTTCACTATAGG
This sequence comes from Acridotheres tristis, assembly GCA_037013685.1. NCBI lineage: Eukaryota > Metazoa > Chordata > Aves > Passeriformes > Sturnidae > Acridotheres > Acridotheres tristis. Next base: position 108,265,474 of record CM072886.1, read on the forward strand.
AGGTCATTTGCTGTATGAGTATTCTTTAAAAAGGCCTGTTAATTTTGTGGCCTAGTTCATGGTGAAGGAAGGGGGAAAAAAGCCAAATGTTGATATATCATCATTTTTGTGGTATTTACTAAATATCTAGATTCTAATGGAGTATGCGGATAATCAAAAGACCATGAAATTTATTTTATGCCACTTCAAAATATGCCAGATACCAAGAGGTTCTGGAGGTTTAGGATTTCTGCCAAAATATCTTTATGGTTGTATTTACTCTTGGTGAGTGTATTAGGTTCCTACTGGGAAATCTCTTCTTGCTCCCTTATATACTAATATATCTAATTTAAAAATTTCTTCTATTTGGTGATAATTAACTGCATAGAAAAGCTTCATGTGTTGTTTTGGTTGGAAGATAAGACTCTTGCTTATCTGTAGGCTGTAAAGCTGCAGTCATGACTCAGTTTATGTTCCAAGTCCCTGTGCTGTGTCTTTCCTATCAACTATCCACTTCTGATGTGTAAAGCTGCTTGATAGAGGATAATGAGGAAGGCAAGTTGAAGCCGGCCTTGTCATAGCATCTAATTTTTGTCTTCAGAATTTTTGAAGGAAGCATATGCAAGCTATGACAGGACCATGCTTTACTTTCCTTTAGCTATTTTTAGGGGATGAGAGACTTGTTTTATGCTAGCTTTCATTTAACCTATAAGTGGTGGAATTTTTGCTTAAAATGATGCAGGACAAAGATCTGACAAGGTGATTCCAGACGGTTCTATTCTTACAGTTCTTTGACTTCCAGTTACCAGTGGTGGATACCTAGGGGAACTTTTTTCTTGGAGAACTAAAATAAAGATTAACCATTAATGTTAGTTTATCACCATATGTGTTTTCCAAAAGAGTACTATGTAATCACTTCAAAATTGAAAAACTCCATAATTTATGCACTGATAGTGACTACTTTTTGCCAAACTTTTGTAGAGGCTTTTTGTCTCATGAGCTGAAGTTGTATATTTTGTAAGAACTGCTTATCTATGAATTATTTTAAACGTATAAATATTTAAATGCTAGGAATTAAATGAAAATGTGTGCTCCTATAGGTAAATTCCTCTCTCCTTCCATACTACCTCTGAAACTGGGAACTTTCTCTGGCCCTGTGCACTGAGTAGCATCATCTTCCCTACTTGAACCCTTCCTCAAAACCCTTAATCCCTTAAAGTAGGCCAGCATTTGTATGGAGTATATAATTTTGGTATCTTGCAAGAGTCTGGTCTTTTCTTTGTGCCCTCTCTGGCAAGTCCACGTTATCAGTTTCTGATGGGTAGCCAGATGTGCTTGCTTTACATGGGGACCAAGTGAGGTTATGCCAGAATGGTGTGAGGAATTAGTCTTAGGTGTTTGCTATATAGTATGAATAAAGCTTAACTGGTTACAGCAGATCCTCTTTATTGCACAGCACACTGACAAGTGCAGTAGACACTTGTCTGCTGATCTTCTGGTTTGGGTGAAAATTCATCAGAAAGTCACATGGTTAAGAGCTTGTTCCCTTTGAATATTAGAACCATAGAATGGTTTGGCTTGGAAGGAAAATTAAAGATCATCCAGTTCCAGACCCCTGACATGGGCATCACCTTTCACTAGACCCGGTTGCTCAAAGCTCCATCCAACCTTGCCTTGGACAGTTCCAGAGGTGGTAAATCCACAACTTCTCTAGGAAACTTTCTCCAGTGTCTCACCACCCTCAGAGTAAAGATTTTCTCCCTAATATCTAATCTAGAGGTGCCCTGATTCAATTTAAAGCCATTCCCCCTTGCCCTATTGCTACAAGACTTTCTAAGAAGTCCCTTTCCAGCTCTCTCAGAGGCACCTGGTGGGGACTGGAATATATATAGAGTGGCATTATCCCCAAATTATTATGCTGAATGAAGACAGACAACTGAAAAAGAGATTTGCCATGTGTTATGTGTTTCAAAACTCTTTAAGAAATCCCTACCACATTCTTAGCTCTCTATTGTGCTGCACTCTATGTGCCCTGACAGTGGGCGATCTGATGTGATACTGAATAATGTGCAAAAATTATTTTAATATTGTGCAAAAGGTTTTTTTTTGGGGTTTTCCCGGAGTGAAGAACACACTATTTTAGAAGTCCTTCCTGCATGGATATATGTAGGTCCATGTCTTTTACCTGAGGCCTTCTGATCTTTCAAATTTAGGTTCATTCTGTTGTTTAGTCCATGAATTTATTACTGTCTTAACCTGGCTCTTAAAAAAAAAAAGCCCTCGAAACAAATTCTGTCCTTCTGTGGCATTACACGGAGGGGGATTCAACATACTTCATGAAAGTCTAAAGAGGTCACTTAAAAGATAAGCAGGCCAAGATTTGCTGTTATTTCTGGACTTACTTTTGTGTCCTGGCTTTCTTGATCCATTATACTGGTAATTATAACTAACATTGGCTTGGTAATTAGAATTGAGTCTAAAACTATTGTTGTGTAACAGAATTTAAAACAGGTTATCTCAAGGTAGGGAATCATTATTATGGCAAATGGAATTTGTGTCATCCTGTCAGACTGATGACTTACCATGGATAAAGGGTGATGATATAACTGTGTTATTGCAAGCACTTACTTTTGGCAGCTCATTATTGAGGGAAGTATATTAGAATATATAAAAAATACCCACAAGCTTACAAGTTTTTCTAAATATGTAATTTACTGAATAATTCAGATTAGAAACAATTTCCAGATTTGTACAGTTCAACCTGCACAAGACAGTCTCAGATACAAGGTCAGACAAGGTTACTTAGGGCTTTATCTAGTTGGATCCTGGAAAACTTGAAGGATGAAGACAGCATAACCTGTCTGGGCATTATCCTTCTCCCTTCCCTGTCTCTCTCTTCCTTGTCTTTTCAAAAACAGGAACACTACTTTTCTGGATAGGATTGGGCTCTTCAGCTGGGCCTTTTAGGCAAGACTTGCAGGTCACCAGATTGCAAGTCCGAGTGGTACAGAAACAGACACCTTTTGCATTCAAGCCTGCAAGGTGAAAGGATTTATACCTGAATGACCAGACAAAACTGAACCTGTGCTCTATCTGCTTTCTGCTGCATCCTGGCTGCAGGCATGTCTCTGCATCTGCTGATACAGGAATCAAGCCTTGAAGCTTTTTTCCTTAGTCACAGACAATATTTCCCCTCTCAACTTTGTTTCCATTATTTGGTTGGATTATCAGAATAGGAAACAGGATGTTTCTGGGTGTGCTGTAGCTCTTTATAACTAACTCTTTTTTCAGTCATAGTTAAGCAATGGCCCCATTAAGTTTAAAACAGGACTGATGACACTAATTCAGCTAATACCTAAGTGGCTCAGATATTCCTTGCTTTGATAGTTTAAATTATCTTGGGACTATTTTTCTTTATAATTCCAGGACACAGAGGTCCAAATGTCAGTGTGGCTGAACCCTCCTCAAGGACACAGTTAAATGTGCATCTTGATACATGTTATGTGTATTTTGGGTGGTGTAAAAATGCCTAAAGTCCATGATACCCATTTTGAAGGAAGTATCTTTGATCACAGTTTTCATACATACAGGTGCTTTTGTAGGTGATCTACAGTGTCACTGAGGTAGCTGTGCTTCTTTGTGCCTAGTTTGTGAAATTCCTAGATGACTTTTTAACTAAGTTCAGCAGAGACTCTGATGTACTGCATTCTGGATGTATGAAATCTGATGGATCACAGCACCTATGACAGTGACATAAACAGACTTTAGACCTTGCTGCCTTGAGCTGTCATTCCCAGAGTGTATTTTTATGTTGTTTGAAGCACCAGGCTGTGTGTGAATGCTAATCCAACCCTTCTGATTTGTTTAACTTAAGGCTTCAGCTGAGCCCCATATTCTTTCTTACATAGCTCTGGAGAGCAACAACTTTAAGTGCAGCTGACAGCATTGCTGTCTTGGCATCCATGTATTGAATGCCCCTCTCTTTGTGGTCTTCCCACATCCTCCCTAAGTCTGCCTGGTGTTTTAAACAAGATTCAGGAGGCCTGTGTTAACTTTCCTGCAGCTGCATGCCAGGCAAGGCATCTGCATTTCCTCAGGTCTGGCACCTCTCTGGAGCATGGCTCTTGACAGCACCACAGAGGATCTTCAGGAGTAACAGGGAGCAGCAAAGCAGTGTATGTTTTGCCCTGTCAGGGTCCTGACCTCCATCTAAAGACATGAAGCAAAGAAAGAGGGTCTCCTCTGTCTCCTGTTGTAGCTTGCCTGCTGCTGCAGCAGAGGAGGCTACAGGGATGAGCAGACCATGCACTGCTGGGAGTCCAGTGCTCTCCTTTGAAAGGAGAGAGAGGATAAAGCCAGAGGAATGAACAACATTAATAGGAAGTTAAAGGCTTTTGTCTTGCTGGTTTACTCACCTCTGATGAGGCTTTCTGTTGTTTGCTCTTATGTGGATAATTTGCTAAAAGTTTTGCACTCTGCAAAGAGTTGTGAGCGTAGTGAAAAAGCTGCTGATTTTGATTTGTCAGAGTTTATATTCTAAACTGTCTCAGGAGTGTTCGGGATTAATTGGAGGAGAGATTGATTTGAATTTGTTGGAAATTCTTTTTGAAGAAATGGTAGAAGAGAACTTCAGTGGGATACGTAGGACCAGTCTTAATAATTTCTCTTTCTTATAAATGTGCTTTCTAAATACTGTAGTTCTGGAAGGAGACCTGAACAGAGTAGATTGGCTAATGGCTTGAATTCTCCAAAAGCCTTTGGTTCAGTCTTTCTTGTGGGTTGTCATGGTGTTTTAAAAATAATTTTATGGTCTTTTAATGGCTGCTTCTGTCACCCATTTTGTTAGTTTGTAGTGTCAGGAGAGTGACCTAATTTATTGGGGAAAGTGAAATTCTCTTTTACTACCAAGGATGTTTGTTGCAATCAGTTGTGGAAAGAATAAAGCATTGCATGTCATTTCAAGTTTCCTAGTGCAGTTTCAGCTTCCAACTTTTCACAAATGAATCTTAGCTGGTGTTGAGGTTTGTGGCAGCAGCATAAGAAAGGCATGCATATGTCTGTCTCAAAAGAAATGCATGTGTAAGACTGCCTATAAAATGGATTTTAAGCAAAAATAAGACACCTAAATGCACAAGGTCATCTAGTTCCTGGTAGAACAAGTAAAGCATGAAGTGTACCAAAATCATCCAACTACCCTTGCATTTAGGCTTCCTATTCTAATGAGTTCTTTGTCAATTTTCACCAAATCATAAAAGTTCCTTTTGTAGTAAGGGTTCATGTGTAGCAGCTCTTAGTAGAATCTACTGCATTGTGAAGATCTAGAAGTAAATTTAGAATATCTTGGAAAACACAGGAACACCAAAGTTTTGAAAGAATTCTAAACTAACTAACTAACTAAACTAACTAACTAATTCTAAGGTTATTAAAAACCCCTGAGGTTTTTCCAGTGTATTTTTCTTTAATGGATGAAGCTCCCTCCATATCTATATATAGAAGAAGGCAGTTATGTGGGGTTTTGTTTTGTGGTTGATTTGGTGGGGGAGGTTTAAGTCGTGGCACTGTATCTTTAGCTTGTAAAGAATGCAGTTCGATGGTAAGGTATGGGGAACAGGACTTTTGTTCCTGGCTCCCATTGCAGTGTGGAAGTGTGTTGGATAGATAAAAGAGGAATAAAGGGGGGGCAGAACAAATGCAATAAAACTGAGAATAGGTATAATAGAACTTGAGAAATCTGGAGGTATGGAATGTTGTTGCGTGAGGGGTTGACTTTCTTGGGAACAATAAAAAGGGACTAGGATGGTATGAAAATGTAATGCTTCTCATATCCAGTTTGTCAGGGTCTGTGTCATGTTCTGTGATAAGCAGTTTCTATACAAACGTCTGAATCATCTGTAGATGACAATTCAGATTTACAGTTCTTTTGTTATCAGGACACTCATGTTCCAGACTAACAACCCTGGTGACTCATTAACCCTTTCTGTGGAGATGATCTCTAACTCCATAACTGTAATATGTTAAAGTATGTCTAGGAGGATTTTGCCTGTTCTGTGGGAATCTGTTAGCACATTCTTGTGTACAGGCCTGCTGCTCCATCCCTTTTTATTCCCTTTAGGATAATGTTGCTTGCCTTCAGACGGGGCAACAGCCTTGACTACCTGTTGGTTTTATCTTTGTCCTCAATCTCTCTGGAAATATGCTATGAAATTGTTACTTCATAGGATATCTTTCCCACTACTCACAACTTCAGCTGAGCTTTGTTATTCCAGCTTCCTGGACACATGGAGAAGCTGTTGCACATGGCTGTTGATTCACTGCTCAGTCCCAGCACAGTGGCATTCTTTTTGACTCAGTCGCAGTCGTTCTCCTCCCACTCTGTCTCCTCTTCTCAGCACAGTTACTATTTCATTCTCTTGTCCCCATTCACCTTCACCTGGCCATTGTTTGGTGTCAGTTCATTGGTTCTGTCTTGCCTAATACAATATCATAGTCCTGTACCACCAAGTACTCTCATCTGGTTGCAACTCTTTAGAAACACTGATTGCGGCAAACTTGTTACTGTTTTGCAGACACCTTGACACCTTCCTGTGCATGGGAAAGAGAATGTTAAATCTAAAAGTAAGAAAACCAAACTAGAACTGTCTGCTCGTGAAGGCAGGCATGATGGGCAGAGCAGCTTAATACTGACCTAAATTGTTGTATATGAGAAAGGTTGAGGTTTGTTCTGGGTTTTAAACACTCTGAAAGGCTGCTAAAAACACCACAACTTGAAGAATCCCTTAAGCTCACACACACACTGTGCTTGTGGATAGTAGTTTTGGTCTTTCCATTCATAAGGAAAAAGGTGCAGTGGAACTCAAAGCTTCGAGCAAGTTGGTAGGATCAAAAAGTTTTAGAGAATAGAAATCTTCAACCTTATAAAGAGGTTGCTGTGGAGAGGGAATGCCTCATAAATAGATAAGAAGTAAACCAAGTGACTGAGTACTGTCTTGTGCTAGGAGGCATCAAGTGAAACTAGCAGGTCGATTCAGCATTAAAACAGAGTTGATTCATTCCACCATATGAGCTGCTGAACTCCTTTCACAGAATGACACAGATGCTGAAAGATTACATGGGTTCAAGACTAACTGGACAAACTCAAAGAAGACAAGACAAATCTATTAAGAATTAAATACAAAGATCTTGCCTCTAGTTGTAGCCACAAACTGGAATCAGGAAGATTCTTCTGTGGCAGCACTGCTGCATGCTTGTCCTGTTTTAAACTCTTCCCTAAACATCTGATATTAATCATAGTTGGAGACAAAAGTAAGGGGGTAGCATGATCTTTGGTAGACTCCCCTACTGCTATTCCCATATTTGTGTGCTGTGGGCTTTTCAGCGTGTATGAATTTTGTCCTTTTTACCATCACCACCCTCAGTGCTTCCTTTGCAGAGCAACTGAGATGTCACATACCAAAAGACAATGTTGCAAATAAGTCTCCACTTGGTCAGTGCAGTGGATACCCTTTGTAGCTGTAGTTCTCTACCACCTGCTGCTCTGTGTGGCTTCTGCAGGGTGTTCTTTCACATAGCCTAGTTTATGCTTACCTCATATTTTTAATAAAGCTTTCTGTACAGACATAGGGAAGGAGAAGAGCTTTTGAGACAGCATAGATTTTTGTAGAGGGGGATGGCTCCAGCCAGACTTGTCTAGAGAAGAGTTTAGCTTCCCTGGAGTAAGCTTCACAGACTTAAATGTCTTTGATTTGCTTGATTAGGTGTGGGAGAAGTGCAAAGGTAAGTCTGGACATTTTTATGTGGGTTTTTTGTTGTTGCTGTTTTTTTAAATTTAGATCTTTAAATTTTATGACTAACTGGAAAAGCACTATGTTGAGTTTTTTTAAACATAAGCATTTGTTGATGTACATTGAGGCATTATGAAAGTAAAAAAATAATTGATTTTGCCAAGTGGTGAATCTGGTTATGTTCCAATAATAATGTGATTTGTCTGTAATATGAAGCACTTCAGAATCTTTTAGAATTGGAAAGCAGTATAACTACTTGTATAAAAAGAATAAATAAATAAATACCCCAGTCTAATAATGCATTATCTGTTTAAAGGTAGAATATGAAAAAAGACCTTTTTGTTTGTGACAGATAAAACATCGTATTGCCTTTTGGCAAGTTCTTTGCAGACTTGTACAGAGAAAATAATTGATATTATGGGCAGTAATGTAACAGTTTTACATAGCTTCTTGTAAAAACAGATTATATGGCTGTATACCAGGACACTTTACAGAAGCTTTGACTTATTCGTTCCTCCTTTATGGAACTCAACAGATTAATCCTTATAATGCGAGATATTTGTGGTGTGTTGGAAGGATGTAAGAGTTTTTGTATGGTGTTTGCTTACTGGTTTAAAAAGGAAGGGCTAAAGCACCTCTTTGGACTAAGAAGCTGTCATCAGCCTCAGTCTGTAGTAACTGGAGAAGAAGAAGAGAAATAGAGATATTTTCTCTTGAATAGTTTTTGGGTGGAATGATCGATTAAAAGACATCAGGTTAAGTAGACTTTTTGAAGGGTACAAATTTAGGATGAGGAAATAAAATAGGACATAATTGCTGTTCTCGTGGCTAAAAAAAGCAATGAGCCGGACAATAGATAAGACTGTCAGTTTGAACGACAATGAAACCAATGTTTTTATATGAAACAAGTCTGAAAGAAATGCTAGGAGGGTGACTATTCTCCTCTACTTTGTAACCTTTATATGCACTTGAGTCTCGTTTTCCTATGCAAACAGTAGAGCTAGGCTTGTTCCTTATATTATTTTTGACTTGTGACTTACATTATTTGCAATTTAAAGATTCTGTGATGCTTTTCTCATCTGAAAAAACATTTCATTGTTAAAAACTTTCCACTGACAACAGCAGTTGTGGAGGGAAAAGGTAGTTAAGCGGGCATCGGAACAGGGCAGAGAATTATTTTCTTTCTTTTTTGCATGGCTTTATAATTTTAGATAAATGATATCCATACATATTGATGACTTCTCTAATCTAATCAACTCAGAGGAAAAATCTATGGTAAAACCTCTGTTTTGGTTTCTTCAGTGTTAAAAAAAGAAGAAAGAACCTGAATGTATCACTCTTGTTGATGATGAAGATGCTGAGTTGATTCACCACTTTAACAACTCTAACTTAAAAATATTTCACATATCTCCTTAGTGGATCATTCTTGTTCATGCTGAGTATAAATTTTTAAGTTATCATAGTTCATTTTGTTGGGAAGTAAGTGTAAGAAATCATAATTTGGGAAATAATGAAAGTAAATAATGGAAATATAATGGAAAGGAAAACTAGGATATGATTTTAAATAGGATTGGAAAGCAACATAACTTCTATGCCACACTTCCGTGGTACAACTCACTTTTTGAAGGCAAGAATGACAATAACATTTGAGGGGGAGGAGTTGCACTAGGTTATTGTAAAGTACTGAACATAATTTTTCGTTGTGTGTATTAGTTTGCAGTTACTTTGATCATTTCTGCACTTTTAATGCAGAAGTTGCTTGTGACTTCAAAAATTTGTTTGTGAAGGAGCAAAACTTTTTACATCATCTGCATGTGAATTGCAGGGTTTTGAAATACTAATTAGCTGTTAATTGTCATAAATTAATTTTTAAATATTTTGGAAAGCGGTGGTGGAAGTTTTCCCTCTGCCTTGCATGCTCCAGACGCTCTGAACAGTCAGAAGCAATAATGTAGATAATAATCATTTGCCTTTGACACAGTCATGATCCTTGTCGTCATCACAGAGCCGAAAAAATAAGACTGCTGGTGATATAATGTGTGATGGTTTATTTTTACATTTTGAGCAGGGAGGGATGATTTAAGAGACCACTGAATGCTAATTTCTGCTGCTTTGTTACCATGCATTTTGAATGGAAGAACAGCAAATGGATTTAATTTTTGTAAGGCTTGCAGGCAGTAATTGTAAGAATTCTCCATCTGCTTATGAGCAGCACTAGCTCTGTTTTTGAAAAGAAGGAAGATGCTTGTGTTTTCCTGATCTGGAATGAACTGGAATGAATGAATGAAATGTTCTGAAGGAGATCCCCCAGTGTTGGTAGTATTGTAAAGTTGAACTGCAAGAAAAATATCTTTCAATGTATTTTTTTGATCAGCACTGTGACTCTTTAAAAATACACTTCATTACTTAGGCTCATTATCTGCCACAAATTCATTGAACAGAGGTTGCCACTTCCTTTTGTACATTTTGGTACAGTTCTCAGCATAACACTCATTATCTTTTCTGAGACTTCTTTAGATGTTGCAGCAATAATAAACCGCAATGACTTAATCAGAAATCTATGGCTGGTGACCCACCTGCGGTCCATTCCAGTAACTTTCTTTGCTGACATTAAAAACACTAATTAAAATCTAAGAAATTATATAATATTACCAGAGTTCTGTGGAATTTGGTTTAAAAGCAATTGGACTTTTTTTCTGGGGAAAATTCTAATTACCTAGTAATTCAAGTTATGTTCCCTTAGGAAGTTCTGGAGTTGCAGGTCACCTCACTCCTCAGGAGTGTATCAGGGAAGCATTCACTTGCTTTGTTCTTCTTTGCTTTTTGCACTTCACATGGGCCACTGTCTCAGATAGGATGCTGAGTTCAACAAGTCTCTGGCCTGACTTGTTCTTGCTGTTCTCACTTGGTTTCCTTCATCTCCACAATTTTTTAATTGCTGCTTTATTGTGTTTAAGTCCTCAGCTTCCAGAGCCTTGTTATCATGTTATCTTATGTGGCATTATGCCAGTGTTGATGGGATTAAAGCAAAAGGAAGCCCTGGTTTGCTGCTTGCATCTAAAATGAGCAGCAAATCTGATCAGTTATTGTTCTTTAGTGAAACTAAAGCTTTGTACCTGGTGCTTCAGTCTCTCTGGCAGGCGTTAGTTCCAGTTTCTGCAGTTTCTAGCAAGAATAGTGTTTTAATTTCTGCTACGTGAAACTAGACTAATTGCATGTGTAGAAATCTAAATAAACAATGCTGGAAAAAGTTACAAAGGAATTCTTTTGTTTGTCTTTATGAGCTTAACTATGTAGTGTTGGAAAGAGAGGAAACTGTATTGTGGAAAATCAATACTTGCTAAAACTCTGAAAGACCACACAGAGGGCAAACTAAGGCAAACTAGTTCATAATGAAGCAGAATCATAAGATTAAAGTGAAGGAGGTGATGATGTCCTCAGTCTTAATCTCCATAATTAACTTAACATTTAATTTATTTCATCCTTACAAATTCTTAATTCTTGAAGTAAGAGGTGAGTACAAATCTGTTTTAATACTGTGAAACTCTGTAGAATCCAGAAGCCTGATGGGTTGTATCACATTATTTCTGTGGTTAAAATGTGGTCACTATTCCAGGTGCGTATGTTTTTAGAAAAATACCTCAACCTGCACTAGCTTTTGAAAAAGAAAACACACACATACACCCATCAGCCCTAAGCTGTAATTGGTAAAAATATAAACAAGCATCTAGAAATATGTTGCCATATGTAGCTGGCAAGGAGCATCACCTCCTTTCCTGGAAACAGTAATTACTTCTATTTAATAAATTGAAAGGTCTTGAGTTTTGTATGCATAGTCGGGTGTAATTTGTTTGTCTCTGTCTGTATTTATTGTAACCACAGATCACAAAAGTCCTGTTGTGTTGCCCTGTAGGTACTTGACATTTTTTCTTTTCACTCGTTTTCTGCGCATTTAATCTGGTAATAAGTCATTTCCAGACAAAAGTGTTGCGAGGACTGACAGATTGGGTGTTGTAAAAAAGCAATAAAAATAAAATGCTTTGAGTTTAAATGCAGAAGCTGAAATGCAACACCAGCCTAATTGTGGCATTATCCTGGGTTTACTCACCTATGGATTTGATTGTATCTGTCATGTGCTGCTGCACTTCCTGCTGCTCTGAAGTCATATTTTTGTGTTGCTTCTGCACTTAACGACTCACTCTTCTAATGGATATGTCCTAGATTCTTTTCTCTGACCCTCCAAATGGGTATTTTAACTATGTTTAAAAAGGGGTGAAGAGAAAGTAGGCAAACGTGTTAGATTGTCAGGTTCTGCAACATTACAGACAATAAGTGCTCTTTACTTTATTAGCAAATGACCCAACTCTCAAATTAGTAACTTGGCACGCTAACGGGACTACATGATATTTCTGTACTTTTTCAGTATCTGAGTCTTACTTACACTTGTTTTTAAGGAGGATAACCCATCTGATAAAGCTGTCCATCATTTAAAATTACAGTGTTGTATTTAAGAAAATGAAAGTATCCCTCTTGCCTGCATTTTTTTCCTACCTGGGAGGTATATAACTAGCTGGAGTTGTATGCACTTGTGGTTGCTTTCATATGTACATAGTTGAACGTGGTTAGAGATGGCTCGGGATTCAGCTGTGCTTTGAAAGTGGGATTTTACCATTAAACTTGTGGATAGGTGGGGTTTTCTTTTGTACGTTCAATAAGAACATAACATGCTTCAGTTGAAAGTTTTAATTCAAACAGCATATACTAAAGTCAGGTAATACATTTTGGTCCTGGTGCAACCAATTGCATGCAATCACTTGAGATTCCCTAAACTGTAAATGAAAATATGACAGAACTTCATGTTCCAGAGAGATGAAGTGGTTTAGGAGAGAGAGAGGAGGGGCAATGGATGGTCTTGCTGGCTTTTGTAGTCAGCTACAAAACATGAGGACTTGTTGCTTTATCTTTTAATTGTTAGAGATCTCCAAATTTTTTTTTCTTATCCCATTCACAGATTTGAAGGGTGTAAGAACAAATGATTTTATTGAATACACACTTTAATAATACAATAAAAAAATTAATCTCACCCTTTTTGAGTGAACAGTCTTGTTCATTTGCTTAGAGGCTTTAAACCACACTGGGTGTCAGGAAGACAAGTAGCCTGCGTGATTGCGGTAAGTGTGTCACATCCTGCCCTCAACTTTGCCCTCCTTGGAGGCTCTGGCAGTCTTTCTGTGGTTTGCCCACTAGCCAGATGGGAGTGGCTCAAGAAAACTTCTCTAACCTGTGGATCTGGTTCTCGAGCAAACTTTCAGACTTAACAGTATCTTGGTGCTCCTTGCCAAACCCAATTAGGAGAGAGGCGAGGGTACTGGGGCAGGCTTTCAAAGTTTCACGGAAGACTCATCTGTAATTTTGTGACAAATGTAATTGTGTGTATTCAAAGCATGTAGTATGAGGATTGCTCCGAGGCTTTTTCCTCCTTGACAACCCAGTCAACTCCTTTGTAAACATGAGACTACCAAAGAGCTTCCCTCTTCTGTTAAAATCTTACCCCATCTCAGCTGCGGGAGTTGTATTTCTGGCTGTGTTTGGAGGGGAATGGGTGGGCAGCTGCTTTGACATTAGAAATGTACAATGTGAATGCCAGCACATCCTTGTTAAATAAATATGAACTGCTCCTTCCATAGGGATTCTTAAAGATAACTATCAAGTCAAGGCATGTCACTGGAAATTTGCGTGTCGTTTTAATTCCCTGTCATTTTTGTCATCAGCAATCTTTGTATTTCTTACTTGAATGCCGTTTCTTCCTGTAACTTGCCAAACTCTGAATTCACTTTCTCTGGTGCTTGTGCCTTCTTGGATCTGGAGTCTGACCATAAAAAGACAATATTAGAAACAGAGTCCACTGTTTTTTCTTTTGCTCTGTGAAAATTTTCACTTATACATGGCTGTGTCTAAAGATTGTAGATTGTTTATAGGATGCTTATAAGTTACTCATTCTTCAAGTAGCTCCATTCTCTGCTTTGTCCTGATTAGTACATGTGAATGAGCTCTTGGTATATCTGACAATAAGGCAGAAGAAAATGGTGTAGGAATTATAATTTTTTTATCTTTCTAGACTTTTTTTTATTTTGGGATGCAGTTACTCAGAAAATGACATTTTGAGCATCAGGAAATTATATGCACAAAACATAAACACTTGAGGTCTTCATGAATTCTTTTCCCTACTGTTACAGTATTGAAGTTAATACTATTTTAATTGAAAGGCATAAGCAGAGTTCTGGTTGGAAGAAAAGGCATTTTGAAGCAGTTTTCTGTGATACTGAACAGAGACTCTTCAGAAAGGGCCTAATTGCTTCCTATGCAAGTTTTACTGTCTCTTTGGAAAGCAAATGGTCTATTTCTATAGTCGTAAGCGTGTAATAGTTAAGGTGAAAAATAATCAGTGCAACTTTCACATACAGCACAGGCTCAGGATATTGGAAGAACTGGCCAGAGATGTGGATTGTCTGCTAGATGCATGTCTTCTTAGAGAATCTATAACTAGACAAAAATGTTGTCATCTCTCAGCTGATGGATAAAGGGTGGTGGAACACTGGATAAGATATTAACTGATGAAGCTTTTCAGATTTTCACTGAAGTGGTGGAAGCAGCAGAGGCTGTCCATGTAAGTGAGAAGTTTTGTCTTGCCATCTCCTTTTGTGTTCCTCTAATGGTATGGACTGGGTGCTAGGCTGAGAATGTGTGTGCAGAAGGTAATGAGGATGAAATTGGATCTGTGTTCCTATTGTCATGAGTGATGGCCTGGCTACAAAGCATTTCTGGAGGCTTGTGCCATCAGGATGCTGGTGTGTTTGCTGGTGGCAGGTACAGGCCCTGAAGAGGTGACTGTGGAGAGTCTCCTTGGCAGGTGTGTGTGAGTTGGTTTTGATCTTGCACCAACGTGTGTCAAGTGTCCTGATCAGTCACTGAAGAGGAGGATAGAGTGTCGGTGAGATAAGGGGTGACTGGTGAGAAGAAGGAAAGGACTTGAGGCCTGGCTTTGGAGAGAAAGAGGGGTAGTCGGGGGGGGGGGGGGGGGCAGAAATGCAGAAAAGGGAAGTAATAGCAATATGGTGTGTGGAGGAAGCACAGAGTTCATGGTTCCTTAAGTTTATTTTGCCTGTCCTCCTTCTACTTGTGTGCTTGTCATCTCGTGACAAGGTGTTAGCACAATCCATTGGTGAGTGACATAACTGTGTCACCCATCATCCCCCATAGGCTTGGGGTGCCTGCTGTGCTGCCTCTGGGTGAGGGCTGGGCGAGGGGGTGAGTCAGGGGCAGCCCTGGCAAGGCAGCCGCTGTCTGCCCTCGCTGCCTGGCTCAGTGCTGCACTGGAATTTTCCAGGTAGGGCACAGATAGAGGTGAGAAGGAGAGCGCGTGGGACGGGATTTGGATAGAGAAGGGCTCGGCGTGGGGAGAACTGCCCGTATGCTGAGCTTCTGGTACATAAGGGAACGCCAGTAATAAATAAACTAATAAATCAGGGGGGAAATGCGGCAGAGATACATTTAAAAACATCTAATGTTGCCTTTGTGCTTCATTACCTTTTCATTACCATTTTCCTTTATTAATTTGAAACATGCACTGACTTTTTTTTTTTTTTTTTTTCCTTCTCCTCTCCCTCTCCAGCATGGATTTCAACACATACTTGTGCGGGTGCCAAGAACACAGTGTTCTGTTAAGTCACGGGGTGACGTCGGGCGCTGGCCGCCCGCCAACCTGGGTCAAGTTCATTCAAATAAGTTTCAGCGGCGGCCCTTGCTGCCCCAGCCCCGACAGTCCTGCCTTTGCATGGTAGATGGCTCTCTTGCGTTAGTTTTCTGGAGAGCTTGGGATTTCAGGGCTTTAAGTTTTACAGGCTTTTGGGTTTTCTGTAATGTTTGCGGAAGGATTAACAAAAAAAAAAAAAAAAAAAAGAAAAGAAAAAAGATAGCCTGACCGTGCATGAATCTGTGAGGGGAGAAAAGGAGATGGCCATGGGTTTACTGAGCAGAACAAGGTCTGCAAGTTGGAGCATGTGTTCCTCTGCCCACTGATTTTTATTGTTTTGGGGAATTTTTTTACTCCTGTCCTTGGATGGCCTTTAATCATGATGTAGAGACTTTGTGTCTTTAAAGCAGGAGCTAAGTTTGAGTTTCCAGTGACAATCCTGTTCATGACAGAAATAGATGAAATGGCACAAAGTGTGTAAAAGCGACAATGGCTGTGTTAGATTAATCACTTCCCTTTCCTACAAGATTTTGTATTTTGCTCTCTTGGCTCTGGAACTTTGGACTGCTCTTAAAAATTCATTAAGCAAAGAAATATCTTGGTCGGGGTGAGGTTCCCATGTACAAAATTATCCCATGTCATGGTGTTAAAAAATCAGACCAGTTTTCTTGGTCTCTTTATTCCAGCTTCCCTTTCAGGGGACTGTGTTGTTGCTACTTTGCATAGCAGCATACTTTTCCTTCCTGTAACCCTACCAGAAATCACACTAGATCCCCTCCCCTTCACTTCCAGTAACTGCTCTGTGAGCAATAATTTTGGAACTACTGGCAAAATAAGAGTCTTTGACAAGCTTCTAACATCCCTACAACAGGACAGCGTTTGTAACACCAGAGACATCACTAACTGGTCTCTAAGTCAGCTGTTGGTATTTTAGTATTTAATGAGAAACCCATTCTTCCTGTTTCCTTCTGGGTTATATATTTTTAATTAAAAATGAGGTCTCTGGGAAAACTTGGTGTTTCCAGAGAGAGCTGATCGGTTTTGAAGAGGATAGGGAAGTGAATTTGCAGGTCATGATTTAGATCTGTTTTCACCATCTCTAGTTTGGACAGATTAGCCATTTTATTTTTATTCTTTTTAGCTGTGCACCAAGTTTCTAGGTCTTGGCTCACTTGATATTTGGCTTTTAAGGGAGAGAAACATAGTAGTGTCAGGTTCCCATGATTCAACACCCACTCTTGAAACACCCACTCCTGAGTTACCTGTTGGTGCTTGCTGGCTTATCTTTTCTGTGTGGGAGAATGGAGGATGATCAGATTTTTGTTCATCACTAGGTGTCACTCACTTGCAATTACTTAAAGTACGTTTCAGGGCAAAATTAAAAGAAACAAGAGACTCTCTTGCTTCCTACCTCACCCAGTTTGGGTGTGTGGTGGGGAAGAAAATGGTGTGAAATCTGGAAAATAATATTTTCTCATCATTCTTTCCCATAAAACTATTGTATGTGGTGTTTTGTAATTTTCTTGCTTTAAGTGTGTCTTAGTCTGTTGGCTTTTTTTCTTGTATAGTTCTGTTGATGCAAGATAATGTTTTATTGTATATTTTCAATTCTTTTCTGCTCTCTTATCAAGTGTGTAAAAACTTGAAGAATAGCAGATAACAACATGTAAAAGATACGTAAATCTAACTCAAGGGAGGTGTAGTGATCTAACTACAGGATCGTTTGAGAGAATGCTTGGAAAAAAATGAGATGGCAGGACTCAAAATTGTTCCTGGAACTTGACCACTTAGCTGTGTTGGGCAAAGGGTGCTGATTAAAAACTGTGCACATAAAAAGATGATTTATCTTCGTGTTATTTAACAAATTATGTGGAATGTGATGCCTCAGCTGGGTCCTGGTCAGCCTTCTCTTTCATCAAACGATTAGTGTGGGGAATGTATGTTCAGTTGTTGAAATATAGACTATTTCAAGATTCTAACACCAGTGCTGAATAAATAAAAGTGAGGGAGAGGAGGAAACAGTGAAACTCAATAGATTTGTTCAGCGCACACTAAGTGCTCTAAGTATTTTATTCCAGAGGAAGATTTTTCAGAGAGTGTACAAGTGTCCATGTAGATAGCTGGAAACTTTATTGGCAAGGATGACAAATTTCTTTTGCTGTATCTCACCCTTCCCCTGTATTTTTCCCTTGAAATGGGACATGTGTTTTATCCAGCTTGGTTCTGTCATTTGGTTTGGGGGCTGGGACTGCTGTGAATTAGAATGTTTTGTGGACTGTGCCTTCCCTCCTTTGTGTCCAAGTGAGCTAGGTCTGGGTTGTGTCTGTCTCCTTGGGAAATTGAATCTCATGGAGGGTCTTGAGGCAGTAGTTGCTGGGCAGGGTTCTCTAAATGGTTTCAGTGGTGTTAAATATGGACTTGGAGTGTCAGTAAAAAAACGGTGAAAAACCAGAGCTTGTCTGTTGTGCATTTCCTTTTCATTCTTTCTCCTGTGTAATCAGAAACATTAGTTGAAAAGGTATAACTACATACAGAAATTACCTTCCCCCACCCTATCTTATACTAGAATAGTAGAGGCTATTTGAGATTACCTGCTTCTCTGAGAAAGGTGACCCAAGCCAAGGAAACCCCTTCTAGACAAAAGTCATTATTCCTGCAAACCTGCAATGATGATTTGCTGAAAGTAACAATAATAGAGTAAATCTGCCGTGTGGATATCCATACAAGCTACGTGCTGACTCTATAAACACATAAATCTCTTAAGCTCTGTGTCAGACCCTGTGTTTATAATGTCTTTGCTCATATTTAGGTCCTAAAACCAGCATGAATTTCTTATGACAGCTGAGAAGAAAACACGCAGCCTCCACTGATACCTGCACAGATATGACAGAACTCTTAATCATAAGATTTAGTTTCCCTTTGCGAAGATTATAGGTTGAGATTCATCTCCTTGTTCTATCTTGGATTACTAAGTGTTTGTGGCTGTGTGTCACTGTATTTATCTAGTCCACATGCTGTATTTGAATTTAACTGAGAGTGTGTTTGAATGAATAAAGTAGCATAATTCCCTTCCCTTCCCCTGAAGGAGAGGTGGGTTTCTTTTAAAGTATGGCAGCTATTATGACTAACTATATAATTACACCTTTAATCAGACTAAACTATTTTAGATACACAGTAGCCCCATTTGGCCCCTCAGTGTTGAACTGAAAACCCTCTAAAGATGCATAGTATGGCATATAGTCATCATCACCTTTAATCACTCACCATATTAAAGCCACTGTACAGGAGTGTACATGGCTATGTGATTTACTTTTGGGGGTGCTGGTGGGGACAGGGAAGAGACACATGTTACTGAAAATTCCTTTTTTAATTCTGAATCTGCGAGGACACTATTGGATATCTCTTCTTACTGCCTCTGATAATTTTTCCAGTATCCAAAATAGATTTCTTCTACTGTTTTATTGTGTTTGAAGGTGAATGTGGCTCTGATGATGTGGGGAGAAGTTTTTAGTCTCTCTGGGCTCTTGAAGCCACTGATGGATGTGGAAAGCAAATGGTTCAATGCACAGTTCATAGGCATGGCCTCCAGAAAGCCTGTCTTTGTCTGAACGATGAGCGAGGTGTCCTTGTCTTCACAGCTCTTCAAAGACACAGCAGGGCTGCTGAGTGTTCCACTTAATGCAAGCTGAATGCGGGTCTCTAATTTCTGACACATTGGGATTCATCTTTAATATAAGAAAATGTACTGCCACCACTAACATATCAGTATTTTAGTTCACACATTTTCACCTCTGGTGTTAATTCTATTACTTTAATAAAGCCTAATAAGGGCTATTTCTTGCTGACCTTAATTATACTAGCAGCCATTTTTAAAATAAGTATTTTGCTCTAATTGCAAGACAGTTGTTTCCAATATTTACTTCAGTTGTGTTTAATGTTTTGTCTGATGTGATTTTGTTTGGTTTTTATGTAAAAAGGAAGAATAGAGGAGGAAAGGGAGGGGCAGATGCCACATAATGAAGGGATACCACTAGAAAGACAGTTGTTTCAAATGCAGCCAGATGCATGGATTGTACAAGGTGGCACATATGGTTTATTTTTGTTGTCATTTCTGAAACTAACATAAGCTAGTTTCAGGCTAAAATGTTAAATATTGTTGGGAGAAGGTTTAAAAATGGCTGATTAATGCTATTTAAGAAGGTTAAAAAGAGCTTAGGGTTGTGCTGTGATCTCACATGGAGAGCCTCAGAGTTCAGAAGTGAGCAGACCTGTGGCTTCAAGACACACACATAAACCTGGCAGAGTTCTTGATCTTAATTATGCACAATCTATTTTACTTCACCATGAGTGAAAAATTCTGAGCATCATGTTTGCAAAATGGATCATGACAAGGCTAGAGTTTGTTGCCTGTTACTGCATGTTTTCACAGCTTACTGGGTATACACGAATATTGCATAGAGATGTTGGTACAACACTAAGATAAGGGCAACAAATTAAAGCAAACATAAGAATTGGGAGAGCCTTTGTAAAAATGTGCAGACAGCTCGTTCAGCACAAGTGTTGATGGCTTGGCCTTGAGCTCAGTTGGTGGAGCTGCTGCTGCCTGGCTGCCAAGATGATGTGTGTGATGTAATTGTGCCAAGCCCATACTATCACGGTATTACAGCAAAACTGTCTGTGAACTGGGCACATTCCCAGTTACATTCAGGTACAGTAACAAGGTAAATGGAAAGGCTTTGCCAGTACAGTATGTATGTAGAGTTGCAGCTTGAAGTTGGTGTTTTGGGGCAAAAAGGACAAAGTGTCTTTTGCTGGGCAGGTAGAGAACAGTGCTCGATGCCAATATTTATCTCTTTTACTGAGTGACCCTACAAGGATGCTGCTCTCCCTAGCTGCAGAGGAGCACTGCAAGCTGCAGAGGAAAGATGTAAGAATGGCTACATAAGACAGATTAAAAACCCATCTAGCTCATTGCCCTGTCTGTGCTTGTGGTCAGATGCTCACAATGTGGACACTGGGTATAAACATAAGGTAAGCTGAAAGGATTAGCTGGCCAAATAAGAATACCAGTTCCTTGATTGCTGGCTGAATATGAAATAATCCCCGATCTTCAGTGAAAACTAGATATTTGAATGCTAGAAAGTTCTGAGTGTTTTTTGTTCTCTTGTTTTTTTTTCTTTTTTTTTTGCTTGGAGACATATTCTTAAGACACTTATATAGCCCTAAACTGAGCTTGTTTATGTGGTTGCATGCAATTTTTTTATGCAACCTTCACAAGCCCTTCCTGCTTTCCGAAGTTTTTGGAACAGTTAGTTAATTCTAACTCTCCATCTTCCTCTTTGACTGAAATTTGCAATTTCCTTTCGAGAAACAACTTCCTATTGAGTTCTAACTTATCTGACCACTTTGATGTATTTGAAGTATTTTTTTGAAGTCCTGAAGGCATTGCAAAATCCAGTGTTGTCTTCACAGCTTGAATTTCTACACTGTCTGAATTGAGGAAGTGCAGAAATGGATAGGAGCTCATCTAGCTAACAAATGAAAATACAATTAAATTGTGCTTGATCATGCAGTGTCATTGTAAAATTCCAAACTGTGGTAATTGAAACCTGGTTGGGCAGCTCAAGAGAACTGAATTGTCACGTTTTTGCTGTAATCAGCATTGGCTTTGGGAGACTTGGAAGTTGTGTGGATTTCCAAAAAGTGCTGCAGCAAATTTGGAGGCAGATGCAGAAATGGACTGATTTCTGCAGTGCAGCCCATCATCATGCCAGAGCTACAGGAATCTAAGTCCTGGCCTGCAAAATAGCCATTAAACTTAGATTTAGATGCCTGTGTTCTATGTACAATAAACAGATGAGCTTAAGTGCTAAATACCAGGATTCCCAGCTACTGTCTTTCTGACTAAGGAACACTTAAGCTCCCTGGTGTTCCTGCACTTTATCTAATGCCTTTTTGATGTGGAGCAGGGACTGAAGCTCTTCAAGACCCTTTGAATCTTGTGGGGTTTTTTTTCTGCAGAGACACAGTCTTCAAGGGAGAGGTAGAAATTATCTCCTCATTGCTTTGTTTGGTGGGTTGAGAGCTTTACTGGGAGGAAGGGATTTAAATTCTCTTAATATAGAAGTTGTCTTGTTAGAGTTTATGCTTCTCCGTTGCTTAGGCTGAAATGCCTGGAGTGTTACAGAAGAGGTGTGTTTACTGTTGTGGATGTGCTTTCCAATGCAAGCAATGCATGTACAGCATGCTGTGAGTGGAAATCCCTGCAGAGCATTATCTCACACCTACTGAATCAAGCCTCTAAACAGGCTTAGGTACAGAAGTGCCAACTTTGTACTCATAGGCTTATATGTGACATAAACCATGAGTCTGCAGAGTTGCCCTGCATCTGGTTATGTCCAAAACTCTTGGACTTTGATGTCTAAATGCCATCAAAACTCTTCTCAGAGCCTGAGTCTTAGCTTTTATAACTGAAGATAATCTTACATATTTGCATGCATAGAACATTTTTAATGTTTTCTTTAATTGTCATCTCCCTGAAGTTATCCAAGTGATTGCCAGTCTGCTGTTTTGAAGAGTTAACCAATTAGGTGAGGACTTTCAAAGGTCCTTTAAATTTGAACGTGCGCTTACACTGATTTTATATCTAAATGCCTTGCAGTTCTGCTTCCCTCACTCCTGGATGCTAACAGTGCTCAGTGTTTTTACATAGGAGTTGGTGTCTAGCACCTGTGCAAAATATATTTCAGAACAAAGTTGCCAGATGCAGTTGAGAATCACTTGTGAAAAATTTGCCTTAAAGAAAATGTCCCCAAACCACACGACTGAGTCTTAAACATCAGGCTTTCTGACTCAGTCCTGTGCTTACACCACACCACTAGATGATGACATTTTATTGTGAAGGTTCACCAGTTCAGGCAGTACATCATAAACATCATCTGCTTTTTAAAGTAGATCCTTGGCTTTCTATTACAGCTATTGTTTCCTCTTCTGTATCTGAAACAGGGAATTACCCAAATTTCTCCCAGAAGCTTTTTTTTTTTTTTTTTTTGGTAATTCTGGGTTGTATTCCCTCCCTGGAAATCTGGTTTAATTTTATTTCATCAATTACAAGCAGTCTTATGATGGTGGTTGCCATCTACACAAAATTATTTCCTCTGCTTCCACCAATATGGTTTTATATGTTGCCTGTCAGACTACTTTAGACGTGCTCTATGTTTCTTTGTGCCATGATTGTATCCATAAAGAGGTCAGTTTGTGCACCCAGTCTTCATAGTCTTGACCATGATATGTGGTAGTAGTATAAGAGCTAGAAAACCCATGAGCATAAATCCAGTGGCGTTGCTATCACAGCAAACCTGATTTATATGCTTTCTGGATCCTCTCCCTACACTGTGCTTTTTAAGTGGTTGTCAAATGAAGTAGAGGAGCTTTTCTGTACTTGCTGTTCAGGACATGAATAAAGTATTGCTTTAATGCTGTCCAAATTCTAGTTTTTTCAGTATAGTATTACTTGTAACCACAGAACCAATTGTGATACTGACCTTAAGTTTAGAGATTTTGAGTATAAGAAAGCATTGCTGTGTTTGCTTCCTATGTTTGTGCAATATGCTTCTGTAATACTTCAGATGTAAAGATAGCTGTCATGAAAGTCCTGCAAATATTTTTTAGATATTTGGAATCAATTTCTAGAGGATGTATCTGTGTGTAGTGGGTTGTGAAGTGATGTGGAGTTCAGTTTTAGGGCAAGGAGGAGTCGATATGTAGATGCATGCATCTGCTTTCAACATATGGTCATGTTTCCTTTTCTGTTTAGGAAATTTATCTTGTATTATTGCAGCCTTACATAGAAGAAGTTAATGAAGATAACTGATACTTCTAGTCTGCAAAAAGTAGAGTGAATTAAGGAACCCCTTTATAGCCAGACTACTTATTAGGCAGAATAAGCCAACAATTAACATTAGGTGCATAGAAGTACACAAAGAGAATCCTAAAACTGAGGCAAAAAGTATGTGACATTTCCTAAATGGAAAATGACAGGCTTATTTAAATATAAACAAACAAATGTAAATGCTTGTGTGTAGGATGTAGCAAAGTGTGTGCATATATGCGATTTTTTTCACTCTGGTGTTGGAGAGTGTGGGTGACTTCTTAAACTGAGTTTTCAATTTCTTAAATGCTTTCTCCTTAAGAAATTATTGTCTCATTAGGTAGTCTGAATGTAATTGTACACTTTTGCTATTTTACATAGGGTAGGCTTTCTGTTCCTTCAGTAAGTGCATTCCAGGGACAATACTACTTCTACTTGGCTGTAGTAATGCAATTTTGAAGGACTTTTGTTAATAGTAAAATGAAAAGAAAAAAATAAAATCTCTTGTCTGATGCTACTCTTGGAAAATGACACAGATGGTCAACTTTTGATCTGGAAACTCAGTTCTTCCTCTCTTCTAAGTAATTAGTCCATAACAGAATCAGTTGGCTTTTGGCAGTTTGGAGGGAAAATACATTTAAGATGTCTTAGGTTTCCAAGTGTAATTTGGCTGTAGCAGATGCCAATAAACATGTCAAAAGGATTTTTATCCTGACGACTTGGTATGTGTGAAAGTTACATCAGTGGTCTGAATTGTAGTAGCTGTGGAAAACTGTAAGTCAGCACTTTGAATATCAAGGGTTGAATTGATGCACTTGTAATTGTATTTTCACATTATTTTGACTTGAGTATAAAACTGAGAAGAAATCTTTGCTCCAAGAACATTCAAATACTTGTCTGAATCCTGAAAATAGATTCCCCTTCATGCGTAGACTAAATAATCTTGCACCATTATAAGACACAGCTGTTTGTTCTTATTCTCAATTTTCTTAACTAAATTTTTTGCTTTATTTTAATAATATAATTAGTGTGTGGTTTGCTTTTAATGAATTGATAACTGTAGAATACACTGTGATACCTACCTTACTCTGATATCTAAAAACTTGTTTTAACTTTGACTCTCCATATTTGAGAAGAGTTATAATGCATTGATCGATTTGTGTACTTACTGTCCTAGTACTGAAAGGAAAATACTGCATGAGTTGTAGTCTAAATCATTAGAACATCAAGCAAGGTCTTGTTCCACTGCAGTTCTGCCATATTTTGTACCCTGAAAAATGACCCTTAGACAGATGTGAAGTTTTTGAGATCTTAAAAGACAGATTCTTTTATTATTATTATTATTATCATTATTACTGTTTTTATTCAAGCCACGTCTGCTGCAATGTCTCACCCATTTTTCTGACCAAAATGAAATTACTGTTGTTGTGAGCTGGGGAATGCAGATCATCCAGGCAGTAATTTAGTTTACTCTATGCACGAGTATCTCTTTGGTGATTGGGAGTGGGAAATACAAAATGATGCAGTGTGTCAGTTACCATAGACCCTGATGACCATTTGTTGCTACTGAAGTAATACGAGTGCCTGCTGCGTTGTTCTCTAGACTAAGAAAAGAACTAATGATGAAAATAGTTGCTAGTAAGACAAACACAAAATTGATACAGTGGGTGCCAAAATTTGCACTTCTGCATTTAGGAAATAAAACTGCCTGTCACACAATTCCTAAAAATGGTGCAGCCGGATGCCCAGAACTGCCTGAGCACTTCTTCACAGCTGCTGTCACTGTCCCTCTCCTTTCTCAACTTGGCTTTTTTCGCTTCCCCTGTCCCAAATTTTCAGTGCTCAGCACAGCTCCCAGAGCTTGCTGGTGTTTGAGAGTTAACTACTGTTTTAATTAAAAGATTTTTCTTTTTTTTTACTTTTAGTATAAACTTTGGGCTTGGCTTTGTGGCCCCAAACATTTCATGAAATTGCAGCTTGTATGATATCTCTAGTTGCTTCATGCTTCAAACATTGCAAGTTCTTGATCAGAATGCTAATAGGTCATGCTTCCAAGTTCAGCAGAAAAAGATTTGCAACACTTTTTAAAAATCCTGCTAGCTGCAGAGTTCAGTCTGAAGGACAAATATCCCATAAGCACTTTTACTTTGGGAAGAGGAAAATGAGGAGAATATGTTTAAGAGTATCGTGAAGGACAAAATTTCTAAATGCTCTTCTGAGATTTTGAATTAGCTTCTATGATTTTAGCAGTATCTTGTCAGCTTTGAGCTTCCTTTATATTATAAAAGAAGGGGGCACACACATCCCAGACTCAGATTTTGCGTTTTCCACCTGTAAATAGACATTGGCATGTGCTAACAGAATAGAAAAGAAAATGACAATTTTCCATTATTTTTCCCCTCCCTTTCTGAGGCACTGCTTTAAGAATGGAGGTAAAATTGAACCATCATAATCTCTCAATCTGATTTGAGATAGTGGAGGCATGAAGCCAAAAGCTATTGGTGACTGCTGTGGAAACGAGGCAACTGTTGCTTTTTCAAGTATGTTAAAGTATGCAGACGTGCACTGAGGCTCTTTTTCTCTTTGCCTGTAATTGAGAAGAATTACCTTAATTCTTCTTAATAATACTACTTTATGCAAGCTTTATAATCCTCATAAGGAAATGCTTAATACAAATTATGAATGTTTGCATTTCAGGGCTCCTTTTTTTACAAGTTCTCCGTGTCAGCTGCTAGCCCGTTCTTAGAGAATTACAGTCCATTGAGTTTAGTTGTGTAAGGATTGTATTTGATTACTGGGACATTTCGTGTGTATCTTCCTGATAAGTCTGTGTGTGTGCTTATTTTCTACAAAAGTTTTAAATATCTGTGATTGTCTCCATGGGTCCTGCAATGTATGTTATACCCATATTCTGGCAGGTATGTCAGTGAATGTAATGTAACACACCTATATTACAGCACACACATTTTTATTCTAATCTACATCTCAAAGGAGTTTTGAAGTCTGTACTTTGAAATCTTTTTATGTACTGTGAACAATCAGCACAGCTGAATGTGTCAAACTTAAGACAGTATTGCAGCAGTTATCACTTTTGACTCTCTCTATAAAGTGTGTATTTGCAGCAACATTACAATTTTCATTTGCAGTGCCTTACCCAATTGATGGTTACTTTATTTTCATTCTGTTCCCCCAAAGTTTAGGCACATGATCTGAAAGACAATCTGTAAACTTCGTGTTGGGCTTCGTTTTCTTTGTTCTTTATCCAAACAGAGCTAACTTTAGCTGACTACATTTAATGTATTTTTCAAAGTAGTTTCATTGTTTGGTGTTCTCTGACTTACTTGGAAAAGCAATTAAATGAGTCTTCTGTTTCTTTAGCCTGCATATAGGTGCTCTCATCAATGGTAGAAATCAGTTTAGATGAAGGTGATGCTTCTGTGTGCATGCACATGCTGTCATCACTGACACAGTATTTCAGACGTGGTAAGACATTTCCTGCCCTGAAATGTTTGCTGTTCAAATTAGTTTTAACTGTGCAAAACCGCAAAATGATCTAGAAAAGGTAGGCTGTGGAAGGACTTCTGGAGAGGAGGGAAAGGGTTGGAGGAAGCTGGAAATGAAGAGGAGGGAAGAAATGAAGGGACTATTTTAGGCTTTGGGGGCAGTTCCTCAGGAGCTGTGAAGCAATAAATGGGGCAAAGGGAAGCACAGTCAAGTGAGAAGAATGTGGAGTGAGTGGGAGTAGAAGAAAATGAATGTAATGTGCTGCACTGCCTGGCAGCCTGGTGTCTCCTTAAGCTGCCAGTGCTGCAGCCATGAATGCTGGCACTGCTGCAGCTGGAAGTGCAGAATCTCAATTTCAAGATGTTTCTGTGTGTCCCTGTGGATATTGTTAACAAAATTTTTTCCACTAAGTGCTGAGCATTATTGCAGAAATGATGCCTGTATTGCTTTTGTGTTATACAACACTGTGCCACTTGTGTTTCCATTCTCTCTCATTTTCTTTTTTCTTTCCTTTTATGATAAGTGCTTTTCTAGGGGTTTTCACAGGAAACAGCAGATCAACCAAAGAGGAGAAGTCGTCGTGAATAATTTGTACTTTACTGAATATCTGTGTGCAATCCCTCATTTAGTTAATTATTCTGGAATTGCTTCCTTTAATCTCAAACATGCTTGCAGTTATCATCTACTTTTAGAAAGAGACTACATAATATGAAAGATTTGAAAG
Source organism: Acridotheres tristis (assembly GCA_037013685.1). Lineage (NCBI taxonomy): Eukaryota > Metazoa > Chordata > Aves > Passeriformes > Sturnidae > Acridotheres > Acridotheres tristis. The sequence continues at coordinate 108,293,085 of CM072886.1, forward strand.
TCTTTGACTGTTTCCTGATCTATCTATACAGTGACATTACTGTGAGAAGCATTTTCTTTTTTAGAAACAACTTTTTGAAAAGCTTGCAAGATGGTTATAGAGTTTGTAACTGTATTGGCTAAAGATGAGAGAAGCAATTTTATAACGAAAAATTTAATTTGTTTAGACCAAGTGATCAGTGTGGAGGAAAAAAAAACCAAACTTTTGAGACCTATAGAAGGGCTTAGTGCTAAATGCTTGTCTGCTTTCCCACAGTTATATGTTTGTCTAGTAAAAGATATTACTTCCTATTGCAAGTATTTGTTCTCTCTGAAGGTTTGGATTTAAACTAAACAGTTGCTTGAAGATGGAAATGTATTTCCTCCTTTAACACTACCTACTGAATCTTGCAGGTATTTAGTCTAGGTGCTTTAGGATTTAGTTCATAAATAATAATTTGGCTTTTAATCATGCCTTTCAGTTGAGTCCTCTTGTTACATCCAAGCTTTAACCGGGATGATTACCATAGCATCACCTAAACCAGAGACAATAAAACTGAGGTTTCATGGCATGGATCCACTAACTTTAATAAATGAAACTGAGTGAATAAGTATAAACAAAGAATGTGAAAGTAGGTTATCAAACCATGTGATAACATCTGTTCCTTGGAAACATGAAAGTAACTATTTCTGTGTCAAGAACGAAACCCTGTTTAAGTGGTATTATAAGCTGACTGCAATTTTCCTGTGTGCCCAAACTTCAGTGTATAATGTTGAGGCTTCTGTGCAAAATGATGTAATTATCTGCATGCCCTATCAGAGTCAGGTATTTATATTTGAAAGCCTGGGTGTCTGTCATCTGGAGGATCCTTATCAAGATGAGAGCTCAGCTGCGTGGGATAATATGCAGTTGCATGCGAGGAGACCTGGTTCTGTCCCTGAATAGTTTGCAAGATGCAACACGTGAAGTGGCGTCTCCCCCTTCCCCTCTTTTTTTATAAGAAGGGAATGGAGAGCAAGGGTTACGGTAATTCACTTGACTGTAACGTTGGCTAACAGTATGCATAAATTGTCCAAATTGTCTTTAACAGCCAGTCATTTTCCCTGAGAGAAAATGAAGATGTCCTTGTATGATGGAAAAAAAACATTAGACAAAGCAGGAAGAGCACTTGTTGGCTGTCCATGTTAACATTTTTCAGCATTATTTGGTCTGTTAGAATTTGGCTATGACTCTGATTGCAGACATGTTGAGATCAGTGGTAGTGAGATAATACTAGGAAGTGATAGATTGAATTCTTTATGCTAAAGTCAACTAAACTGCTAAAACAATGCTTTTAAGAAATGCAGTTGCAGTGCAAATGCTACAGATGCCAAGATTGCAGCAGGGTCTATACTCTGTAGAGTACAAGTACATAGTTAGTGTCCCCTAACTGATGCTGAGTAATCTTGTTTTGTGCTCATTTTGCACTTTAGCAGCTCACTGTCCCCTACAATACTTTCCTGTCCTTGCGCACAGCACAACAGTTTTGTTCTTACCTTTGGGATCACTATTTAATCCTACATCTACAGAGTACCATTGGAAATAAATAGTGCTTTTTGCTTTCCAAACCGATTTTGTGTAAAAAGGCACTTGGGCTGAGACGAGAGCCTCACCTGTTTCGGTCGGCTGATCCATGCCTCAGAACAACCTGTTCTGGGAGAGGCAGGCTGGAACAGCTTGTGGATGTATTTCCAGAGGTATAGCCTGCTTAACCTGTTTGCCTTGTGAAAGCTGAGGTTTCTGCTCAGGATTAGAAGTTATGGCTTCAATTTCATCTTCCTTACCACTTGTGCATTCTTTACCTGGGCTTAAAAAAAAAAGTCAGTAAATACCATCTTTGCAATAGGTCTATAAAAAATCTGGTTTGTTGTAATTTTAATTAACTCTCCTCCCAAAGTTCTTCTTTTGAAGATCAGATTTTCATGTTGATTTCTGTGTGTCTCTGCAAAATCTTATTATAATGTTATTTTTTTGGTTCTTGTTTTTTACAGTGATTAGTGCTACATGCAGGATACTGCCTGCCAGTGGTGTATGTGTAAAGGATTGTGTGTGAGAGAGCTCAAACCAAACAAAAACACACACCTCTCCCCTGACAAAAAAGGATGCACAGCCAAACATACTGCATGCAATCATAATCATCACCTCATTTTCCACTTCAAGGCAGTATGATCTAAACAAGATATGGGAACTGATAAATGATGATACAAGTTATTTATTTTGTTAATTATTATTTCATGTGTGATATAAACCACCATTTTGTGGGCTTGTGTACTGTGCTTCAACTTCCTCGCTCTGTGAAGTGTAAGAGGGAGTTTTCCTGTCCCTCCACAACTTTTCTTGGTTTCAAAAACAGTGCAGGAAACCCAACATCAGATAATTGGCTCTTGGATCTGACAGCAGCCATACCATTCCATTAATTTCTGCAGAGTTCCAGGAAAGCCCTTTCAACTCCTTCAGTGCATGAAAACATCTCTGAAACTGTCCCATTTGCTTTTCTTTTGATTACAGCTACTGGTATTTTCCTTTGGATTGAATCCTACTTTTGGGGTTACCTTTTAAGACAGTACCTAATGCAGCTGTATTTTGACAGGGCTTGCAGAATAAATGGTGTCAGACCTGGGTAAGACTTCCCCAAGAGCTCTTCAAAGGGAAGCTCAGTAATTTAAGCAGTGGTGTGTAGGGTTTGGTAGCTGGCCTGCTTCCTCCAGAGATAATCATGAATCAATTTCCTTTACGATAGGAAGCTCTGGGTGCTGGATGCAATGAATCCTTTTTGATTAGTCATAGAAGAGAAGTCCTAACCACTTGTTTAAAGGTCTCAAAACACCATTAAAGAGGAGATGAGGGTGCAGTCTGTGACCAAATTCTGCTTTGAATAATTATAGTGTTGCTGCCTACACTTCTCCTCCATATTCAAGTAGATACCACATTCTTCTTTGCTACTTGGCATAAATGATTTTGTGTGCTAATAACTACTGCATTCCAGCCCTGGGGTGGTGGCAGCTGGGAGACAGCAGAAATTCATTCCCATGTCTGTGTGAAGGGAGAATTGTCGCTGAAGTTTAGTGGTGGCCAAGCAGGGAGAAAGAAGCTCGGTGGGACTTGCTCCTGGAGAATCCCAGAGAAGTGCTCGAGGTGGCCGTCCTGGTGCTTGAGGAGCACATGGCTCTGTTTCCTGTAATGGCAACCACAAAGTGCTTGTGTGTGTGGAGCAGGACATGTCATTTCCTAGTGCACTGAACCAACACCACTGATAAATATTTAGGACAGATCAGATGGTCTGAATGCGTGTGCTGGGGAGGAATGCTGTACTTGGCTAAACAACCAGGCATTATCTGAGATCCATTTTAAATATGTGCTGTCTCTATAATAGCAATAGGTGGCTGTTCCAGATAGAAAATTTCAGTTAATCTACTGTGTCAGTTTGGGCTTGCATGTCCAAAAATACCTTATTAGTGATTTATGTCTTTCATTGTTGTTCTTTCTTTCATACGACTCTCTCTGCCCACGCACTGCTACCTAATCTTGTATTTTTGCGTGCTGTTCCTGTGGTTATTTCACGAGAAAAAGGCTTGGTGTCACCTACAGAGCAACACATGCCTAACTTTGCACTTCAATATAAAGTTTCTTTTATGAAGGAATATTTGAATTTTATCTCTCTAGAGTAAAAGTAGCTAGATTACCAAGAACCAAATTATTTCTCTAGCTACTAGGAAAGTACATTTGGCATAGACTTCAGTGCTTCAGTTAAACCTTCAGAAAACACAGAGCTTTGAAGAGAACTGCAAGCTTTAAATCCTTTGTATCTTTAATTATCTTTATAGAGCTGAATAATATCCTGTACTATCTGTGTGCACAATGCTTGAATTAATTTTGTGTTGATTAACTAGGGGAAAACTTCTTTTCTTTTACCTTTCCCCTACTCCCTGTAATCCTGCAAGCCAGCTTCTGGTGGAGTTAGCTTCGAGCATTCATTAGCATAGCCTGGGCCTTTGACATACTGCATTGGTGATTTATGCTTGTGAATATTCATTGTGCTAAATCCAGTGGCTTTTCTGCTCACTCTTGTTTTTTTAGAGTCTTCCATGCAAGATACAAAATCTCCTGGCAACCTATAACCAGCTGCCTAGGGTAGAAGTTGGCTGCATTTGAATCCCTTTGCATACACAAACAGCAAAGTACCTGCAGCACAAATGCAGGGAATACTGGATAAAAGAAGAGGCAGTGGGATTGTCACCTGAGTTCACTGCGTGTGTTTGTTAGTACTGGTCAGCTTCCAGCCATCCTGAGAGCTGTCATGAGAGGGCAGGCAGGGGATCAGTTCTGAAAAACATGAGGGAGTCACAAAAGGGAAAAAGATAGTCCATGAAAGACGAGGCGGGGAGTAATAGAAAATGCTTCAGAACCAGAGGCAAAGATACGTGAATGAACAAGTAGGAAAGGAGATGCCACGAGATTAATTTTACTCTGTATGTGCAGTGATCAGAGTCTGAAACTCTGAAATACTGTTTCTGACATAACTTGGCTCTGTGGCCTTGAGAAAGCCTGGCTCCCTAAGGGTGCTCTGAGAAACCCTGTTAGTTCTGTCGTTTGAGCTAGGCTGCAGTAGCATAATAGGAGGGAAGAAACTTTTATTGTTTAGGGAAGGAAATGACAAACTAAGTGACCTCCATCTGCAAAAAGTTATATCAATGCCTATATAGAATTTGATACCTATTTTTTGTCTCCAAGACATACTGCAGCATGCTGAAGTATATTAGTTTCAGGTGATGAACTTGTTCATAGTATCTATGAACTTATATTGAGCATCTTATCTGCAAAGTATCATCATATCTACTGGGAAAGATTTACAATATTATCTGAATGTATTACAACTGAACAAATCAAAGTCTTAAATGAATACAAAGGTAAAGTGTGGATACTGGTGTTTTTCTGTGGAAATCACTGAGTGATGTGTCTTGGGAGGAGAGATAAGGGGATGAGAAACCAGCACAACTGCTCATCACCTCGCCTCTGATTAGCAATCACTGTCTGAGAGCCTTTTTTTAAAAATACAGGTTTATTATTTATTTCAATAGGGTTGATCTATTAGCTTTCTTTTTGTACAAAAAGCTTTTCTGCTTTCTTTGTTGAAGCTTGAAATTTCAAATGGAAATGTAACACTTCTTGTGTTAACTGACTGCTATTTTATTGATAAGAAATATTAAGTGTTTATTAAACTCATCAAATACAGATGTTGCTTGTTTCCATCACTATTGAAGGGAAAAAGTAGTTTTTTCAGACCTCTTAGAAGCAAACACTGTGCAGATTGCTGAGGTACTGCCAGAGAACTCATGAGATGCTCAAGGTGAAGCAAGAGGTAGCTGAAGCAAATCTCTTGAGGATGAAGGAGGGAGTACTTGGTCACAGAAGTAACAGCATGGTATCTTCTGTGCTGCATGTGTGCAAAATCTGTGTGCTTATGGAATGCCATCTTCATTCCACTCAAGTCAAGACTTATGTCTTTGAATAATTTGAGCTAGTATTTTACAATTTCTGTGGTTGTTTTTTTTTGGTATTTTTTCATTCTTAGTGAATGCAAATTGACATGGGTAAACATACATTCTTTAGCAATCTTAGCTGCTCAGTTGGGAGGGTATTTGCTGCTTATCATTTTGGTTTCTATTTTTACATGTGTACCATCCTCTATATTAACTAGTGCCTGTGGGTGCTGTCAAAAATACATCATTAATAAATTAATCTTGAGAGTGCTTTCCTTTTTGATACATTTTGATTAAAAACGCTTAACCTTAATATATTGGGTCCTGGATGCTCCAATAGAGTACTCAATGAATTCTTTGTTTTCCTGTAGTCCAGCCTTGACAGAAAAAAATGGCAATAGTATCTCCATTTATATTTGTGATTTTTCCTTAAAAGAAAGAGCCATAAAGGGGGAGCATTTATAGCTTTTCAGATGACACCAGTCACAGAGAAAATAGATTTATTTTAAAATCAAACAAAATTAACTATGTTTATTGTTTTAGTGATAGATTGAAGTCAACTCCTGAATTTTTTTCAGTCAGCCCCTGGGTGAGGACAACTGGCTAGTATGAAATAAAAGAGGGTGTAGTGGAAAGGCCGTCATTGGAAATATAGATATATCTTAGTGAACAGTCTAATACAAAGTATTTGGAGGGATTTGGATATATAGGAGACAGTCATGAAAATCCCCAGGATTGTAGATGATTAATTACATTGGGATCAGGGGTCAGAGGAAGGAATTGAGGTGGGGAAACAGCCTGTGTGTAGTGGGAAGCATTGTATTTTCAGCCACTGTAACCAACATTACTATATTTCAAAATAATAAGTCATGTGGAGAAACCATTTTAATTTGATAATTCTTTGTGCTTAACTGTGGTGCTCTTCTGAAACGAATGATATTACTGGGGATATTAAGAAAAACTCCAACAAAATAACAACAAAACTCTTGGAAATTGTTCTTCATGATGTTTAAGATACTGATTAAAAAATGACCAATTTCTTCGCTATTTTTCAGTGATTGTTTTAAAGTGAATCAAAGAAATTATTTTTTTCCACCTCTTCCCCACCATATTGTTGATAGACTTGCCAGTTCGTTTACTGGATACTTGAAAAATCACGTTTGTTGCATGTTTTGAAAATATTTTTCTCTTTAGACTAGAATTCTGATGATGACTACAGTTAAAAAATGTACAGAATCGGGAGGCTAAGTTTTTATTCCTTGTTTTTCTTCTCCATTTTTAGAGTTCCCTCTTTTAAGAAAAATTTCCAACTGACCAATTAAAAAACCATCAACAACAAAAACCCACTAACAAGCAAACAAAACAAAAGCCCCAAAGTACGGTTTCCTAGGGGAAGTTCAGTCTAAACAAGTATACAGCAATAAATATTAGCAGGAATAATTTATTAGACAATCTTTAGTTAGGAAAGCTTCTTAACTCTTAAACAGTCAGTGGGATTAAAGCATGCTTAATTTAAAGTACTTCCCCAGGGCTTTTTTCATATGCATTTCACTTGCTCAGAGAACTTCAGGTTCCCATCCATTTTTTAGGTGCAGTGGATATCATAGTTATTTGAGAAAAATTAATGCATTCCTAAAGCAAGAGAGTGCATTGGAATGGTGTTTTAAGAATGAAGTGCTTGCTTACTGCCTTCAGAGTCTTTGAAATCTTTTATTTCTGGCTCATTTCCAATATGGAAGGAGTTTGTTTTCAGAGAAATATTGTTGCCGAGGGACAGATGTTGACTGTGTTGTGTTTAAAGCAGACTGATATTAATTGCATTCTTTCAGCTATTCTACTTCTCTGGATAACTTAAAAAGGTCTTTCCAATTTCCAGAATACTTAGGTAAGCTCTCGGAACATGAGCACAGTGTCTCGGCATTTACGTGAAAAATGTATTAGAGAACTGGCAAGAGCTGAACTTATTTTTTGTGCACAGTTGAGAAACACTGTTTTCAGATGATTACACTAATTAATAACATAGAACAGCTTTAGCAAATTTAGTGAATGCTGTGATTTCCCTCCCTTCCCTCTTTAGTCTTTCAAGTCTTTATCTGAGCTGGTTGTCAAACAACCTGTGTGGAGCACTACTTACTGCATTTGACCAGAGAAATGGGCTAATTTTTTTCAGGACCTATTTTGTGATTGAGGCAGCATGATGTGGAGCAACGCCAGCCTTTGGGGTTTTCCAGTTTCCCACTGATAATGCAAAGTTAATGTTTTGAATTCGGGGCTTTGGTTCTTTCAAGGATCAGTCTGAGTTACTTAACTTGCCTCTTCTACAGTTTTATGCCAGTTTACTTCAGCTGGCCTAGTGCTGGTGGTTCCAGTGACAGGACTGCCACTGCTCACCCCTCCAGAACTTGCAGACAGTGTTGGTTTGGTTTGTTTTGGGCTTTTTTCAACTAGCTCCTGAAGACTGAGACCAGCTCATGTTTTTTAGTCCTCTGCCTATTTTAGTGCTTTAGATCATTTTGTTCTGTACTTGGTAAAATATCACTTTCCAAGTATTTTTGCTTAATACTCAGTACTTTAAGAAACACTGGGTCAAGAGAACATAATGCATGTAACAGCTGTGCAGAGCTCACCTTAGGGACCCAACCCAGCAGCTTTAACCTGCTTCTGCAGGAGCCCTAGAGGAGAGTAAAATAAGCTCAGCCAAAGCAGGTGAATTTTCCCTCCTAGCCCTCTTCTCAGCCTTCCATGTCTCTGCATAGTTTTTTCTGCCTTCTTATCCTCTTGTCTCATCCCTCCCTCAGTGGGATGAATTCAGTGTGTCCAGAGAGTTTCTGGGAGAAGAGCTCCAGCAAGGTTCTGTGGGGCTGAACTCCAGCCCTGCTGGCTCCCAGCCCTGACTGCTGACCAGTGATCCATCCTCCTTGGAGCATCCTGGAGACAGCCCAGCAGCTTATGCTCAACTTTTGAAACCTTCCTGGGAAGCTGGAAGCCTGCTGGACATGGATGAAGGCCTGCTTTAGTGTTCAAAATTATGCTTTAACAAAAGGTTACATACTTGTTGCCAGCTACAAGCTGTCAATAGAGGCATGTGTTTCTCCCTTCCATTCAGACTGTGGAAGCTGACCCTCCTGTTTGCTTGAATCCCAATATAACAGCTCTTTCTTTCAGCTGCCAGTCATGATCCCTGTCACTCATTAGCCTCTCTCTGCTTGCCTCAAAACTTGCCTTAGAAAAAAGCATTAGCTTAATTTTCCAGTTATTTAAAAACCTAAATGCTACTCATCTCAGTTGTCCCTCAAGAGAAGATCCTTATATTCAGGGGTTGATGTTGACTGACAAAAGATTCATGTGCATTTATGGTGAAGCTGCCCAAGTTATGTTAATAAATTGGCATTCCCTTTGTGGATTACTGGGTAACATAAAACTGCCTACATAAAGCTATACTATCTCATTAGCATTCTGTTCAAATAGCTTTTTACCTTTGTTTGTTTAGGCAGTTTCAGCAGAAATATCCGAGTACTCATCCGATAGCGACAGCGTGGGAGGAGCAGAGGTGACCCTGGCGACCACTACTGCGGGATCCAGCAAGGGATTACAGCCGAGGTCGGGAGGGGACACGGGGGATGTCACAGCACGGCCGGCCAGCGAGTGGCTGAGGTCAGCACAGGCCCTTCTCTGCAGCCCCGGGAAGCAGCAGGCAAAGGCCCCCAGAGCCCCTGCTGAGTCTGCCAAGAAGAGGAAGCTGCTGAGGTAAAGGAACTGTCCACCTTAAGGGATTCTTTTTGGTTATTCTTTTCTTAAATTATAAGTAAGACAATACTTGCCAAAGTGTTGGAGTGTGTTTCAAGGGTAAGTATTTTAGTGATGCAAATACCAAAAAAACCTTAAAGAATGTCATTTATCTATAAACAAACAAAAAAGGCAAGAAAGAACTATACTTAAAATCTCTGGTGAAAGCACTCAGTCTTGAACTCCTGTTCAAATCGATTATTTCTTCATTTCTAATACTGCCTTACAGATGTGTGAGTGGACATACTTCTGTTCTAGCTTCTAACTGTTTCATTGCTTTGTACCTCTCAAGAAAGTCTGCAAAAATGTTGTACCTCAGGCTTTAGGAATTTTTTTATCCTCTCAAGATTTGTCAGGGCAAAATTATCCAAAATACTGTAGGAAAGGAGTGGATGAGCAATAGATCTGAAGACTGTAGGACAGAACATTATGTAGGCAATGGGAAAGACATATTCTTATGGTGAAATTTAAATGTCTGTGACTAAGTTAAATATATTAGGAAAATATGTAACTGCTGAAAGAAAGTAACCTGAGATGGAGCAGTTGAAGCCTGATGTTCTAGCTAATTACAGTGCAGAAATGGTCACTTCCTATATTAAATTAATGAAAGTTATGTTAACTTAAATGGTATATGTGAAGATATGCCTCAAGCTGTGGAGACCACAATTGCAAATGATGCTGCTATGCATCCCGATTTTTGTTTTAACAATGTGCTTCTCTTACTTTTACACCTGAATCTATGTACAGTAATCAATTCCTTACAAAGTAAATCTTTAGTTAATAGGTATACCTTATTTTTCTGTGAAATATTCTTGGCTATTTCAAAATGCTGTCTGAGGAAACAGGTTTGGAAGTCCTAATTACTGAGGATCTCTCTATATGTAAAAGTGCTTTGCTTGTGCAATCCAGCTTTATTTCTTGTTACTTTAGAAAACATGCATACATAGCTGTACTAGGTCAGACCAAAGCTATAACCCCCAAAAATGCCTTTTAGTGGCCAAAAGCAAGAATATGTGAATGTAATATAAACAGGACAAGTGTACAGTGGTATTTTGTCCAGGTCCTCTTCCAGCTTTAAGCAGTTCCCAAGCTGTTCATTACCATTAGTGGGTTTGTCTTTTTCTAAATTCCAGCTTCATTTGATGACCTTTACTATCAACAGTCTAAATGCAAAAGATATTTTATGGCAAAGATACTCTGACACAAGTGTATAAGAGAATAGATTGCTTTAAAAACAAACAAAACAACAAGACCAAACCCTACACAATTATATAGAATGTAATCTGTCTGGAGTGGCCAGAGGAACAGAGATTACAGGGTTTTTTACCTTCCATCCTGTGGTTCCACTTTGGGTTCCTTTGGGTACAGGGAAGCAGGCAGGAAATTCCTTAGTTATGAGTATTGTTTATCTAGTTATTTTGCTCATCCAGGTAATTGTCATCTTTTCACTCTTCCTGTTGAGGGCATTAATTCCATGTGTCTCTCCCATCCTTCATTTTACTGCTGACAGAACATTTTATTGGTGTGATAACAGTGGGTATAAGTATGTGTCCTGAATAGGAAAGCACACGTTTTCAGTGCTGTGGATTGAAGGCCAGTTTGGAGAAAGGTTTGTCAGCTCTCAAGTGACAGTCTTTGTAGTTAAATAGCCAAAAGCTACAAAGCAGTTGTGGGCTTGTCATTTCTCCTTCCTTCCTACCTCTGCTGCAGATCAAGGCCACAGCAGAAAAAGCAGTGAGCAGGGGAATCATCCTGAAGCTGGATCTGGCCCATGAGCTCCCACTCAGATGGACCATTTGGAACTGCTCAGAGGGTGGAAGAGAGCCACGAGTCTCTGCTTAGCTGGGCTCTCTTTCTCCAGGCCCGTGCCTGGGGAGGCATGGGCTGAGCAGAGATGGTGCTGAGCAGGTGGTCGAGCTGCCATCTTCCTATGTGAATTCCTGTGTAGTAGGTTCAACTTCAAATCCAGACTGTATTGTATATGCTTATTTCATGGAGGAGTCTTGATTTAGGTAGAGTAGGTCTCCTCCCATTTTGTTTCCCTTTTAAAGAAAATATTTTCATATCTCTTAGATTTACACATGTCAAACAGCAATCTTCAAAAGTAGAGATAATACTTTCAAGAAATTTTAGCTTATATTTTCTATAGATATCATATCAGTCATGCTGAAATCTGCATTTATATTTGCATTGCCTGCTTGCAGCTATGCCTGTGCTACATCAGTGGGTATGTTTTTCTGTACAACTTCAAAGAAACTCCCCTAAAATATCCTCCCTAAACTCCCAAATCCCAAGCAAAATCAAACAAAGCAAAGAAAAAAGCCATAACAATAACTGGAGAAATTCAGATAAATTCCTTTCTACTGTCCTCTCTTCCTGGAGGTGTTAAAATAGAAATGGTATTGCCTGGATGGGACGAAAGAGTATTGTTTGTTTGACCCTATTACAGATGCAATTGTCATACACTAAAAAAATTGAGATGCAACCAAAGCAACAGAAATCTTCAGAAGTAAGCTAACTATGGGTGGTTAAATTATTTTTTTGTGATCCTAGTGTTGGAAATTTCACAATTTGTTGGAAATTCAACACCTTTGAATGTAAATAAAATGAGAAGTCCATCTATGTCTCCAAATCAACATACACAATATACAGTAGTGCTGCTGCTGAGCCAGATTTGAAGGGGAATATTGCAATTCCATTAGGGGTTAAGTGGGGTTTTGGAAAACAATTGGTGTCTGAAGACAAGCACGATGAGGTGGAAGCAACTTCTCCCCCTCCACATCTACTGCCAAATTCTCAAATGTTTTATTGTCCCCTGTAATGTTGGTTTTTGGTTTCAAAAGTGTCCTAAGTAACGATTATTCTTCTTTCTACCATGGTCCCTCGGGCAGAGCAGGTGGTGTGTGTGGTGGGGTTTGTCCTTCAGGGCTGTTGGTGGCTCTGAAGGGCTGTGCTGTGGGAGATGCCAGTTTGTCACACTGGAGGCAAAGCAGATCATCTCCCACTCACAGCCATCAATGCCACTGCTGGGGACATCCTCCCCTTAATCCTGGTATTCTGTAGTTGTGTAGTTGCCCTCCTCTATTTAAACAAGATTGTTGATGGATACAGTGGGAATATATAATTTTCCCAGGTGCACTGCCAGATCCATGGCCTTGAACTGCCTCAGTACCCTGTGAGGTACTAAGTGAGTTGAGAATTAGGTGCTACCAGTGGCACTTGGTACTGAGATGAATTGCCATGGTGATCAGGTCAAGAGATGTTGGGTTTACATGCTCCTGCCATTTTATTCCATCCCAAAGCTTCAGTTTCTCAGCTTGAATCAGCATTTCATGGGAAAATTACACAAATTATTTGTAAACCTGAGAGGAGAGAGTATATATTAAAAAGAACAGTTTTCAGGAAAGCTCTTCTTGTTACATTTGAAATTCTTGTTAATGCTATGGGGTGAAATAATACAGTCTAAACTGTATTAGTTCTAATTCTTTCAAAGTGTCTATGTGAAAGAATGGAGAAATGTAGATTATTGCAAGTTTTAATATTTATTACATAGATTAAACAATTAACTGGATTAATTCAGTATTTATAGAGAAGAAAACTCAAAATGCATGTGCTCAGCTTCTCTTGTCTGCAAGTAAACCTTTCTTAAAGATTTTATGAATTACTTTTTCCATTAGGATTTTATTTCCATTGGAAAAAAAAGTCTGAGGTACATTGTAGGAAATAAATATCCTAAGTTATAAAATATTAACTCTGTGTGTAAATCTGTCATGTTGCAAGAGCTTATAGTTGTGAAGAATAAGCTTTAGGGGTTTTTTTTTTGTTGTTTTTTAATACTTGAGTGACTGTTTATAGTTCTGGAGAAACAGGATTTCCCAAGATTTTATTTTAAATTATCTTATATCTACTTGTATGCGGACCACATACAAATCTGATCAACTAAAATTAACTTTTGTTATCAAAAGAAGAGAAAATTACAGAATGTCCTGGTACTATATGCAGTAAAATGAAATCCAGTTGTCACATGAGGCCAACTGAGGTCCTGAAAATAAAGGAAATTGCCAAGGGAAGAGGGAGCTGGCACAAATGAAGCAGACTTTTACTCTAAAATTGAGACTGTTCTTTCTTACATGCATCCACGAGTGGCATGAGGGTGTAACAACAGGCTAGCCCTTTAGATGGTCATGTTTTTATGCTAATTTTAACTATTTCTATAACTATTTAACATTTCATTGCTTGTAAATTTCTTGTTGGATTAGAAAAATATAAATGAAGAACATCATGGCTACAGTACAGATATACCACTTGTCATCACTGGCAGGGTACACAGTAAAATTATTTTGCACTTGGAGAACGTTAAAATGCATTTTCTTTCAGAAAGTGTGGATGGTTTCACTGGGCCAAATATTTTGTGCTAGTGGGGAAAAAAGCACCACGTTTGTAATCGGTCACAGCCAGCACAGCTTCAGAAGTCCTGCTTGTAAACCCTTCTGTGACAGGGTAGCCCACCTGGTTGATCTAGGAAAGCCAGTAGATGGGATCTTTTGGGACTTTTGGACAAAGCAAAGCTTTTGATACTGCCTCTCACAGCACGTTCCAGACCAAGTGTCCAGCACACAGCTGGATAACCATGCTGAGTGGTGGGTGAGCAGCTGGCTCACAGGCCAGGCACACAGGGTTACAGTGAATGGGGTGACATCAGGCTGGGGTCTGGGCACTAGTGGGGTTCTGCAGGGCTCCATCCTTGGCCCAGTTCCCTTCAACATCTTCATTAACCACTGGGATTCAGGACTCCAAGGGACACAAAATTTGCCAAAGATAGTAAATTGGGAGAAGCTGTTGACTCCCTCTAGAGCAGAGAGGCCCTGCAGAGAGACCTTGACAAATTAGAGGACTGGGAAATCACCAACTGCATGAAGCTTAACAAGGGCAAGTGCCAGATTCTGCACCTGGGACAGGACAATCCTGCTTGTGTGTACAGACTGGGCAATGAGATGCTGCAAGGCAGGGCTGCAGAAAGGGACCTGGGGGTCGTGGTCACTGGCAATTTGAATGTGAATCAGCAGTGTCTTTTTTTGTGTCATCAGCAAGTGCCCCATGAAGTGGAAAGAGACAGCTGAGTGTCAGTTACTTCACTAGTTAATGTGAAAGTAGGAGAGAAGATTTTTCTTTGCTTTGAAATCAGAGAAGGTGGAAATTGCCCAGTCTTGAGATGGAGATATATATTTGTTTTGAAGTATATGAAGTCCTGTGTATACTATGTATGAGGAGACAACTCAGTAAAGAGTGTTGACTTCAAATTGAAGTGTGTGAAGGAGTAAACTTGGATGAATAGGGTGTTATTTTTGGTAAGTACCCTGCCCTGCTTAATAAAAATTGTAATAAATAAACAGAAAGATCTCCAACACTTCAGAAAGATTGAAAATTACTTTTCAAAACACAGTAGATTCACTAATGCTCTTTTTTTGTTGCTTTCTATTAGCCTCATTGGAGTTGGGAGATAGGAACCAGCCTGGAAGTGACAAATCAGGCTCGATTTTACCTTTTGGTGATAGCTGTCACAAAACTCTTCAGTCTTACTGTTAAGGTTTGTGGGAAGGGCAACTACCAGAACCTGAGCTGTTGTCCAGGATGCTGAGCTTTCTTATGATCATCAAAGCTGTCTTTCATGTGGATATTGTTGAACATGGACAGTAAAGACAATGTGTTGTTTTAAATAAGGTATTTCAACAACCTCAGATTTAGTATGGCAATAGAACATAAATTGCTGCTTTTAAATCTGTCTGCCTTCAGGGAATTAAAGGAACAAAATAGTTGTACTGGAAGTTTTGTGATTAAAAATAAAAAGGTTGTGGGCTGTGGAGATTGTATCTGAGCAGCTTGACTTTGCCAAATAGTCTTTGCATTAACAATTTGCCAAATCTGTTCAATTTGCTCATATTGAAACATTCTGGGGGCAAGCTTGAAGTGCTAATCAGGAAAGCATACATCCTAAACTAGTTCTTATTATTTCAATAAAATAGTTTGTAATCAAATATTTGCCAATTTTATACACGTACCCCCCAGATTCTGGCTTACATCTTACTGCACAGCCAGGAGTGACTCTGACTCTGTATAGTTCACAGTATCTCACAGTACATGCACAAGTGTTTTACAGTATGGGCGCCTGTACTGTTTTGGAAGAAATGAGTAGTTTTCAAATGCTGTTGTCAGCAAATCTGTTAGCTTTTGTAACAGAAATCACCTTTTCCTGTGTTTTATGTGTTTGAGCTAAAAAGGGTGTTGATTCTCCTGGTTTGCAGTGGTGTTTAAACTCCTTTGTTTCTACCTTTTTAAAAGAAACAAACCATAAAGTACCAACTGTTGCTCTGGCCATACAAATTCTTTTTGTGCACGGCATGTCCTTGAACTGTGTTTTCTAATTTCATGAGCTATGAAACAGAATAAAAACAACATTTCTGATGACCAGCTGAGAACCTCTCATAAATGCATTCTTAGTTATATTTTATGTTCTGCAACCAAGCAGATGCAAATTGCTTTATGTTTTCTGTTTAAACTATTTTTAACCACATTTGGAATGTGAATGGAAGGATGATGATTAATGAATATCGGTGTACTTACCACAGAGGGCTGCTAAGAAAAGTTAGAGTTTTACTTTTCATGGACCTTTGTGATAACTGGTATCCTAATACAGATGTGGTCAGCAAATTACTAATGAAATTGTGAGCATCAGTGGGACCCTTCTGGTAGTCATATCAGGCCTGAAATAGGAATGATGTATTGCTGTTGTGTGCAGCAGCCACAGAACCAGAAACTTGCTTTCTTTCCTTCATGCTGCAGGGTGTTCCTGCCATAAGTGTAACAGCAGTGGGCTTGCAGAAGAGTAGGAACTGATTGGCTGGACACAACCATAGCCCTGTTCAGGAAAAAATGGGGAAATTAGGGTGTAAGCCAATAATAGCTGCTCTCTTCTGCAGGTAATTTAAGGCTTTCTTGCATTGTTTGAACAAATAAAATACATTTCTATGACTGGTGACTGTGTAGGGAATGAAGTAGGAGAACACTTATGTTGAACAGGTTTCTTTCAGCAAAGCAGGTTTTTGAGCTACTGACTGTACAGTGCATTGCTACAGTCCGAGCACAGAGGTCACATGCCGACTCATGCATGCAAGACTTTTAAACAAGCAATCTGAAAATGCATTTTCCTGCTGCATTTTTAAGCCTAGCTGAGCTGGCATCTACCAGTTCCAGCATGGCTCATGCAGGCCACCCAGCCAAACTGCATCTGAGAATGGTTCCCTAGTAAGAAGAGAAACTGGGTGGAGAGTTGGAGTCTGTAGAACTGTTTGCCCACAAGTGTTGTGGTGTGGTAATACTTCAGTGCTCAGTTTTGGGCAAAAGCTTCCATTGCATTTCTGTATTAATTGTCTCTGTCTTAAAGTCCTGGTTGAAACCAGGATTAAACAAGATTGTTAAGCTTGCCTGGAACTTCACTGGAGCCCAATATTTTCCAAACATTTTTGTTTGCTTTCCTCCTTAATGTAGCAGGGTTCATAGGTTGTTAAGTGTGAATTCATAGCTTGTTAAGTCTGGGCTCTTTATTTTGAGGCTTTGGAAATTTTCTTTTTCCTCTGAGTCTGAGTTTTTTTCCTCTCTGCCTTCCACCAGCCATAGAGATGTAGCAACATAAACTGCAAAACTTCTATAGGTCATTTTGGCTTAAATGGGGCTCTTGTATTTCAGAGTTCATTCTGTGATTTGCTGCTTAGATGTTTAGCCATTCTATCTGATAATTCATGTGATAATTATAATTTTGCAAAGGATATAGTTGTTCATTAAAAATTCTGCTGACACTGCTAACTACTTTTTATATAATGTGTTGACTTGTCTGTAGACAAAATTGCTTAATAACTGGTAACCGAAGAGAAATTTTTTTGCAACTCACCTGAAGTCCTGCTTAGCCTTTTTAGCTCCTTCTCAGTTTCTACAGGTGTGTCTTCCCAGTTTCACGTTTACCATGTGAGCTTTACCAAGCTATTTGCCTTTAACTAAGCCAAAAAATTTTCTCGATGTGCACAAATAGTCATAAGGTGGTTGTATGCTATCTCTGTTGATTCCTAATCCAGTTTAACTCAAGGACACATTTCCCCTTAGTAGAAATCTTTATTAATATATTCGGTAGTACTTGTGGAGAAACTTTACACTGCAACAAAAGAATGAAGGAGATCTTTATGCAAATAACTTCTTTGAAGCCAAAGAAAAATGTTCAAGCACTCCCACAGTAGTCCAAAGCTCTTTGTAGTAGCCCAAAGACAGCTTCCAACACATACATCTCTTGTTCTTAAAAGTGAGAAATTATGTCTTCTGGCTTTGAATCCAAGGGTAGGAGTTACTTTAGTGTTACCTTAAGTGTATTTGTGCTAGATGCCACTCCTCTGCTCCTCACCTTGGGAATGCTAAATTAATTTCATCTTGGAGAGTGTTCAGACCACTGAAACTGCACACTTGACCCAGCTTGTGAAATGAATCATAGGGTCAAGTATGGGTAAAAGAATATTTTTGTGATCACTCCTTGCCAACAGACAAACAAATCTGTGAGGGAAAAGAAAACCCAACCTGTTATAACTAGTGGTTACACTGGTTTGTTTTGAATTTTCAGCTGTCTAATAGGATCTGTTCATAAGTGCAAGGGAAAGTTAGGAACCTATTTTTACGTTCCTCGTACTGGAGATAGGACTGAAAACATTAATATTTTGGACACCCGGATACTGAAAATGTTTTGTTGCATGTAATTCCCGAAGTGTTACACCCTAGATGTATGTTTTGTTGGGAGTAACTCCATTGGAAAACTCAAAATTAGGAGAAGTCATCTACAAAATGTAATTTTGCAGTATGATTCCGTCTCTGAGGGTCAAAGCATACATGCATAGACATACATATACATCTGTCCTGTGGCTTGTCACTTGGCAAAACCAAATACTGGTTCCTGGCAAAACTGAGCATTGCTTTATTCTCTGCAGGGGCGGGCTGGCTGAGAGGTTGTGTCGGCTCCAGAACAGAGAGAGATCTGCCATTAGCTTTTGGAGGCATCAGTGTATTTCAGATGATAAAATCCCCTCAGGTAAGGAGCGTTACACAATACCGCTGTGAAAGTGTTATACCTACATTTATCTATCTATGGCCTATATAGGGGTAAAAGTGAAGTTTGTATTATTTGCTGGTCTTTCCTGACTTGGGTTTAATGCTATTTTGATTGTCTTCTGAGCTAATAATTGCATTTCTGGTAAATATGAAGGTTTTTAACAACTCAGTCATCATTTGAATGTATAAGGTAAAGGATATATTTTTAGTAGCCTCCATCTAAGTTCTTTACAGCTCCTTGATTTCCAGCATCACATGGGAAAATAGTGTTTTCAGCAGGTTGTAGGACAATTCAAGTTTTAATTTATGGTTGTTCAGATTTTTTTGTGGTTTTTTTTTCTTTCTTTATAATTAACCTTTCCTCTCGTTTTTGCTTTTGATCGCTTCTTGCCAACAAAAAACATGGACAAAAATTCGTGGATAATTGCTGAAATTGTGAATGGCACCAAGTGTGAACAAATAGGGCACAACTATAAAATCTGTGTGAAGCATAACTACAGTGTGCATATTACTTTAAAAGAAACAGTGGGAGTCATGCAAATTAGTTCCTGGTGACTGATAGCACCACCTTTCAGTAGTGTTTCTTGAGAGGTAATGGATTCATGGAGTTTAAGTATAAAGAAGTAGTTAAGTTTTTTAATCAACTTCTGCATGTGTGACTATTGTCTACAAAACATCAAGCATTTATTCTCTATTAAGCTGACTGCTTGTTTTTGAGCATATATTAACTTGCACTTATTTTTCTGGAAGTCCTCTGGTCTTAATTTGAAAACACACGGATAAGTGAATTACCTTGAGAGTTTGTCACCAGTTCTACTCCCAAATTTTAAAAGACAGTTTTTCTTCCAAATCTGAATTTGTCTGGCTTCCGTTCTCCTCTTTTGTTTCTTGTTTCTCCCTTAAAGAGCTCTTTAGTTAATGTGGCATTTTCCCTTTCTGGCACTTGCATAGTAAAACCTCTGCTGCCTCACAATTTTCATAAGCTAAACAGACGGAGCTCTTTGAAGCATTTTTATCAGTGTTCAAGTGACTTTTGTGGCTTTTTACTGTACCCTCTTGAACTTTTCAGAAGGGGCTTAAGAACAGGGATAGCAATTCTGTGTGTTCTTCCAGTTTTAGTCTCATTAAAATCATTGGCCAGATCCAGATCACTTCTCAGCCTCCTGGATATTTGAGGCTTGTGATAAGTGTTTGAGTCTGGGTTGGCTTTGGCCATAGCATGGTGCTAGGACTTTACCTTGAATTGATTATCCAGTATGATTTTGTAACCTCTACAGCTATTTTTTTCTGAGATGCTGCTTCCCACTTTCCAGCTACTCTTTCTGTTTCTTCTGCCTAAACACAGGAAAGTATTTTCGCTGTATCCTGGCTGATTTTATTTAAGTAGTCCAGCTAACCATGCAGTTCAAATCACTGTGTAGCCCAAGCCTGTCTTCTTTTAGTCACAGATTTGCCTGAGTTTGTGGTATTCACACCATTTCTTTATGTCAGTGATGAAACCATTTAATAGCATGAGTGTACTTGCAAGTCCTGCTGGAGATGCTGTTACTCAGTTGTAATCCTCCACTGGTAAAAAGCTGTAACTGCAATTCACGACATTAACTCTCAGAATTTTAGCTTTTTGTTTTTGCATTCCACTCAAAGATTGTGTTATTCATAGTGGAAATGGTTGATATTTTTTAAGAAGGTTGTATGATTTAACGTTACATCCAAGCTATTGGCTAAAGCTTGATCTCAGTTTCTCACTGGAGCTTTAGAGGGCTTACATCCCTTGGCCATTTGCATGCTGTGTGTTCAAAATGCCACCCATGAGGAATAGCACGTTGTATTTCTGACCTTGATTCCTTACTTATTTTTCCAGCCACTTTGCCAGGCTAGTTGGTCTCCAGTTATTGTAAGCTACTTTGTTCACCCTTCCTGAATGGTAGCACAGTACCATCATCCTTTCAATCTTATGAAATTTCACCAGTATCTGAATACATTCTAGAAAGTGGCATCAGGGAACCAGAGATGTCTTTAGCCAGCTCTGTTCAGGCATGCTTACTTAAAACCTTGGGAGGTTCCTTCATCATTCTTATGCGGTGTGAGGACATCCTCTTGCTGCTTCTGAAAAATGGAACAGAAATAGATATTGAATAGGCTTGACTTTTTCATAAAATGAAAAATTTTAATGCACTCTGTAGTAACAGACCTGCAACACTGCTAATGTGCTAATATTCTTTTTGTCCTAGTTTCACATGTGTCATTACAAAACCTTGTGTTTGGCTGCTCACCATTTTGTTAGACCAACTTCTAGGCTGAAATATTCCATGCTAAACATCTGCCCCTGGCTGAATTCCTTTCTTTGATTATTTTTCTTTCTTTCAGAAAATGAGTCAGAATTCGTTAGCATTTTATGAGGAAAAGGCTATGGGAAAATACCTTGCTCTATTCTTAAGTACATTTAAAAAATTCTGATGAGTGTCTGTAAGATGATTTAGTTTTGGCAGAAGATGAGCTATTTCTGGGATATGCCTTTTCCATCATAACAAAAAATGTACAAGAAGTCTTTAGGACAAACTACTGTTTCAGTTATCCTGTAAGCATTTGCTACAATTTCTGAAAAATGCTGACTGTGCCATAAATTTAGGAATACATTTCAACTTCATAGCTTCAATTTTGCTTCCAATTCTCAATCTTTATTCCAAATAATCATTAAAATAGCTGTGATAATATTTTGGGGATACTTTTTCATCTGGAGCAAAATTTTTGACAGTTGTATTGTTAGAACGACCATAATGTTTTGTGTCACCAAAATGAAATTGGTGTTTGGTTTGGAGAACATAAATTGGAATGGTTGAAATTTTAGTAATGTAACTAGATAATCTTCTCTTTGCTTCTAGTCAGGAATGTGAAGTGTCAGCACAGCAATTGCATGCCACTTTCAGCTTTCATCTCTTTAGGTTCAAGTTAAGACTGTCTCACTCACCTTAAGAATCTTCTTGAATTTTGTTTCCCCTCTGTTTTGCCCAGTAATATTTCTAAGCCACACTGTTTCCAGGACTGTTTCTGACTTCGGCACAGAATTAAAGGAAAGAACTTTTCAAATGACAAACTCATTTGAGTCACTGAAGAATCCTGAAGATTAATGTGGAGGATTGAAGTAACTTAGTTGCTGGGAGAGCTGTCACGTCATTTTGGATATCCCATAGACATGTAGACCAGAAGTTCATTGCTAAAGCAGCGGGGAGCAATTTCAAATGAGATTGGTTTAAAGTCCTCCTTACGTATGAGAATTAAGGAAAAATGTTTCCAGAAGTTCCAGCTGTCACCCCCATTAGACGTTTCATATTGCAGAATTTTATGCCTTTATTTTGCTGTTCCTTACTTTTAGGTTATATCCACGTCCATATTACTCAAAACCGCCAAGTTTTCAGCTTTATTTTTTAAAAAAATTCCTGTCTGTTACCTCCCTGACCCCTTTCTGTAAGTAACCATTGTGGTTTGGCTGCCTCTTGGTCACTGGGATGAATCACTGCCCAGAAGAGAGCACCTCCTTTCAGCACGCACGTTCTGGTGTTTATGCAGCACACAGGGTCTCACTTTGGCTGTCTCATTCTGCAGGCTAGAAGAAACCTTTCTGCTTTCTCAGATTTTGACAATTTTGGGGCAGAGTCACATTCTACAGCTGGTGCCTGTGTTGGGATAGGTACTCACTAAGGATATGGGTTTCTGCAAGGTGAATCCCACTTCTGTAAATCAAGGTAACCATACCAGGCAGAGGCCTGAAGGGAGTTTGCAGAGTTTGCCCGTGCTACACTGCATTGATTGGATGCTTTCTGTGGTTCAGTTCTAACAGAGGCAAATGTCAGGCTCTGCCACAAATCCAAAATTTTTTGTTCTTCACAAGTTGTAAGAGGGAGGCTGAGGTGCAGGCCACATAACAGCAAGTCTCTGATCAGCCAAGCTGATGGTTTGAGGGTACTCTGTGCAGGGGCTTGTAGACCATTTGCAGGCTTTTTTCTGTATGCAGTGCTGCAACTTCCCCATGAAGTTTCCTGTTTGGGCAAAGAGGAGATCTGGACAGCTGAAAGAGAGAAAAAAAAAACAAAAACCAAACCCACAACAAAAACCCAAACCTTTTTCCTGTCAACATATGCTGGGAGAAAAAGCGTTTTTCTGAGTTGCATTCAGATAACCTTCCTGTCTATAGGAAGAGACACTAATAATATTAAAAGCAAATTAATGTAGATTGCTACTGTAACTTCTGAAATTCTGCTTTCTATACATCTTGCCTCCTATTGGTTTTGTTTGTCTTGCAGCTATCATCAAAACAGTTTTTTACCTTAAATGCAGAAACATTTTATTCTCTAGCATTTGTAATCTGATGCAAGATTTGCTGTTTGTTGATCCAAGGTTAAGATTCATTATTGTGTTACAACTGAATTTGAGGAGTGAACTGACAATAAAGCAAAACCATTGATCTTTCCTTCCAAACTCCTACTTCCTCTCAGGGAAAAGTGACCTTCAAAGGACAACAAATTTTGAGTTTGCTGAGGCAGGTGGAACACATACATGAGGGGAGGAGGGTGAAGCCCTGGAGACGAGGACAGGGTTTCACATGTAACACATTTTCAGGAAGGCTGAAAGGCTAGAGAAGAGGATATAAACAAGCAAGCACTCCTCCTCTTCCAGTTTCAGTGACTAGTTAAGATGATGGGAAGAAAGGATTTTAGCATCTTGAGTGCCATGAAATTTGTACATGATGAAGAAAACATGGGTAGCCCTTAACATAGTTTCCTTTACTATGTAAAATGCTTCTAAAAAGACAGAAATCTGAGATTTGCTAGTTGTTGCTAATTTTCTTAGTTCTTGATAGTTTATTACTTAAGAGTTAATACTATAAATTAGAAACATGGCAATATTTTTTTTCCTAGCCAACTGTCTGAATTTGTTACAGCATTGGAAAAGAAAAAGTCAAATGTAAACTTGTCTTTCTCAAACAAGAATTCTTTGTATTGTTTTTGTTTTCGTAGGAGAAACAATAATGACATGCATAGTCTCTTTAAGTAGCTTTCATATATTCTTATAAGGAATGTGTAGTGTTTAAAGTACAGCAGACTTTTAAAAGTTTATATAAATGTGGCACGAAGCCATCATGCCTGTGAGAGACTTGGTGTGCTTCTGAGAAAAATATTCTTGAATGGCTTCAGAAGTTACCAGTCCAGGAAGAATAACAACATGTATAGATCAGAATAGCAGCCAGATGGTTTTGTACTGGCTGTGAAAACCTTGTAATCCAGACCTGTTTTTCAGCATTGACTTTGAATTACAAGGGTCTGCTTGGTATCTACCTGCTTGCTGAGTTTGTTAAGGCTGCACCTGCAAGTTATACATGAGGGAGGAGGAAGAACAATATTTGGATGCCAAGGAAAAGAATATTTTTGTTTTGATTTATGCCTGTAATTTGACATTTTATACTTTTTACGCTTAAGAATGAAAGTAAAACTTTGTGGCTTAAACCAGAAAGCAGTTGGCTATTCTTCCACTGCAGATAGTATGTGATGTCCCAGGAGGGTGTCTACTAACTGCAGTTTTGGAACCACATTTGACTATTAGAAGTTAAATGATGTTGGGATGAAATAATGCCTTTAAAAGAATAACTGAGTGAGACAAATTTAGAAGGGTGTTGCTAGTTTACTTTATTAAACTAGGCATAAAGTGGAATTTTCCTTGTTTCCTTTATAATTCCATAATATATATGACCTATTCAGCTGAACCAGAGGCAGAAAGTGACTTTCATTCTTTGTGCTGTGAGTACTATTCCCAACCTTAATTGCCTACAATTCTTTGTACTTTCCATGGGAAAGTTTATTTTATAAAAGCTTTTACCTAGGATTAGTACAAATTTGACTTGAGTGTAACACCTGTATTTTGCATACTGCATATTTCTAAAGAATATCCCAGTTAAGAGAAAGTATAACTTAACTTCTCAACCATTTTTTTAGAAAAGTCAACTAGATATGTCAAGTGCAGTACGAATTTGCTTCTAAACTGCAGTTCATGTATACTATTTGTTTGATAGTTCTTTGAGCAAAACTAATGGTAATTTGTTTTCCTTAAAATTATCTGACCTTTCCCCATATTCAGGTATCACTACCAAAAAGAATTGTGACTGTTTAGTGGGTAAGAACAAGTTGTCCTCACTATTTTTGCACAAAGCATCTATTTGTTAGCAGTTTTTCAAATATTAGTGCGGCTTCAAGCAAGCTCGTCTTCCTCCCTTATGTCTTCTTATGAGTTTGTCATGGCTTTATTCAGAAAGCTCTACTTGCATAAGAGTAATTTTTTAATTGATTTAAAAGGAAGGTGGTGAAATAGTCTTTCTTTTGCCTCTTGTCGTGCTTTTGCTTGCTCTCTTTTATCCATGTGACTTGTGAGGTTAAGTCTTGTGGCTGAGGAGTTTTATTTTGTCAGTCTTGCTTTCCATGATAGTTCACGTGTATACTTGTAGGTAGGTGTATGGTCCTTATTATTGTAGACTTTTCATTATCACAATAGTAATGATTTCCACTCCATTCTCCGTCATGCTTGGATATGAGTCGGGATTTTTTTCTGGAATGCTCAGTGGAGCAGAGCCATTCACTGCTTGGCATTTTCCTAAGCTCCAGTTTTCTTTTATATTTCTAAGATGTGGTCTGTGTTGTTGTAGTTCACTGTTTTCTGCATTGGTACTATGGCCTTTATTAATTTATTTCTGCCTTATGTCATGCAATGGTTACATTTAGTTATATTCAAATGGGCACATGGCATCCTTCAGCCCTGTGGGTGAGATGCGTTCTTGCAACATGGCAAGATTTTTAAATTTTCAGGAAGAATGGAAAATTGAAAAATTCAGAAGTACTTGCTGTCCTAAACTAAATTTGGCTTTGTTTTGCTCTTGTTGATGTGGTGGTGTTACTGTTACTGCTGCTGGTGTGATCTTCATGGAGGTGCACTGACTATTCCAGCTGACACGTTCAAACCATGCAGAATTTAGTTTGCTGGCCTGAAACACTTTGTCTCACTCTGGAGGTCTTATAGAGATTGCTCTGCTGCTGGGGTTCTATTGACTAGCTCTAAAGAGAGTTTGTTCCATTTGAGAACTTCCCATTTAAGGCTACAGGTGCTCTTTTGGAACACTTGAACAGTAGCATTTTAGCAAAATTCACTGGAGTGAGGTGAAACTGCATGTGGTCTTACTGATACTGACATTTGATGCATTTCCATACATCAAGCACATGGATTGTCTCCTTGCAGTTCAGCTTCTTGTCACTATGTCACTAGAGAAACATAAAATATGTGGTTCCCAAGAGATCATAATTTCTATATTTTCCTCCTCATTTGTCTTCCTTATTGGTAGTTACAGAGTTATTAAAACAAACTTTAGAGTTGTATTTCAGGCACTGAAGCCAGAATGTCTGAACATTTGTTTTTTTTAAATTGTGCTCCTCAGTGTTTTTTTACTTCTCTTGTCTCCAAACTGCTTTTTGGTTGTTGAGAGTCAAAATAGGCTGGTTTTCTTCTTAGCCTCATTCCTAGGCTGCCCTTGGCATGGCCAGTGCATCATCTGTGACCATGTACATACAGTGTTGATGTGGCTTAAATCTATGTGTCTGCTGTGAAGCCACTGTGTTAGGTCTGAAGATTAAGGACATTCAGTCTGCCAGAGACTGTAGAGTCATCTGAAGTCTTCAAAGGGCTCAAGACCTCAGAGTCTGTGAGATCCAAAGGGATGGGGAGCTTTTTTTCCCCTTTTTTATTTTTTCTCCCCTCTTTTTTTTCTTCTTTTTGTTTCTTTTAAACCCTCCTGGAATTCAGAGTAAATGCAGAACATCTGCAAAGTACTGCGTCAACATATATTTTGATGTCATGGTATATGACTGAAGGGCAGCATCACCCTGTGTACTAAAGTAATAAGCAAAAATTAAAATAAGTACCCGAAGAAACTGATGCATTCAGTGTGAAATTTGTTTGTTCATCTCCCAGGCACTGGAATTATCTTTGTTTGGGCTGCGTCATGACTGGGTTGCATACTGGAGTCAGAAGCCAACATCCCAGAGGACACCTAGAATTAAATAATTAACTATATATGTCAGAGCAGTTCTTTTAGGTGGTTAAACCAAAATGCCTCCAGCTTAGGATCCTGTTTCTGGCAGTGACAAGAGCTACCAAAATGCCTAGAAAAAATGATAACAGGGCTCATGCTTGATGATATTTTCCCAAAGTATTCTTCCAAATACCTCCCGCAGATCTCTGACTTGGGGACTTTCTAAACCAGAATTACTGTCTGTGTTCTTAGTAGCTCTAAATAAGTTTTTCTCCTACCAAAAAGTTACTGGTTGTTTTTGTGAACCCATGCATACAAGATAGACCTGTTTTGATCACATAATTATGATCATCAGGCTTGTTTGGAAATGATGCCCGAGGTGATTGCCAGGTTTGTTCCATTACTACTGTTGCCAAAAAGACCTTTCCCTGTGATTTCAAAGGTTCTGCTAATAGTAGCAGTGAGAGGTTGATGTTTCATTTGCTAGGTTTGGATCAGGATTTCTTCGTCTTTGTCATAGTTTCTTGTTTCTTCTCTGGGAGGTGAGGGAGGTTCTTGCCAATCACAGCAAGGCTTCACCAAAGAAGCTTCCCTGCTTAAATGGCTTGTTCCTCCCACCAGTCAGTCTCTCTTATGGATTTCGCTCCTTCTGGACCACTTGCAAAGTCTGGAGGAACTAATTTGTTTGATCATGTCCATCTAGCGATGATTTCTGTCTGCTGCTTTTCAGAGGGTGGCATTTATCACAGTGGTGTTCTGCAAAGGGTCATGTAACCCATCTAGCTCCTGACTGGTACCTGATTTTTCTTGTACACTGTCCTTTCTGTGACCAGTATGTTGATTCAGTAGTAGCCAGCATGTTACTGCATGTCTTTGTGAAGATTTCTCTTCTTATGGAAAATTCTGTGAGAAGTAAGGGAGCATTACAGGTCTTGGTGGCTGATCTCCTCCTTTCAGATGGTGTTCTTTAGAAGACACATGTTGTACATCTCAAATACCTCTGCAAAATTCATACTCAGCCAGATTTATCACTGCCTTTCTGGCTTTCTTTGTAGCACCTTAAGCCTTGTGTATCGGTGATTGAATTACACTTCATGCCCCTGGGATGAATAAACCCTCTGTTTATACTCAGGGGGCCAGATATTTCAAATAATCCTTGATCCTGTGTCAGTGGATGTTTTCTCTGACTTTCCAGCTGACTCTGTGAAGGCTATGGACAGATGCTGGAAGGGACAACTGTATGTGCTGGGCTGTGTTCCTGGACCAGAGAGCTGCAGCAGCTCTCTGTCACCTGAGCTCAGAGCACCCAGGACTTTGCTGAGAAATGCACCTGTGTCTCACTGATCAGGCTGGTCTGGCTTTCCATCTTTATCTCCCTCAAGCATTTCACTTTGCAGAGGCATCTGGAACCAGATTGAATATTTGGAGAAGGTCCTTCACTGAAAGCATGGTC
Source organism: Acridotheres tristis (assembly GCA_037013685.1). Classification (NCBI taxonomy): domain Eukaryota; kingdom Metazoa; phylum Chordata; class Aves; order Passeriformes; family Sturnidae; genus Acridotheres; species Acridotheres tristis. Next base: position 108,321,031 of record CM072886.1, read on the forward strand.
GATCAGTAGAACAGGTTCCCCACAGCACCAAGCCTGTCATTTCAAGGAACATTTGTTATATGATTTAGTGTTAGGTCATCCTGTGAGGAACAGCGAGTTGGTCTTGAGGATCCTTAAGGTTCTCTTTCAACTCGAGATCTTCTATAATTCTATAAGAGCTTTGTTAAGCAGTCCTCAAATTGCTGATTGCTGCTTAATGGAAGATTTCTAAATGCATCCAGGGAGCTCACTCTCAGCGAGTGTGCATGTGTACTTGTCTTTCAAAGGGAGAATAAAGGTTACCTTGAAGTAAGTAAACTGAAGCAGCTTTGCAGTTAGCTGAATTAACTCATTAATTTTCCTGGAAACTAACCCTGAAGAAATCCATGAGTATTCTGGGCAGCAGAATGAGAAATGAAGAAATTTGTAGTGTAGGAATGGGCATAATTGCAGCACAGTTATTGATTGCACCTTTTAAAATGCATACAATTGTAAGGTATTCTTTCTTATTTAAAATTACTAGGTATTGCCATGAAACATGCACATCTCTGTTCTTTAATTTCTTGGGTTGTAATTCCGCTTTGCAAATGAAAGTAGGTGAATGATAACTACAGCAAACAAGTGGGAATTTATATAAGTTATCTGAGGGTGAAGGAGAACACTGCAAAACTCTAAAGTGAGCTTTTCACATGGAAGAACAAACAAGTAAACTCTGGAAACCGTAGAATGTGCAGTGATCCAGCTTGTCTCCTCACCCACAAATTTGCCCTTCAGTGTGCAGCCACATATGTTTGATTTATTTTTGATTGACATAACAATACAAGAGCCAAATGTATTAAAACCGAAGCTACATTCTGAACGTTGGTGTTTCATCATGTGCCAGCAATCCAAAGTGCTTTTCCATGTTGTTCAAGAGAGCACTATCATCATCAGTAATAATAATTTCAGAGTAATTAAACTAAACTATCTCTGTGCATCTAAATAAACAAATAGATTGTGGTTCTGTAGAATGTGCATGTGTGTGCCAAGTGTGAGACTTGACTACTTGTCGAAATTGAGATGCTTTTAGTGTAGAAGCATTCTGTTTCATTTAGTATCAGCTCCCAGTGTTTCCACCAACTTCAGGCTTACAAGAGACTCTGGTGTCTTGGTAGGATATTTTTTACTCCAATGTCTTTTAGAAACTTTCATACAGATATAATTCTTGATTTACCTAATATTTTTAACTCTTTTAGTCAGAGGTATTTAAAAGAAAAATGTTATTCATTGTCTTCAATCTCCTGTATCAGATGAGTAACATATAAGCTGCTGACCAGTAAGAATTGTCATAAAATTCTGCACATAAGAAATGAATAGTTCAGAAGTGATGAGCAGTCTTTCTCACAAGCTGTCTTAATACTTTTTTTTTTAATAAACCATTGGTGCGTTTGAAAATTGAAACTGACTTTTTTTGTGACTTGGTTTTTAAAGTGGATGTAAATGCAAATTGTGCTGTATGTCTAGAGGGAAGAGGTAAATGCTTAGTTACTTTAAAGGATGAGAATTTTTGTGGTTAGCAGAATTTGTTTATGCGTGCCAAATGACTTGGGGTTGACAGAGGACCACAACTGCAGCTAGTCAGGCAAAACAGAATTCAAGTGTGAATATTCTAAGCCCTTCCCTTCAGGCATAGAAAACTAGTCAGTGCTCAGCCTTGTCAGAATTTTCACATAAGCAAACATTAACACAGTGTAGTGAGTATCTACAGTGATGAGTAGTGGCACTGTGATATTACAGCTTTCTCTGAGAAGGTGACAGCAGGGAGGAGCAGCAGCAGGGACAACCATCTCTCTCTTCATCAGTCAGTTTCAAAGGACTTGGCAGAAAAAGCTGATTCTCCTACTTCTCAGACCTGGAAAAGGAAGTCAAGCTGTAATGGCTTGGACAGAAGTGGCTTATGTACATCTTGTGTCAGACTGTCTGGTGGAACCCTTTATACAGCTGGAAAAGAACAGTTTAGGGGAAGCACAATGCTTTGCAGGAGCATGTTGCATGTGATGAAAAATGGGTTCACATGAAAGTGGTTTTGAGAACAATTTAGTTTTATATTTCCAAATTGCTTTATTTCAGTTTCAGTATGAAATTTAATAAAGTCAGAGACAGAATTTTTTGTATTATTTTTGTAGAATTCAACTTTATTGAATAAATTTGAAAGGTTTTAGGGCCTGGTTTCTTTGGTTTGGGTTTCTTGAGGGTTGGGTTAATTTTTTTTGAAGTTTCTCATAAACTCAAACTAAAATATTTTGATTTATTTTCCAGAGGAAAAACATTCACAGTTGTGAAATGAGCCTTAAAATAAACAAACAAATAACTAGTACAGCTCTGCTGTTAAGTTCCAGTATCACGTTCACTGTTCCTCCCCTGTTTCTTCTTTGCTGTGGGAAGACAATAATTTATATCAGCTGTTTTTCTTGGGATGTTGTGTTTTTCCCAATGCAACTTGTAAATCAAAAGGGGTAGAGCTGGGGCTCTGCTGCCCTTGTCCTCTGGGACCCTTTTCTGCCCCACTGAATGCTTATAGCATTCAGCAGGGTAACAACTATTCTCCCCTCAGTGATCAGAGTGCAGATCTGAGTAAGGCTAGGTGAGAATGAGAATAGATCCTACAAAATCTCACAGCACAGATCAAGGTCTGTCTGAGTAGCTGTTGCCCTGTGCAGAGTGCAAAAGGACCTAGAAGTAATTTCATTTCAGTGCAAAGTTGTTTCTTGTTCAGCAGAGATGAAAGTGCTAAGAACTGATCTGTGTAGATGTTTATATCTGACCATGTTGCTTTAAAACAAGGGCCTTCTGACTATCTTGACTGCCTACTGATAAAATGCACGATCAGTTTGGCAATAATTATTTTTAGGCAGTGCATCTTACTCCTTCTTTCTCCACATTTGTCCCTCAATGTGAATCATCAGCTTTTAGATGCCTTATGCTCTTTCTAACTTGGTTCCTGACAGCTGCTGCTTTGAGAAAGGTCAAGGAGGGCAAACACAACTTTAACACTTTTAATACAGTGTTTGATTATTCTGTTTTTAAATAAATGCTTTTTTGCAGTATCTAATAAAAAAGACTGAACAAAGTCAATGAGTTGCAAGGTTTAAAATTCAGGTCTGGTGGGAGAGTGCTTCTTGTAGGGAGTTTGTGATTTCATTGGTGTTTGGAAGAAGTGCAAGTGCGATTTTTTTTTTCTTTACAATTAATAGTATTTATAGAGAAAACAAAAATTACTGCACAAGCTTAATGTAGGTCTTTTGATAAGGCTGTGTATTCTACTCATATGTGGATTTATCACGGTCAGACAGATGTGCAGAGCAGAAAAGGATGCACATCTTTAGAGTGCCAGAACTTCTTTCTTTCTCCTCATCCAGAATTTGCATTTTTATTTTTCATTTTCACTTTCTTTCCAGATAAATCTGGTGTTTTAATTGTGAAGATCTTAGAAATATTTGAGGAGTGCACAATACAAGTTGCCATCTGCCAGCAGCTGGAACAGTCTCCTGTTACGCTTTCACCCGAGGATGCTCTCATCAATGCAGAGGAGCCAATACTCAAAGTCCTCTTCACGAGAGAGACAGCAGCTCACCTGAAGAGCAGGCCACAGGATGTCATCCACATCTATCCCCCATGGTGAGTGAGAAGAAGGGGCCACACTTGCTGTAGCACTGCAGGGCAAAGTGGAGTCGGTAGAGTGCTGGCTGCACTGTTGTAGGAAAAACCTTGGGGGGTAACGGGAGAGCAGGGCATTCTCGTGGTCATCTGTCTCTGGCAGATTGAGAGACTTTGACAGATACCTTCAGGACAGCTCAGATAACAACTAAATGTGTATCATGATGCCTCTAGTGTTGCTCAGGGCTTCAGTTGTGTTTTCACTTAATATTTTCATGTTTAGAGCACCAGAAAGGCCTGAGCAATGTCTTATCAATGATAAGGCCAATAAAGTGCATACTTTCTGGTAGCAAAGCAGTTCAGGAATGCTCATCTGTTGTTGTGAGCATGGGTATAATATTTCAGTGGAAAAGTCTCTATTAACTGTATAGCATTCAGTCTTTAGTTCCCTGAGTTCCTCTGCAGGCAGCCCTTTCTGAAATTCTTTAAAATGTTTGGTCTAGGCTTGGGATTATTTTCTGAATTGGATTATTTACCTGAATTTTAAGGGGTAGCAAAAAATGATGAGAGTTCTAGCAAAGCAGCTGGTTGGTAGTAGCTAGAGTTTGGAAGGACTAATCTTCATAAAAATTTAGGGGAAATTGGAAATGGGAATATTTCTTCTTTCTTTACTACCCTCCACCCAAATTATAAAAGAGGAAATATTTTTCTTATGTATTTTAGCGTTCATTACCTGAGTTTTAGCCTCCAGCTGCCTCTCATGTTTGACCATATCCTTTTGCAAAATATTTTTTTCCTGTTTTGCAAAGGTCTGTATCTGGTTTTTGTCTTCATTGATAGCTGCAAATCTTTTCTGCGTTCCGCAATTTGTAATCTTTTGCTTCTGAAATGTATCTAACTCTTTTTGGAAGCAATTAAAAAACTAAGGGGGGCTGTTTTATTTAGGGTTTATTATGGCTATAGATACAACTATTGATAGTTTAGATATTAATAGATCGGTAGCAAAGGGAAAATGAAGTTCTGTATTAAAGAAGTTCTAGTCTGATATGATTCTGATTCACTGCCTCTTTTTGTTCTCATTTATCTTTTGCTTCACAAGCTTTTCTTCATGCTTTACGTTTTGTTTTATTTGCCTGTTTTCTTTTTGTTTCTCTCACCTACAGACTTAGCTCTGTTTTTCTCTTCAGGTTTCCTCTGTCATTTTTAAGCCACGAGATTTTGCATTTATGCAGCCGTATCCTTCTGTGTAGACGTTAACCTACATGAAGATTTTTGTGCTAGAAAAATTGTTTCAATTAGGGTGTGATTCAACTTTCCCCTTTTTTTTCCTCCTTCTCTCTTTTCCTGAGCTGTTACTGTAGAATGCTTAGCATGTGTAAGTCTCAGACTGCTGCAGTTTTTTTCACGTCTGCTCTGGAAAGATGTAAATGTGCACTGATACGATCCTTTCCAGACTACAGACATCTGCAACTGTACTAGTGTAGTCTTCTCATTTGTTTAAATTTTAAGATGTTCTGGACACAAAGTTCATTCCTGTATGTATTCAAACTGAGATTTCCTTAGAATGCTTCATAGCTAGCTGTCTGTCTTCCCAGAAAGTCTGCCTTTTATTTGCTTTTTTAATATATGTGTTTGGGTTTTTTTGTTATTTTTTTTTAGTAGGATGTGGTTTTCATGTAGGCAAAAGGTTATTTCATTAAACCATAATGTTTAGACAGAGGATACATCTGCATTGTCACAGTTGCTTTCCTTGCCTATATGTCTCTCAAGGCACTTCATAAATACATCCGTTAATTGTAGCAAAACTGCATTATACCTCATGTCTAGTCCTATTTGCTCTCTTTTTGAAATTTTCTTACTGTCAGTTGTCTCTTTGTTTACTCAACCAACTTCAAAAAACTTGGGCTGGATAGTGTTAAACTACTGGAGGCAGGGTGGGGAGAAAATGAGGGATGTTTTTGTTTTGAATTATAATTTGGCACTTTTAGTTTACATTAATTGGAAGTTGGACTTGTATACTTAGTGGAAGTTTCCTCTATCACAGTTCCAAGCTTCTATTCTCTTGAACTCTTACTTGAGAGCTCTGAATGCTGAACTATAGTTCTTGTTACTCTGCATCGAATTTGTACTTCTGTTGTTAAAAACAAATGCTGTTTCTGTTAAAATGCTTGTCTGTCAATTGAAATGTGTGACTAGTGAAAAAACAAATTAAGTAAATCTAATCCTGACATGGTGAAATAAGCATATTTATGTATGTTATTAACATCTTATGTATCTTATTAATATCAGTCAGAAGCAAAAGGGACCAAAAGAAAAGTAGATGCAAGGGAAAGCAATCCTTCAATTACCTATGTGGTTTTGGGATACGTAACACATTGTTGTCCTATATTTTGAGACAGTTGTATGGCAAGACAGAATGGGATGAGATGGGATGTTTTGTAAGTGGTCTGCTTCTGGTGCTGTAGTGTCCTGAGAGCAAGATTTCCCATTACCTTTAAAACAAAACTCCGGAATTACATTCTGACTTTGGTTTTTGCTGTCTGACCAGGCAACCAAATAAGTAAGATGTAGACACACAGGCTGCTGGCTCTGGAGGTGATTATTCATGTCAAAAATTGAACACATCATTTTGGAGTCTTTGTAAAATTAGACTTTGTTTTTGTAACTGTACTTACATGTGCTGTGAACTCAATGCATAACTTGGTATGTGAAACATCTCCAGCAGTAGACTTGCATTAAGTACTTCAGGAAACAGTGTTTAGAGAAGTGCTGATATGCTTGTTGGTATTTGTTTGCATACAGAATCCCATGAAACTTCTGCACTGCAGTATAAGCAATTTAATTTCAAAAATAAAATATTGACAGGAGGCTGGCTGTAAGACTCTTACCACTGGACATTGGACATTGCACAGGAGATCGGTCCCATTGGATTTCAGAGGAGCTTTGTGTCAGGGCAAGAATTACCAGGACTGAACCCAGATTTCTTTGTAACTAGATACTAATTTATTCGAGTCCAATGTTTTAAGGTACATATTTACAATCTTGAAAGCAAGGGATTTAATGTGAGAATTACCACTTGCTATTGGGAAAGCAACCTCCATAAACTGATTAAAGCTTTCAAGCCGGCGTATGTGGTGGAGGACAGAGCTCAGCTGCCTGGCCACTGAGACATCTGACAGGAGCCTGCTCTGATCTTGTGGCTATATGGAAGTATTATTGCAGTGTTGTATCTAAATAAGGCCTATTAGCTTGGACACATCACATGAAAACGATTGTATGTTTTGGGCTGGAGCTGGTTTCTGTCTGGCCAGCCAGGAACAAAACAGGCAAAAGAGCTCAGCCCTGCCTGCCCCTGCCTGTGTAGGCTTGCCTTTGGTTTTCTCTGCAGTATCTGAGCAATTTCTTGGATTAAGATTTTAAATGAACACCTCATAATTTTTTGCAAACTGAATCTGAATCATTAAGTGTTTTTAACACCTGGAAAAGAAAAAAGTTTATTACTGAGTTTAATTAAATTGATTACTAAGTCTTTATTCACTTTGCAGAAATACATATCCAGCAAAAAGTAGATTGCCTGCAAAAACATGAGAGAGTGGAAGCAAAGGAAACACTCTTCTACTGGTGGTGATTTTATGGCTTCAACTTGCCTGTTTTTTTTCCTGTTTGTTTCGTTGTAAAAATTATATAAATAATTTACCATACCTAACAGAAAGTAATAAGAGTTAGTATTTTTAGAAATTCCAGGATTCATTTGACTGCTGACACTGCAAGTCTTGGGGATAGACAGTTTGCCTTAGATACTCCTGTCTTCTGCTTATAGATATGCCTACTAGTTAATATTCAAGATAAACTGACCTGAAGAAAATGGTGCTGATTAGAATTCTTTCCCTTGCCAGTAACTTTAACAACTTTGAAATGTTTTTCATGTATTTCTGAAATTAAACTACTAGAAGTATGTGATATTAATAGAGTTCTTGGCAATAGCAGTATAAACCACAGATCACGTTTGATTTGGACAGGCTCAGAGATCGATCCATACCTATTGAATGTGAATGTCTGGTATGAAGCCTCTAGTTCAGGAGGTTCATGTGGTGCTCATTACTGGGGGCAGGGACAGTATGAAAGGGATATAACTACTCTGTTCTGTTCTTACACTGCCTGAAAACACTGCAGAAAACAAGATCCTTGGCTGGATAGCCATTATTCCCCATGCAACTTCTCTGAGACAGTTTATTTTAGGAACTTGGTATGGCAAGTACATAAAACACTTAAATCTGTGACATCAACAAGCAACTTCAAAGTTGTTCTTTAGTTTCTCTTAACCTGTGAAACCACGGGGAGTCATAATTACTCAACTTTGAGTGTTCCAGTGCCTGGAGAAAGTGTTTAATGTGGACTTCTCATTTCTGTTTGCATAACGCTAAATTCAGTCTCTCCTCAGTGAGGGAGTTTTAAAAGACTTAGAATTATTTACTGCCAAGAAGAACAACTCATTCAAAACATTGCTGCAGATCAACTGATGTACAGGGATGAAATCTTGTATCTTAAGTCCTTTACTGTAGGCCAAATGGTGGAAGTTGCTGTAGAAACATGCAGGCAAGCTCTGAAGAAATTTATGTACAAGAAGAAATCTGGTTTTGTGCATTCAGGTAGTATTCTACTTTAGAATTATCCTGGGTATGCTGTAGGCTGTTTTATTGACTCAACAACAGCATTTATGATAAACGGGTATGTTACTGTGATTTTTGCATTGTCTTACCTAACATAGTCTTACATCATCTGGGTGAGAAACAACAGGAGCAGCACAGGGAGCTAACATGAAATGGGTGTTTTGAGCTAGCATGGCTTGTGCTAAAGAACATTTGGCTTCCATTTGATGGAGACTTTTATCACTGTTGCTCTCACCAGGCAAAGGAAGCATTTAAGAACATTTACAGAGTACCTCCCTATCACAAAGAAGATCATGTGAAAGCAGGATCTAGGCTTCACATATTAATGAAATGCAGAAACAATCTCCTGCTGCTCTGTAAAGAAAGCAAGCATCTATATCCTAAATTTTCTCAAATTAAGGAAAGACACATATAGAACATCTTTTATATACATTAATTTTCTCTGGTTACTCCACAGAGAGGCAACTTCTTTGAATGCTTGATAGATCAGTTTTTTCCAACTGAACAATGTTCACCATCTTCCTCTGATGAAATCTGGACACATATATATACACATATAAATATTCAGACGGATGGAAAAGGGGGAGGGGGGGAAGATCACCAGTCAGATCCCTCTCATTGGAAGGATGTTGGCTCTGCCTTAACATCTTCAAAGAAAGAATGTAACAATAGCAGAGTGGGGGAACCCTGATAAGAGGGACTAGGCTCACTCAGAAGATAAAATTCTACAAAACTTGAGAGCTGTAAAGCCAGTGTGGGCACTATTTCTAAAGTACATATGGGAATGGCCTTGGAGCCAAAGATCAGATCATATCATCTGCTTGGAATTGCTTCTCAGAGATCATCCAGTCGTGAAAATTGAAGTTCCTTTCAGAACTCTTTGCTATCAGAAGCAGTTGAAGCAGCAGCAGGTTTTTTGCAAGAATTTATTTTTTTGTTCTGTTAAGGTATACTTTTCCTAGTGCAACCACTCCAAAAGAGGTGATTTGTCTTTTGAGAACAGAAATACACTTACTTTCTGTGAAGTGAAAGTGGTCCCTAGCAAGCTTTTAATATTATTTCTTCAATATTTTTTTGCTTTGTCTTTTCTTGGCAGAGTAATCCTTAGGATTTTTCTCCTTTTTTTTCTTTTTAAAAAATAAAATATTTTTCTTTTTTCCATCCTCTCATGGAAACGGAGAAAATTTTACCTGTAGAGCTGCTCAGGTATTTGCTATTTTATATCTCTAGAAGTGAAGAGATTAAACAATCAATATTATTTGAGTTTGTTTACTTTGCATGTAGAAAATCAAAGCAACACGATTTCTTAGTAATCTAATCGGTGAATAGTGGTGTTCCTTCATAGGTGAATGACATAATTGGAAAAATGCAGAATTGCACAGCTTTGATTCCAAGAGGAGAATAAGTAATTTATGTAGTTTCTGTGATCTGCCACAACCACCTGAAGCAACAGATATCTGGTGTTTCGGATGTGGGCTATGTCTAATAAACACAGTAACACGATCACACTTTTACAGTGAGACAGGCAAGCTTATTTTTATAAGTGTGGCACGGATAGACACGTTACACAAATGCCATATAGAAAATACGAGTACTTGAAAAACAAAGATGAAAAACTTGCTCTCTATAAAAGGGGTTTCCATGGAGAAAAGAATGGAAACACAGGAAGACAGGAGCCTCAAGACAGCAGATACAGAGTTCTGTAGATTAAAACTGGATTTTTAAACACGACTGCCTGTCTCTGGACTAATAGCTGATGGTATCTTGGCATGCTGAAAAAGGGGAATTTCCACTGCATTGTACCAATGAGGTGCGGGGGTTTGCTGACACATTTGTTTGCTTTCGGCCAAATGAGAGGGGTCAGAAGCGAGTGGTGTGTTTGCAAAGCAGCAGCTTGGTTTTCAGATCAAGGTTGAAATGCGTTGTTGCCAGCACAGGAGCCTCCATCGGGGCAGAATCCCTCTGGTCTCCCTGAGCAGATGTGTGTCTGAACTGGGCACATCCAGTCAGTTGTTGTGCTCCTCCCTCACACCCCTGCAGCCTGCACAGAGCTCACCCCGAAGGAGCACTCGTGTTGTTCTCAGGAAGTCATTCTGTGCTCTGGAGGGAGTCTCCACCAGGATGGCTTTTTCCAATATGGGCTTGTAAGAATAAAGGAGTCGTAGAAAAGAGGCAGGGGATATGAACAGCCTGGTTTATGCTTGGGGTGTTTTTCTACATTTTTCCTAAAAAATACATACCATCCAACTTAGATCCTACTGGAATAACTGTGGTGTCCAGTTGACAGGAAAAATCTGAATTCCCTCGCTGTGGTGCTTCCATGTTGAGGTATTAGCTTACATTTGAGTCCACAGCTTTTTAGCAACAGAATAGGAAAATTGTTTTTAAACATCCATTCCTTACAGTGATGTTGTTTATGTCTGAAAAATTACTGGAAGAAATATTCAGTGAGAATAAAAATGTCTTCTCCTAATATTCACAAAATAATCTTATCCTGAAAAATCTAATAATGTTTTGTTTTGTTTTGCTTTTTAATGAAAGTTCTGTACTTGAAACTTTCCAGCTTTTATAAGTGAGGAAATTCCAAGCATTTTGTAGTGACAGATACTGTTAGTGGGTAGTTGTCCACTGACGTCAAAAACAGAGGATGGTGAACAGCTTTGTTCAAGTCAACGAAAAATGTACGGTCTTGGATAAACTCTGTGTTAGCAACGGAGCTATCAATGATATATGAGCAGCTTCACATGAGTTCCCATGTGTATTCAATCCAATGCTAAATTCCAGATCTTGTTTAATGAGCAACTGGTGGAGCCAAGACCTGGCACTGCAGTCTGCTTTATCCAGTCATGAAGGAAAAACAAGCTAAATAAGTTCAGATGAACAAGTTCAGAATTACTGCAGGGTTATTAAAAAGTTGTGATTTGTATTCCTCTGCTAATGTTTATGACTAACAGATTTGGGACGTGTAAAACAATACTTAATTTGTAAAAAGACTATGTGCCAAAATTCCTTCAGTAGTTTAACCACTGAAGAGCAAGTTTTGACTTTGTGAATGGATTTCTTTAAATGTTTAAGATTATCAGTAAGCAGCTAATTTTTTTTTTTTACACTTTGAAAAATTACAGTTTCTGCTTGTTGGATTGCTGTTCAGCACTTTCACTTCATGAAATAAAATATATTTCCGTAGCTCACTGTGGAGAGGCAATTTTCAAAACAAGTGCCATTCTCTTTATCTATCAGGTGTGATTTGCTACTGTAATGGTAGGTGTGTATTTGGAGTAAGAATTTTATTTTTTTTTTTCCCATGCAGTTCTGTATGCAGTTATGTTGGAGTTTCAATACGCTGGATATTTTCTGGATATACGCTGGGTTTTTGAGCTAAGGATGCTTGTGTCCTTGGGCAATTTTGTGTGGCCAAAGAGACAGATAAGGTGGGAGTTTGCCAAATTATCCTGTGTAGTCATTCCCTACAATATCAAGGTGTTCTTTGTCAGATTCCTCCTCTTGAATGTCATATTTAAGTGTAGGTAAGCAACAGTTAATTACTGTACTCCTAGCAGAAATAGTAACTAAAGCCCCAAGTATTTCAAAAGGGGAATGTTGCTTTCAAATATTTGAAAGATTTGGAATGTTGCTTCCCAAAATACAGTATTTAAAACATCTCAGCTATCCTGGGGGACGGGAGCACAGGAAGGCAAGGGAGAGTGCAAACTTTACTGTTACTTCCACCAGGCAGATTACTTCTCTTTCAGTAAAAGCTCGTGCAAAAAATACCCGTGGTTTTATGTATTTTTGGCAGAAGAATGTGCTTTGGTATATGAAAGAGTTCAGCTGTGAAACTTTCGGTATTGCCTTTTGTGTGTTTGATGAAGCTTCTCTTCCTACCAGTTTTCCAAGTCAACATTCACTGTGCAGATTTCAATGCATTACTTCTCCCTGACTGGTAGGCTTCTTTGACAGTGTCCTGAGATGTCTTTAAAGAGTACTTCTCTAGTTACTGCCCCAGTACAGCCTTCTGGAACACCAAGTTTCTCTAATCAGAAGTGCTGGAACAATATTTAGAGCACTAGAAGTCCTGTACAACCACTAATTTTACCTTTGGGGGATTTGTGTTTGGAAAGCCAAATCACTGATGTGGCTCCAAAAAAAAAAAAAAAAATCATTACTTGGCAGTATGTGGGAAGAGGGGTTGTTATGTGTATGGGATTTTTTTGTTTGTTTTGGTGGGCTTTTTCTCTTTATTTAACCTCTTTGGACTTCTGAAACATTACCTTTTTTCTCTCTCCTTGGTAAAAGAGTTAAAGAAATAGTTAAAAATAAAGAAGCCTAGTGAACATTTCTGTGGATGCTTTTTGTTTTCATGGTTATGTTCCCCTTTTCAGAGTCTTGTATTTTTTTTTTTTTTTTTAATAAGCAGCTTATGTTTGCTGTTGAGCAGATCACGATGGTAGACTTCTGCATGGTCTTCCTGAGAGTCATTGTCCATAGTTAGTCCAAGGTCCTTGGCTGTCATGAAAAACAAGACTGCGTGTCCACCTTGACACTGCTGCTGTTCACAGCACATCTGTTAGTGCAAACCCAAGTCAGTCAGCAGCTCCAGCTAATCCCTTATAACATCAGCTGAGACTGTGAAGAAATATCCTGAGGTACTCTGAAGTATTGTTGAGACAGACACTGAGGATCATAACTACTTAACTACTCTCCAAAAAAACCTGGCAGAGTATTTACAGTGCTGCATGAAAGCACTGAACTTGAGAACACTTAAGATTCAGTATAAAACCATAAATTACGTTGATTGTATTTGTGGTTTCATTTATCTTCCCAGCATGGCACGGCATGTCTGTCTTTTGGGTTTCCCAAAAACAAATTTCTCCTCCAAGCTGAGGTTCATTATTGAGGGGTAATGCTACTATGTGAGATTTGTACATTACATTTGTGTCTTAGCAAAGCAAATACTGCTTGTCTTCTAGTTCACTGAGCTTGTCATAAATATTAATTTAATAGGGCTGGTACTGTTTTATGCATTGTGAATGTACAGATTGAGGAAGAGAAATTTTATTGGTATGGGCTGTCACTGGAACTTAAAGGGTTTGTAGGCTTAAAGGAGCTCAGATTTACAGCATATATGTATAATAATCATTCTTCAAATTATCTGAAGTAATTTTATACAACAAAGAACAATATAGTTAAAAGAACTATATTGTTCTCTATTATATTCCCATGTATTTCTTACCTTCCAGCTCTCACTCTAAACCAAATAAGTTGCCCAGTATTTTCTTTGTCTTTTTGCAACCTTCTGTGGTTTACAGTTTGAGAAGTTCTGCATGAGGTGATTGTCTAATTTTGCTGGGAGAGATTTGACCCTAGGAGTTTGCTTTTGAATCTTACTGTATAGCAGGGACCTGTTTTCTAGCTATACTCAAAAGTAAACCCTTTTCCAAAACAAATTTCAACATACCTCACGATCTAGAACAGTCCACCTAAGTCTTGAGAACTGCCTGTGGTTGTAGATCACTTCAGATACAACTGCAATTTCTTGATTTTTGAGGACTGATGCTTACTTAGGAAAGAATGGAATCCTATTAGGTTTACTGGTTACTCTGAAACTGTCCTAAGCACAGCTAGAGGAGAAAACAAGGGGGAGAAGTTATTTCTACAACCCAAATATAAATTATACCTTTTTGGAGGATGGAGGGAGCAACTTTCATGTCTATTGATTTTTTAGATTAGACTACATATAAAAGTATTCTTTTCCTGTGTGTTCCACTTAATTGGCTGTGATTCTTTACCTTTGATCATGAATCTTGTTCTTTGGCAAAGCCTTACAAATTGAAGACTGCCTTCTTAGAAGAGGTCTGAGATTTGGAAATACATGTAGTCTTGCATGCAAAGCCCTTCTCTACTTACTAAACTCTGAACACCCATTTTCTAAATTAATATAGGTATTACTTGGGTTGCTATGTTGATTTTTTTTTTTAAGCTTTTCATGGAAAGTACTTTCTTATCCCCCATTAACAGCTCCATTGATGTATTTTGACTATGTCTAAGTAAAGCCATTTTCCATCCAGAAAGTGCACTTAAATGTATTGGTTAATATATTGGATTTGTTATTAGTTGTATTTTAACTTCTAAATTAGCAGTTCATTAGCTGCATTATCATAATGCTACCGCTTTATTAACTATAAATGACCTGAGGATGATTTGGAGGAAAATACTTCCCTGCAAGCTAGCGAGACAAAATACAGCCTTTTAACGTGTAACCTCATCGGACGTCACAACTTCTACAAAATGGATATATTGGCATTCTAAGTATGTAGAAGCCAGGGTAGCAGATGTGTTTTGTTGCCCCTTTCACTGAAACTGGGCACGACGGCAATCCAGTGCGTGCGGGCTGGAGTCTGGGATGAGATGCCCTCAGGTCCGGGCATGGAGACAGCGACATTTGCCTTCCTTTAACTTCTGCTTTGACTCTCCTCAGCTTCCCCAGCTGTTCTGGAAGTGACAGAGCAGTCACTGTACTGTACGTGTGGTGCAGAACGCGTTCCCTTGGCCGCGTTTCCCGTCCCGTGTGCGCTCGGCTGTACCGCGCCCGTTCCGTGCTGCGCTCTGCTTCGATTCCACCGCAGGCTTCGGAAATGAGTTATTCTCAGTTATCGCGGTGGTTGCAAAGGGCAGTGCTGGGAAAGGGTCTTCCTAAACAGCATCTCCACGGCGATTCCCGGGGCGGCGGGCGGCTGCCCGAGCCCCCCGGCCGCAGCTCCGTGCCCTTCCCGGCGGCTGCGGAAGGTGGCAATGTTGTCAGCAGGAGCCCGGGAAAAGCTGATCTCACCGAGACAGCCCAGCTCGGTGCCCACAGCTTTCTCTGGCGTCAAAGCTGCACGTCCGTGAAACAGGAGCCCGCAGCCGGGGCGTTTGTTGGGGTTTGTGCGCCATCGCTTCTGCACAACTGGTGATAACTGGGAGCGCTCTCCGTGCTGGATGTGGGGATGCACATGAAGCAGGCGCCGCGCTGCTCACACAGCTCTGGTCCTGGGGCTTCTCCGTGCTGGCTGCCTCTGAACGTGCAGACCGACACCCTTCCTCCACCCGGGAGAGCGAAACTGAGCTCTCTTAAGTGAAGTTTCATTACTGCAAAACACTTGTAAATGCTTCTGAAACCCGGTGTCGTTTTCTGCTCACTCCCCCGGGATGTTTACAAACTTTTCTTTGAATTGAACTTACCAGGGGAGAAACTGAGAACTTCCCTGCGTGCCACAGTCCTGTTAAGAGCTACCTCCTGGCTATGACAGGCTTTTTAACCTGTTGAAAGCCTCACAGACTTGTTCCCGGCTTTGGTGGGGATTTCTCTTCTCTTCTCTTCTCTTCTCTTCTCTTCTCTTCTCTTCTCTTCTCTTCTCTTCTCTTCTCTTCTCTTCTCTTCTCTTCTCTTCTCTTCTCTTCTCTTCTCTTCTTCAACTAACTCAGTGAATCTTTTTAATTTCTTCGATCGTTTTTCTCTAAGACTTTTGTGCCTTGTGATTTTTAACATTTTTCCCGTCTAACGATTATTCTTGACTCTTGAGGGAAAGTACGAGAAAGTTCTTGGCTTATGTTATCCCATTCCTTTCCTCTTGACTGTCTTGATGCTGCACTGGTAAATAGATCATCAGTTTTAAATTATCATGGAGCCTTTCAACATATTTAATTACTGGGTTCACCTCTCATTCTGTGTTCCTTACCAAGCCTTTCTGACAAGATGTAATAGACTTAAACCATTTAGGAGTTCAAATGGGGGGAAAAAAATTAAATATTCTTGATGTACTTTATGGTAAGCAGAGAGCAAACAGGATGACAATTACCTCGTAATCCCCCACCTTCCTCCTTAACTTTATTTGCAACACAGATGACAATTTTTGTTGGACTCTGTGTCTAGTTACTTGTTTTTCATAAGATGGGAAGGCAGAGCTATGGTAACTAATGCTGTACAGCTTGCAAGACTGTGAAGTTGTGTGTGTGTATCTCCTTCCTGACTCATGTATTGGACATGCTATTACATGCATTAAATAGACACTGAAGGTTTCTAGAACTGCTTTGGTCTCTGCTATGCAAAGATTGTTTGCTGGGTATCAAAATCTGTTGCTGTACGGATACTTTGCCTACCACCACTCTTCACTTGTACAAATGGCCCAGCAGTTGTCCAGGACAGCCATGGATAATGACCCCTTAGTTGTAAAAAAAATGTAAAGGAAGACTTTGAGAAACTAGTTGGGATTTTGAGCAGTTAATTTGGCAGAAGCTGCTATATTCTGTCTCTCTGAATCAAATGACAGCGAAAGCTTTCTGTTTTGCTGTGCTATGTGGGAGAATTTTCCATTTCAAAATTGAAACTGGAAAAAATAATCTCCAATTCTAAACAAGAGAGTTTGCAATATGGTGGGTTGTTACCACTGTAATTTTTGTAATTATTTCTTTTTGTAGGAGTAGTCTTATTGCTTTAAGAATAAAGTAAAATATTTCACCTTGGGACTTTCTTTAAACACCGCTGAATAATGCAGTCTCACGCTGTTGTAATAATAATTTGGCTGAGGAAGAGGCTTTGTGATCGTAAAATTTTCATGTTAAAGGAAGTAGATGCTAGACACAATATAAAGCATGGAAATAAACACATTTAGAATTTTGTTTTCTCCTTTCAACCAAAGGGAAAAAAATACTTCCCTGCGATTTCAGAGTATTTTTAACAAGCCCTCATAGCTATTAGGAGCCTAAAATGGTAAGCAGCCTAGTAATAAAATTATATTAATAAAACTAACATCAAAATGACTCAAAGTTATGTACATATGGTTCCATTTTACATGGCGAAAGAAGCTTTCTGAAGTCCATTTGCCTAAAACAAAGGTTTTAATGGAACAGTGTAGTGATTTGGTCTCATCTCTGCTTATCCTTTTTTTTGGATGTAAATATGAATGCCAAGACAATTAACTGGGTAATTTACCCAGGCAGACATAGCTGAAGTTCTGTAGGTAAGCCCTGCTTTAAGGGCAAGTTGGCATGCTGTCTCCTGCTCAAGTGCATATCGACCTTGAAAGTGTCTTAGCGCTAGGGATAGTTCACCCTCAGGAAGTTTAGTTTAGATAAGCATCTGGATTTTTTTGGGTACCGAAATCTGGAATGCAGCAGCAAAATCTGATGAGCACAGGCTCTCATATCTGAGTCAGCAACGGGGCTGGATCCACTCCTGTTGTTCAGCACTTCCACTGCCAGGCCCAGCCAGAAGCAGAAAACAGAGGTGCGTGAGAAGAAAAACCAGGGAGAAGTGCAGGGAGTATACCTCAAAAAAGTATGAGCAGGCTTCAAAACAGAGTTTGTGTAAGTTGTGTGTGAAAGTGAGGAGCTGGGAAAAAACTCACACCTTCTCCCAGTTCTTCCAGAACCTCAGGGTGAGTTTGGTTCTCAGGAAGCTCTTGGCTTAGCCCTCTGTAGGCAGGGCTGTGCATCATTAGCACCTGGAGTCTGGGCTGTTTCGCTTGCCAGATGTAAAAGTGAACCTGTGAAATTAAGGTGGGTTTTTTTTTTCCCCTGCTTCTGATGCATCTCAGGTGTCACAGGACACACTGATGCCAGTTGAAATTTTAGACTCGGAGAAAAAACTATCCACTCCACTGGTAATCTAAGCAAGAAACATATAGTAACCAGGAAAGAGAGTTGATGTATTTTTCTTGGTGATCTCTAGGTATTACTCAATTTTCTGATCTTTTTTCCTCTGCACCCATTGTTTTCTCAACTTTGTTATTCATGAATGAAAACTTGTTCTGTAAGTTAACGAAAGTGGTTTCTGTCTCTAGAACTCAAGTGAACTGCTGTGGATCTGCAACAGCAAATATCTGCCACTTTCTGTAGGTTTTTTTGCTGAAAACGGATCTTTAAAGTATTTGTAGTCTTCTGAGGCTGAATTTCCAATCTCGTGCCTATTTCATCTGCAGAGATCAAAGCACTTGCCAGATTTTGACAGGAGAAAGTTACCATGACTGAATGGCAGTGCATGCTTGGGACAAGGCTTGTGAATCACAGGTTTGTGAAGCAGCCTCCTGAAAAGACACCTGAAGCTTAATTCTGTGTACCATGCATAGAAGGAAGTGACTGTCACTGTGATTTCATTCATGCTTTTGGCATCCCAATGTTATTTCTGGTGATAAAAGAATAATAGAATGAATAAGCAGCTAAAACACAAGAGAAGAGGATGAATTTAATCTTCAGGGAAGGTGAGAACACACCCCAGTTCTCATCACTTCTGTATGCTAATCTCCATCCAAACTTCAATACTAGGGATTAAATTGTCAATCATTTTTAAAAG
This sequence comes from Acridotheres tristis, assembly GCA_037013685.1. Classification (NCBI taxonomy): domain Eukaryota; kingdom Metazoa; phylum Chordata; class Aves; order Passeriformes; family Sturnidae; genus Acridotheres; species Acridotheres tristis. The sequence continues at coordinate 108,339,646 of CM072886.1, forward strand.
TTCATCTTTCAGAAATTCTCAAGTCTAAATTTCAGAAGTGACCTGGTATTGATTTGCATGAATTTGCATTTTGATAAGATGAAATTTTAAAAAATTTGAAGGAAAAAAGGGAAAATTTAAAAATCCCTAATATATAGCTGAAAAAACCCTCTATGTATATCTAGGTTTATATGTAGTATGAAATAAAAAATAGAAAATGGAGAAAAATGTCAAGGACCACAAAGTGTATAGTATTCTTCAATGGTTACAGGCCACCTTAGCTTGGCTTAATTTCAGAAAGTACTAAGGACATATTTCATTTCTTTGCTGTTAAGCTTAGGAAATTGACCAGTTCCACTGAACCACTACTTTCTTTTAGGTAATATAATATTTTTGTTGCATTTCTTCTTATTTATGTTTTTTAGTGATAATCTTGTACTTTTTTCTCACTTTGTTGCAAAACACACCCAAAAAAAAGGTATTATTTTAAATAGTCACATATACTGATGGCTGGCTGTTGACATCAGTGAACTTCAGTTAAAAATTTTAAGTGCATATATTAAAGTACAGATCAGCTGATTTTTTCAGCTGACTGATGATTTTTCAGTTTTATGAAATAAAATTAATGAGCCTCGTTGTCAGCTTTCTGAACAACACCGATTTGTTGGTCACTGGAATACTCATGACTTCTGGAGAAGAGTGCAAAAAAGATGGGTTTGGGTTTTCTAGCTGGTCAGATGTGGCCAGCTGGTATAACAAAGGTAAGAACGCTTGGAGGATGTTCTTACCAGGAAAGTGGTGTGTTTACTTAGCCCGTGGTTCTTCACAGACCAGGCTTCTCTAAAAAAGTTGTAGGTGGCATGAGGTTGGTCAGAGGGCAGACACTTGTTTGACCTTTTAGTAACAAGTCCTTACACTAGAAGAAAACCCAAACATGTTTCTATTTCTTAAATTGCCATAAATGGAGCTAGAAGCTGAGGAACTGGGACTGAGATGGCCTGCAAGTTTTGGACTCATCTGGATCTTCATGTGTAGAACTTCAGCTGCATAGACAGTGTAAACCTAACAGCTGATTAATTATGATTAATATTAAAAGTAATGCAGCTGTCTTGCTTAGTGTTTCCAGATCTTTATTTTTTCATTGTGGTCAGTCAGCATTGAGAAATTTGTATTTGTTATGTAAATATTTGGGGGAAAGTGATATATGTGAATACTTTACTACCACCAGTCATATGCCTTAGCTATTCAGGATGAGTTTTGGCTTCCTTTGTATTCCCTGGAAAATCATGATTAAACTAACATCTGCACGTTAGGGTTTTGTTGGTTTTGGAGTGGTAAAATGATGTATTTTACACTTGTTAGCAATTAGAGATGTGAAATGTAAAGGTGTCTATTGAAGAGCTCTTTCTTTGCATCCTCTAGAAATGAAGGTATTTCCATACTTCCCCCTGCCCAAATTTCCTAGCCCATCATCCTATCCTACTCCCTTGGCATAGTGGAATTAGGATACTCTCAGTTTTATCATAGATCTGGTAGCAACTACAGGATTTTTTTTTTAACACTGTCTTTGATACAGTGGTTGACCAAAATATACGGAGATTCTTTTTTTACAGGCAAAACATTTTATAGAATTTTTAAAATATATGTCCCAGAAATATCAGACTAATATTAAAAGGAGTAAACTCAACTGAAAGGCTGCAACTCAACCTGGAATCTCTTTTGTGTAGTTTTAGGTACCAGTTAGTTCAAGAGTAGAATAAAACAATGCCATTTAGGAATGTATTCTCATAACTGAAATTAGAGAGGTGAAGGATTGAAATCCCACTCTGTGATGTGTTAGAGGGCAGATACTGAATGAAGGAAGAAGGAAACGAAAAAGATCCGTGTTGGATACAGTCCGCCTGCCTTGCTATCATGTCATGTCTCTCATGAATGTCTTCGGAGTGAAAAAACAACCCACCCTGCAGCAGCGTGTCCCTGTTTTCCTTGGCACACTTCTGCCGCCTGCCTTCGAGTGAAGAAATCAGAAGGGAAAGAATCGCCAAAGCCAGCGCCTCAGCTGATCTAAGCCTGAAGTTTATCCGAAGCACAGACTCCTGTTTTTGGGGAAGGGGTACAGGGATACGTGGCTATGGAGCGGCTCTGGTGCAGCCCCATGCCGGGTTTGTTGAGGCTCAGGGTTTGTGGGGAGAGCAGGAAAACCCCGGGAGCGGGGCACGGGCCGGCAGCGGGACCAGCCCTGGACTTTCCAAGCCTGGCCGTGGCTGGAGAAGGAGGAGGAGGAGGAGGAGGAATGCTGCTGCCCTGACGTCAGGAGCTGCTCCTGGGAATGTTTTGCATTCCTCTTCCTGGCAGTGGTCAGGTGGCTTCCAGCAAGAAGGAAGGAACAGCCGCTTCCAACAAGAAAAAAAAAAATTAAAAAAAAATTAGTGGGGGGGCATTGAGATCGCGCGGAGGAAAAGAACACTTTATAATAAAAGTATTGTGGGGGAGGCACTTTTATTAAAAGCCAGATTGGGAATTGGAACCAGATGTTCTGCATTCGAAAGCTGCACGAATGTTAAACGCGTTTATTAATGACTGTGATGGCTGAGGTATTTGGCTGTCTGCCTCGCTTTAATCTCATTGCTCCGTATTAAAAAACAGTTGAGAAAAACATATTTTTTTTTGTACCCAACTTTAGGCAGCTTCCTTTATACAAATGTTCATTAAAAAAAAATTTAAAAGGCAGGATTTTTATGGGAGTATAGCCACATATATGAAATCAAGAAACAAGCAGGGAAATGTCAACATTTGTCTTGTTCTGTTAGTTTTGACGTATATGTTATGCTAAAAATTATTGTCTTGAAATTTGGTTTCCTTCTTGATTTGTGATTGTTGGATTATGCGCATGATGTAAGCTGGAGAGGTCAGAACATGCAATTATTGCCGTTCACAAAGTACTTCCTATTCCCTTAACTCTCCCTCTTTAAAGTCCCTGTCAAAGCCTATGTTTAAAGCAAAACAAGAGTAGAAACTCAGTCCGAAGTGAGTAAAGTAGGAATTGTATTCACCACAGGCAGTGCTTGTTGAATAGCTGCTTTATATCCTCAGATGGACCCAAGTGGATGTTATATCTCCATTTCAAGAGCAGCATCTCCCCCTTGGCAGTGCTGCACATTTGGGAGCACCACGAGCTTCCATGGGGGCTTCTGCTTTGTGTCTCAGTGGGGATGAGATACCTGACACCATCGTAGCCTGTACAGGCACAGGCAGATTTGGGGTATCCCCCAGACAGGCATGGATCCTCCTCCCATCCCTGGGCTCTGTTGTATGCAGATCATAAGATTTTCTGTGTGAAGCAAGGGCTGTTGGAGGGAGAGACAGAGCTATGCCATGTGTCCCTTCAATTCACAGGTGTGGCAATGTCCTGTAGCTGTGCCTTCTTTATCCATTTGAAAGGGGAAAAAATCGTTTTCTCTGTAATCACGAGGAACCTGCTCTTTATGTGGTGGGGCATGGCTGTTTTGTATGAATTCAGACATCCTCAGGCAGGGCACAGATCCTGTCTAGGGCTGATGGAGCTGAGCTGCCTCTGGATTCAGGCTGGGAGAGCCCATACCAATAAAATCGCCCTTGTCCAGCATGATAGTTTTTTTCTTAATTCACCCTATATTTTCCTTTTCACTGACAGTGCACGAGGTTGTGTTTGGGTGGTTGCCAAGCTGATTCGCAGGCAGTGTGTTTGGTGGTGTTGCAGGAAGCTGGTGGGATGGGGAATGTTTGGTAGTTTTGGGGAAGTTTCCTTGAGCTGTGTGCCCGGGTCAGGTGAGGCCCAGGAGCACCCATCCATTTCCTGGTACCGACTGAAGTGCACAGCAGCTTCCTGCTACAGGGTGGATGCTCTGCTGAGGAATTTCCAGAAATGCTGAGAAGTGCTGACTCATAGCTTACAGCCTGTCTGGGCTGAGGGGAGGTTTTCAAATCCTTGGCTGAAGCCAGCAAAAAATGTTGCTGTAATGTACTGTTTTATTTTTAGCAGGGGGGGAGGCTGTGTTGCTTAGGATGAAATGCTTGTGAGTGGTTTCAAAATGACAGACACTTTTAATTTTTTTTTTCTTTTCTATTTTTAGAACTTGGAAAACAGGTTGTTTTGCTAAAATACAGACACTTCTCTGTTTCCCTAGTAAATGGGTTGTTGTAAAGGAGCCTTAAGGATTTAATGCAGGAAGACTTTTACCACCACTGCAGTTCAAAATGTCCTTCAGGATAGGAAATACTGAAGTATTTGAGACTGAAACTCAGTTGGCACTTAGTTGCATGTATTTTTCACTTCTGCCGAGGTGGGACTGCAACGCCAATCGTTGGAACTGAAACATAGCCAGATACTTGCTGCTATTACGAGATCATTGTAAAAGCTTGGTGCTTGTGTTTCATCCTCCCTTGTTTTTAGCAATCACTTCACAAGTAATGTGCTGTGCCTCTTCTTTTTTTCTTTCTGAACAGAAATGCCCTATAGTGTTTTCTGCTGACTACTGCCTGGGAACAAGATTGAGGGAGGAGTCCTTTCAGGCTGTACCACCACTCAAAATTTTGGTGATTAGATTGTAAGGGCAAAATTATACTCTTCTCCCTCCTCCACCCCCAGCCCCTCCCCCAGTCAGTACATTTTTTTAACATATTCTTGGGGGTGTATATTGTTTTTCTGTTGAACAAGCAGTAGTACTTTGGGATGATCTCCAATGTATGCAGTGTCCAAGAGAGTATCTTAAATAGAAGTTTGTATAAACTCTTTTGCTTCTAGTTTCTAAAATTTGCTGTCAGCTGTTCTTCATTCACAGCTCCGTACCTCTTGTCTATAGAGCTGTTTGCAGCCCTTTTTTACACCTTAGTAGAGAACTGTGATTCTACAAATGATCTGCAGACTGCTTCTAACCACAGTGCTAAAAGTTTTTTAACCTATAGCATAAAACAGAACATTTTGCAAATATGAAGGCAAGAAAACCAACGAACCCACATCTCTTACAGCAACCTTGCAGTGTCTGGCTTGAGAATAACTGGTGCACAGCTTCCCTGAAGTTGTTAGTGGACAGTGTTTAACTGCTCTCCTTAGTTTTTGCCCTGATATTACCTGTCCAGCAGGGTTCTCATCTGGTAACAACAAAAAGGAAAAGGATAATTCTATGCAGGAAGTACAGGAACATAGGGCAAGACTGCTTCCATGATGTGCTCATTCATTAGCTCATCGCTGTGCAAAAGTCCCAGTCTTAGTCATTTTAAAGTAAATACAGTGTGTGCATGTGAGCTGCTGGTGACTTTTGTGGACAGAAGGAATTGTAGGCTGCACATCTATCACAAAATTTCATAATCAAATCCACTTTTACTAACGACTCTAGCTTTGCCAGGTACCCACCTCTAAGAGAAAGCTTCTTTTCCTACCCAAATCTGCCAGTTCCTTCCAAACTTTTATAGCAGCTGCATAATCTCTTAAAAGAGAGTTGTGCCCTGGCACCCGCCACTATACTGGGAAAATAATATATTACTTCTAGCCACCTGTCAGTAAATTCAGGACAAGAGCCATGAACTAGCAGCCTTGCATGTGCCCCTTTTTAGATTGATGTGTCATCCGACCTGGGTAGACATGCCTCAACTGGATTGACTTCAGATAACCTGTTCTACAATCCTCAGCTGCTTGACCCCATTCTAGTTTGGATGAGGCACAGAATGTACCTTTTTGTGAAGATTCTGTCCCTAAACTTATTTTAAAAAAAATAATTATGCATGAATGTTATCCAGCTTTCCAGGGAACATCTTGGTACAACATGTATCAGTGTAGTGAGAACATCTCATTTTACAGTCAGCTTTTTGTAATTGAATCTGTCCTACTCCTTTCTAGTAATACTATGTTACACAGTCTGGTTCCTGTCTCTAATACAGACATGTCCTGCAAAGAGCTTTCTGCCTGTGGCAGCGTAAGCTTGTGCTTTCTCACATATCTTTGTCTCCTAATGCTCCCTAATGTTCTTGCATAGCTTTCTGATCTCTCCACTATTTCCTGCTAGCTGTACTACAGTCTTGGTAGCTGCGTGAAATCTGAGCAATTCATGTCTATGTTTCAGTTGCCATACTACTTTTTGTTACTGTGTCATTGTCTTAAATAATTCTTACTTTTGATCTTGCGGAATTTCTCTTACACCCTTCTTGTAACTTCACTTAGGGTCACCATGACTACATATTTCTTTTTCTAGATTATAGTGGGTGCCGAAAAAGAACAAAAAAGACAGGTTAATGGTAAATCTTGAGTAGTCAACTGCTTTATCATTATAATCACTTATGTGGTTGCATTAGCATTAATTGCCTTTTGCGCTGTTTGTCCATTAGTCTCTGTTGGTGTCCAGAACAATTCAGTTCAAGAAATGCACTGTGTAGTACTTTACTGTTTGCTGGATAGGGTGGGTCATACCTTGATTTCTATATAAAGATGAGATTCCAGTGGTAAAAAATAAGACTTTCTAAAATTTGGTAGTCAGAATTTGAGTATCTTAAGAAGTGCAATTAAGTCAATCCGGTTGTATTGGTAAAAGTTAGAGGAACCCTTTGTGAGAAATGTTAAAGAATACACATAGTAGATGTGTGTGTATGTCTGAATATGCGAATGAAAAATTTTGAGAATGTAGACTGATACTTATAAATGGTTTGAAGCAGTGGGTAGAAATAACTCACATTTTGCTTGAACCAGTAAATAGTCCAGGGAGACGGAGGATAGAAAGAGGGAAGAAATGGTTACGGAAAAATAGCTTACCATTTTTTTATGAGGGTCTGCAGGTCTCTCAGCCTCATCTCAACTACTACTAAGCCTGTTAGTCGTCTTTTCCAGTTCTCCTGTTTTTTACATCTTGTCTTTGAATCTTAATCTTTTTCTGGTATTTACTTTTGATTACCGTAATGATTCCATGGTGTCATCTAAATTAGAAGCTGTGCCACAAGCTATCAGTTAAAACTTAAACTAAATCAAGGCTTGCCTCTTGCAAAGCAGCAATCAAATGTGGCATCTTCTATATGTGACACATCCCCAGTAATCAATGTGTCAAAAAATTAGTATATCTGCAGCTGCCAAGAAGACCTGTGCCAACATTGCAGGTTGTAGGCTTCGTTATTAACTTATTTACATACATTCACATCAGGAGTATTGTGGTGTGTGGAGCCTCAGAGCATCCCAAAATCCAATCATCCCTGCGCCTGCCACTGCTGTGTACTGTGAACAGCATCGTTTGGTGATTTCCTTCTTGTGCCATTGATTCCCCTGTCTGGAGAATCAAATTTTCAAAATGTCTGTGCTGCTGTACAGCTGGGAAAATTTGTCTATCTTTCTGCTTTTGTGGCCTTCCACAGTAATATATCTGTCTGAAATGAAGCTATCAAAGGATGCAGGTAGGATTGTGCATATAGAAGACAAACTTTCCAAGGAACAGGAACATTGTTTTTGAGAGACATGTCTGTACTAGCAAATAATGTGGTAGGAGCAGCTTTGTGGAGCAGAAGCTGGTGTGGGAGATTTGGTCCTGCTGTAGGCATTGTGGGCCTTTATTCCAGACAGGTTGTGATCTGGCCACGTGGCCCCAATGCCTTTTAGCAGTTGGATCACATCTTCAGGTTTAGTTTCATATGAAAAGAATCCATCATGTGAACGCAGAAGGCTGCTCCACAATCCAAAGCTCGGGGAAGATGGAGAGATTTGCCACAGAAACACACCACTGATCTGAACCACAGGACTGGTGTGGACACACCCATGAGTGAACAGACATCAAACAATCCATCTTTCTCAGTTTGGCTTGCTCTGAGAATTCCTATTGTCATACACATACACAGATGCACAGTTGTAAACAGAAAAATCCAGACAATAAGCTGCTTTTTAAACACTAAGGAGAAGAAAGAAAAAAAAGGTGGATGTTCAGCTTCTAAATACCTGGGTGTTGCTCCATCTGGCATTGGTGACTGTGTAGCCATTGTTGCATCTGTCAAAGTTCTAGGCCTTGTCTAATTGCACCATTTCTCTTGTAGAGTCTTTAAAACCATGCTAAAATACTGACATTGTTTCCTTGTAGATGGTATGTATTAATTTGAAAAGAGATATGTTTTCATTCCCTTGGCTACTCTGGAAAGATCTGACAGCTTTTGCCATACCATATTACCTGATGGTACAGCAAACAGATACTTGGAATGATAAGTTGGAAAACCAGTCTTAAGCACTGTAACTTTATACAGAGGAACAAGTTCAGAGTTTACCATGACATGGACACCTAGAAAACACTTGTATTTGTGAGCTATGGAATGTGAGATGGTGGTCCTTTACCCCATTGCCCTAAATCGATGATTCATGGCTCTTTCAGGCTTTATTTTGGGAAAGTGATAGAATGGAGTTATCCCCTGGATAGAAGAAAGTGCCCACACCACAGCAATTGCAGACTCTTGATTTCCCAGGTATAGCTTGAGGTTTGTTTCCAGGAGAAATGGGCAGGTTCATGTGGACTTTTACCATGTTCCCTTACATGGCCAGGTTAGAGCCAGGCAATATAAGCAGAGCAGAGCAACAGGTCAGTGAGACCTAGTCAGGTGACTTTGAGCACACTGCTTACAGCTTGCTCTTTTGAATAGAAGTTGCAAATGGCCAACCTGCAAGTAGCAGATTTTTAACAAATATTTATTGTATACGAGGGAAAAACTGACTTGTCAGTATGTATTTCAATATATAATTTCCCAGAAACATGGTTGCAGTAAGATTCAGTATTAAAAACGGAGCTGAGAAATCAATTGGTGTAGCATACAGAACAGAGGGTTGCTTTACAGATTTTTCCCTTTCTTGTTTTCCTTCTTCCGTAGAAAATATGCATTGCATTGAGGACAGAGAAGCAGAAAGTCTTGGCAACTTCTAGTGTGCCAGAGACTTTGTTCTACTCAGTGAGGAGGGGTGCAGTTCCCAAGAAAGATGTCAAATGAAGTAATTAATGTTCTTCCTTCATATGATGGATACCATCTGTATTTAGAAACATCTGAGCTTGTGCTTCTATAGAAGTCACGTATCATTTTTACTGGTATAGTGTAGAACTTGAGTGGTTTTATTCATGATACTTGAGGCTTTGCTCCCAGACATAGTTTACAAATGCGTGACATTCCTTTTACGTTTCGAAGTGAAAAGTGAGCCAGGGTAAGCAGGAAGGACATTCTGTAGCTCAGTGAATCTTAGCAGTTTTTCATTGTGTCATATTTGTTTTTACAGAAGCAACTTCAAACTAGGGCAATATGAGTAGCAAATGAGTTTTTGCCTCATATGAAAACAAACATGATCAGAATCATCTTGTCTGTGAGTTATTCATAGAGTCCATTATTGTCAGGATATACAACTTTCCTCTTTTGACAGCCTTTCCTCAGACTTGTCAAAATATAGTATCTTCTAAACAAACAATGTTTTTAGTTTTTACTTCCTTCTTTGCTTCCCCTGTTGCCCTAACAGTGAAACACTAGTAACCTCATTTGAAATAATCTGTGTTTGTATCTGTGCCTCTTACGGCTGGGCTGTGGCTCCAATAATTCCGCGATATAGCAACTTACTTCCCATCTTTGTCATGTAATTTATCTTCTTGGGTTATTATTCCCCTTTGTTTCAGAATATAAACATCAGCAAATATTATCTTGATTAATCCTCTCCTTTCCTTCCATCTCCTCTTTCCCCTCTCCCTGTTTTGAGAAGCCCTAAGAAAATGCCAGTTTATTCCTTGACAGCGAAGAGCTGCTAGTTTCTGTAGGGAAGAATGTCCCTTTGGTCTTAAATATGATCATTTTGTTTTATTTTCTGAGCTTGTAAGAAAGAGTTAGTGGCCTGGAACAAAGATTTTAGGTGATAGCCTCACATTTCTCAACAACTGTTGTTGTTGTACTGTTGCAAATGGACAATTCCATGGTCTAGCAAATATTTTTAAAATTTTTTAATATATTATGGATCTGGTTTTGAGGTCAAGAAGGAAGATGCCAGCTAGCCTGGAAACCTAACTGTGACAGCATGGAGCTAGAATGTTTTCTTTAGGCATACCTATATTTATGACAGTGCATGAGACCTCAACTCTGCCAAAGCTCTCCTGGTTTCACAGTTTGTCCAGGGACAGAGGAGGATCATATGCTGTGACCTCATATTGTGCCACTGTAGTCCATGTCACAGAGCTGGCTGTATGCCAGTCACATGGTCAAAATCTCATCCCTTTCTCTGCCGACTCTTGACACATGTTCAGATTCTTGTAGTGTACGGCAGAATCATAATCAAAGGCTACTAGATGAGGAAAAACAGACTGTGATTTCAAAATATTATTTACATTCCTGATGTTATTTGGCTTATGCTACAGGCTTCCCATAAAATCTTCAGCAAGATATCTGTTGTGAGTCTTGATCTGGCATATTAAAAAAAAAAAAGAAAATAACAGTGATTCTCAGTTTTATTGGAATATTAGTAAATAAAATTAATTCTAATTAAACACTGACCTTAGCTTGAGGGAACTACAGAAAAAGAGGGGCTGGGGAGAGTCGAAGTCTGCTTTTCTTAAGGCGCTTGACTGAGCTATATCAGAATCTGCTGTAGTTCCCAAGAGCAGCAAAACATTAACAGAGACTTAAAGATGCTTCTGGCTGCTCCTTCTTGAGTTCTGAATCTTGTGCTTCTTTAAAGGCATGTGCAGTCTTGTCCTAAGGATGTATTTGTTCATATGGAATGTGAGAACTTAGAACACATCTAAATTTATTTTTTGCCAGCTAGTTAGAGAAATTTGTTTTGGATGTGAGAGGGAAGAGGAGAACTTCAGATTGTACCAAGTAATTTGTCTGTGTTGTAAACAGCTAAAGAGAGACTAATTAAGGAACGTGTAGGTGGAACATAAAGAAAATTGGAATTAAGCATGTACCGTCTGTGTCAGTGGGATCCATTTTCAGGCAGAAAATGAATACTCTATGAACTTTGAGATATTTCAGTATATATACTTATGTTTTACTGACTAATGCTATGTTCATTTTATTCCTTTAATATTTTCTGAGTATGTACAGGTTTTTTTACCAAAATCTTCAGCATAAGAAACCCAATATTAAAGACCAATAAGCATGATGTAATATTCAGAATATTACAGAATTAAATCATCATAACAAACCAAAGCAAATTGCTCTTAAGCAATTTCGGAAGCTTCTCTAACAGGGAAACCTTTCTTGTGGGGGAATAGCTCCAATAGCCAGGTGTGAAAAGTGAATGAGGGGATAACCCACCCTTGGTTTTGAGCTGGGTTTCCTGTTAAAGTGGCAGTGGAAAGCGTCCTTCCCGGACGAGGATGTGTGCAGTTGTGCTGTGTTGGCCTGAAACTGCTGAATCCAGGCATTGTGCCTGTGTTTTGGCTTCCTTCCCGCTGTGAAAGTACAGCGCAATCTCCTGCCTGCTCCCTCTGAGCTGGATATCCTCATTAAACATCAGGGAAAAGAAAGGGGAAAACCCGAGGAGATCAATGAGTTCATTTACATACCATGCCAGGGCTGGCACATGGTTCAACACGTGGTACAGTAGAGGACTTTTTTCCTGAGCTTGCTACAGCCGCTGAGAGATGTTTCAAACTGCAGAGATAGAAGGCAGCACTTTTGTATTCAGAAGCAAGAATGAAAGTGCCTCATAACTCAATTACATAACATAAATAACATGTTTTGCATTTAGTCAGAGAGCTGTGACAATATTCGACTTTTATTGATGTTTGTTGTTTTGTTTCTGTTTCTTGTTATTACTATTCATGCCTGAAGTATTTGATACTTATTATCATTCCTGTCTTCATGACCTGTGTTCCTAGGAGTCTACAGTCCAGCTGGTGACTTAGTGAGGTGGAAAGGCCAATGAGAAGCACCTAAAGTGATCTACGTTGATGTTCATCTTATGCTGTGACATCTGCTTGGACACTTTTTTTTTTTTTTCCGATTGAAACTGGATTCTTTTATGGTGCTGTTTAGCTCCATTCCTGAGCAAAAGCCCTGGCTGCTGCCTGGAGGGTGGGGTGTGTGTCCTTGCCATTTTGCCTGTCCCATCTCCAGCACACATCACACCCTTTTGGGAGCAGTTTCCTTTCACCAGCTCTGCATTATTAATTCCCTGGGTTAGCAAACTGAACCAGCTCACACACTAGCAGGGAGCAGGTCTGGGCCCCCCTCCTCTTTTTAGCGTTAACCAGCACACAGATCTATAGCTGAATCACATAGCCTTCTGATTTTGTCTGAGAAATTTTTTTTCTGGATGCAGAAAGGGATTCAAGATAGCATTTGTATCTTGTTTTGTGAATTTACCTACATCCATTGGACTGAAAATTGCCTGTAATGTGTTACAGCTTAGTGACACACAGGTAGAGTATTAACCTCTTAACATCAGCCAAGCCAAGGAAGAAGGCCTCCTTGTTACAAAATATGTTTAGCAGCATAGCAGACTCACACTTATGAAGACTGTAGCTTGTAGTACACCCTGATTAAGAATAAATCCACGCCTGCTTGCATGGATGTAACTATGTCTGTATAGTGAAATGTAATGTTGGTTACTGAACTGGTAAAGATGAAGTGCCAGTTCACGTAGACAGATAAAATGTTGAAAGGCATGTGTGAGCACAGGCTTGTATACAGAACATATTGGCCCTCATTGTAGCACTCGCATTATGGAAGGTCCATAGTGGGTTTGAGGGACTTCTGGAGAAAAAGTTTAGTTTTGTTTGGGCGGAGGGAAAATGTAGCTGAGAGGAAAAAATGAGGAGTATGACACACAATGGGAAGAAGTTCCCATTTACAAGTTTGTTGAAGCAAGGTGTGTCTAAGTCTTCTGTCCTCATAATTTTTTATGTCCCAAGAATACCTTTATGGGACACACATCGCTAAAATGACTGTTTCTAGGTAAGAAAGTTTCCCAAGCAAAAATTGAATTCCAGGTCTTGTGTGGCAGCACATAACTATTGTACTGTCTAGTCTGCTCTATACTCAGGTTGTTTTGTTTGTTTTTCATGATTATTCACATGCGTAGTTGATTTTCAGTATTAGTTATTTTCTAACTTAGAGCATATATGAGAGGGGAAAGAGTGCAAATTCAAAGTAAATTGCATCAGTTCTCTGTTCTCTAGCATCTCTTTTCTCTAACATGTCTGTTCTCTAACGTGTTTTTAGTTACTGTGAACACTAATCAATTTTATGTGTGCGTTAAGAAACTGCATCTCCTGAGGCTTTTCAAGGAGCTGTGAGACTTCTCTTTACTTGGACTCAGCTGAAAATACGAGACGTGTTTATTATGATCTCAGTTGTTCCTTAAAGGTCAGAGCACCAGTTTAATTTATGACTCAGCACTCTAGTTACTAGAGTCTAGGTAAAGTGGAGACTGTAAATAATTTTCCCCACTGTTTCTTAATTTAGAAATGTGTTCCTTTTTCACACAAAAGAAACGCCTGCTTTTCTTTCGAAGTGTTACAATCAATGAAGAAGTTACACATTTCTCTACTTAGTAATGACTAAGTGAAGAAGGGAGACCTTCAGTCTGGCTCGGGGTTTCTTTGTGGCCATGTACTTTTAAGTAAGTGTTTTAGGAGGTTGCATGACAAAATGAAGATTTTGTTTCTGGTTGTTAGAAAGCTAAATTTTTATCTTATGTTTGGGAAACTGTATCTGAGTTAAAGTAGAAATAAAAGCACATTGCAAAGATCAAGATTTAGAGGGAAAGGTTTAATCACAAAACAGTAAAATACTGTTGGTGATTTTAAAACGGAGTCTGCATAGGCTGATCACAGAATCTTGGAATTTTTGTTTGTTTTATGGTTACCATTAAAGCAAAGCGTCATCACATTTCTCGGAATCTTCCGTGATCAAGGATTATAACATTGAGACCGTGTTTATATTCATTTTTCATGGACATTTTTTAAGTGAATACTTATCAGTTAGATGATTAAAGTTCCTGTTGCCTGCTACCATCCAAGCACATGCTTGAAAATTTTTGCTCATACTGGATTTTTCACTGTTATTGTGAAAGGTGCTCCTTCCTTAGTATCTTTGCTTTAAACAAGGAAATTCAAAACTGGTGCCTGGGTGACAGTGAAATGGAGAAATAGCTTTAAACCATTGTAGTTGACCCAATTCCAAGTAAAGATAAACCTTTCTGATTTACAAGCTGTTGCATTTTAGCTTGGTCTGCTCTCTCAGGAGTTATGTCTGAAAAAACTAAAATGTGAAGTCTATGCTCAGCTCGGTTTCAAACAGAAAAGCTCAGAAGAGGCACTTGTCAAAACTCATTTTGGCCTAGGCAAATAAGCTTTCTGCTGAAGGGGAGAAAAGAAACTGAAAGCCTGACTAGCTGTAGCAATTCTAATAGGAGCTAATATGTGCCAGCCTCAGCGGTGTCAAGGCTGCTTGCTCAGAAAGAGGTCGGGGCTTGCCCAGTACTGATGCTTCGGGCTGATGGTTTTGGGAAACCAGGCTCTTTGTTTCCAGGACAGAAGCCCCTCCTACTCTCCCTTGAAAACTTGAGCTCTGTGATAGAGTCCTGCTGTGTTGCTTGTGAGGTTTACAATGCTGTGGTTTGATCCTTCACCTCAAAGGTAACTTGAAAAAAATCTGTCCTGGTATATTTTCTCCAAGGCTTAAGCATCATTTCATTTAGTAAGTCCTTCTGCTAGGAAGTTGATGGAAGGGTTTGTACAATAAAATGTCAATAGCCCAAACTGAAACATTTGCCATATGAAGCTACTTGAACAATTTCACTGTAGTTTTTTTTTCCTCACACTACCGAGGGAGGAATTTTTTTGGAGTTTTTTCAGCATTTACTGAACACTTGGCTTCAAAGGGGCACCAAATGCTATTAGATGAGTAAATTAGATTCCACTGATAGCTATAAGCTCTCAGTCCTTTAACAAATTTTAAAAATAAGGAATTTTTTAGTCCAAATAATTTGTAGTTGTCTCACTGCCTGATACTGGAGCTTGACACATTGTATTATTATGACTTATTGTGTTATACCTTTGCATGAAAACTTAAAGGATACCCACTACTTCCCTGTTTCCACTGGAATTGAGTGGTAGGTTTTCTTTTGCCTGCACTTGATCACTGGTTTGAGGAGCAGTCTGTAGCTTCGTTTTCCTTGCAATTTCTCCCTTGGGCTGCCACATCCCTTTGTGTTTTATTTATTATCAATTTGTTTGATTAGATTAAGGAAGGATTAAGGGATCCAGAACCCTTGACAAAAGGCAACCCATCACTTAAAAATGTGTAAACATAATGTAATTACTTCTTAATTCCTTGTGTTAAATAAAAAAGGGGATTCTTCAGCAGATAAACCCTGAGAGGTTTTTTGAAAATCAAATGAAGGCAATTTGCTGACTCAAAGGTGCGTATGCCAAAGATGGGGAGTTATCATGCACAAAGCTCAGGTTTTAGTTGATACGAAGAGTTTCAGGTACTTTGATCTCCCTGTGATCCAGATAATACACTTTGTCAGTCCACACTGATTTCTAACCATTTCTGAATTGCTATAGTGAAAGGAGGTTTTGTCCCTGCTTGGGCAGTTTAGGATTTGCCATTAATTTGTAGTTCGGTGCTCTTTAGGTTACCACTGCTAAGGGTTATAGTAAGAGGAGGATTCATCTTTTATTCAAAAAATTAATGTCTAAAGGCCCTAACACTCATTTTTAAAACTTTTATCTCTACCATTAGCAGACCTTACTAGTGGTGATTCTGAGGGTGAAGAACCCTCATAAAAGCTTACTTAAAAAGAAAGGAAAGGTAACTCCTGCCTTTAGGCTGAGTTGGCCTTCTTGCACTTGGGGTTCTTCAGTTTCACAGATTAAAAAAATTGTAAAACAGAAGAGCAAGTGTGATTCAGTTGGACATTGAGAGGACATACTGTGTGCAGTCTGTCCTGAAGGCACTTTAAGAGAGCGTCTCAATGAAGAGCAGAAGAACCCCCTTGTGCAAGTCCAGTCAGTTTCATTTTTATAATCTTCTACTATTTGAAACTTAGCATCTTGATCTCTAGATTTCTTGTAAGATATTTTTGCTGCCTCTCATGTGAAAAAGAAGTTGAGAAACTGTTCTCTGGACAGGACCATCCTCTGACACTTTCATAAACCATTAGCAGTAGAATGTTTCACCTTCTTTATTCTTTCATGTTTTGGCATGTGTTTTCTTCTTTCTTTGGCTTTGTTGCCTATGCTGCATATTATGATCAGAACCGTTTATTTGTATTATACCTCACAGGTTTGTAACTGGCTAGTTCTGAGCTGGCTACCTGCAAGAAGCTGTCTGTGCAAACAGCAAACAGCAAACAGCAGAGCTTTGCTTATGCGTCTCTGCCAGGCTGGTGTCAAAACACTGCTATCAGAAATGATACCAGTTCAAAGGTAAATTCAAAGAGGCAAAGGTCTCTGTTGTCTCTTCTATTTTTTTAACCAAAGACCCTGAACATGGACTGTTAAGAAGCCATGGAGCTTTTGCCATGATCACTCATGTTTTTCCTGCAGAATAAATAGCTACAGCGTCTCTGTTGGCCACAAGACAGTTGAAAGGAGTTGAAAATTCTGCTTACTGCTTTGGGTGTAAAAATGAGCTTCCTTGTAATGAGTACTGCTTTAGGGAACAGAGAGCGTCAATCCTTGCTGTAAAAGACCTGAAATTAACTCTGGATAAATTGTGAATGACATATGCTGACATGAGATTATGCAGAACAGTTGGAGGAAAGCATTTAGATTGCAATGTTACTGCTTGTGCTATCTTACTTTGCCTCTTGCTGGCTTGGGATTGGGACTGTTTGTGCTTCAGTTTTGACAGGGACTATGTTCCATTAGAAAAGCGATGGGAGCAGCTTTGCATACACAGGCAGTTCCTGACTGTCTATTGCACTGCAAAGGAACAAGTTGCAATTAGCACAAGCTTTGAAGAGCGTTTTTCCTTTGGAAGTTGCCTTTTGCAGGTGTCCTTTAGTGCAGGGAGTTTTAGGGTGTGAGGTAGAGGATGATATATTAGAGGATTTCCCTGGAACCAAGCACTGACACCTCAGGCCAAGATCTGTGCTACATCCTTGCCTCAGCTATTCTGGCCTCCTCCAGCTGTTTCACTTAACCCTGCTCCTGCTCCCTGGCACACCTTGTTTCTGCCAGCCTAACAGTGACTGGGCACTGCTGGGACCTGACCAAGAGGAGTGACCCAGCTGTAAGCTGGTGGGTGTTTTTGGTTTTGTTTTTCTTTTTTTGAAGGGAGAGGTTTTTGTTTCTGTTTTTCCAAGCTGGATGAGTCCTTGACCTGGTCTGCAGCACAGGCCACAGACTTGTCAGCCTAAATGAGGGTTGGGGGTAAACCATGGGTTGAGGTTATTGTGAACCTAGAGATTCCTTTTCTGTGTTCCTTTAGACAAGTTACCATCCTCTTT
Source organism: Acridotheres tristis (assembly GCA_037013685.1). Taxonomy (NCBI): domain Eukaryota; kingdom Metazoa; phylum Chordata; class Aves; order Passeriformes; family Sturnidae; genus Acridotheres; species Acridotheres tristis. Next base: position 108,357,053 of record CM072886.1, read on the forward strand.
ATCTTCTATTTTTATTTCATGAGGTAAAGAAAAAAACACTTTAATTCAAGCAGGAATTGTAAGATGCCTGTTAATTAATACTACTGTGTGAACTTTTAAAGTTTTATGCATTACTCTAAAATCTTCAAGGAAAAGGTACTGTTAAAGAACTAGACATTATTTTCAGGTAGCTTACCACCTGCATCTTTGGATGTCGATGCAGTAACAATTTTAATTTTATGAAATACCTTGTTCAGTAGAGGAGACATCCTATACTCTTAGACACAGCACTACATTTGCTGGGTTTCCACTTGTTGTGCTACCAGCTTCATCTTGTTCCAAAGCTAAGTGCCCTGAAAACGATTTAGTTGGTTCAGCAAATCTGTCTGTTTAGCAAAGAGATTCAGAGAATTCACTGATGTTCTCCTTTCTGTTTTGAACGTGCACTGAGCATGATTGCCCTCTAAAATCTGCAGGACTAGCTTAGAACAATTTCTTATTTCTAGATTTTTTGTGGCATATCAGCAACAGTGAAACAGTGAGTAACAGGTGAGCAAAAAGAAATTGTTTATTAGCATGAGATACAAGTTTTCAGAGTTAAATTAACCATTACCTTTTCAGAATATTGTAAAGTGAATGGTTGCAGTACAAAATTATTGTACTTTGGAAACTCAGTATAAATCTGTAGTTCATGGAATCTGAAACTTTCTGCTTAACTCTTGACAGCTAATATCTCTAGTGTGTGTTTCAGTACACTTCTGTTGAAAATACGCATTTTAAATTTCTGTGGTTGGTTTCAACAAAGAGAAAAGAGTTGGCAGAGTGTCTGGGCAATTAAGACTCATGCTGTGTGAATAATACATAGCAGAGGTAGTAGTTTGATAAAGGTGGAGTTCGAGGTCTCCTTAAGCTGTATACTGGGCTCTTAAATACTGAAATATGGCTTACTTTATACTCATAGTAACATTCCCTTTGATGTATCTAGCTGAATAATTAGACTTAACCCTGTCTTTCAGACTCTGCCTCCTCGTTATGTTGAGCAGGCTCAAGAGAGAACACTGCCAAGAGCACAGGCAGGCCATGGGAAAAGCACTGTGTTCTGATTTGTGCCTGCAAATCTTTCTCAAGAAATACTGCTGTGAAAGCTGCAATTGCAAAGATTTCTGAACAAATATTCTCAACTGGTTTTCTTCTTTGTTGTGTTGTAAAGACATGAGCCAAAATAATTCCCCCTTAGATCATGAAATAGCCACCCTTGTGTTGAACAGCCATGGAAAATCTGGAGCCATCCCCTAGACGAAACAGGCAATTGATACTTTGTTCTGAGTTTCAGTCATACAAATATAGTAGGATCAAAGATTTAGAGAATTTGCAGAATCAATCGTAATGCAAATTCTGAACTTCTGATTTTTGTCAGATGAAAATGTAAAGAAACCTCTAGTTCACCGTATTCAACAGCACTCCTGAAAACAGCCAAGGGAAGATCATGTAACTAAATGAGGACAAAATTGCAATATACCAAGCACTCTTCTATTTACCATCAGCTGGTACAAGGCTTACCTGTGTTAAAAACTTGGAGTTCTACTTTGCATTGGAGCAGCTGTATTCTATATAGCTGCGCTAGTTTCAAAAACCGTAGGGAGCTGTGACTCTAAACTTAGATTTTGTTGCATTATATTAATTTTGTTCTGTGAAGTAGTAATTTCATGCCTGATCTACATTTTGTTTATAAAGTAAAAATAAATTATTTTGATTATATTTCTTAGGCACCAAATAGCTCAAGCCTAAATCTTGCCAGCATAACTGATTAACCTTGTAATAGCATCTTTGAGATATTAATGTACGCACTACCTTATCTTGTGCTTTATCTGACCTTTATCTGTTGATTTTAATATCCTTTGTGGTTGCTAGTGACGTGTTTTTGTTGTAGACAGGGAGAGATTTTGGCTCCTGTTTATTTCTCTGCTTTATCCTCATTCACTCTGTTCTGTTCTCTCAAAAAAAAAACTACATTAAGCAGAAAAAAACAAGATAATAGACTGTAGCCCAGGAGCACAATAGGAGCCACGTCTGCTTGAAGTGTTCAGAGAGCATTCTGCAAGCAGCAAGTTACCGGTCTAATGTTGACTGACAGTGAAAAAAAAGGAATTTATTGTCCTGAACAAATATAGGAGAATTTATATCCCTTTGCAGCATAATTTGCAGCATAATTTATTTCAGTGACTTACATAAAGTGTTTATATAGGGCAAAGTTTGGCCATTGCATATGCTTGAAGCATTGTATCATCTTGTAGTGCTTGGGTGCTGGTGATCTATATCACTAAACTAGAAAGTGAATCAGAAAATAAATTTTTAAAAGATGAGGAGGGAGAAGGAGTATGACTTTTTCACATAGTACTGATTGAATTGGTTCAGCAGGATCAAGCATATCCCAGGGCAGCAGAGAGGCAAAGGCAGAGGAAGTGCAGCGGGTCTATCTGCTGCGTGAATTGCCACTGGTGCTGCTGGCTCTGCTGCCTGCTCACTCCTGATGTCTTGCTGAGCACCATTGCCCCATGCCAGCAGAGAGTGGAGATGAATGTGTGGAAGTCCTTCATGCACATTAGTGTGAAATCTGAGAGCTGAGTGGGAGCTGATGATTTAAGTCAGTTCATGATAACCTGGCTGCCTTTGCACTGGAAGGATTAGAGCTCTGCCATGGGGATGGTAAGGTCCTGGCAGTACTTGGTGCTGTGCAGCTGAGAGGGGCAGCCATCCTGTTCAGCCACTGCAGCTGGGTCTGGAGGAAAATGAACTGCACACCATGTGCTCCTGGGTGTGTTACACTTCTTGGCTCTATGGCCGTGCTGTACCCTCACTACATCTGCTGTGCTCTTCGCTTCCTTGGAAAGCTCACTCGCACTTTTTCTGCATGGGGCTGTGCTGAACACCAGTGTTATTCCCATTTGTACAGCTGTTCGTCAGTTTGTCTCATAGAGTTTGGACATATTTAGGAGAACACGGAATGCACTTCTTTGGTGCAGTACTGTGCTAGTTTTTAAGTGGGCATTTTCCTTGATACATGACATCTGATTTGGTGAGACATGGAAAAAACTGTGTGGTTTCTCTGTGAGTGATTTAGTTCCATTTTCATGCAATTCTACAACAGTGTTTTCATGTTTGAAAAGTGAAAAAAAAAACAGAAATGAGGATGAAGTTCCCTTCCCTTAGCTCATTTCTATCCATAAAAGTAGATCATGAGAAGACCTTACTCTTCCTCGCATCAAGGAGATAGAGATGGGGAAGATCTCCCTCTTGGGCAAGAGGTACATTTAATTACAGGAGGCAGGGAGCAGTTTGTAGTAAGATTTCATTATGATTTTTCATAACACAGTGAAGCCTCCCATGGTGTGATGATGGAGCTTGCAGTGCTGAGAGCAGCTGATGCTGTGAGAACCAGAGCAGAGCTCGTCTCCCCTGTTTTGGCAAGGGGATTGCTGGGTTACTGGTGCCTCTGTGCTGTGCTGGCCCTGTCTGAGCAGCCTGGCAGGCAGCATTCAATTCAAGGCACCTGTGGTACAGCTGTGCAAGTATGGGCCTGCTATCCTTTTGTAGGAATCAAGGAGAAGGAAGTTGGCATTTCTGAAGTGTGTCTCCTCTCGTCTTAAGGACATCAAATGAACCTCATTCTGGAGTTTGTTTTTGCTAGACTTGGTAAAGACAGTCTAGGGGATCAGTTGATAAAGTTAGTAGGTAAATCCCATTCTTGAGTGCCTGATAAGTGTTTAGTCTTTGAACATCTCCAGCTATTTACTGATGTCTTTGTAATACTAATGTAGTAGATTACATTTCCCTGCAGACTCTACCATGCTACCCACCCACTTGACATAGTATATCTTAAGCATTTACTATTATGAGTATACTGTAGCTGAAATGAGCAGCAGACATTCTTAGTCTGTACCTAGTACATGTGCTGTATTTTATTTTAGATACACAAATAATTTACTATTTTTATGAGCAACCATTTTCTCTGTTGGTGCAAATGATTTGGGGTGAATAAGGTTTCTGAGATTTGGAAAACTGCTTTGCTTACATTACCTCCTTCTGTTAGAGGTGTGCTCAGATTTAAAGTATTGTAGTTATAGTGCAAGAAGAGGGTAATTGTAATCCAAAAAGCTCAACAGGACAACTGTCATCTTGTCCTGCTGACATGTAGTAGATGTGCTGCAGATCACTTTATCTTATGAATGTGTGGTTAGCAAATTTTCCTCAGTACCCAGCCTGAAGAGTTGGCAAACTATAGAACAAACTTATTAATGTAAGCATTTTTTGTTTGGATGCAATGATTATAATTTGTTCTCTTGAAGAATCACATTCATGTTACATCCTGCTCTTAGCAGAGCTCATGGCAGTTGCAATTTGTCAAAATTTGCCTTCTTTATGAACTTTGGTTTTGCTGACAAATTAAATTCTAAATTAAAACAAAGAATTGAGTTTACACTCTTTTGCTGCCAGGATCCTTCCCCAAAGATGGTTAGCCTCAGCATAAAGTCAAGAGAGACTCATATCCTCTTTCTTTTATAAGAGGTGTTTTAATGAGCCACCTGAAGGCAAGGAGTAAGCAAAATTGCTTCCTTTTTTCCATCAGGATTATCACTTAGGGCAAGTATTTTCAAACAAACATTAGAAGTCTCCTGCTATGTTTACAGTTTGGAAGGAGGGCATTCGTAGATTCTCCATGTGTAACTTTTATACCCAGTTTCTGTGAAAAGCATAGAGATATTTCCATGGCATAAAACAAACACATATGTATATGCCAGTAGATATAATTGCTTTAATCAAATACTGTGTGCCCCATAGCAACCTTAATCTGGCAGTGAGGAGCACTGGAAATAAAGCTAGCTGACTTGCTTTTCGAGATAAGTGGATGAGGTTAAGGGATGTAACTAGGGAATTTATTTCTTTTATTTGCTTAACTTGTTTTAAGTTATACTGGTGTAAGTGGTAATAATTATTTTGAAAAACTATTTTAAGAATGTGCCAGCCTGTGGAATATTTTCCATACTGAGCATGAGAATACCATGGCTACACATACCTGTGGTCCTTATCCCACTGGCCTTCATCTGACCTGTATTTTCCATGTATAGGTTTCCCATGCACGTATCAGCATAGAACTGAATTATGTTTTTTCACTGGGGAGCCAGACAATGCTCGTAAGTCTCAATGTCGAAATTCTTTTTGTCATCCAAGGGTGACTGTTCTTTCTGGAAGTGCCATCCCTTTCCTGGCTCTGGAGGGAAGAGGGTGAAAATTTCAGCGCTCAGGGGCATCTTGAGTGGGGCCATGAGCTCTCAGCCACAGAGTCTGGTTTTGTGGCTGTGTCTCTTCAGCTGGCACTTAATCATAATGCTGTTAATCTTAATTCTGCCTTTGAGATGCTGCACCACATGGTGATATTTGGTTGTTGATGGAATACTGAGAGACAGCAAAACAGCTGGCAAGAAAGAAAAACCAGCAAGAACAAAACAGAAAATGAAGGCAGTGGGTCTGTGTTTAGATGGATTTTTAATTTTTTTAATCTTCCCAGCTGCAGTGTTCTCTGTAAGGCAGAGTCTCTTATGGCAGCGAAAAGATATTATTACCCTTTCAGAAGGTGTAGCTTTCTTGATACAGTCCAAGACTAGGTACAGTGGAAACATGGTAAAGGCTCACCCTCAGAGAAGATAATAGAAGAAGTGAGCACAGAGGCAAACTGTTTGCTTAAAATTTTGTCAACCATTCATTCTGCTGCTTGAATTACTAACTTTCAATATTCTTTTGCTATGTTTTCTGGTTAGCATAGTCTTTTTTCCTATCCATGCCTACTCGAACTTTTACCTACTTGTGCTTTCCATGTGGACCCGTTAACATTATGATTTTATTAAAACGCAACAGGAATTTGTATGCAGCTGTATTATCTAAACAGAAGTAAGCTAACAAAATCGCATAGGTACATGTTTTGTAATGGATATGTGATTTTACCACACTTTAAAAATTGTTTGGTGGCCATTAGACTGGGTTTTCAGTGATTTAAGAACCTGAAAAAGGTAGCTTGGAAAAGTGACTGCTAAGCTGCTACAGTTGTGTTTATTGTGTGTCCTTAAGCCAGATACCCTCTGACAGCACAGAAGAGAAACTCCCAGGATGATTTTAAGAGGCTTTCTAATCTAATGTGTGCTCACCTGATCAGACATAGCCAGAAATTCGGGGTGCCCTGGAAGGGCTACCTGCCTTCTGAAATGAGAGGAGGAGGAGCATGTGGGTTACAGAGTGGATGATATACATTTTTGTGCTCTCTATTGGGTAACTGCTCTTGGGCTTACTAGGGCCTTGCATTTCTTCAAAGCTTTTTTTTTGCTTCTTTTTCTTTTTTTTTTAACCTTTACAGAGTAGACTTAAATAAAAACAGCAGTCCCAGAAAAAAGTTAAGAATAAAAAAGGTGAAATCTGCTTGCATCTCAAGCTTTTCATGTGTTCTGTGACCAGTTTATAAAACTGGGGAGCTGTATACTCATACATCAAACTCATGTTCATTACTGTCATTACACAATCAGTTATGGTCATGGTCTATGGCAGCAGGAGGTATTAGACAGACCACTGTCATGACAGGATGAGCCTGAGACAAAGAAAAATGTACATGATGCTTTTGACAATCAGCTTTTCTGTTAGCTTATGTCCTTACTGGTGTGGAGGCAAACAGTGGTGGGTGTGATGAACAGATCAGCCCTATCAGGTGAATTAGTAGTTCTGTTCATCAGGGTGCCCCATCTCCAGGAGTGCATGTTGGGTTGGAGAACAGAAGGGCTGAACAAACACGGACTGATTCTGGCCTGGATTAACCTGGCAGCCTTCAGCAAACTTTAATTCAGGGACTTCCAAGGTCAGAAACTGCATTTCTGCACTTGGCAACATTTCTTTTAAAATGCACTTAAGCAATTTTTTATAGGAAAGGCAGTAATTTAGATTCAGTTTAAAATGAGTGCTTCAGTAGTAGAAACAGGCTTTGAAACAAGATTCTGTAATGCTGCTTGGCTCTGCATAGCTCATTGCCCAAACAGTATCTGGATGATGAAGCTGTGTTTAAATAAGATTCTTTAAAAGATTTTCAGCCCACATGGACATGTAACCACAATGTAGAAAACAGATATGAATGTTTTGGTAGATGCTGAAAGAGGGTGGTGGTGTAGGAATTAGGAGGTCAACAATGATAAAGAAGAAATGGAAAGACAAGTGATCTGGGGATTAGTTCTCTTAAAAAAATAGTAATACTCTTTTTTGGTTTTGTTGTGTATGTCAGCAACACAGGTGTAGGGCTGTGCAAGCCAAGTCCCCTGTGTGTGCCATTCAGCTCCTCAGCAGTGACCAGAGGGACTGCTAACAGTGTTAGCCGACGGCTGGGGGATCTGACCCTCCCCTCTGGGACAGCAGCTCTGTTCCCTGGCAAGCATCCCAGGGGTGCTGGAAGGCAACACGGTCTGCACAATCTCTCTGCCTCTTGACCAGAGACAGTCAGGGTCACAGACGTGAATATTATCTTTGTGACGCTTCAAGCAAGCAAACAGATAATTTTTTTTAAAAAAAGGAATGTTGCATGCAGTCAGTTGAATGTAAAAATGTCATATCAGATCTTTCAAGAGCTTGTTCCCTTGAGGGGATGTTGCGCCAGCTCACCCACCCCGCCAGGGCAGAGGCAAGGCAGGATAGGGAGCGCACACGCATGTTCCTGCACTTCTGTGTGCATGTGCACGCATAGATGAGAGTCATGAACTGGCCTCTTTTCCCTGCATGAATCCCTGTGTCTTCCTTCTGGTGTTAGCTAAGCCAGGGAACTCCTCTTTTTTCCTGTACCGTACTCTGGGAATCATGCCCTGGACATTTTTTCAGCTGAGCACATTAACATACAGGAAATCAGCCCAGAGACTCTTCTTTGAACAGTATTTGTACTAGACAGTTTTGCAGTGGTTTCAGGTATGCTTCTTTTTTTAAAACAACTGATAGAGAGGAGAATAAAGAACACAAGTAACTTTGTTTTAAAAACATGTATAAATACATATCAAAATACAATATCCTAAATATATATACTTGTAGAACTTAAAGCAAGACTGATCTAGTATCATTGCATTTATATATTTTTTTTTCCATGTCCTGCTTAGTGATGCAGTTCAGCAAGGGAATAATTTTTATTTAGGTCCATCTTGAATTGCAGATGAATGAGAGTATGAAGCAGAACACCAGCATCAGGAGGAGCAGTGCAGGAAGGGCAGGGCAGCTGCAGACCAGGATGCACTTTTTGGAAAGGAGATGTAAGAGAAGCTGGCCCTTGGCCTGGATGAACAAGAAGAGGAAACTCCTGAATAAAAGACTGAATGATGCATAAGCAATCGGGGACAGTCTTGCCACCACAGAGGGAAAAAATGAAGAATTTCAGCTTGTATCAGGGTCATTATCTGCTGGCACGAGCTTGTTTCTTTTGGAGTGTAGAAGATGATTTCTTACCACTAGTGCTTCAGCTGTAGAGAGAGAAAAGGCGAGTCTTTTTGCTGGAACTTGATCATTATGGTTTTTTTTTTCTTCTCTCCTGGTTTTGCCTATGATAACCTATGACTCGACTTGAATCCAGAGGCCATTCAGATCCTGTGTATGTCATGTAAAGCCTGGGATATTGTACAGTGAAACTGTGTTTGCTGTTATTCCAGTGAAGGTACATAGAGAATGGAACATATTGAAAAGAAAAACGAAATGCATGATGATTCCTTTAAAAGAAATCAGTCAGCATTCCTTCTTTAGGTTAATATTTCTCAGATTTTCAAATCTGGCTGCAAAACTTGATATGCAGCTTCCAAGCCTGGGAATAGGGATGCCATGCTTTGTTAAACACTATGGGATATATTTAAGCCCTCGATTAACTTACAGTTGTTTGCTTAGGAAATATGTGTGTAGTGGACTTGTTTCACCCTTTATTGCATAAACATTTTTCTGGACTGGCAAATTTTGCTATTGTTTTTGGAATGTCATTCTCACTTTAAACTTCAGGGTTTTTGCCAGGGCCAAGATGTCTGTGATGGCACACCTTCCACCTTATGTCTCTCACACCAGTTTTCTCCAAAAGCTGTATGTTTTCACAGGTGTTTTCCCACAACTTCAAAGACTTTGTTTCAGCTTTTTTGGCGGGGAGGATGGGGTGCAATAGTGAGAGATACCCATGCTCCAAAATGCTCTTCTCTTTTGGAAGTGGGTTGCTTCTGCAGAGAGCTTTAGCTGAAGTGGTTTGTCAGAAAACTGTCCCTTGTGTGATAATAACTCACATTGCTGCAAGGACTCCTACCAGTTTTCAGAGGTTATTGATGGTCCTTTTTTTTTTGGCAGGTGTGTTTGTATCAGCATTGTAGAGGTTTTACTATGATAGTGCTTCAAGTAATGACTTGAGTTGCAATACTGTTTTCTTAGATCCTCTAAAAAATGCAGATCTCTTTCTTGTTCTGAAAAAGTTGTTCTTAGGTTTTATTTTTGTAATCATATGTCTGGTATTTTCCTACTTCTTTCAGCTTGGCTTGTAATTAGTTTTGATTTATTAGTTTTAAGGAGTTGTGTTCATATGACTGTGCAACATATAGAATTGTGATAGGTAAACTTGGCTTACTGGGTTGGTAGATGTTGAAATATTTTAAATATAACAAACAGAGGCAGAGCTGTGTGGTTTTTGGGTTTTTTTAAATAATAATAAGGGCTTTCATCTTTCCACTATACCTCTAACATTTTTCCCTCTGAAGCTTAAAAGACTGTTTCTCTCTAAAAATAAATATTCTTTGAAATGGAAAAGTAAACCTAGAACATGCTGGAGCTGTGTAGACTCTGAAGTCTAATGGGATCACAAGGGTTCATCCATCTCATTGCATTATTGATTCTACTCTGCTGAGTCATCAGCCCTCTTACATGAATCTGGAAAAGAAATTTGGGCATATTAGAATAGTGTGATGCAGTATGAAAAGTCTCCCAAATCTGCTGTGATCTGTTTGCTAAGTGTCATTGCAACTATTCAGTGAAATAAAACAAGCCAAGTTAGCAGTGACCTGTAGACCATATAAGGTTTCAAGATAAAAATTGAAATTTTTTGCTTGTTCTGCACAATTATGTCTTTAAAGCAATGCAGGAATACTAAGATTGCCCTGGGAGAAGGGAAGGGAAGGGAAGGGAAGGGAAGGGAAGGGAAGGGAAGGGAAGGGAAGGGAAGGGAAGGGAAGGGAAGGGAAGGGAAGACGTTATGGAGAATGTTGAATTAAAATGTTATTTCTCAGAGGGTTTGAACTGATTCTATGCCATAGAATCCACCTATGGTGATTTAATGAAGATATGTGGTATTGCAGGGAAGCAAAATGAAGCTCTGAAAGTTATTCTTGTGAGTGATAACTTCAAAGTACACACACTATTGAGGGCTGTTTGTAACCTAGAAAGAAGAAAGGTATTTTGTTTATCACATAGGATCAGTGTTTCTGTGGCAGGCCGAGATGCTGAACTTCTTCCCTCACACAGAAGGTTTCACTTAGGCAGTGTCTACGCCAGGATGTTTCGGCAAAGAAGTTTCCACTCTGGTTCACCAGCATTGCTGTCTTTTCACTGATGGTTGTTGTGAGTGGATTACTGCAGAAAGGACTTTGCCTAAAAGAGGCTTCTGTGCTACCTGGCTTATCCACCCCACCTTTACCTTTGTTACACATTTGTCAGTAGTGGCAGCAAATATAGTGAAACAAAGGATTTTTCTCAGCTCAGCAAAGCTGAAGTGGATCACAGTGGAGGTAAACTTGGCCTATAACATGCCTAAAGACCTGTGGAGCTTTCTGTACCAGTGGTTCAGTCCCTTCCCCTTGCCTGATGCTGTCCATTGAGACCTCCAGGCTGCTTGAAGCAGAGTTTGACCAGCTAAGGAGTGTTCTGCTTTGCTTTTGTGCTCTGTGGCTCAGAGCAAGCTCTCACTACCTTTTGAGATTCTCAGTTGCGGTACCAGAGAACCTAGAGCTACTGCTGCTTTCAGCTACTCTTCCTGTGCTGATAGCACTGGATTTGTCTTCATAAAAAGTGAGCTCACCAGAAGAGAGCAGAATTTGGTCTTGCTTCATGACCTGGCAAAGAAACAATAGGAAATGCCCAGAAATGAGTACCATAACAAGGCAGGAATATAAGAACAAGTCTCATGGAAGACTTTTGGTTGTTTAGTAGTTGTGCTGCATTTTTTTTAATACTAGATTTCATAATAAAATATTTAAGTAAAATCAAGCATATGTGTATATTGATCTGTCTTTCTAAAGTTCACTCAGGGATAGTTATTTGTTCTTGCTACTGTCCATGCAAGTGAGCGTGAATGCAAGACTGGACTCGTAAAGAGTCTTTGCCAATAGCAAATGCCAAATGTCTATGGAAGAGAAGGATACTGTTCTTAATCTCTGCAGAACATTGAACAATGCATTTTAAAATGGCCTTTGCCTGTTAAAGTTTCTCCAGTAATCCTCCAAAGCTGAACCAACCAACCAAGTAGCCTGACATTCCATACCTTGGAGTTTCTTGGTCAGAAATTCTCGAGTTCAAGTTCTTCACTCTAACACATGGCCCTCAGCTGCTTGGGTGGATATTGCAGAATTCTTCTGATGTGAGAAGCAGCTTCTTCTGATATCTCAGGAGTGGTGACATTGTGTGTAATGGTGGCAGAGTGGCAGCAGTCCTCACCTTCCATCCAGTGGCAGAGGAGTATCTGGTGTAACCTGTTGCCTCAAATACACATGGTATCACAATGAAGAAAATAGAGAATTGGACACCTTCTGTACAACAGAACACTAGGCAAGTTTCCTTTCTATTCAATGGTGTGCTGTCACCCTCACAATCCTATGGACAGCAGAATGTGTTCATACTCTTAGTGTACTCTTGTCTAGAGCTAGGGCTGGAGGAGAGACTTAGGCTCTCCTACTAGGAAATTGTAGGTAAATGTGAAGTGCACATATGAAATGGTGGATTTGGTATCCAGGAAGGTGTTTTTAATGTTCCAATAGCTTCATTAATATGTCAGCTTAGTCTTCATTTAATGATCAGAAAAGTACATGAAGAATAAGACTTGACTTGAAATGGAGTCAAAACTGTCTTGATGTCACTGTAGAAATTCGTGGTGCATTTCTACATTAGGATTTCAGTCTTCCAAACCAAAGATACGTAGCAGAAGTGGAAAAATATCAGAGAAGAGCAACAAGAGGAGATGTATGGAGCAGCTTCCCTGTGAGAAATGACTAGGATAACTAGGGCTCTTCACCTTGAGAAAGCAGTGGCTGGGAGAGGATGTGATAAAGGTCTGTATTAGGAAGTGCATCAGGAAGGATGATTGTTCACTGCCTCTTAAAAACAAGAAGTGGGGGGCAGCAGTGTAACCACTAGGTGACAGATCAAAAAAAAAATCAAAGGAAGTGGTTTCTCAGATGCGTGTAATTCGACTGTAGAGCATGGTGGATGCTGCAGGATGTTATGGATGCCGTCAGTGTACAAGTGGTCAAAAAGCAGGCACATAAGTTCCTGGAAGAAAAGACTACCAAAGACTGTTAGATACAGAGATATTACTTCTGCCTTAGGAAGTCCCTAAGCTGAAAGTTTTTAGAAGTTATCAGAGAGTGTTCTGGAGAACTTTCACTAGATGCTTGCTTTTATTTTTATCGTCTTCAAATATTTGCTGTTAGTTGCTCTGAGCTAGAGTGTGGGGTAGGTGGGCCTCTGACCTCACACCAGGACAGCCATTTTTGTTCTCTCTAACACTCACCACAAGTTTTAACATGATGTCACTTTGCAGTTTGCTTGCTTGCTTCCTTTTTTTCCCACCTTTCAGAATCCCTCCGGTATGTCCCTAGACTTTTGGTGGCTCCCTCAGCCACCTCAAACCCTACGTGCAGTTTAGCACTGAGAACAGAGGGAAGAAGTCATCTGAATAATGAGCTCATGGCTAGTCAGACACAAGTTGATATATGGGGTAAACACACAGATTGGAATTCTTTCATAACATCTTGATTATGAAAAGATAACCATGATATTTATATCTCCCTAGTCACTTGTAACACCCTCATACCAGTGTTTTTGTTCTGTTTTTAAAGCAGCATTCCCATTTAATGCTTCATTGTGTGCAGGTTTTTTTAAAACCAATTGTTTTGTGGCTGACTCAGGTGTTAAAAAAGTCTCAGCATCCCAGCTGGAGTAGATTTTTAGTGAATTCTCTCAGAAGTACAACTCCAGTAAGCTCAAGAGATCATTTCCGTGCCAGTTTGTACGTAAGCACAGTCTGTGAGTGGAATTTTATGTTTTGGTGGTGCCAAAGATTAAGCCTTATCATGATGAATTTGGGTCCAGAATGCTAGCAATTTCAGGTGCTTTCTTCATAGCCAAAATAAGTGGCTGGAGAGCTCTGAGAAACTTCCCTACTTTCCAGTCTTTGTAAAGCCTGGTATTACAGTAATTTCCTGGAGGTGGATGAGATTTGCTTTGATATCCATCTGTGCTTTCCTACTTGAGAAGACCTGTACATCCCCTTCAGTTAGCACACAGTGCAGCTCCCTGCAGAGGTGAGAGCACTGGGTGTGTGGTATAATAATGCTTAATGTTAACCACAAGCTTTTTATAGCAGAGCTCTTCTTAAATGTGAACATTTCCATACAACTTTTTTTCATGCTACAGGGTGTCAGGTTTCAAAACGCAGCACTATGGCAAGCCAGTGGTTAGTTTATATGATTATTCTGAAATTAGCAAAATGATATAGTGATAAAAATGTTGGCTTTGTGTACTGTAATTTCTTCCTGGAGTGATTTCTTAGGTTTACAAGTAATTTTGTTGAAAAGTAAAATAGTATTTTGCAGCAAAAACATACACTACAATATAAAAGATTTATTATCATTACTTGTGTTGTTTTACTGATTTTCTAAGTTTGCTTTGTACTTAAGGTTCAGTGACAAATTATAACACATTGGGCTATTGCAAATTACATATTTACTTTATATATACGTTCTTTTCTTTGTGTCTTGTATTAATGGAATGAGTCCTCAGACAAAATATTTTCTAGGAGGGGACAAAACAAGTATCTAGCTATTCTGTTCACAAATAAAATGCATCATACTTTAAAAAGTAGAAATTTTAGCTTTTTATTGTTACATCTTCTGCAGACTTGCTATTTTGAGGTGTCAAAGCCACATTTCTTCGGAAACCTGACACAGCTGAGAATTGTGTATTTACCATACGTGACTCTGGAATTGATCCAGTTGGTTACTGCTACTTTTCCGTAGTGAAAAGAGTACAGTCAGCCTTGGGAACTTGTACCACAATAATCCATTGCTTTGAAGAAGATAATTTCAAAGACAGAGATACCAGCTGATTTTTGTTTTCTGTCTTGGACGTTGGGGCATGGGAAGAAATCTTGTACTGTGAAAGTGTGAACTCAGAATTGCAGTGTCCATGCAGTGTTACAGCTGCAGTAAATGACGCTGATGGAGGCTCACACACAAGTGGTAAGATTACTCACTCATGCATGAAAATTCTGTGTTTGGGCAATCTCTAAGCCCAAATCTGCCATCTAGGCATGGCAGAAAGTAGGTCTGTCCCAAATGGCTTGTTGATTTGGGATGCATACTGAGAAGATAGTTTCTGTCCTTGGGTGATAGGTGGGCTGAGATTTGTCTGAACTTCTTAAGTTTTGGGGGGTTTTGGGAGGATTTTTTTCCTAATTGTTATCATTAGCTCAATACTCAGGCATTTCTTGAACATTTCACAGATAAAGCGCTGCAAATGCCACACAACCCTAAGCAAGAGGCAGCTTCCTCTACACTGGATAAAACAAGCAATTCCTAGGAAGTCAGGGATGGGCCCTGTATGCCATTCCTATGGGGAATGATTCCTCATACTTCTGGACAGCAGCGTAAGGCTGTCTGGCACACACTTGTTCTACATGTACTACTGCTGTGCTACTTGGTGGATGTTAAACCTGCTTTATGCAGAAATCATTGTTCTGAGACTTGAGAATAGCCTGTTTCATAATTACAGTGCATGTTGTAGGTCACTGAAATGTTAAGAGTGTTCATTTAATGCAGTGTACTCTTCAAAAAAAACACTCTTGGCATTTTACACTTTGTAAAGGAAAAGAAAAAAAACCAACAAAAGTAAAAAGCCCAGTAAAATACCCAGGGAGAGTGTATAAAAAAATATGTTCTCTAATTTAAAGTGATCTGGAGTCTTCTCGAGTTCATGAACCAGCAGCGCTGTTTGATGTCAGCAGAACTGAGCGGAAGCGTGTGGTTTGTGAGCTCGCTGCTGCCGTGGAGTCACAACTCCTCTCTGGCTGTGGATGGGCTGTGCAGGGCAGACCACAGTGCAAACCTGCTGATTGTGGCCCCAGGATTAAGACCCTGCCTCAAATGGAAACGTCAGCTCCTTTACCCAGTGCCGTGCTGTACGTTCTGCAGCGTTTTGTGTCTCGGATGGAGACAGACCGTGATTAACGTAGAAGTGGGCAAGAACATCGCCTCCCTTCATGGCCAGATAGCCTCCATCGTAGGAGGGAGGAAGAGAAAAAGCAAGCTACGTTCTTGGACAGAGAAGCAAGCTGCTGCTGGAAAAGAAAAAAAATAAGCCCCAGCATTATTGCCTCATGTCCCTTTAGCATGTGACCAGTTACGGCAATTGCTGATTGTCTGCATACCAGGAAAAAAATTGCCCTGTAGTATAAGAAGTTCCCACTCTCTGCTTCAGGTCATTACAAAGGTCTAAAGGCAGTTACTAAGGAAGTCAATCCAACTTTTAAATAATACTTTGCTGAGCAAGAAAAAATGAGAGAGGACAAGAGATTGTTTCAGAGGAGTTTATAATCTGTATTGAGCTGTGTTTTTTTCATCATCTTTGGATTAGCTGAATGAGATGATGTCTCTCATTCTTTGAAAACTAGCTTTTAAACTACAATGAAGCAGATAGAAAAGAAGCAGTCTAAGAGAGGTCACAGAAGATTTGCAATGCCCATTTAATACTTTATGTCCAAGAGGATGCTGCAGAGTGTATTTTGTATTCTAAAGTAAGGCTGCTTCTGGATATAGAGAATCTGATGCTGGAACAGAAGCTTAAAGTTGTGGTGATCAGTTATGGTGTCTCAGGCACAGGGTCGAGACATGCAAGGATTGCTTGAGGAAGTGATTTTTCTTTTCCCAACTCTTCCAGCATGATAGGATTTCTTTGCCCAGGTTTGAACCTTTCAAACAGACAAAAAGAATTTAAGGTATATGTGTGTCTCTTAGGTAATTGCCTTTGTTGCAAAGAGAACAGTATGAACATTATACAGTGGCAATGCAGAGATTTCTGCTATGATGACAGTCAAAGTTCCCATTCCACAGAGCTTGCTTTTGCTGAGCAGTACCAGAAGGAATTTCTGGGAAGAGTTTTCATCAATTGATTGATATTATTTTAATAATTCTACTCTCATATTGAAGAACATATATAAAACTTGATAATAATGTAATTAGACAATAAAATTATTCTATATAGTGTAATAAATTATATATTACATTTTCTATATGTACATATATGTATAAAATATTTCCATTTATCTACCTGTATACAAAATAGTGAGCTTATTACAAACTTTTTTCTTACTTCTTTCATTTCCATTGGGATTTATTTTTATTTATTCCTTGTTCATTTCATTGTGAGGTATCTGTCCATTAAGAAATAGGGAAGATTTAAGTAGATGTATGTGAATATTTCAATGATGTAGCTGAAAAATTACTGCTAAGTCTGTGTACGTCTGTGCAGGTCTAAAGCAAACAATTTCTTCAGGAGGGTGTTTTCTTCAGGAGGGTGTTTTTAGTGAACGAATTGCATTTCAGAAATGAGAGGCTTCTCCTGAAAACATATATATATATATATATATATATATATATATGTATATATATATATGCCCATTTTTGCTTTGTGAAAATACCAAGTAGCCATTAGTTCATGCATTACCCATGTAAAGATATGATGGAATCATGAGTACTTCACTGGGAAAGCTCTTGGTGATTATAAAGGTACTCAAGACATGGAATGCATAAGCATAGCAAAACCAAGGTACACGTCATTTGGGTATCGGTAAAACCTACCTGCCTTTAAAAAAAAAACCAAAAAACCTGATCACATATCTGCTCAGGAAAATAAAAATAAAACCATAAACCTCAAAGTTTCTGCAAATGATTTGCTACTAACGTCAGTGGTTTTTTTTTAGAGAATGAGATGTTTTAGATCAGGCAAACATTCTTCTGACATTAGTGATGTAATGGTCTCGTGTTCAGAAAGATTTCCTGTTTACTTTGGGTCTGAACACAGACATCTCAGGAAAGAAGGTGCTAAAATTTTCATTACACATCTGCATATAAAGACAGCCCAGATCTGTAGTAAATTTTATATACAATTCTGTTCTCTAGAAAAAAGTGGGTAAGTAACAGTTGAAAAATCTCATAAAATCAGAGAGACTCCGTTTGCTGACCAAGCTAATTCCTCAGTTTTAACCCTGTAATGCAGAAAATTATCAGGCAATGTCAGTTTGGCAGTCTTGTGAGCTATTTTCACGCTCTAAACTGGGAGCTTTGTTAGCAAATTCATCTGAAGTCGGGACTAGGTGTCCCTTAGAGATGACTTGCTACTCCCCCTAAATGTGGAGAGCTCACAGATGGCAATAAGGTTTCTTCATGGTGAAGTTCAGGACTCAGTTTTATGCTGCAACTTTTCATTAATTTTCTGTTTCAAATCATAACTTCTGTGAGTATTCACAGTAGAAGCAACACATCTTGTTCATAATTTTCCTAAAAGGCAGAGATCATCTGGCTGTTGTTTTATTTTCCTAATTATAAAATAACAGGGATTATATTTAAAGCTTGCTGCAACTCTTCCTATACCTTTGAAAATATTAATACATCAATCTCCCTTTAGCTATCTGCTCTCTAAAGAATGAAGGAGTCTGTTGTAAAACAGACCATGGTGAAGATCTTGTATGGACTGAGATCAGAAATAAGTATTTTTGAGTGTTTCATTTTGCTTTTTAACTCTGTATGGTTGTATTTTGAGAAAAAATGTCACAGATGTGCAAATTTGCTTCTTCTCCATAAGACAACTGCTGAACAGTCTAGAGGCTGAAGTTCTGTACTCAGGTCAGCACAGCTTTGCTACCAAGGCAGGAGGCCTTGTCTGATGCCTAGGTGATAAAAATCTAACAGTAGAAAAATACAGACTGTGGTAAAGTCACCAAGTGGATTTTGTTCTGTTTTGGTGGTCTGTAGGAAATGAGATTACTGATGGGCTTTGTTAGCTGCCTTCATTAGGTGTGTGTCCTGTGAGTATAGAAAGTGTACTGAATGTGCGATTGTGATACCAGCGTAAGAAAAACCCCAACATCAGCACATGCTTTGGCATGAAATTATTGTGTGTTTAGAGATTCTGCAAACATTCCCTTAATCTGGTGGGTAAGAAATTGCTGCTTGTGGAGCTGTTTGGAAATTTACATTGGCACTAGAAGCCAAAGCTGTATCTAGGAGAGCACATTTATGACAGTGACAAACACACAGTCAAGATAATATACAGCGTATTGTAAGAAAAACATAGGATTTTACTTTTAAAAAAATAGAAGACGAAGGAGCAGCTTGCTGCCAGCTGCATGAGAATAGATTTGGGTTGGTGGGAAGCACTCACCAGAGGGAAATGTCCTGCAAGAGTCAGGCTGGGTCCAGTGGACCACTGGTCTGTATTAACATGGAGCAGGTTTAATAGTCTTTCACTGATGGCTTCTATCTCACTTACTGTATGCAGAGGGTCCTGGTTCTGTGCTGACAACACGGAGACACCAGGTAGCATTTGTGTGAAGCCACATGGGGCTCATGGGGCTTGGCAACCCAGGTGTAACTTGTCCCTGGATGCAGTGGATCTCCAATCACCCAGGGCTATGCCTGAGCTAAGACAGCTGATCCAAGCCGACTCTGTCTGTGGGCTGGGTAATTTGCAATTTGGATAACACACCTCTGGAATGTTTTAGTGGTAACTATAGAAAAAAAGGGGAGAGAAATGCAGTGCAAGACACATTTTAAAATAGTGCTTATCCGTAGTTTAGCTTGTAATGGATTTGATGCCACTTACATTATTTTTTCCAGGCAAAAACTGCTTCTCCAAAATGCAGATGTTCCTGTCATCATGAACACCTACTTTAGTCAGAAGGTGCTACTCAGTGAACATTCAGAAGCCAGAGAGAAGACATATGGTCCTACAAAGATGCTTATCAGGAAGAATATTATATCTTTGGCACAGACCTTCAGACTTGATGACCTTGATGATAATTTACGCCAGGAATCTTCAGATAATCAGGTATAGTCCATTTGGTTCACAATCAAGCACTTGGTAAGAAGTTGGTGAGCAGATGTTTGGAAGTCATAAGAAAAACAAAAATTCTAAATTACTGACTTGTTTGGTTTCCCCTTTCATTTAGTCAAGGCTGAATAATATGCAGTGTTTACTTTAATAATATTTTCTTAGTGGAGGCTTTTGGTCCATCCAAATGCTAAACTGCTGTGAGGTTATTTTGCTGTACTCTCACTACTGTACTAAATAGTAATTATAACTTGGTTTTTTCATTGATTTTCCTCTTATTCTTTATAGCTGAATAGTTTAAAAATAGCTCTTTTCTTCTAACTCAAGATACTATTTAAAATAAAAATTCATTTTTCCTGTTTCTGTGTCTTAACTCATTTCCTTATCGAGCCTATACTTTCTTTAAAGCATCAGTTGATAACATCACCCCCCATTCCTACTCTTCAGTTTGTTTTCCTATTTTGATTTTATTTGTATTAAAATGACTACTGACTCTGCATTTCTGTAGTTGTGGTTGTACAAGCTGAGGTATTTTAAGAGATTTGTTTTCTTCACAGTGTGTGCCAACACTTTCTGAAAGTAAGGCTCTTGTAAAAGCTTTATATTGGCTACCTAAATGATTCTTAATATTTGAGAAGTTTGGCCCTTCAAGTTTGAAGAACCATGAGTGTCAACATTTTGTGTTTGCCTTATATATAATTCCCATTATAGGCCTGGGAATTAAAAAGTTACATAAATCAAATCCTAATCGCCTTTCTTGCTTCAACTCTAACTTGTAAAAAGCTTCTACTGTGGTATTTGAAAACCAGAACAATTTTGTTCCCCTCATGGCTCCTAACAAACAAACCACTTCATTTAAAACTTGGTAGACAAGTTTTATTGCAACCACTTTGTAGACAAAGGGTAGTGTCGGACCACAATTTTCTTTTAAATACTTCAAATTCTACTTTTTTATTGGTGTGTAATACTTATGGCACAGACAGTGATACTCTGAAAACCTTTATTGGCACACAGCTTTTTATAAAAACAGGTTTCATTGTGAAAGTAGACATTTGGCTCATGCTCCAAAGGGACCTATATATATTGACCATGTTAGTCTATGCTTTCATACAGTCTTTATCAAGAGAGATTTATTTTAAAAATAAGATAAATTGCATTACTCATTTAGATAAAAGCAAACTGTAGTATTCATGAAATTTATTTTGCAAGTTTGGAAGGTTTTATTAATAAAATATGTTTTGGAAGTAGTGAAAAAATAAAGTTTTAGTATTTTTCATTAATCATCTAATTATTTTACATTGAAATATTTTCCATTGAAATGTTTAAGTTTGAGGACTAGCTTACTAGTCTATAAAACTAGATACATGTTCATTTCCAACTTTGTTTGAAAGTCTGGAAACATTCAAGTTTAATTTTACCCTTTTTTTTTAGAAGAGGAAGGAACATAACATCAAAGAAGTAAAAATAAAACTCCATTCAAGGGGAAGAATCATAAAGGCTAATATCAGTTCTGTTTTCCTGCTGGTGTCACCTTCATCTCTCAGGGGTTGAGTTAGCTCAGTCCAGAGCACCAGTTAAATACAGGAGCACATCATGTGTGCAACTCTCTTGAGTGTTTATTGAAAATTCACAATAAATAACTGGCCTCTAGTCTGTAAGCTACTTTAGGAGCAGTAAATTTCAAAACTGATTTTGCACTTGCAACTTGATATTTCGTGATGGCATTTTTCGCTCTAGCTCTACATAATTTCAAGGTTATCTGGAGTGTTTCTCTTAATGTGTTTTCCTTCACTAGGTTGTTTGTGCTCCACAAACCCATAACAACAGGGATTCAAAACGACATCCCTTAGCACTGAGTGCTGTTAATGATTCTCTGCTTGAAATGGTGGAAAGCCAGGGAGCAGTGGGATGGAGAGACGTGCAGGTACGAGTCGTTATCCAAAGGGTGTACTGTTTGCCTGCAAGAGAAGGGTACAGAAGCCACACTCAAGGAAACAAGCCTCTTTGTACAGCACCCGTCACGAATTCAGATCCACCAAATGTTAGGTGAGTAATAAGATGTGTGGGGAATTTTTTTGTTGAGGCTGTGATATATGAGAAACCAAAGAGGAGTGAGTTCAGAAATGCCATTCTTAGCTGTCAGCTCATGGGGAATAAGCACACTCAGCAAGGAAGGCATGGGGCTGTTGATGGGTGTGGTGTAGTTCTTTAATTAGGTATAGTGTGACACAGAAGTAGTCCTGCCCAGAGAAGGGAAGGATCTGTCTATAATTTATGTTGCCAACAGATGACAGGAACACTGAAAATGAATTAATGAGAAGTTAATTGAGAACATCATATACTGTTCCTTGAGATTCACAGAATAATTGTTACATCCCATTTGCCTATTTCAGTCTCTGGTGTGCTCTGCTAGTAAGTTATGCTCATGCAATGGTCTTTTGAAACAAGAAAGAAATACATAGAGACAGAGAAATTAAACGCTTTCCTATAATGAGGATTTTGCACAGATGCTATTAGAAAAACATAGGTGTATGCTTCCATTGTGAAGTCACTGGAAAAAAATCCTGTTGACTTCTGGAAATCTGGAGGCCACAGCAGTTAAGATTCCTCTGCAGTAAAAAGTGTTGTGGTGTCAAAACATAACCAGCAGTGCAGAAACATTACACGCAAACCCCGTAGAACACACAGCTTTCAACCAGTTGTTTTAGCCTCTTATGTTTTAGTCTTTGGATCTTAAAACTGTTCTGTTTACAGTGGAGGAAATCAAGAATTGTTTTCTTAAATACAAAAGACATGGCAGTTTTCCTTTCTGACCAATACTGAACTGAATACTGAATACTCAGTTCTTCTCCTTTTGTGATCCTCAAGGTTTGAGACCAAAGACTGATTTCAGTCTTTCTCAACAACCCTGGGTCTGAGATAGCTGAGTCTATTACTACATTTTCTTCCTTTGGTTTTGCACTAATTTTTGGTTCATATTGGCTTAAAATTTTGAGAGGTAACATGTATCAGATTTTTTTTTTCACTCAGGAAGATCATTAAAGTGAGCTATAGTGGAAGAGCTTGTATTAAGGTTCGAAGTTCAGCCTTTCAGGGCATAAGGAAATATTTCTTCCTGCAGAGTTTGGGACTTGAATGGAGATGTGCAATTAGTTCAACAGATCGTATTGAGAGCTCTCCAGATGTCATTTACAATAGGCTTTGAAAGGCTTCTTCAAAGTTTTGAAGAATTTGAGTTCCTCTAAGCCACCCTGCAGGTGGATAGTGGTGTCCTCAATAGTCCTTCTTCTTGAGCTTTTGAAATACTAGAATTCTTTCAATTCTTGCTACCTTGTAAGCCTCTGGGTAATTTACAGCACTCATTGATCAATAAAATTCCTCCAGAAGAAACTTAGGAAGTTTATTCTTTCCTAAAATACAACCTCAGTCATCATCCACAGGAAAGTAATTATCAACAGTCTTGTCCCCAACATTTTTAGGAGCTCTTTTACAAATAATACTTACATTGAACATTATTTTTTAAAAAGTAATTGATGCATCTTGTTGTCTGGACTCTTTGCTTTATATGTAATTCATTCTTTATATAACATATGTATTTTTTTAAAAAGTGAGAGGAAAAGTACTGTACCAGCTCACATCAATATGTGGTTTTGAGGACAGTACTCCTCCGTGTAGGTTTTCTTCCAGTGGGCTACATTTGATCAAATGTCAGGGCAGCTGACAGACTGTTATTCAAGCTGATTTTTTAATTTCCAACTCTTAATCAAAACTACACTCAACTTGCAATCTCACCATTTGAGGTAGTTAACCTGCCTGAGCCCACACCCTTCACAGGAATGGGGTGAAAGAAAACAGAAATCTCAGATTGCACTTCTTATGTCAAACGTGAAATAAAAATAAAATAAAAATGAGAGCTTGGTGCTTCTGCATATATGCTATAGCTAGGTGTTCTCATGTGCAGTTGTTAAACTGGTCTCTTACAAGTTCCTCAAATTTCATAGATGTCTCTGCTCAGAAAGCAGCTTGTCTGTTGTTGTTCACAGTTATCAGACTGTGTTTTGGATCCTGAATCAAAAAAACCAATTCACTTCTCGTTTGCAAAGGGGAAAATGAACACTTCTTTTACAAACTGAGGAATGAAAAACACCTCTTGCTGCTTTATCAGCTGCTATTTCCATGGCTGATAAACATCCACATGAGACTTCTCCTCTACTAGAAATGTAGAAATGTCTGTCACCTGATAGTGAGCAAAAGGGTCCAACGCCCTCTGGCAGTCCTTTGAACCCACTGATGACTTATTATTTTGTAACTAAAAAACCCTACATTTTCTTTTTTTAAACTTCTTTCTGTAAAGTAAAACTGCCAGGAAAACAAGGTTTGTATTTTATGAGGTAAGATGAGTTCGATTATTCATTGTTTCATAAATTAAGTATCAAGGTAGATTAATACCTAATTTATTAGTATTTTAAACAGGCCGTTCTATTGCATATCTACTTTTGTAGCACTCCATAATAATAACCTAGATGCTGTTGTCACAGGGGAGCATAAAAACTACCACAATAAGCTGAAAAGAAGCATGAAATTAAACGTGGAGTAGGGGAAGTGATGCATTTGGTTCAAGGCATCCAGTTTCTGGTAAGATTGTGACAAATTGTGGGAGAAACTTCTATTTTGATTGTAAGGAAATGGATTAATTTGATTAAAACTAACACTTGTAAAACATATAAACTACGAGGTTGCCTATATGCATGTAGCATTTGTTCATAAATACATGTGTGGAATATGACCTTCTACTGATAGGCAAAGGGATATGTTCGAAGGGTTGAAGTTTGCCCAGCTGAAATGTTAGACGCATTTTCCAAGGATGCTGAGAAATCTTTGCAGAGACTGAGGAGTTCTCCGGCTTCTATTCTCCATAAATTGGATCCACATTCCCTGTATTACTGTTGAAATGTTTGCCTTTCCCCCCATAACTAACTGCTCTTGCAAATGGACTTTTCATGCTGAAGGAGTTTCTTGGGGGAAGAAAAAAAACCCTTAGAAAATATGACTCGCTGTGACTGTCTGCCCATTTCCAGCATTCCTGGCATACTTTTTTGCTGCCTTTTCCCCTCTGATGGGAGAGAGATACTTTTGTTAATGACACAACACATGTTTGTCTGAACCCAATTGTTTTGATTCTTTTCTGAAAATGTCCTGGCTTACAAGCACGAGGATCCCAAAGAGACTCCTGTCAACCTGAGGAGCTCACTGGCGCAGAGGTGTCTGACTCACTGCGTCGGCCTTGTACTTTGTGTTCCTGGGATAAAGCAGTGTATAATTTGGATTTTGCTCCTGCCAGTATCTGTTTGTTTTGAGCAGGCCACGTGAGTTTAGTAAAAAATAGAGCTGGTCAGTTTTGTGCCTTAAAGGACAGGGCTGGTTGTGTGGTTGTCAGTGTAACTAAAATAGATGCATTTTTAGGACTATTAGGCAGTTAAACTGGTCAGAGCACTCAGAGGATTTGTGTGAGGAGGCTGCACAGAAAAGGGTGTTGTCATGAAGGAAGAACTAACCACTGCTGATAGAAAACAATGCTAGCTATAGCTGAGATTCCACACTTTAAAATCTGTGGATGACTAGACAGATTTTCCATTCACTTCTCTTGGCATGTTTCAATCTATTTCCTACCTGAACAAAGCCTGCTATAGCTTTCTATTCCAAGAACAAAAGAAAGACCCTACATTTACTTTAAAAATTAGTGTGGTCTGCATCTCTACAATAGTCATCTGTAGTTTTTTCAGTTTTGCTCTTTATTTTATTTCCCATTTGCCAGTTACACAGCAGTGGAAAGATCTGCCACCATGCAAGCAGGACCCTCGGGGAGCAAAATATTTAGAAGAAATGGGGATTTGTTTCAGTGGCTGGAAGAAATAGAAGTGAGGAAAATCACATTTCTCTTTCTGAGCAGGCCCAAAGAAACACGATAGTCAGTTGCTATAATTCATTATGGTCTAGCAAGTTGTTGCAAGTCTTTGACTAGTCTGTACATATGTAATTCTTAGTAAAACAGTTTTATTGGCAAGTGATAATCCTGTAGAACTAATTAATTTCTTAGTTGGATTTCCTTTCCCCCCCCTCTTTTTCTTCATCCAGTGATCTTTGCTGTTTATCTTAACACAAATCTAGTCAATGGGTTAACCTGTCTGGCAACATGCACCACTGACACTAAAAGTGGAGTGTCAGATGCTGCAACTAGCATTCCAAAGAGATGGATTAATAAAGTTGTCCCTCTGGTATGGAAAACCTACCTTAAGTTCTATAAAGCAGCATATTGAAATCAACAACAACATTAAAAACTCTGGAGGTATTCTTATTTGAAAAGAGCCCAGATTGGAAAGGACTGTCGTGAAAGATCCATGTTCACAGATGCTAACATCTGTCAGAATGTTTTTTGTGGCTGACTTAAATCTGTTTACAGCATTCCATTTCTTTTTTGTGTTTTTTTCAACAAAACATTTTAAATGGAATGGTCATAAATGCAAGTTTTAAAAAATTACATTATGTTTCTGGGATGTGATTATTCAAGTGGAAAATAAACAGGAAATAAGTAACTGAAATGCAGTAGAGAGTACTCCATAAACTAAAAGGTTTCTCTATTTTTTCCGCTTTTCAATTCCCTCTCCAAAGTGAAGATACGTGCTCTTAATATTCTTCCAAAGTAGTCTAATTGCTACTTGACAGACTTATAATAGTTCTCCTAATAGCTGTGGTTCAAGCTCTAGTAACTGGTTTCTGCTTTGAACTCTCTCTCTCTCTCTTTTTTTTTTCCCCCTTTTTTTTATTCACAGTAAAGACTCCCTGACACTTGGATTATTCCCTTTGGCCTCCACCCTGCTCTATTTGTAATTCTCAAACTGGAGCCACCAAAACAGAGAGTAAGGACAAAAGACTGTTGGAAAAACAGCTTTAGTATCACACTGTCCAACTAATACTTTAAATTGTCTTATATAGTTAACACTGTAGCTTCCCCAGGCTGTTGTCTGGATAGCCCTGAAACTCTGTTTTCCCTGCTGATGCTGCAGACAACTAGATGGAACTTGGGCTACTTCCAGTGCCACCGTAGTACAACAATTTGTTAATTTGACATTGCTGTTTATTTTTCAGTGCTAAATATTTACATAATCTTATTCTGTCCAAGGGCAAGGTGAAAGCACTGTTATCTGATATACTCTGTACAAATTTTAAAAAAAAGGGACCCCTCAATGTACACCAGCGTTTTTCGTCCCTGTGCTGGGAATAGGCAATTAAACAATTTGCTGTTGTTCTAAGATATGTCAGGGCAGTGATAAAAAATGCTGGTACAGAAAAGAGGCTCAAGAAGACAATAGCCAGCACAGACCACAAGTGTGACAGGAATTCAGTCTCCTTGGAAAGCAAATGGACAGGAATAGAAACCAGCTATTAGATGGCCCATACTGTGTATGGAGGCTCCTGTATGCATCTAGCAAAAAGGAAACACTGGTTGCTTTATTTCCTCCATACTCAAGTGCTTAGACTGATCAGTAAGGCACCCATGATCTGGCAGAAGACTGACACACCCCAAGCCTTTTTTCTGGTCAAGGAGGAGTAGCTCTACTAACTGATGTATTCCCCATGACAGAGAAATTGTAGAGTAGCACAGAGAGACAGGTAAGTGTTGTAGAAGCATCATTATGTAGAGCTGTGTGTTCCCCACCACTTACCTTGCCAGTTCACACCTCCCACCTCTGATGATCACATGCAGGGCTTTAGGAAGCTGGGGAAGCTTTATTGCACCTGAACATTTCATTTCCAACTGCCCTTTGCTTCATGGCTGTATGCACCTAACGGGTTGTTTTTGAGGGACTGTGTAAATGGTGAGAATAGGAAGAGTAATGTGGTCCCTGTACATTGTCCTACAGTAGAGACCAGTCTAGGGAGAAAAAAGCAACCAATTTGAAAATATAATTTGCCAGCCCTAGAACCACAAAGTATGTGCTGTTGTACATTGCTTGGTTTCAAACAGGAATAGTAATTTTCCAGCACCTGTTATTTGTCAAGAATTATTATAAGATAGCCTACATAAAAGGTATGGAATCTTACCCTTGGCTTTGACCTTCCCCTTGAATTTTTGTATCTCTGTAAATTACGTGGTTGATGGAACTGAGAGCAGAAATCTTCCATGTGTGTTTTACACCTCTACATTTCACTTCCTGGAGGAAGTGCTAAAGTTGTGCTGAAGCTCTCAGAAACCTTTGTGAAAGTCAGATGGTGTTTCTGGAATTTGTTGTCCTTCTACCATCCTACCCAAAGGCAAGAACCTTGAGCAGTGATAAATGTTATAAATGCCTGGATGGAGGTGAGCTAGCAGTTGGGAGAGAAATTTAACCACCTGAATACTGCACGAAATTTCTTTGCCACTTGGGCAGATAAACAGGCTTTGTACGCATAGGCTTACATATCTGCAGAGGTAGTGCACAAGCAGAAAAAACATCAGCACAGATTTTATGTAATAGCAATTTTGCAAAATAGAAGATTCAAAGAAATAACTTTCTATCATCAGCTTTGTAAAAACGTCTGTTGGATATAACAGATCAATACTCCTTGGAAAAGTATTACAAACATACTCTTTTGGGGAAAAGGAGGTCTTGAGTCTCAAAGAGTCAGGAATACACAATTCTCTGCAGATTATAGGCACGCTCCATTAAGACAGACTTTGAAAGGGACAATATTGCTGAAACATAGGCCTGGACATCTGTATCTTAAGCTTTTCTACACTTTCTTTTATACAATGCAAAAGATGAAGACACAGCAAACAATGCAAATAAAACAAAGCTCCTCAGAGAAGACAATTAGTTCTTTCAGTAAGCATTGTGGTTTTAAATTGGCATGTAAGTTATAAATGTAACAAGGTTATCTTATGTTCACATGCCAGTCCTGACTGGTGGCTGCTGGTTTTTTTCCATTTCTCCCAGCCAAAGGCAGTCAGCAGCATCACACTGAATTCTGCTTTGCTGAAATCCTCAAACTCATTTCAGTTAATGCTTCAACTCCCTCTTTGACTAAAGGGCACTTCATAGGGTTTGGAGAAGAGCATGTTCCTCAAATGGGAAAAGTGATGAGCAAAGGGCTGGGATGAACTTGCTGTGTACTACAGTTCACAGTGTAAGGGTTTGAGTGGGTTGGCAGTTAAGAGAGATTGTTTTTTTATTTTAGTATTTCAGTGAGGGAAAAAAAGGATCATTTAACTGGTACATACTGCCTGATATATGTTCAAAATGGTTTTGTAACATGCTGAATTTAGATACTTGATTGGAGATGTGTGTTGGACCGCAGTGTGGACTCCTCTCGACAACATGCTTTACATGAGCCTGAGGCTAGGAGTGAATGCAAAGTGTACTTCAGAGGTGTTTCACATCTGACAGGCTGAGTGAGTTGGGGCTGTTCAGCCCGGAGAAGAGAAAGCTCCAGGGAAGAGCTTTGAACAGCCTTCCAGGATATAAAGAGGCCTTGCAGCAAGGCTGAAGAGGGACTTTTTACAAGGGCATGTAGTGATAGGACAAGGGAGAATGACCTTAAACTGAAGAAGCGTGGGTTTAGATTAGATATTAGGAAAAAAAATCTTTACTGTAAGAGTGCTGAGACACTGAAACAGGTTGCCCGGAAAGATTGTGGATGATCCCTCCCTGGAAGTGCTCAGAACTGGGTTGGATGGAGCTGTGAATAACCTGTTCTGCTGGAAGCTGTGATTTCTTCTCTGAGACAGCAGCTTTCCCCACTATTGAATTCAAATATGATCTAGTCATGACAACTGCAGATGTTCTTGTCTTTGTCCTGTAACAATGGGATTATGCATTTTCCACTGCCTCTGAACAAATGCCAAAATTTGTAAATTCTGTTTGACATGAGGAAAAATGTGCAAGGAAATTAATTTGATTGGAACAAGTTATGTCACAGCTTCAATATGGAGCTATAAATTAACTGGCTGTATTAACATAATGTAAGTGGGAAGTGGAAGACAATGTTAGCAAAGACACTTGGTGCCTAATCTTTCCAAAAGTGTTTTTAATTTCTTTATTTCTATTTAATTTAATGGTAAGTGGATATTTCCTTTCCAAGGGAGCTGAAAACTGCCAAAGCTTTCTTGCTGCAGCTTGGGCTGTTTAGTCATTATTAAAAATATCTGGGTTAGGAGCTCATCTATACCTTGGTGCTTCTGTGTATCTGAGTCATCGTTTTTAATTGTACTGCCAGGGTTTGAGGGAGAACTCGTAGCAATAACATCCTGAGAAAACAGGTATTTGAAGTGGATGCATGAACAGTTAGGAAAGGCAGTGTCTCTCAGGCTGTTTATGTCTCAGCAGTGCAAGTGGGAAGGGACTCTACTAAGGTTGTGGATTTTTTAAAAATTAGTTGGAAATCAGCTTACATGTGCAAGGAGAAGGGGGAAGAATTTAGAGCAAAAAGAGGTGTCACATATGGTTTAGAGGCTGCAACTTCAGCAAATCAACGAATTGCAATCGGGTAATTTCTTTTTAAATGCTTGCAAGGGCTGCACTTCGTAAGATAACACCTGTGTGCTAGATTTGGGAAACTCCTTCATAGTAGACAAATGGGTTGCATTCTGTGATTTGTTTGATCCCTGCTGAATACACAAAAGCTGCGTTTGGGGGTGATCTGCCTGATTGCAGTTGCTCTTTGGGTCCTGCGAAATAGAATAAACTAAAAAGTCATGCACTGAACAAAATAATGAGAAAGAAGAATCATGATATTTGGAAATAAGATCCTTTTTTTTTTTTCTTTAAGATAAATGTACTTTTGGGTATTCCTAAACTTTTTCGATT
Source organism: Acridotheres tristis (assembly GCA_037013685.1). Classification (NCBI taxonomy): domain Eukaryota; kingdom Metazoa; phylum Chordata; class Aves; order Passeriformes; family Sturnidae; genus Acridotheres; species Acridotheres tristis. Next base: position 108,387,280 of record CM072886.1, read on the forward strand.
AAGAACCCCAAATTTCCTGATCAACCTCATGTATAAATGGTTTTCCATTATAAAAATGAAAATAAAAGCTAGGTGCGATTCTTACTTATTGATTCAGGCTTGTGGTTAGCTTAGCACGTTGAATAGCAAGCCAACATGCCTGGCCTGAAGGGTTTGTCTCTCTCTGAGATCACCTGCTGAAATCCATAGAAGCAGATGGTGTCAAAGTAACTGCTTTCATGAGAAAACCATTTTAACGGAGCAGATAAACAGTCCCGTAGTCAAATAATAATGACGATTTTGTGTGTGCACAGTGTGGATTGATAAACATTGCTGATTGTTGTAGCGCTTCAGTGTCCTGATGTTTTGGTCTCAATTTCACAGAGTAGAAATACACGCTCTTTTCCCTTTTCTCTGTATATCCTGAATAAACCAGTCTTTTTTTCGTGCGATTCAGTTTTGTGTTTGGCACGATAAAAATGTTAGGGCAGTAAGTTTTGCGAGCGTGCAGAGCTCAGGTTCTCAGGTACGAAGCGTTGTTCCCGGTGTGTGTCACCGCCCGCGCTGTTTGTGTTAGCTGAGCCCGCGACAGCGCGGCGAGGCGATATTGCAGCAAAAACACCGGGACATACGGCGAAGCCCAGCCGTGTGCAGACTGACACTCTCCTGTCCGCCGTGAGCAGATACTCCCTGCCTCGATCCCTGGAAGCGCAGGGTTGCGGGAGGGCACAGGCAGGCGGTGTGTCTGTCCCCCTGCGTCCCCCGGCGCGACTGTGCACACGCTGTTCGGTAAACAAGCGCCGGGAGCCGGAGCGAGCTGGTTCAGAGCAGCCCGTTCATTCACACGGACCTCTTGGAAAGCGGGGCCCTTGCGCAGCCCTGACGTACGGGCTGAGGGAAGCGGAGAAGTCAGTATTTATGTTTTCATTAATGCTTTTTATAGCTGCGAGCCAGCTGCAGCTAGTTAGCATTAGCCTAGGACATCTATTAGCGTGCAGCCCTCTTACGCAGGATAAAGGGCTTCTGATGGAAACAGACTTGTTACTCATGGTACTCCCGGCTGCTTGTTTACATGAAGGCTGCTGGTGCTGACATAGGATATATATATTAGAACAGCATGCACCTTTCTAATGAGAAAGTTTTCCAGGATTCAGGAGGCTTTTGCATAAAAAGCTTTCAGTGTAGCAAATGCTGAGATTTGCATCTTTAAATGGTGTATTGTTTAAGAGCTATTTTATTTAAATAATGCTATGCAGATGCATAAATCATTTTGTGTTTAGCTTTTAGGATATATTGTGAATAAGCACTATTCCTGCGAGTCTTGAACACACCAGTTTGGACTGTTAAAGTTTTTGCTATGTATGATGTAAGTGGCTGGCAGTAGCACAGGGTGAATTGGACCTTAGGGTTTGGTCTACAGAAATTGATGGCTCAGCTATTCTTCTCTGGTTTCTCCCAGTTTTTGCTTTTACGATTTTTTTCCCCCCTCTTCTTCTGGAAGCTAGTTAGTCAGGAGAGTATTTAAAAGTAAATAACAAAAACAACTGCAAAACAGAGAGTGAGGAAGGCACCAGAAGTTTTTTTTTTTTCGAGCTCCAATATGACAAGCACCATGGTCTCTGGTATTTGCATCAATATGACAATTTCCTTTCCTGGTCAGTGAGTATTTTCCTTGCAATTCTGACACTTCCATTCATCCAGGCAACCACAGAGATACTTAAAGAAAAATAGAAAATTTTGTCTATACTCTGCGTTTCTGTAGGAGGTGTGGAATGAAGCTTCTCACAGATAATTTAGTCCTTCTAATAGCTGAAGCTTTGGAATGGAAAGTTTCAGCACTGACTTTCCTCTCGAGTAGTTTTCTTCTTCCAAAAGTGGATTGTACTGAAGACCATCCTCTCGATTCCTCTTCTTCCCAGGTCTTTTGCCGCTACTTGCAGTGTGTTTTACACAGAGAAAAGATTCCTCTTCTTCCCAGGTCTTTTGCCGCTACTTGCAGTGTGTTTTACACAGAGAAAAGATTCCTCTTCTTCCCAGGTCTTTTGCCGCTACTTGCAGTGTGTTTTACACAGAGAAAAGATTCCTTCGCCAATGTAAAACGATCTCAGCATGAATTTCCCCTCCTCTTATCTCTGTCACAGTCATACCAGTTGTCAGTGATGAACTCTCTTCAGTCAAGAGGAATTCAAAAAGTTCATTGTAAAAAGCTTCGTTTGCCCCTTTGAGCCTAACCTCATGAAAGTGTTGATTACATCAGCCATCATCATGTCAGAATTATACCTTTATGGTTCACAAAAAGAAGCTTTATAGTGCTTTTCTTTTTCATCTGCACAACAGAATCTGTGCGTGAAACTGCTGAGTAGCCCCACATACCAGTGTCAACTCACATGGTTGAACTATTGTCTTACCAAGACAAAAAGTCGGGTTATCTCCCAAAATTGAATCACTTCTAATCTTCTGCTCAGATAAATTTCCTCCACCCATCCATTTAGGTACACTACCCTTAATGATCCACTTGAGAAGAATGTGACAGGCTCTTGAAAGCCCTGTGAGGCTGTGGAAGCCCAGCTCATGAATTATGCGTGTTCAGTGCCTACAGCCTTAACCTCAAAATGCAGGTGGGAAAACTTCTGTCGGCAGTACCTAGACATCCCTATAGATCGTGTCTGTGATTTGGTTCTCTTTTGCCTTTACAAATGTGGTCAAGGCTCGTTCTAATTTCAAAGTCAGCTGGTCTTTTTAGGACCGGAAGAATAATTTCTTACTCGGCAAATTCAAGCTTTGATGTGCTCACATTTTTCCTTGTAATGCAAACCAGCAAAATTGTGTTGGAATGTTTTGCACCATTCGTTAAATCTGCTGGAAACTTGTTTGGTGTGATCTGATAGAAAACATTTTTGTTAATTTTTACTGTTCTACTAAATGCTTCCTAAGCGTTAGGGGTTTTTTTTATGCAGAAGGAAATGACCTATGCGGTGTCATCACATGCTGGCCTTGGGCTTGTTTTGGGTTTACTGTTCAGCCATTCAGGGTCCTTGCTCATTTGTTCCTCATGCTCTTGTGACTGAAACAAAATCTCTGAGCAAGAACTGAGTTGGAGGAATGTGGATAATTGGGAAAAGCAGTTTTACCCACTCAAGTCTTCCCACAAAGATGGCTGGGACAACCAGCACCGTGCTGCTAGCTTGGGGTGTTGTGGTCACACATCATTGTACCAGACACTATAGAGACCATGTAGCCTAAAAAGCAACATCTTTCTCCTCCAAGCATTTGGCAAAGGTTTTTCTAGTACTTTCTCAAAGTTCATACTTCTGTGTCATCTAACACAACACAGCCAAATTTAACATAGCTAGATTCTGACTGCCCAGTTCTTTCCCTGAATTAATTGCCAGTTGTCTTTAATTTTTGGTTTTAATATAGGCTAGTTTTTACAACATGCAAAGAACATGTGTTTGAGGGCAAGGAGGCATTTTTAACCATGGAAAGGCACCTGGTTACAGCATGGATTTTCCCATTCCTCAAATGCTGTGATAGGTCCTGTAACAAAGTGAAATCATTTCTGCTAAATCTGGCAGGAGATTTTTCACTTATTTTTGGATGGATTTTTCTGATTGCTTGAGGATGGTCTTTTTCTTGTGTGTTCTGTCCATAGGATCCTAATGAGGCACATGATATGTGGGAGGCATGGATAAGAGAGAGATAAAGCTGTAATTTCTGTCATCAGGCAGTACTGGGTTGCCAACTACTAATTTTATCTAATCTATTCACCATATACCTTACTCCCTATGCCGAGTAATTGCCAGAAACTCCCTTCTTTGGCCCCATTGCAAAACATTTAATGCATATTTTCTCTGTGTGTATGTGTCTGTATTATGTTAGTGTATTTAATATCTGAGAAATAATTGTTTTGCCTGATTGAAAAAAAGAAATTCTTGTCTTGGGGTTTGGATGTACAAATAGAATGGATGCTGAAAAAGAGGGAGCTTTAAAGAGGTATTGGAATTGGAGACCTTGTTGGTGTGTTTTGGAAATCCATCCATACACAGTACAACTCACTATGGTAAAGATAAGACAACAGAAAAAAATAACTGTGATTTCTGTAGATTATCTACATGGCCTATTGTTCTTCACGAACACACACACACACACACACACACATTTGTTCCATCCATCTGCTGAAATTTGCTAAAAGCATGTGAGCAGTCTAAGCAAACTGCTGCATATCTCATGTACTCAGTGTGATGGGGCATGAACCTGGTTAAGGTTTCTAGACATTCTGTAGTAATTGGTATATGTGTCTTATGGAAAAATAGTAAAAAAAATATTATTCATATGGTGCCTTTTACTAGTAACAATTTTTAATTTCTGTTTTTGTTTGGAAGTTAGGAGTTAGGATCTCAGATTAGTCTGAATTGATGGTCTCTGCTAAGATTAAAGTTACAGTGTCTATAAACCAGTTGTTACTTTATGGTTGAATAGGGGAAAACTGTCAAATAGAAACGTTTTATATACCAATGACAATGTCTGAACTACTTCCTTGGCCCCCCACCCTCCAGTTATCAGTGACCTCTAACTACCAGTTTCCTTCACCAGTTAAGTCCCATTTTCTCAATCACCCCCATTTAAAATCTAAAAACTCAGATGTTTTGTTCTCAGCAGTACTTCTAGTTTGAGTCTCCTCTTGCAATTAGTCAGACTCACAGGTTTTCTTCACCCTATTGTGAAGAAAATGTTGGCCGACCAGTCTTATCCAAGTGAGGAAGGAGGAGGGAAGGCAAGACTGGAGGAGCATTTCCATACTGGGAACTTTAGGTCAATCATGAGTGTATAGAAAGGTGTTGAAATCTTGGGAGAAGCTGTAGGCAGTAAGTGAGAGTGATGGTCTTAATGGGCAGCTTCCCATGGGAGTTGGTTGGAGGGTGATTTGTGAAAGATGTGTCGGGTCAATTCTTTTAATGAGCAAGGGCTCAACTCTTCCACTAACTGTCTCTCCTGGCTTATGTCTGCTAAACTATCCAGTAAGGAAGTGGGAAAATTAAAAAGTAATCCAAAGCAAGCCCTTTTCATTATGAAATTATGACAATTTTCATTTTCAACATAATTAGTTCTGAAAATTCATAACCTTCAACCCATGCCCGCCACTCCCTTCCTCCACTGCCCCAGCAATGCAGAAAAATGCAGATAATCACAGTTTGCCTCTTTGCTGAGGCTTACCTGTATGCAGAATTCTGGAGGAGATTAATGCCAAATACGTGGGGTGGACATTTAAACTCTGGTAATTTCCCACAGTAAAACTATTTTGTTATGCTCATCTGAAGGACTTTTAGTTTAGCTAGGGATTAGTAACAGAAACTTGTTCAATGATATTTGTTCAGTGTTTTTCCCACCAAATGATTTCTTGAATTGCCTTTCATTTTCTGCACTTGGTCTAGGGACTAAAATTCTCTTCATCTTCTTAGCAGCAGCATTCAGTGGGTATCACACATTTCCTGACAAACCCCTCTGCTTCTGAGAGATGGGAGAGAGGGAAGACCACCAGAGTGTGCTTGTGGAGAAGGCAGGAATGCCAGTGCTGTAGGGGAGTGGAGCAGGGGGATATTTGGGTGGGGGCCAGGGTGGCCGTGGGGAAACGTGACCCCATGGGAGAGTGCTGTGCTGGCAGGGCTGAGCGTGTGTGCAGGCACAGAGCAGGAGCCCAGAGAACATGTGGTCCCTGCTGTTGCTGAGCCCCATGCTGCCAAATCTCCATGGAGGCCTCTAGTGTGGCTTCAGTAGCTTCTGGCAGCCAGGGGCTCTCTGCACTGCTCATTTGTCCTTTGGCTAGAGCTTGCAAAGCACAGCTCCATCAACAGCTTATCACATGCTCTGCTCCTCTCCCTGAAGCTCTCCAGTAGCACATGCCCTTTCTCCTTTCCCCTACTTTGTGCACTGCTTGGTGTGTGACCTGCTATTTCAGAGCACCCTACAGTTTGCTTGGCTTCTTACAGCATGTATGTAAATACACTGCCTTCCCAAAGAACTAAAAATCTCTTATTTTTACGACCTGACAATTAAGGTGATTACAAAATAGGTTGAGGGAGAATGAATTCAAGTTACATCACTGGGACCATGCAAAGTCTCAGCAAAGACTAGTTCAGCTCCCAGGGAAGTGTGTTTGAAAGCATGTGTAGTGGTTGTGAGCTGGAAGCAACCCCTGCCTGTAGGTAGCCTGATATTTTCCACTATGAAAAATTCTTGTGACCTTTTATTTGCAGAGCTGTTTCAACTCCATTGTTTGCTGTAGACTTTTGATGTTCAGAGGGGAATGCCCTCGAGGTGGGAAAATGCCTTGTTTTCTTTGGCAGAGGCTACAGCTGGCTCTACCGTGGAAACAGTTGGGGTTGGAAAAGGAGGAGGGGGAGACAGATAAAGGATAGACTTTCCTCCTCCAGCCTGAGAGGTTCATACCACCCCAAGCAGGAAATATTTCAAGGTGCAGGACAGAGAACTGAAGTAAAGTTTTTCCCAGGCCATCTTCCCAATCAGGGCATGAACCACCCTGTTCCAGCTCCCTCTGTGAGGGCATCACATGATACTTTCCGTATGTGTGAAACAACAGGTGGGTGGCACTTACCTGTAGCCTGACCCGAGGCTGACAGAATTCCTCTTTCTTACCCAGCAGTGGGACTCAAATGTCCCCTGATTCAAGCAGTACTGGTCTGCTCAAGCTGTGGGCCTGCAAATACAAATAGACATTCTTTAACCATATGCTGAGAGGCACAGGTGCAAAATACTCAGAAGAGATGTAATACCAGATTTCTGCAGAATATATGTACTGAAAACTGAATGTGTCGTCTGTTGATTTCAGGGTGCTTAACCTCATCACCTTCAGATTCTAAACCGGAAGGTTTTGTAAGTTGTATCTATATCTGATCGTGAATTATTAAAAAAAACAACAATCCACAAGAACACAACTTAGGATGTGTGTGGGCTTATGTATATATTTATATGAATGAATGATACATATAAATTCTGTGTTTACTCTTTCTAGACCCATGTTTTTTTCACAAAGCAGCACAGCCTGTTGCACTTTTGATTTTTTTGGATCAGGCTGTTTTTCCATTTTCTGCTCTTTTATCAGCCATGAATTTCTGTTTTCACAGCACAAACTTGACATCTCTACACTAGTTTGCAGTCACTATATATTTATTAATGAACTTTAAAGTCTTACCTTTCTCTGTCTCTCTCCCCTGCTCAGTGTTATACGATAGAAAGAGATGAATATTGCTAAATAGTTACTATTTGTTTGCAGAATTGATGTGGCATGTAAAGCAAATAATTACACATACAAATAGTACTGGTACTCACAGCTATTTCTCCTGCATACGCACATAAGGGATTTACACGCTTGTAAGGTCATATTTTGCTTACATAAACGATCTTATCTTCTTGCACCCTGTGCTGTGTGGTATTCCAAACATTGAGGGGAACATGAAAAATGTCAATAGTATATGCAAATCATTTTGGCATATGGCATACTGTATAGGCCAGTTGTAGAGCATGTGGAATAGGGCAGAACAGTGATTAGAATTTTATTCAGGAATTTGTATTTCTTTTGATTGTTTCACAATCAAATGATTTGTTCATTCACGGTGAATAAAAGTTTTCTCTGAACAACTGAAGTGAGCTGGGCTAAAGAGGCGCTTCTCTGAAAGGAGCTGAGAAATTTGAAAGAGCCCCAAAAATTAGCATTGAAGGAGGGAAGAGAGTCAAGGGATGTGGGGCAACGTGGGACTATGTTTTAAAGAGTTCTGTTAGAACTGCATCACTGCAGGAGTCACTGGCACTCACCCCAAGGTGAGACCAAGGGGTGTACTTGGGACCAGCATCTCCTATTCACCCTGTGGGGAAAATGTAGAGACAACACTCTAGTTCTTGGATCTCATACAGGAAAATAAATCCCAGAATGTGTTAATCTGGGGGGAGTGGGAAAGGGAGGATAGGAAGGAGATGTGGGAAAAGAAGAGGAGGAGATGGAACATTCATCTTATTTATTGTGGTTGTGAAGGTGTGCCTAGGATTGGTTGATGGAGATTGGATTAGGTGGCAATTGAGTAACAATTAATTAATCAGATAATCATTAATTCTGACCAGATAATGAGGGAGGGTTGGAGAAACTGTGTGTTTAAACAAAGGTGGTTTTAATTGAGTGCAACTATCCACTACTTAAAAGGTCTAGAGTGAGGGGGAAGCTGGACATTGCCATCTTTGTCAAGAAATCCTTCAAACATCGATTTAGCCAATTTTTTCATAGTGGATTGATCCAAGATTTGTCCCTGCTTCCTTTTTGTCCCATCATCTACTCTCTTAGAGGTTGTATGCACCTTCATTGCTCAAGCCTGTGGGTTTCTGGGATTTTCCCTCTTTAAAAACCCATCTCTCTATGTTACTCTCTCTTAAGTTGATACAAACCACTGGCAAAGAGTAATTCTTAATAAATAAGTGAATCCTCTCTTGAATAAAAAAACATTTTAAGCTTATCTAGGTATGCCACAAGCGAAGGGGAGAAGTGAACCCCAAGTGAAGATACTTTTATTAAAAAAAAATCCAAGAAACAAACTCTTTAACAACTAGGGGTTTTAAAGTCTTGGTTGTATTATCAGGGTCTTTTTACTTTCTTCATATTTTTGCTTCTTGAAATTCTGCTGTAAAATCTTGATGTTACTGATAGAAAGAATGACAAAACACAGGAACTAAGGTAATTGCATTAAGGGAATGCTGAAAAAAATCCTGATAATTCAGTTTCTCCTGCTTTAAAGACTTACAGATAGCTTCTTACTCTAAGTTACCATAATATAATAATATTAAGCATTTCTGATGGTATTTAAAACTGTCTGGTGAATGTTTTAAACAGGTTGAGAAAAAATTTCCATTAGCTTATTGGCATAGTCTTAGGTTGCCTTTATAAAAGAGATTAGGTAAGAAACTGAGGAAAGTTACTGCCATTTGAATATTTGAAGTAATGATTCATTTAATGCTTTAAACAAATATGGGATTTTTGACTAGCGTATGTTTATTTAGGTCCAGATTATTATTTATGACTTGCTTGACATTCCAAAAACCAGGGAACAAAAGACTCCTTATACATGATTTTAAAAGGTGTAGCAATCAAGGTAGGATTATCTCTTTTACCATGTCATCATATCTTGATGCTTTGTTAGGGCATTTTACCTTTTTATTGTTTCATAGAAAAAATATGGTAAACCACATGTAAATAATCTTTTCGTTTTTTAAAAATTACTTTATTTGACTATATTTTCGATATATTAGGCAGCAGTTATCATAGTCTTGAAATTTTCAATAAACTGAAGTGGAATGCAGCACTTTATCCCTCAGGAGTAAGAAACTGCAATTATGACACCAACTTTTTTAACAAATGTGAATAATGTTTGAAGTCACATGACTAATAATATCAGCTGATAAATACTCCCAGTTTCACTGACAGGCAGCAGGTTAACAGTCAAAGAAGTATGATATTGGAGGCTTTTCAAGAAGGATCAGTTATTTAGCATAGCTCAGTTCCCAGGAAAAAGTAGTTTATTCTCCTTCTGTCAGTCCTCTTTTCAGTGATTTTTTTTCTCTCGTCAAAGGCCAAGCTCTATGACATCTTTATGCATAACTGTGGAGACACACGGTGCTGTGAAACAAATTCTGCTAAATATCTGTTGCCTGTTCCTTTGGAAGGTTGAATCTTTGGTGTATTGTTCCACTGGACATCTGAGAAGCAAAATTTGCTTTGTTGTTACTGACTGTTCCTTTTCTGGTGTGACACCGTTAAGGTAGTACCACCAGGAGAACTCTTCCAGGTGTTTGCATGACATTTCAGGAAAACATGCACCCGAGGTTCTGTTATACTGATGGTGCCCCAGATTGTTTTTGAGCTACATTGGGGAGTTTATAGGAAATTGCATCAAATACTGGAAGTACTAATAAAACCTTGGCCCTACCACAATTGTGATAAAATTTTGAAGATCAGCCTCATCTTTACACACTGAGTGGAAGGAGATTGCTCTCAAAGATTTGCCCATTTAGTGCAAACACTTTGCTTTGATCTTGACAATTAGTGAGGGATCAGGAGAACACCTTTCCTAAGAAGCCAGGAGCCACACATCATTTTATAGATACAAGGAAGAGGAGGCAATCTTCTGTATTTTCAGTAGCTAAAAATCACATAAAGTTTAAGGAGCAGCAGGGGTGGGGTGTGTGCTGTTGAATTTTCTCTAGAGAAAGTTTTTATCTTGTTTGGTTGGAGGAGGAAGATAGCTTCTTTATCCCTGGTCCATGTACAGTCAGGCCAGCATGTTCCTGCTTGTAGAGTTAGAATAAGGTTCAGCTGCCTGTGCACTCTGATCAAAACACATCTGATACATGTTCCTAGGTGTTCCTGTGCATTTGTCAGGCTTAGATAAATGAGTCGTAGTGCCGAGGGCTAAAGCCAGCAGAAATTGCAGTGTCCACTCAAGCCTCAGACCCCTCTACAGGATGTCTTCGTTCACTGGGGTGAATAAACTGTGTTTTATATTTGTTTAAAATTCTGAAAACTTCTGCAAGCAGAACATGTCTCATATTTAGAAAGAAAATATTCAGACATCTTCATCATTCCAAGAGTTCTTTGGAATAAGAACATTTAAAATATTGTCTCATAAACTGAACTGCAGTTCAGCTCTTAAAGGCTACTGGAGTTCAGTGAGAGATTTGGGAAGTGACCAGTAGTTATGTGTTACATCAGGTGGTGTAATAATTGCCATTCTCTTGTAAGTATTTTCACTTCTATAATGCTAAATCTAGGTGCAAGTGTACATAAACGTACACATCCTCCATATGATGGGATGGACTATTTGGATATCCATTTCACATATGGATAATACTATTCCAATCTGAAAATAAATGTAGAAGGGGCTTGTGAACGGTAAATGGTAGAAGGAAGATTGATCTCTCAAGAGTAAAAGCCCAAGTGCCTATCAGAAAGGAGCATAGATACCTCATTTGCTTTGCTGAATTTTGGTAGTTAAAGACCATCGTTAGCATTTTGTGCAGGAGCTGTTTTTATTTTTATTTTGCCTGCTACCTTTGTGAAAGGAAATATTTAATAATTTTTTCCCATAAATGTTTACCCGTAGCTCTCCCAAATTAAGAATGTCTCACTCTACAGGAATGTGAACTAAAAACCAAATAAAGCTTGTAGACTTCACAACACAGTCATCTGTGCCAATGCTCTGGCCTGTGCTTAATGATGACCCAGAGTCTGACAGTTTATATCCTTTTAGTTCTTTAAAAACAGTAAGCATGATTTCTTTTCTTTCTTTTCCTCCCTCTCCCTTTATATCAGAAGGAAAATTTACTGGGTTTGTCACTATCTCCTTAAATAGGTACTATTTTGGTCCTTATGAAAAAAGAAAAATTAATTTTAGTTCCTGCAAGTATGAAGTGATAAACCAAAGGGAACAATGCTCATAGCAGTCTAATTTACCAGCTGATCTGCCTCAGTCCGAGGAAATGCTGAAGTGAATATGTTCATTTGAACATAATAATTTTTCACTCCAGTGTATTTCAAGTGTTGCAGATGTGACTGAAGGGTCTTGAAACAATTTTTAAAATAAAACTAATTTACAAGTAAAATAGAAAATCACTACAGCAGACCACTAAATGGCATCCATGTTTGAACCTTTAGATAAGTTGAATAAATTCAGTAAACTACAGAAGGTACATGAGAAGAAATATGAGTCAGAAGTGTAGTTGGCAGTTGGATACAGATTGAAATTTGAGTTTGAAAGCCTGAACTTCACTTTTGAAGAGTGTTTTACATATTCAGTGTTAGTGAACTGATTCTGCTGGGGAAATCAGATTATGTGTTTGTGTGTTTTTGTACTGTGCAGTCATAAATGCACATTGGCAAACTGAAAAGACTAAATGGACTTTAAAATATGCAAAAAAAGTAAACTTTTTATAGGGTTTTAAACATGTTTTCCATTAGACTGGCTTTCAGTGATTTTGAAGTGTTTCTGCTGGTCCTGCTAGGTTAAACTTACATTTTTAAATTTGCCTGTCTCTTCTGCAGTTATGAAATTAAAATGCAATATTGTTTCTAATGTTACATTGTGCACTATCATTTGTGTAAATATTTTGTGTAAAAATTATTTTTTCAAGTGTTATTCTTGCAAGAACAACAATTCCCCCAATCTGTGGGGATTCAGACCAATATTTCCATCAAAACCAAGCCAAAAGACAAATGCTTGAGGCAGGATTGTGATGGACCTTCAACCAGTGGCAAAAAGCCCGTTTGTTTTTATGCTTCATCTTGGGTGTCATAAAGCTGTGATCTTTGATTGGGAAATACATGCTAAATTATTCTTTCTCTCTCTCTAATCTGCTTTGAAATTAATCTATCTCCCCAGATTTCCTCACCCCAGTGAGCTGTCGTTTTTGCCACTACATGCCAGGGTGCCCATTCAGATGAGCTGGGACAGATGTTTGTGATGCTAAGTCAGCAAACTAATACCAAAAAAACCCCAGAATCATAAAATGGTTTGGATTGAAGGGACCTTTAAAGGCCACCTAGTCCAACCACCCTGCCTTGACCAAGGATATATTCAACTAGATAAGATGTTTCAGAACCTCATCCAACCTGATCTGGAATTTTTCCAGGGATGTGGCATCTACCACTTGTATGGAAAACTTGTTACCGTTTTTTACCACTTTCATTGTAAAAAAAATAAATTCTTCCATATATCTGGCCTGAATTTACCCTCTTTTAATTTAAAACCATTGCCCCTTTTCCTATCACAACAAAACCAATTTAAAAATGTGTCCCCATCTTTCTTATAAGCCCCGTTTAAATATTAAAAGGCAATAAGGTCTTCCCAGAGTCTTCTCTTCCCCAGGCTGATCAATCCAAATTGTCTCAGCAGCCCTGTGTCCATAGGAGAGGTCCTCCAGCCCTCTGGTCATTTTTGTAGCCCTCCTATGGAGCTGCTCCAACAGGTCCCATGTCTTTCCTGTGCTGAAAACTCCACAGCTGGATGTAGTACTGCAGGTAAGTAACTTCATTTTTGCATCGGAAATTTGTTTGTTAAGGCAAATCAATTCCCTGATCTGATTTATTGTGCTGTCTCAGCTTGGTTTTTCCATCACAGTTATGAGGGGACAGCTTAAAACTGTGGTATCAGTGGTGTAGGGCAGAAAAGCCTTCATCTGGTTTCTCTCCTTTCTGACGTGAAACTGGTTTTTAGCTTTTGGATGCTAAATCTGTGGAATTTTGAGTTTGTGGATGCTAACCTCATTGTTGATACTATCTGGAAAATAGTGATTTCAAGTCTGAAAGTTCAGTATGTATGTGTATACTTTTTTTTTTACTCCATGGATGTGTATATGCATTTACATTTGCATAAGGAAAAACATTTACTTTAAAATTTTGCTGTTCCTGTTGTGCATCATGAAAAACACAGAATTTTATGATTTTACAGAAAAATCCTTCAGTGGACATAATTTCAAGTTGCAGAGGACAAAAATGATTTTGAAATCTACAGAGCACTCAAATGCATGCCATGAGAAGTTGGATATTTTCTTAGCTGAATCTGGTCATTAAAAAGTTTAGTTTGTGGGGAAGTGTAGGTGGAGATGTTAATATTTCTTTCATTACTCAACTAGAAATTTGAAAACAATGTGAAAAGTTTCCTGTGTCCTGAGATTGCCTATGTTAAATTTCAGTCTTTTAATACAACTGTCTTACACAAAGCAAGTAGAACATGGAAGTTCATTTTGTCTATTCCTAAGCAGACCAAGTGTTCTGACCCTGAGTATTTCGAAGTCTGATTTCTGGGTTTTTTGAGCAGTTGTACTTAGATTAATACAGCCTTAAGTCATCAGAGATAGTACATGTTGCTCTTTCTTTTCTCATAGCATTCTTCTGTGTTTTACCCCATTCTGCAAACTGACCTCATCACAGATCATTGTGATTTGATTGGATTAAACAGAGATGTTGGGAAGGACTTGGAAAGACAAAGGAAGAGCATTCCTTGGCTTCTCCTTTTGTCAGAGTTGTATTTCAGGAAAACTTCTAACTAGAGCCTGTTGAGGTGCAGAGCTTGTGTGGAAGTTTCTTACTGTACATGAAAATGCTGCTGCAGTGTGAAAAATAATATTCTTGCTTTCTGGGAGCATCACTTTGTGTGCAGCTGTGATAAGATTCCGAGCTATTTTTGTATGTTGTGTAAATACCTGGTATTTTATTTCTGCCCAGTGTAGGCTTCAGATAACTTACTTTGAAAATACTGATGATTTCATTGTTTTTAAATTTAATGCTACTCAAATCAACCTGCAGATAAGAAAATTAGGAAGCATTTAATATCCAAAGGATGCATTCCCCCCTTATTTCGTTTCACCCACTGTGTTCTGAAATGGTGAAACCCATTCTGCAACTGCAAATACCCTAAGTTTGTACTGGTGCTTAACTCCTAAGCAGTGGTTGCAGTTAGGCAATCTTTTCTGGCAGCTTTAGTGAACTGAGGCGGAAGAAGAAGAGGATCGTTGTGGTAATTATCATCATGTAGCAGTTATAACAGTAGTTTCCATTTGTGTGCTTCTAAACCCGAATAAATAACACCTTGTAGGTGCTGTTGGAGTGGACTAATTGTCCCTGTTGTTCTTCAGGTAGGCAAAAATACAGATGGTGAGGACGGTGCTTTTCCCAAGAGTGTGTCCTTCCAGGCCAGCACCAGCACCCACTATCTAGTTGTTGCAGTAGTTGTTTGGAAATGATGACTTGTTCTTATGACCTCATTTTGGAATAATTTCAGTGTTTCCCTCTGGCACCTGGTGACTGCTTGGTTTCTTACTAAGGTTTATAAGCGCTGACGCTGGAGAAGTTACCCGAGTTCCCAAGACAAATCTGCATCCATGCCTTGAGGTTTCTGCTCTTCTGTTGTTGACTTGTGCATGTGAAACAGAAAGAACTTCTGTTCACTCTCTTTTCCTACCCTGCTCACCATAGTCTTTTGTTAACTGATCTTTTTTAGCGAGAAAACAGTATTGCCGACTAAGGAACTGTTACTGACTTCTACAAAACGTTCTTGCCACTTCATCAGTTGAATGTTGTTCACATAGCTGTATTTACAAAGTTGATTAGTCCCAGCTCCTACCACTTAATAATAACAATTTAATAATAATTCAAAATTATAATATAAAATATACAAAGAATGCACTGTTTATATAAGGGTTTAAATACATTAATACACCAGCTGTAGGATTAAAGCTAGTATCCACATGTGGAATGAAAAAAATGTGGAATACTGGGAATCTTTCACTGATACCTCATACTGAAATTTGGGTTCAGTAGGTATACAAAGGTCAGTAGATGCAGTAGTGAAAAGCACATGTAATATGGGAGACTGGGGAGAAGGGGGAAATAAATGGGGAAAGACAGAACTATGAATTCAAATTAAACCACTA
The DNA here is from genome assembly GCA_037013685.1 of Acridotheres tristis. Classification (NCBI taxonomy): domain Eukaryota; kingdom Metazoa; phylum Chordata; class Aves; order Passeriformes; family Sturnidae; genus Acridotheres; species Acridotheres tristis. The sequence continues at coordinate 108,402,745 of CM072886.1, forward strand.
TAGGATGAAATTAAATATGCTTTCGGTGTTTCATCCCAAATCAGATGACACCACATTTTTTTGTCATGCAAGAACATAAATTTTTGTGTGTGCTATAGATAAATAACTTTTTGGTCAAGAAAGGAATGTTTGTGGTGAATTAAACTTCCATACAAATTGAAAAAAATTCAAAATCTAGTTCTGTGTGTGGAACATTTTGTATTTTGTGGGACTGCTATTAAAGGAACCTATTAACCAGCTTAAAAATACCAATGAAATATGGTTTATGCCTGTTGCAATTTTGAAATTAAAATTAGTGATAATGATACATCCCAATCGGCTTAGGTACAGGTTGTCTTTGGTCTTTTCTCCAAGAAAATTCTCATGAGTGTTTCTCCTCCTTTTCACTGGAAATGCACATTAACCACTTCTGGAAACCATAGGTGCAGTTACACTGTAAAATCCAGATCAGATCCTGCAGCTGCTGTTGGGAGTCAGCACTGCCTCAAGCCTAGCAGAATCCAGGTAAGAAAAGGTAATGGAGGAGGTTGGAATAAGCCCCTTTTCTTAGTGAGTTTCACAATCCTCACTGGGCTTCTCCACTGACTTCCTTCAGATACCCAGTGGTGTCCAGGCAGGCTGCTGTTCCCATACCCAGCCCAGCACCTTTGTTTCAGGTGCATAGAAAGGCACAATCCAGTTCTCATGTTACCTTGTTCAGGATCAGGGCCTGAACCCCACCCTGGTAGCCCCCCAAGAGGACAGCTATAGCCGTGATCAATCTCCAGGAATGGCACCAGCAGTCTCAATCTCTTGGGTTTTTTGTAAAGGACTCAGGCTTTTTTGGGTTTTCTTTCTAAAGTTAAAGATTACCTTTCTTCCCCACTAGGTTTCTACTTTTCCTAAGATTTATCAGGCTTTTTTTTAACAATCAGGAAGAGATGTAAACTCAGAAATTTGCTTTTGTTTTGTGGAAGTTCCAAAATTTAAAATCAACATGCAAGGGAGGTTTGCAGCTTTTTTTACAGCTTTCCCTAGAGCTTTTCTTCTGAAGTTATGTGTTGTCAGGGTTTAATCCCAGATAGCAACTGACCCCCGCACAGTTATTCATTCCATCCCTCAACAGTGGGATGGGAGAGAAAATTGCAAGAGTAAAAGTGAGAAAACTCATGGTTTGAGATGAAAACACTCTAACAGGTAAAGCAAAACCTGCTTATGCAAGCAGAGGAAAACTGGGAATACATTCACACCTTCCCACTGGCAGGCAGTTGTTCAGCCATCACCAGGAAAACTGGGCTTCAGCGTGGGTAATGGTGACTTGGGAAGACAAATTCTGAGTGTTCTCCCCTCTTTCTCCTTCTTAGCAGGATGCTGTATGATCTGGGATATTCCTTTGGTCAGTTGGGGTCATCTATCCCCTCCCAGCTCCTTGTGCACCCCCAGCCTCCTCAGTGGTGGGGTGGGGTGAGGAGCAGAAAAGGCCTTGACTGTGCAAGCCCTGCTCATCAATAACTAAAACATCCCTGTGTTATCAACACTGCTTCCAGCACAAATCCAAACCACAGACTCATACCAGCTATTCTGAATAAAATTAACTTTACCCGAGCCAAACCCAGCACATATGTTCAAATGTATTTCTACAGCTATTGTTAGAGAAGAAGGGGAAATAAATCTTTATATTGCATTTCTGTCTCTCACTGTTCAGCATTGCTTCTGCTCACAGGCATACTGGATAATTATTCTTTGGTGTGCTGAATAAATGCGTTTTGTTAAAACAAAGCCTTGATAGTTAATGAACAGTTACTGCATTAGAGGTTTGAAAAATATTTCTAGGAAAAATGGTTGGGAATTTTTCAAAGAAATAATTTTCTGTCAAATCAACTTGTAAAATAATGGAAACTTCTTATGAAAAGCTTGTACAAGCAAATGAAAAGTTGTGAAATTGCTGAAATGCTATGTTTTGAAACAATGCCATTTTCCTACTCTGAAACCACTTGTTTAGAAATTCCACTTTGGTTAGGTTTTTTAAACTTAGTTCTTTTTAAGTTGGTAGAGCAAAATGCTTAAATTGATCCAAGTGGGATTCACTTACAGTGTTTTTATTAGTTGTGTTCTTGTCTTCTTGATATTTTCACACTTCTTGCAGCAGTGGAGTTTAGGAAACATGTTTTAAAAGTGGTTGATCAGAAAGCACATTCTTTAAAAATGTAGGCATTTTGTCTCCTATTTTTGAAAATATCGTTTGAAGGCTTTGTCAATTTTGTTTTAGCATATTTCGATATTAATATTTAGAGTCTTTTTATGCTTCACCTTAGGAGTACATGAGTTCCATAGTGTCACAGTGATCCAAAACCACAGGTTTCTCACATTACCTGGCAGTGGAGAGAGAGAACACCATGGACAGCGTGTCCCACGACAACGGCCTATGTTTATTTAAATTTTGTCATTTTCATACGCTGGTGGCTCTCTGCATCCTATAACCACATGTCCAGTAAGAAGGAGTCCCCTTAAAGCAACCTTCAGACCTCCCTCTAATAGTTCCTGAATGCTTTGCTCTGGGGATGAGGGTGAAGCCAGGGTGGGAGAGCTGCCTCACAGCCTGATTTGACACCCTTCTGCACAAAGACATCCTGCTCAAGGGGAGAGCCTGAAAGGCAAAAATGCAACTGCTAAGTTGCTGACAGTACTCAGAAAATACAAATACCAGCCCTTATTGCGTGTGGTTTAGAAGGGTAAGCAGCAGCGACTGATGATTAAACAGCTACAGCAAAGCTTTGATCTGCTTTTGTGACACCGATGCTCCAGTGAAGATCAGGGCGTGTACCCTCATCTCAGGTGCTCTGCCGGCACAGAGGAGTCCCTGTCCTAATGTTTCCTCCCTGCAGTACCCTGAAGACTTAATTAGAGAAGGAATGTGTGACAGGAAAAAGGGGGCAAGACAGCAAATGTGACAATACAGAACAGTATCAACAGGAAACTGCATGTTTTAAAGACAAAAGTTATCTTGTTATCTTGGCTGTGATGTTGTATCTCCTGCTGGCCTGCAGTGGGTGACAGCTCAGGAAAATCCAAATGTTCAGCAGTGTCTGTCCCTTCAAGTCTGTGCTGAATCACATCAGAGGCTGTAACACCACCAGCACGGTGGTAGAACAATGTGTTATTGTTAATAGTCTTTTGGATAACACACAAACCCAGAATCTTAACCACAGAATATTAAATCACCTCTTTTGGCATGAATAGATAGGTTTACTAAGGGCCCTAATCCAGTTCTAATTTACGTTATTATCTTTTGTGTCTCTAAACACTTCCTGTAGTTTTGATTAGATTTGGTGCTGTCTTCTTCTTTTCCTTGGAATATAAATGATGAGAACAAACTATGATGTACTGATATTTGAACAGGTTCTTATTTTCAAGACTGTTGGGGTTTTTTTGCATTGGGAAGTGAAAAAAGGAATCAAATATACCATGCACATTGTTTCTCAGAATTTGATCAGGGTTATTATATCAAATCCAGTGTAATTACTGATTATGCCATTACAATTAAATAGTATTCCACATGCATGAGATATAAAATATAGACTATCATCTGTGCAAGGTGATTGAGATTAAGATGCTGTAGCACAGAGATTTCTTATTTTAGGACACTTCCCACTAGCCCACATAACATTTGAAATCTTGCACATCTGAAGATAACCAAAGTACTGAAGGAAGTGAGATGTTCTCTGTGCCTGTTTTAAGATTACCCAATTAAACACCACCAAAAAACAATCAAACAAACAAAAAAAAAACCAAACAGACAAACAAAGAGGAGAGAATATGGCAAATTTAAGATTTTATTTATGTACTGTGTGGTGTACTCCAAGTTCTGATCCTGCTAAAATTGATTCCTTGAAATTACATCAGAATTTACATGTGGTGCTTATAAAATTGCTTCAGTGTTTGCTCCTTGACTGATGTTCAATTTAGATGTTTTAAAAGAGGAGCACAGAATTTGTATGAATGATTAAATGAAATCAAGGTGAAGGAGTGTAACTGATGCTGCCTAGATATATTTCTCTGCCTGCTATACAGCATGAAATAAAGCTCATTGAAATCAATGGAAAGGTGCTAGTTTGAGTGAGCTTTAGATAATGGCCCAAACCTACTCGTATTCAAAAATTATTTGGAAAGCTTTGCTTGACCTGCAACTGAAAATGGGATTTCTCTTTTTGCAAAGTTCAAATAAAAGCTTAAAAAAGCAAATAAACTTTATTTTTCATTTTCAAATTAGAAGAACTGTTGCCATCTGCATCTCTATTTCAGCAGAGTTTGTTGTGTCCATAATTTCTTATGTAAAAAATCCCAGTGTACATGGGGAAAGTGCTCCTTCAGTAATACTTGTGGGTTGTCCATGGGATAATGTTAGTGTTACTGCAGACTGGCAATTCCTCCCCTAATCCTAACTAAAAGAGATATGGAGAACAGCAGGGTGTAAGAAAGGAAGTGGAAAAGAGGTGATACTAGAGAACATTTCCTCCTCATCTTTGTCTCCTTCACCTTCCACATTTTCTTCCTGCTGTTGTGTCATCTCCTAAAGATCTGCAGTTGATTCACCTCTCGTTCACATTCCTCTTGGATGATCCATTCCCTCCTGAAGGAATGTGTGGCAGTGGTCAACGCCACGGGGTCAAACACGAGGGTCTATTTTGTACATGGATTACAACTGCACCCTAAATGATTTAGGTTTATTGCTTTCTTCTCCTACACCCAAGAGTTTCCCAAAAAATAGAGACTGTGCGACCGCCACATTCTTCTGTGGCTTCCCTAGAGAGAGGTTTTACCAAAGTCTGTTGCCTCTTCCCTGCAGTCCTGCAGCCACTACCCACCCCGCTCAGAGCTGCAGCACCTTGGTGCAAGCTGGATCCTTCACAGATAGGGCTGTGGATTGCCCCTCAATCTGGGGACAAACATGGCAAAAAGCCACGATCATGAGAGGGCGACCATGCTTTTCTTGTGCAGGTGCAGCACTGGAAGGGTGGGGGTTAATGACAGGGTGCACCTGGAGCAAGATGAAGTGTTCAGCAGCATCTGTCCCACCAATACTGGCTCTTCCAGTCTCGCCTGGAGGCCATGGTGGGCTAAGAGGTGGATTGAGGGAATAGTCCTGAGGCTGCTTCTCTGGGATTCTGACACTGATAGCTGCTTCCCGAGCCTGCCTCTCTTCTGCAATGGGAAATAGCTCTGCCTTTTTCCTGCTCTGTCACATTAGAGCTCACCAGAGTAAATTCAGCAACTGCTGCAAAAGATTTAAAAATAAATGCAAACTAAAATAAGATCTCAAGGGGGAAAGAAAAAAAAAAACACGAAAAATATAAAAATTTTGCGTGTAAAATATATTTTTTTTAAATCTGAAAATCAGACTTTCACTCCTGTGAATTTACATTTTTGCACTTCATGACATCATTTGCACAGGGTACACAGAATCTCAGAGCTTGCAAAATGAGTAAAAATAAAACAGGGAAATATTTTTCTTCTCTTACAGTTTTTCAAATCATGTATTTTTTTGATTATAAATAGCTAAATCAACAAACTTTACTGACCAGGGATGTTAAGCACACTTTTGTTGTTGACTTTCAGAACTATTTAAACTCCTGAGTGCTAAAAATTAAAATTCCCTGTGGGAAAGCTTGTAGCTTTCAGTGGACTGGGTTGAAGTCCCTAATAAGAAGTAGTTAATAGGTAGACTGTGGTGACTCCAGCAAAACAACATAATCAATTCCATCTGCTTTTCTGATTAATCACCCTTATTATTGGAAGTCAGAGACACCATGAATTTGCACAGTAAGCATATATTTTGAAAAAGAGGATAACAGTTTGTTATCTTAGTTGCAGTCAATTAGTCTGACTCCTCTTTTTTCACCTCTCAGAGAAAACCTGAGACCAGCCACCCCCCTGCTCAGTAGCTGATTTCTACTCCCCAGGCACCCTGTGCTCCAGTGGCAAGGACAACAAATATCCTGATTTTTTTTTTTTTTTTTTTTTTTTTTTTACCAGTTGTGCTTGTTCTTTTCAGAAACTGAATAGTTAAAGAGTATGAATAGAACATTCTGTTTGGGACTTCAGTTTTCCAAAATAAAATATGTAAGTGAGGGAAAGGTTTCATTCAGTTTTGGCATCGCTTTGTTAAGCCAGTTTAAGCCAAGAAAGATTGTTGTTCCACACTGTTTGCTGATAGTAGAAAGTTTACATATCAAACTGCCTTTTTATTTTTTTTTCTAGGGAAAAGAAAAAAATCTGTATGAATTTAAGGGACTGATCTCTTATTTGCTTTGCAGAAGAGATTGTTCTGTTAACAACTCATCAAGAAAGAAAAAAAAAATATAAACAGGATTAACTGTTTACTTTAAGTGAGCTGAAGTCGGGTTGTTTTTCCGAAGAAGAACACAATGTACTGTTGTATCTGGTTTCCAGAGTGGTGTTTATCATAATTCCTCCTGCAGTGGTTGGTAGAGTGCTGGGAAGGCTCTCCGCCCACTCGCAGCTCGCTCCCTCTCCCTCTCCCATTGAGGCCTCCGGCCAGGACTGCGAGATGGAGAGGGCTGTCCTGTGTGATCTTTACTGCCTGACATGAGCTGACATTGACCGAGAATAAAATAACAGGGGCCGTTTCCTAGAACTCTCGGTGGACTGCTGAGAACTGCTACCATGACTCTTGTAAACACACGGCGCGCACACAAACACACTCCCGCTCCCTCATTTAGAAACACACCTAGCACAGGCAGCCACTAACACGGGCTGAGGAAAACAGCAAGAGTGAAAAACACAACCGGCAGGCCCTGCGAGAGAGTGGAAAATTGCCTTTCTGCTGGGTAGGGAGCCCTGGCAAGATTGCTCTTCTGCTTTTCTTCTTGGCTCTTTGCTCTGCCCTTGATTTTTGATGAATGTTAGACTTTTCTGCTAGTTCAGTGGGATGATGTGGCACTGACGCAGCAGAGTGTCTTATGGAATACAGCCACAGCTGTGTAACAAATCCTGCGGGGTTGCTAGATTTCCTTTACCTTTCACATGCCGTAGGAAGTGCATGAGCAGTGCTGTACTATCGAGAACGCGATTTAGGATGATCTGTGCCTGCTGAAATGGGCAGGGGTTTTTCAATACTCACTGCATGTTGATTTTTTGTTTTTAAAGTAAAATCTTCTCTGTGGTTCAGACGTAAATCTGGTGAATCCACAAACAATATAGTCTTGAAAGATAAGGGACCCCAGTACCGCTGCTACAGTGTTCTTGCTTCATTCCAGATGCTGTAAAGCCCTCGCTGTGGGTTTTGCAGGGCAAGTTGAACGTTCTCTGAGTCCTGTAGTGTGAAAGAAATTAGTTGATACTGCAAGGAAGCCCTTCCTCTCTAGATATACACATACATATATATATAGCCTCCTCCCCTAACTCAAATGGGATCTAGCACACATAATAGACTTTGTGGACCAGCCCTCCCAGATACAATCGTGTTATTCAGCTATTGCTTTCAGATCACCCTTTGAAGACAGGACTTTTATTCTGATTTTTACGTATAAGGAACTGAGGCGTGGAGGAAACACAGCGTAACAAAAATGATGTGAAACCCTGCCAGAAGCAGCAACTGAATGCTGATTTTCTTGGAAAGGAGGGTGCTGAGCACCTTGCAAGAAAAGATCTTTTTGGCAGCACCTCGCCAACTGTTGGAATTCTTGGATGCCAAAACAATAATTACAAAGTCTTGAGATTAAAAAATAAACAAAGAACCCCTCCTCAGATTCATAGATAAGTACTTGAAATGACTGGGTGGTAATTACATGTTATATTTGGAACATAATTTTTCTATTGGCCATCATCCATAAGAAAGACTTGCAGTTTTCAACTGAGCCTGTGAGTTTCTTAAAATATACATTTTTACTCTTGATTAGTAAATCGTGACATGCAGGAAAATAATATTTTCTCTGAATTGTATACTGAAATAACCAAGGGGTTGTGATGGGATTCCAAGCTGAAGTAATGGTACACTGAAGAACCTGAGGAGTGTGTGCATCACTGTTTTTCTTACCAACTGCAATTAACAGCGCAGTGAGTGAAACAAGCTGGGTGATCTGATGTGCTTGCTTTTTTGTTACCACTCAAAATTGGTTTCATTTGCATAACAAGCTGTATGGGAATGGATCTTAGCAGAAGGACCATAAATTATGTCCCATGGGGCGTTGAGATGCCAGGGGGACCTGGAGGGAGGAAGGCCTTACTGCTATGTTATGGCCTAGCCTTTATACAAACTTTTAGGCAATACTTAGGAAGTTATTTTTCCTTAACTCCCTGTGTCTTCCAAAGTAGCTATCGCTATAAAAATTGACTTGCATGGCATAATTACTTTGGATATAAACTATGAATGTAGAACAACTTCAGTATTCATTTTTGAATCTGACATAAGCGAATCTTATCTATGATACCGAAAATATTTTTCAAATGCAGCTCTGTAACTGTTTGAAATTACAGCTTAGGCTCTATATCGTGTTTGAGTGGATGTCAGGAATGTCTTTTTATGGTTCTAAGTGTTTTGTTTACTTTTGAGAGAAATTCCATGTACAAATAAAACACCCACATCAGCAGTTTCATTCAAAAGTGCACTCAGTGTCAGATGGAGAGTTTAAAAAGTTCATGTGGTGTCACATGAAATCTTCGTATAAGAAATGGTTTTGGCAGAAAAAAATAGTCACATGTGAAGCCGTGGTTGTCATGACAAGTACAAAAAGCTGGCCTTCGTGCTACACCAATTCCTGACAAGTTGTATGTAGCTCCCACCAGGCAGGTGGTGTTCCATGTTTTGAGTGGGAACATTTGCAGTGCTGTGCAGCCCTGTTCTGTACGAGCACATTCTGCATTAAAAAGGTAGCTCTGCTGACACGCTTGGCTCATGCAGGTCTCTTCCTACGCACAAAAGCTGTTTCCCACAGAAGTGCTGCTTCTTCAGGCCACAGGCAGAAAATAGTAGGTGGAAGGATTAACATGAATGAAGAAATGGAAAAAGCAATCAGCAGGCAGGGAATCATGAAAGACCTTGTGGAAGTGGTATTTGATTTTCCAGTTTGTGTTGAACTATGTGATGATTCAAGGAAGTGAATAAAAATAAGCAGCAGTTATCTTATAACTATTCTCACTCCATTTTTTAACATATGTATGAAAATTGTAATGAAAAGCAAGGAAAATCCAAAATGAGGGACTTGGTGTAGATACGGTAGTGAGTATTTGCAAGTGTGTTACAGAAATGTTCTATTAGGAGGTGTCTGCAAAAGTAAAAGTTTCCTTTCCTGAGACCAGAGAGGCCTCTGCTACATATTTTCTATTTGAGATGCTGAGATAAGACTAGGTCATTTCCCTAGTGATACTCCAATCGCATGTGCAGTTTCCACCAATACTTCTGCCAGGTCCAGCACTCCAGAACTGCCTTTTTCTTTCTTTCCTTCTGGACCTTTCCATGTTGCCAAAGGAAAACATACATGATCACAAACTATACTTTTCAGTGATTTTAAACCTCCAGTTTTCAAAGCAAATTATCGCTATTTTGTTCATGTCAGTGCTTCAAACCAGATCACCAGACTGGGTGCTAGAAATGTCTGTACTTGGACCAGGATTCTTCTTCCAGCTAGACATGCCCCGTATAAACTGGAAACGATGGTGCTTGTGTTTTCCTCTCTCTCTGTGTGCCTCTGAAACCTGTGCAGAGAAGGAGATAGTTACCATCGTCATTAATTTGTATTTGTAGCAATCCGTAGTTGTGTTCTGTACAGCTTCACTCACTTTCTATTGACAGCAAATGGTATGGATTTTAAGCAGAAAATTCTAAATCTTGTACCTCCCCAAAGAAGGCTACTGTGGTTGCATTCTTTTCAAAAGGGAGCGTGAAATAACTTCTTATATGTTTTTAATAGAGAAATCCTGCTGGTGTTAAAAGGCGGAAGATGCACAGTTGTCCCTGTGCTCTGAGTTTGATTTTTTAGTTACTCTATGGGTATGGTGAATGCAAGGAGTTCATGAGTTAGGGATATATTAAACCCAGGCAGGGTGGTGTCCTGCAGGTTACAATTTGAATCTGAGCCATATTAGCAGGAGTTAATCAGCTCCACCTTGAGACTTGACCAGACAAGTTGCTGGATTGGAGTTGTGTAGGTAGTGTTGTGCCTCTGGTGATGAAGGGAGAGGGGGTTTTGTTTGTGTGTGTTTATGTACGTGTGCTTTATGTCTCTGCTAGGACCGCACCTCATAGAGATAAGCAGTCCTTCTGACAAACAAAGCAGCAGCAGCTGTCTCATGGATGGTTAAGATAAAGAATGAGCGAATATCGGAGTTAATACAAGTCAATTAGTTTTCAGGCATTTTCCCATTCCCCCCTTTCACTCCCTTCCAAAGAAAGAGCAGCTAGTGAGGTCTGTGGTGCAGGGTGCTGCAAAGGTGGTGGTGTCTGCTGGGCTGTCCTGCTCCTCATGCTGTACTGCACAGCTTAGCTGTGCATGGAGAAGAGCCGCCCTGGGCCACAGTTGTCCTCCTACCCAAGGCTAAAACAATTACTTGTTGGTTAAGATCTGTTCATGACAAATTTCTGCTATTTGTTTTCCCAAGACTCAGTAAAGGCAGTGTCTGTGTAATCAGTCCGTTCTGGCCTCCCTGGCCTCTCATCTCCGCTGCAGGCAGATCTTTCTTTTCTTATTCTTTTCCACTAGCTGCTGAGGAGGCTGGAGGTGACCAAAAATGGAGAAGGTTTTCATCGCCCTTACCTCTCCAGAAAGTCAGCTGCTTGAGAAAAGGCAGCAGTATGGAGAGAGATGATTTTTCATGCATAAAAACATATTAGCAAAAGAAGGGCTTACCCTTTACCCATGAAGAGTGACTAACTGGGAGAAGGGCATGGCATTAATCCTGTAATCCTCTCCAGATTTCTACCGGGAGACATTTTGTCCTAAAGATCAGCACAGTCATAGAAATAATGCGGAGTAATCAGTCTCATCTTCCTCCAGCCCCCATCCTTGCTTCTGGCTATTAGCAAATTAACAAAATCTTCCCAAGCTTTTGCATGAGACTTACTGTGTCATTACATTAAAAAAAACAAAAGTTAAACTCCGCCTCACTTCTTATCATTCCCTGTCTTTGCCCCCTTTGCTATTACCAATGTGTTCACCTTTTCCTTAGGCTGCATCTCCAACATTTGTTCCTCTACTGGCTTTCCTGCTACCCCTCTCTCCAGAAGTGAATTCTCTACTATTTTACTTGAGACATTTCAGTTTCCAAACCCATATTTTAAGTTGACAGTCTTACACAGGGTTACCTCCTGTTGTCCCAAAAATAAAGATGGCTTTTATTTCCTCCCTGCACAAGCACCACTGATTAAATTGGAGATGTTGCCTGTCTTTTTTTTAACAGTTCAGTACTATTCATACTGACAAGCCATTGATAAAAGTATGTTTAACCTTATTAACTAATACAAATCCAGATTTTATGAAAAAAAGGTATTTCCTATAGATGTGCACAAAACATAAATGCTGAATTCCTGGGTGGCAGATACTCATTTTGTCTTTGCAGCTTGTCTCACAATTTTGATGTGGGTTTTTATTGTGGTAGTGAGGTTCAAAGGGGGGAAAAATTATGGGACAAGCTGTTGGCTTTAATCAGTTAGACTGCCTGCTAAAAATTAATTTGTGAGAACATTTGCTGTAATATGAGAGCAACAGTGTAACATGGAAAAATAATCCAAATGCACTGTTCTTGGAATAAAGTGAAATCAAGGGAAAAAAGAGTACTGGTAAGGAAGTTAAGGTAAGGGATCAATAGGTTCTGAATGCAGCTGAACTACTGTCAGTGGTGCTGACAGCATGTACAAAATCCATAAGAACAGAAACAGTTCCAAAGAACAAGAGGGTATTTCTTCAAGTGTATGGCTAATTCTGTTGTGGGATACAGCTGATTTCATGATAGTCATTAAGTGGGAAAATCAGTTGTCCCTCAAACAGCTATAGCATTTCAAGGTTTTGCCATCATTCATTGATGGCATTTTAAAGGCGTGGCGAAGCAGGGAGAATGTGTTTGTGAATGTCTCTTCGTGGTGTTGATCTGGGACACTTCTCTCTTAGCCTGAAATTGGGCATCTGAAGGGTTATTAGTGAAATTCTGACTTCCAAATGAGTGTATACACATTTCATTTTAAATGCATGTTGCAGAGGAACTGTGACTACCTTTTGGACACTGTTAAGAGCAAGTGTAGTAAATAACAGTGTCTGTCTGCTCTTGTGTACAAACCTGAGAGAGCAAAGGTGCTTGGAATCTGCTCCCTTGAGTTCCTTCATGATGACAATAATCATGAATGTATTCCCAGTGTGAATGGGAACATTACTGGTAGAAGCCTCAAATGCCACAGTTCTCTGCATTGAGCATGGTCATAAGATGACCATTCTCCCATCATATGACCTGAGATTCCTGTATATGCTGCATGCACTGGACAGCTGGATTGGGAGCTTCAAGGAAAATACATCCTTGCCTAGAGGCAGTACTCCATGCAAGAGGAGTTTACTTTTACAGAGTTGATTTTCAAAGGACCCACATGCTGCTGCTGATGATGATGATTTGGCTGCAGTAGTTTTTGGTCAGATCAGTTTCCTGTCCTAGCCATTTATGTGCCACCACAAAGGAATGAAAATCTATGGCCAGGGATGCGGAGAATTGAGATTCCCACGTCTCACAGAAACCATCTCTGCTTAACTTAAAAGGACTTGGAAAATGCTCTTTTAGTGACTGATGTCTTCAGAACCAACCAAGCTAGTTTTATTTGGGCAATTAACATGTCCCAGAGGACTTAATATGACCCTGGTGCCAGCTAGTCTGAGATTTACTTGTGTTCAGTTATGTCTCACCAAAGATATGAGAAATTCCAGTGATCAGTTAAGAGACTGCTGAACTGATCTGATCTGAGACACTAACTCAGTTAGCCCTTCTTGATCCAAGATACGGAGGCCTAATTTTTCACAATTAACAGTCAACATTTTGTTAACATAGGCAAAACTGTTTGCTTTGTTTTTCTGGTTCCCCTCAATCTGATTTTCAGAAATGTTCAGAGAGTATGAACTCTGGTTTTCCAAACATAACAATATCACAGGCAGTTTCCGTCAAATCAGTTAAAACTCAGGGGAGTTCTTAACTGATTGCAAAGTCTTAACATGGAAAGCAGTAGGCAAACATAATTCTTCTGGTTTGTTTTGGGTTTTTTTCTGATGGTGACTCGGTTTTCATGGGACCTTTGTAGCTAGAGATATGGGGAAAATATGGGAGTCTTTGTTTGTACCCAGTCCTATCCCTCCCTGCTCCTTACAACTAGCAACAGAATTTGAAAAAATGAGGATTCTTTGCACAATTGCTGATGACAGAAAGCCTTTGGTGTTGTATCTTATATCAAATGCAGCCTTTTTGAGGGTCTAAGCCTAAGTTAGCCAATTTATAATGAGCAAGGAAAGTGTGATTTGTGCTTATCCATGTGCCTACTTTTCCATGTGAAGAAAATACATGGATTTCTTCAGTGTAGGACCTCATTTATATTTTATAAAAACATAATGACTGCTGTTGAATGCTTTCAGGGTGCATGTGTGTTATAGGATGTGTTCCAAAAGCAGTTGGAGTTGACTTGCTGGGAACAATGGTGCTGTTCTGGGGAGGGTAGTTTTGGTATGTACCTTTGAAATGAGCTGAATTCTGCTGCCTGGTGCACCCTTGAGTTTTACTGGAAAAAAAGATGTGTGTGCTACCCTCAAAGGTAATTTTTTTCCCCTTTGAAAAGTTTCCATGCTTAACTGTCTCTTTCTGAGGCAATTAAAACAAATCTTGTAGACAGGGGCCTCCTTCCTCCAGCCCTGCATGATTCATGCTATCGTGACTGCTCATCTCAGGTGCAGAATCTTGTGAAATGTGCTTTTGACTATCTAAATGTATGACATCCACTGATTTTGCCTTATCTGTTATGACAGTACTATCTTCTCAAAATGCCATCAAGTTGGTTAAGCAATACTTCCCAGCCCTACAGCCCCTACTTCCATAGATTTTTATCAAATTGTTTGTTTAGCAGGTTCTTTAATTACCTTCTTAAAATAGTTCCTCTGGGCTTCATACCCAATTCTGAATATACCAATCTCCAGTTTTATGTTGTTTTGTTTAGTTTTGTTCTTCTTTAAAGAAAAATTCATGTTTCACTCTTTTTTGCATCCTGGGGACTCTTTTTTAAAAGAAGTGTGAGAAAATGTAATGCTTGCTTTGCCAGTCTCAGTGATTATTACTTGTGAAATATGTTGCTTTGCTTACATCTAAGCAGAATTTTTATATTTATAAACACACACATATTCATGTTTCTATTGTTGTTCTGTCTCTATTGTAGAATTCACCTCAAGTAAGGCCAAAACTCAACTTTCTTTGTTTTCAAGTACACAAGCCACATAGTGCATAGCAGTTAATTAATCTAATCCCCGGTGCAAGCCCTGTACTCTTTGTTTCAGTGATGCTTCTCTACTGCATGGCCCTGTTATGTCCTGAAAACGTACATGAGAAAACCCTTAATGATGTTGGGTTTGTTTATTGATATATTACTCGATAGGAATTCTGCAGATACTGCAGAGGATAAGCCCTGTCCTGAAGTTTGTAATATGGTTTTCAGAACTTTGCTCACTGGTTTGTTATGAACAGATGCCAGTGAGTAATGGAGGAATGTTTTGCAGGTTATGCCTCCTTGTCCAGGATGCCTATGGCATGTTCAGTGAAGTGCAGCTGCAGTCCCTGAGTTCCACAGATGACATTGAGCAGTACTGCAGGAGGTGGGAAGGAAAACCTTGCTGCTTAGCTGGAATGAAGGTTTTGCAGAGAACTACAAGAGGAAGGTGAGAACAATTAATGGAAGAATATATTGCTTGTTGTGGCAAGCAAAGATGATGTGCCTTTTTATTTATTTCTGTGACCAACATTCTTTGGAACAACTGAACTTGGCTGTGTTCAATGAAATGTCCTCATTGCCACCTTTGGGGCATCCAACTGTGCTTGAACCAACAATTCTCCAAAACGAGCATATAAGTAAGTTAATGCACAAATACACACTTAACAGAGTAAGGAATTACTGTGTGCAGTATTTCATAAAATATGAATGTTTTCTTCCTCTCCAGTAGATTCAGAGATTTAAAAACATTGGTTCATTTCCCTTTCATTGAGGATTTTTTTACTACACATTTTCTACAGTGCTGCCCAGTACGGCTTGAAGTTTCAAGCACAGACTTTCCTTTAGTATATGAGGGTTTAATTCTGTTAAGTCCATATGGTTTTAGAACCACAGTTTAAGTTTCTTAAAACAAAACAAAAATAATCTTGTAAATCTTAAAGCCATTCTTGTTTTGGAATAAGAATGTCAATAGCTTTATAGAAAAATTCCCCCAGGTAAGTAACAAATTTACTTATAGTATATCTCAGATTTTGCTTATTCTGTGATTCCTGTTATTTTCTTCAAATAAAATATCTTTAGTCAAGGAAAAAAATTGAATAGATTGATTATCTTATGGAGTATCTTTCTAAGGAGAATGATACAATGTTCTCATGGGGACCTATATAAATATAATTAGATTGGTTCAGTTCTCAACATAATTTATTCGTACAAGCATCCGATCTAGATAAGCCTTTGCTATTAGAATGGCTATGGTATTTCTGCTGACACTTTTTTTCCTGTTGAAAAATGCTGTTTCATCAAAACCAGAATGTTTCATGGAAACATTATCTATTTTGGAGACAGCTTTGTTGGGAAGATTTTTTTCAGGTCCAGAGGGAGTGAATATCCTTTCTCTCATTCTCATTTCATGAAAACTTTGAGAAAGTCTCATTTTTGTTTCATATTGGAACAAAAACAAATTTCAAAGCTTTGAAATGTTTAGCAAAATGGAATTGTTGTTTTCGAGCCAGCTCTATTCAGTATGCTTTTCTTTTTATGTACTTGCAGTGTTAATTTTCAGAGCCTTTGGATTTTGAGCCTCCTTGCATTTTTATGGATCTTTAATAACAAACACGTCTTCTTATTTAATTATTTTGTTGGCTTTTTTTTTTCAAGTTACATTTTTTCCAAACAAATTAAATAATGGCTTTGGAATTCTGGATACAAATGAAGTTTTACAACTGGCTGCTGGTGCTTCCAGTACTCTGCCTAACTAATAAGAGACAGACTTTTTCTAATGTAAATTCTGTTTCAAAGCAGCAGTGACTTACTTCTGGCTATTCTGAGGACGTTCAGAAGACACACTGCTGAAAATGCTGGTGGCTCAGCTGGAGCTGTGCTGGTGGTAACCCTGCTAGGGAACATTAAAAGAAAATGAGTATAGTGTAGCTTCGGGGACAGTGCAGCGGTTAAAACGTGATTTCATTGTACAAGATGGGTGGGTGGGGGAATTGTTCAGGGGGTTATTTTTTTCTTAATTGTTTTAGCCTAAGTTCTGCTTTATAGCTTTTTATTACTTTTAAGTGTTTGGGACGCATTCTAGGTGTGATGGAAACCACAGTAAAGCCGTAGCTGAAATGAATACTTAGAGAGTACTTACTCTCAGAGAGCATAATTAAGCTGTAGAACTCATTGCCACTGGATAAATGGATTTCCAGAGCCACTGGTGTATCCAAGCACATGATGGCTTATGCCTGTGAGCACCCAACCTTGGCTTGCAGCACATGAGTGAGTAAGAACTATGTGGTCTGCCCTGCAAGAAAGACTGCTGCCCTATTTTTTTTTTTTTTTTTTTTTTTTGAGAATGCCAATTACTTTTTGGAAGGAGATGGCTTTGAAACTGTTTATTTCCTGGAGTCTGACAGTGGCTTTTAAAGTGGCTAAAACGGAAGAAAATGTAGGAAATACGAGGGAAAAGTAATGACTTTTCCTGTGCGTGCCTTTGGAGCACATGATCTAGAGAAAGCTAGGAGTGGCTAATAAGATCCCATATGTTCATGTTGTCCCACAGTCACATGGACTGCAATCAGAGTGTTTCCTCAGTCCCTCTGTGAGATAGAGGAGATTTGCTAATAGATACAAGAGCTTCTCAAGAGTTTTGCATCAATGAACCACTGTTATTGTTCAAAAAATTTTCCAGGCCATCATCCATCCTCATCATCAAATATTTATTTCAAGTGCTATTTGACATCATTCCGGTAAATGCAATTTAAAAATCACTGTTGTAAGCTGAAATTTCATTTCAAGGGCTAAAAACCAAGAAGCCTGTGGTATTTTACACCCAGGGGAAAACCCGGCTGAGCACGTTACTTGATCTTTGGAACAGACCTATACTGTTAAGGAGTGCTAAAGAAACTAAACACATTTCTTCTCTGATAAGAAAACACTTGTGTTCCAAGAGAAAAGTGGAATAAGAACTTACACAACCATGTCCTGTCTTGACGAAGATCAGCTCTGTGAAAAAATTGGAATGATAGTAACCTTACATTGAGAGAAGCACTTTTAATGTTGAATATTGGTTTTCAATATGCTTTGACAAAGTAGCAGGGTCTCGCATACATTGTTTGAAGGTCTTCTACTGATTTAGGTGGCTTTCAGAGCCAGGCCTATACCCCACATAAAGCATGCTCCCCTAAACCATCCCTGCAAGAAATCCTTCCTTTTGCAGTCCAGCAAAGGAAATGGTGTTTCCCTTTGCAGTCCAGTTTCTGGCAATCCTGTAAGACAGAGGGACATGGCTGAATCATGGCAGAGTTTCCATGGCTTGTTCAGTGGCTGATTTCCAGCAGTTCTTTGTGAGGCTGTTGGCTAAAGTAGGAAGCAGTAGTGTGGCAACTGACTGCACTTGTGTGGTTCAGTATCTGTTTCCTGACAGCCTTTCTCTTCACCCTCTCAGTCATACTTGTCACCTAGCCTTTCCTACAACTATTCCCTGGACTACATGCTGAGTATCAACAAAAAAGAAGAAAAAAAGTACCGTGGTTTAAAGGGAGAAGACTGAAAAATATTAATTGAAAGGCTGCTGGTGGTGTTGACTCCTTAGAGGCTCATGTTCTCACCCTCACCCCCCACTGCCTCCTGTGTCAGTCTTAAATTCAGCCCCTTGAGAAAGAGGAAGTGAGATTTTGGGGCTGTGCTGCTAGAGGCAGGAATGCTGGTTAAGAATCCATATGCAGCACATGCAGCCCCCCTATCCCAGGCATGTTTCAGGTATGTCAGGTATAACCAGGAACTAAATGAATGCAATTAGATGCAGGGGCTGAGCACTAAAATGCCTCAGGTGTAAATAACCTATAAATTGTCATGGTTCCTGCTTCCTACCAGAAATTAATTTCAATGATCTGAGATAATCTTTGGAGTTAGAGACCTGTCTTTATCAACAAAAAATACTGATTTTTTTAGCCCTACCTGGAGTTCCACACAGAGTAATAATTTGGATTTTGACAATTTGGGTTTTTTCAGCTGATTTTCCTACCATTGAGTTGTTTTACTGCTGAGCATAGCAGATATACCTGCTTCTTCTCTTTATGCTTTCTTATATGTTAGAAATATGAAGAGTTTCTCTGCAGCAGAACAGAAAGATGACAGCAATTTAAAAATGGAGAGGGGAGGAAGAACACAGGACGTCAGTACAAATTTTGCCCCTAAATTGAAAAAACGGTTAATAATCTTCAAAAGAGGAGGCAACTGCTGCATGTAGAGTGCTAAAATCCACACTTGTGTTGGATAGGCTAAAACACTTTGAAGAATGCATCAACTCATAAGCTTTGGCTTTTTGAGCCAACATTTAATTCATGGCAGGCTGTATTATCTCTTGCATTTTCCTCTACAGTAAACAGGCTCTGAATATTGAGTTCTTCAACCAGTGTCATGTCTTTCTGAGAAATTTCTGCATTTTCAAATAAAGTTGGCTTCTGTTGTTTGTCATTTTAAACTTTCAAATGTTAGGCACTGAAATGTGAAATCTCCCTGTATGTTTGTAGTGGTCACTATTGTGCTTGAGGGTTTTCATTATTTTCTACTTTTTTTCTCTTTTTATTTGAGTCACATACTTCTCTGGCTTCAATTTCTCTAATTTTTCCCCTTTACCCTTCACTGTATACTTTCTCTTCATATTATTTTGCCCTCAGAAGATAGGACCACTGCTAACTGCTGCACAAGTAAGTGTTTCAACTGCTAGACATTGACAGGAAATGTAATAGTAAGAACTTTCCACAGAGCAAGGAGGTCATTACTTCCTTCCTTTGGTTTTCCCTCCTCCAAGAAGACTGCCATCTAAAAGATCCACCCATATCTCTGGGTTTTGAGGTCCTGAAACACTTCAGTAATTTCTGTGGTTGAATGTTGAGCTTCATTTAAAGCATAATTTCAGTAATTACATTGAAGTTTTGAATATTTGCATTATTTTTATATTCATTTTTATGGCTGCTTTTGTATCAGAAATGAAGTTTTTTATTTCCTGAATTTTTTATTCTTTAGCAAACATGGACTGCTGCTTAAATCTTAGTGCTTGTGTCATTAATCTCTTTAGTAATCAGCATTGGAGAATAACATAGGCATAGCCATATTGAATCAAAAGTACTTTTGTGTTATAATTTCAGAGGTTTAATGTAGTATGTGTAATTTCTAATATACTATAGAAAATTGAATTACTAAAGTATGTAAATCATTCAACTATATTATTTCATATATCTAAAGAAAAATTGGGAAAAAAGAGGTCAGCAGTCCTTCCTCCCTCTTTGCATTTTGACAAAGATGCTGTTTTAGTAGGCTCAGATTTTTACTTTGTGATTTTGTTGCTTTTATTACTCAAGACTGAGAAAATGTGGTGTTGCATAGTTTGTGCACTGCAAGATCTTAGTAGGTCAATTAAAGGAAGAGAGAGAGAGAGCCTACAGAGAGAGAGCCTACAGTATCAGTTTTATATTTGGATTGCTTGTCCCTTGACAGTTGAAGCTTATGCAGTCCAGGTGATTATTAAGGAATTTCTTAGTTTTGCACAGAGGGCTAAGAATTGCTTTATTTTTGAGTCCTTAATAATTGAGACTGACAGTGCCAAAGAAAACTGCTTTGCTTTAGACAAAAAGTTTAAGAAGTAGGAGAGGAGGAAGCAGAGAAGTTCCAAGTCCCGAGTCCTCAGAGCAAAGCTGTGGAAGATGTTGAAAGAGAATCCTAGCTAACATCTTTCTGTTCCTTGCTGTAAACCTTACACAGTGTTCTTTTTTTCCCTGTTTATGTGCCTTCTTTTCTCTGATATTGCTCGTGTTTTCTCCCTCTACTGATTTTTCCTCTGAGCCTTTTATGATTATTCAAGTTGAAAACTCCCCCAAACCATAAGCCATATGTTAAAAGTTGGATCAGGTATGGCACACACAAAGTTCTTGGACCAGAACTGTAGCTGAAACTTCATGCTTTTGAGAGAAATAAACAAAATCTTCTTATTATGTTATAAAATAAGTTGTCAGGTCAGAATCAGTGAAATGCAGTTTTGAAAAATCAGAGTTGTTTGACTTTTGAAACAGATTGTAGTATGAAATAAATGGAATTTCCACAGGATCAGAGATGTTCTGATAGTAAGTACTGGTTTCTCAGTCATGTATTTAGCCTGCTTAACAGTATTTAAAAGTTTAAAATCCTTTTTTAATTCTTTGCCTGATGTCTGGGTACACAGCAGGCAGTTTGCATTTACGGATACAGAGAAAAGATATATTGAAATTTAGCACAGAAGGGTTAAGTTAAGAGAGATGTCTTTTGAGGACCTTGGATAATAAAAATAATTAAGGGCACAAAAAACCCGATTTTGCTTATTATATATATGTAGACACATACATATATAAACTCTCATTATATATAAGCATAGCTTGAAGATGTGGGTTTATAGAAAAGAGACATGCCTACCTGTCATAAGTCCAAATTTCTGTGGAAATCAATTTTTACTGTAACACTCCATTGGGGTTACTAGGTAGTCTTATTGTGTTGGTGTTAAGCACTGGAAATATACATATTTAGGATGGGATAAAATTTGTTTTACCAAACACAGAGTTATGCCTGGCATGGAAAGTAGAGAGTTGAGTATGTCATTTAGAATCTTGTAGATGATTTTTGTCCTTCTCCTGCTGTAGATTTAGTCTTTTTTTTTCCTTTTTTTTTTTCAAAGTTATAGAATACTACAATAAAGCCCCGGTCTCTGAAGTAAAAGAAAAAAAAAGTTATTCAAAATACTTTACATGTTCATTTTTCTTTTTGATCCTTGAGCCTATTTCTTCTCACTTCTTATTTTGTTTTTCCTTTCTTAGAAGTCTGTTCTTTTGTGATCTTTTTTTTCCCCCAAAATAACTAGTAATTACACTCACAGAGCAAAATTTTAATGTTTTTATTTTGTCTTGTGTATCCAGAGAGGCTCCATATGCACATGGGAGCTAACTATGCCCCTTCAGTGTAGCACAGA
The DNA here is from genome assembly GCA_037013685.1 of Acridotheres tristis. Lineage (NCBI taxonomy): Eukaryota > Metazoa > Chordata > Aves > Passeriformes > Sturnidae > Acridotheres > Acridotheres tristis. Next base: position 108,424,167 of record CM072886.1, read on the forward strand.
GCCAGCTGCTCATCTCTTGTCCTGCCTCTATAGCTGAAGAAGGCTACACATGTTGAATAAACTGCACCCATTGTTCAAATCAGATTGAACTGGAGTTTGAGTGTTACTTGGCCAGTGAAGGGAATTAATTTTATTCTTTCTGTGAGAATAACGACCTTCTGCAGAGGAGGACACAATGTCTTTGTCATTTCTCCACTGTCAGTGCCCTCACTTCATTCTCCTTTCTGCTAAGTTGAAGCCCATAAGTGTAAAGAGAGAGTTAACTTTCCTGGAGGTGTATAAGTGTGTGGAGCAACCAGGGAGCTCCCCACCAGGGACACTGACTGATGGAGTGAGAGCTCCAGGAGAGAGCATCCCAGCTCATAGACAAGGATCACAGCAGGATGTGATTTGGAACTTGCTAATCCTTTGGTTTGTCTCTGCCCTTGGCCTGACTGGTGTCAAAGAAATGATGGGGCCAAGATGTTCAGGAGACTTACCCCACCCAGCACTGATCCTCTGCCTGCTTGCAAACAAATACTGTCATCTACTATTATTTAAGTGCTCCTAGTTCAAGCAGTAGATGGCCTTCTCCAAAAGGGCACAAAGAATGGAAGAAAGTGTACCATATGTCTTAGATATTCTGACACAGGACAACAAGTTAGAAGGGAGCTAAAGAAAAAGGACGACTTCATGTCCTTTGTGAACACTTAAAAATGCATGTGAGGGATCAATCTGTGTGAAGATGTGAGCATGCAACAAACAACATGGCTTAGTTGCTCTAAGTTGATCAATGTGCAGTCTCAGTGCACACAGTTTGTGGTAGGTTCGTATCTGTGCTCCGACCTTGTGCTGTGGGTCGTGTGAGGGAGGCCTCTTATGCAACTGCTTACAGCAGGCTCTGCTCTTGTTTTGTAGCTCTCCTTTTTCATCTCCCACTTAGCAAGACCAGTTAGTTCCTCTAGGCATTGGCCTTCCTTTGTGTCAGATATCATTCTGTACTATACAAACCAGAAAATCTTGCCCGGGTCAAGGATTCAAGTGGTCAAGTTTGCTGGAAAGTATCTTTAATACCTAGGGAATATTGCTTTGTGTGTTGTAATGTCATCACTGTTAAAAAACAAAAAAACAAACAAAAAACCCAAACTAAAATTAAAAAAACCCTCCAAACATCAAAACTACCCCAGTCTCTCTCCTTCTACAGACTTGGGGATGATGCTTTGTAAGTCAGGAAGTCCATTTCTGTGAAAGAGTAGCACTTTTGTGTCTCTAGTCTGTTTATTCATGTGGAGAACACAGCTACGGGTAGCAACAATGTCTTTTGAGTCCGCCAGCTTGTTACCTGAATTGTGAGCCTGAAGTTGTATTCCCCGAGATCTCCTCTGAGATTTACACATAAAATTTCTTGCAGAGCTGGTCCAAAGGCATCACTATTAACACTGAATCACAGGCAGTGAAAAAACATGCTGAGAAGCTCACTGTAGACACCCAAAGTCTAAGGATCCAGAGAAGGACTAAGGAAATGCAGAAATAAATGAGCTTAAGCAGAAGTGAGCTAAAAGCAGAACTTTAAAAGGAAAGTTTCCATGACCCCTTGAAGAGAAGCAGCATATTGCAACGTGCTTCAGCCCTGTAAACAGGGTATGTGGTTTCCTTCTAAACAGTTGGGTTTAGAAGCTAATATTACTTTTAACAAGTTTTGGACTTCATTTTTTAGAGTTGTTTCAGAAATCGTGGTTTTCTTAATTGGAGGGACAGACAACTTGGAGGCAATGTGGGGTTAAAATCCAGATCTCTGTGTTTCGACTGCATAGAACAGAGAACTGGGATAAGACAGCTGAGAGCTTTAACTCAAAAATGCAGTCTCTTCAAGTTGGTTTTCTGTAGCTATTTCCCCTCCCTCAGCTGCTCCTGCCTGTCCAGCAAAGACAGTTCCATCAACTCCCAAGGCAGCCACTGAACTTCTGCAAAGTATGGCTTCGTTTGCTAAAGACTGGTCAATACCTTACCTTAGTGTGATGGACTGTTAATTTTATATTTGTTTTTTAAATCAAAAAGGTGAAACTTGCAAACTTAATAAATACAAACCATAACTGAGTGAGCAGCTGTGTGGGAAGGAAGGAGATCTTTCTCTGCTTGTACTCGTTCTCTCATGTACTTAACAAAATCTTGCCTGTTGTTTCTCTGTATCTGATAATTGCTGATTTTCCTGAAAGCAGTTACAATCAGCTGTCAACAACAACTAAAAACCCAGCAAAAAGCACACACAAACAACGCCCCCCCCAAAAAACAACCCAGTAGAAATGAAATGTTAGAAGTAAAACTTTTTAATAGTTAAATAGCTAAAAGGTACTTTTTAAAAAAAGTTGTGCTGATATCTGTGTCCTTCCCAAGCTACCATTTACCCCAGTTCCCCCGAATTGTATCGTGTAGCAAGCTGTTTGTGGCAAAGGATTAAACATGACTTGCTTGTCACTGCATGTGATACATCCCTTCCCTCCCTCTCCACCCAGCAGCAGAAGCGATGGAGATTTAACTAGACCGAATCAAAACCAGCTTCCAGAAAACAAATATGATTTTAAATTGTTTTCATAATCATGCAATGGTTTAGATTACATTTCTTAATGAATCTTTTTAATATAATGTGTAACACTGGAAAACATTTTGAACCTGATTTTATTGGTCTCTTTGAAGGGCATTAGGACTGTTTAGTCTGATAGACAGTCTGTGGCCTCCAGTAGTGCCTGTAAAAGTTCCTGGACAAAGTCAAGACTCGGAAATGGTAAGTTTTGTTACTATGGATATGATTTTTTTCACTCACAGCTAGTATTTTTGATGGTGGTATAATCATGTTTAGACTCTCTCCCTCATTTTACCTACCAAGTTTTGCTTTACTGAGTCTGACAACCACCCATGCTAATCTGAAGCCCTCTGGATCAGCAGCATCTTTCCAAAATTATTCAATTACCCCCTTATTAATCCTCTAGAGCTAGAATGATAAGACGTCCAGACAAATTCTTCCTCTCTTCTCCTTGCAGGAGTAAGGAGATACTAGGTATCATGGAGGCTGCTGAGAAATCTATATACAAGGATATTAACTTATTTGTTGAAAGTGCTTTGCAGCCATAGGTTTGAAAGCACTTTTCTGAAGATTAACTTCTGTGAAGAAGAGTGACTGCTGGAATCAGATCTCTTACTAGTTAGGATGACTTTGACTGATACTTATTTCATGTGAAGTCAGAAGGATGAACATAAAAGTAATTATTAAAGATTAATGAATGTTTCTGTGATTTTAGGGGGTGGGAAAATATAGAAATGGATTTAAAGTATGTTACTATATATTCACAAAGCTGAAATCACATCTGTAATTTTACTTCAATTAGCTTTTGTCTTTGAAAAGGTGTTCTGTCACATCAAATCATTTTGGTAATATGACACCATTTGAGGAACTTCTGGGTTGCCAAGTGCTTGGGCTGTCTTGATGTTCTTGTATGGACTGTTCTTTGGGAAGAAGTTAGTGGTATTAAAAATTGGTTTTAGACCAAAGGAGTCAATATAGGAAACAGAAGGGAAAGCTGGAAATAAACAAGTTTCAAAACCAGGGAATACTGAAGATGGATATGGCTAGTTATTTCTAAAGTCCAAGAATCTTTCCTCTGCAATGTAGAGTGTTCTTTGCATTGTCGAAGGGTTTATATTAAAGAACAAAAAGACCTCAGTTAATAATAAAATCAAGACTGAAACTGAGTGAAATAGCTGTGCTCTCTTTGATTCTCCCTTTCATCGAAATGTTTTGGAAGTCTCAGAGGAATGGATGGGTTTGTGCATTAAAATAATGTGGGCAACAGAATGGGAATATCTATGGCTGAGGCGAAGCTCGTAAATGTCATTTAGTGTTGTTATGACACTTGGTATTTCTTCTTTTTTTCTATTTTATTAACAACCTAAAAATGGAGGAAACTTGCTGTAATCATGTAATTTACACCTCCGTCGTGGGTTTGAAATAGAAATTAATTCCACAAAGAACCACAGCTTGCAGTCTTATGCTACATGTTTTTGGCTGGGTGGAGTTCTTTCAATTGAGATACATTTTTCTTGATACAAACAGTATAGTTTTATGCACAATTTTATGGAAGCAGTTTTATACATCAATGCATAAATAATATTGCCAGCATGATGATAATGTTGTTGGGAAGTGTCTGTGGAAGGGATTTCTTTTCAGCTGTATGTACATTTAAATACCTTCTTTAATGCTGTCAGAGGCAAACAGAGTTTGGGTATCAGCTTCCTTTGCTTTTGTTTTTCTTTAAGCAGATTCTTTTTAATGGGTGGGCAACTGTCCTTAATATATTCATACTTCTTATATTAAATTAAATGTCTTATTAACAACAAACGTTGCTAAAAGAGTATATTAGCATATTTGCAATAAAAATTATCTTCTAGCATTGTCTTTTCTTTTCTGAGAAGTCTTTCCAGCTTGGGACTTCTCTAAGTGGTGATTGATAAAGTTGTTACGTCATGGTACTTTTTAAGGGGAAAAGAAAAATCTGGCATACCACAAAGAGAGCAGTTCTTGCAGCTCTTGCATTCCTGTTCTTCATTATCTCCTTGTGCTGTCCTGGATTTAATTTGGCAGCTTTAAAAGTTCGGCAGCTGTTTACTATCACAAAAACCCACCCACATGCAAAAGTCCCCAAATCTCCCAAATCTCAGAAAACTATGGATGTCAAAAAAAACCCCAAAAAACAAAAAAACACCAACAAAAAAAAAACACCTAATAGATGCACTCCTACCATGTGACAAAAATACGCCAAACAACAAAAAACACCTTGAAATAGTCACTGTGTTTGCCAAGTGTGCTAAGTTATGAGTTGTTTTTGTGATGAGGATCAATGTTAGATTATGGAAAGAATGATACACACAAGCTGATTTCACTTATAACTGGTGACTGTTGGTTTATTAACTCAACTTCTACATCAGAGTCCTTGTTATTTACCATATAATTTTGTTTCCCCATTTATCTTAAAATGTAAATAGTTTTGTTCATTTTGCCTATTATTGTAAAACTTGACTGACTAAATTAAAGTGCCTTTTCTATGGTCACATTTTTTTTTCTTATTTTTTAATAGATGACAACTAATCTTCCTCCTCCCAGCTTCTGTTACATTCTTACTGTTCAGTCTGGTGAAATACATGTGGAAGTGGATGAGGAAGAACAGATTTCTAATTTGTACCAGCCACCAGCTGTTCATGGTCTAAAGGAAATTCTTCGGGTAATCTGCTTTACAAATCAGATAACACATACTTTTTACCACTGGATTTCTGGTATCACAGTTGTCTCATTCCCTATTTTTGTGCCATTTTTCAGATCAATGGTTGTAATGAGCGGTGTAGCTTCTGGGCCCAAGTGCTCTATCAAAGGCTGCAGGTAATCTTTTTGCTTATCAGAGAATTCAACATAAAATAAATGTAATGTTTATGTGAAGAAGATTCATCCTGTTTAGGGGTGAACCAAATGCCAGGATTATCTTCAAGAGTTGTATGGGCAGAATTATCACCATGTCTAAAATGCTTGTGAAAGGTAAAATGAACTGCATCACCAGTTTCAATGCCATTCAATGCCATTCAATTTAGAAAGTGAGTTATTCCTGAATAAATTGCTATCTAACCAGACATAATATTGCACTCTGGAGAGGGAGTTCACAGGAAGTTAGTTGAGGCTCGATTTATAGCTGAATGCTGTCCTTAGGAACTTAGCAAGAAGCTCCCAGTCAACTGGGTTTTGGGGGATAGAGTGGAACAGATGATGGTTATATAAAAATACAGTTTTGCTCTTTTCATGCAAGTGTGTGGGTGATTTTCATTAACTTCCATAGAAGCCCCTCAAGCAAATTTGGCTTTTATGGTCCAGTAAGTAGTAAAAGGGAGGAACTCTTAGGTAAATACATCTGCCTTCCATACTGTGCCGGAAAGCTTACAATTATGTTTTATTTGTTTCTGAACGATGCTACGATGTTCTTTCATAATGCTGTTAGCTCCCTTAGTAGTTAAAGGAATTTTTTTGTTGCTGATTTATTTATTTTTTCCTGGCGACTGTATCCTCAGTACAGCCAGCACTAAATTCTAGCAGAGAATAATTTGCAATTGTCCATCAGCTCCACAAGGAACAAAGTGTGAATCAAAGCATATGAACCAAAGACAAAGAAATTCCAGAACGGCCAGCAAAATAGCTGGAGATGCTTCCCACAAGTTTGAGACATAAATTTAATTTAGGTCTTGCCCTTTTGCTTCAAAAGCCAATGAATTATGATTTAATTTTTAGGCAGGGAGTACTTTTAACTGCTGAGATGAGGGGTATCTCTTGTGTTTTCTCCATGCTAATTGAGAATGTAACAGAGTATTTGCAAACATGGAATTAGGACTAGCTGGATGGGATCTTTAGTGTTCCAGCAGAAAGATGGACACATACATGCGTAAATTCCTATTTCCAAGAAACCTCTTCTAGTGAAAAATGAAATAAAATTGCAGTCTGAGGGCATCCTAGCCAAACATTTTTTAATTCAGGAATGTCTACATCTGAAATTCCGATGTGAGTTATCAGTATTCTTGCGTACAAGCACTTCATCACTGAATTAGAGAAAAGATGAAGCATGCAGGAACAGATGTGATTTTTGAAGAATGGAATATTGAGTAGCAGAAAAAAAGTTCTATGATTTTTTTCTTGCTCCTAGGAGATTTATTAGTTCTTTTTTTAATGGTTATTCACTTGCTGAACTGTAATTTTTATAAGTGAACAACATGAATGCTCATAATTTTTTGAAAGTAATGATGGAAAAGCGATAGAAGATATTCTTATGATGTTTGGCTTTCTGGATAACTGCTCTAAGAATGTAAAAGTATTTACCTGGTGCTAGTTTATCACTTGCCTAGTCCTCCCAGAAGATCACAAACAGCAGCTTGTTTCCTGCAACTGCCTTTGCCAAGAGAATACCCTCCACATGCAAAATCACCATGTTGTAATAAGTGAGGAAGGGACAATGATTTGGTTTGTGTTGCAGATTTATTATTAAATAATCTGCTATGTGAGCTAATTCAGATGTACCTTAAAAATAGTTTTTACTCTCTGTAGCTATAGTATTAAGTATTTAAATTAATATTACTTAATTTGTGTGAAGGAGGAATGGAAATATGCTTTTTTATTAGTCAGAATCTGAACTGTGGTTGAGAAGGAATATGAGGAAATATATTCCATCTGTGGTTAAGGAGCTGTCCTTCCTTATAACTCAATCCTGCTGCTATTTGTCTGTTGTGTCCTCTCTGTTCAGAACAAATTGTCACACATAGCAAGATGATGATTTTATACTAACTTGTGATTTTTTGCTCTTATTATTATTTACTTTTTGGATTATTTTCCTGAAAGACAGCTTTTAATGTGTTAGTAATTCTCAAGGGACAGATGTAAAAATCATTTCTCTGAAGCTAATGTCCTAATGTTATCTATGCAGAGGAGGTGCCCAAATGTATGTAGTTACTAGGCAAAACAACAACATCAGTAGTGCAATAGGCAGCATATGCTGCATTAAGGCGTAACTGTGATGTCTGAGCTGTGAATTTTTCCAGTCACTATTTACAATTATCTCATTTGCTCTAAGAGCTGCGAGCATGAGCAGAAAGCCAAGTTTAGTGTGGCTGATGGTTTCAAAGTTAGAATTCAGCCAAAGACAAAGTACTGGGGATTTTGTTGGTATTACCTTCTGCTACAGACATGCAGCTCTGAGAATAAAATGCTACGTGTCTTTCCAGGCATTACAGTATTTAATTTTTAGTTAAATGTTTTAAGCATTAATTTTTGATCATCAGACTAATTAAAAAGAGTAACAAAACTATTTTAAATTAATGAAGTTATTTAATCTTAGGTGTTTTAAAATATTAGAATCTGAAAATTTGCAAGTTCCTTGCACTGGTAAATATTAAATATGTTTTGATATTATATTTTTATACCTGTCTGGGGCAGAAAACTTGCACTCTCATTCAGATTCATATATCTCTTACTTAGGAGTTATCTACTTCCTTAACTTTATGCATGATTGGAATATTTAGGGATATTTGTTCAACTGAAAGAAAAAGCTTCACTTCGCAACTTGATTATGCTTGGGAATCTGATAGCAGTACCTAGAAAATGTGCCCACAGAGGAATAATATTAGTAGTAGAAATGCTCTTTCCTTGTTTTTTTAAGACAAAAATTATGTAAGTCTTAATAAAACCATCTAATTATCTTTTTATGTATACCATATATATAGTATAAATATATAATACATATTGTTTTAGAAAATATATTTTCAAATCTCATGTGCAGTCCAAGAAAATTATGATAAAATTATGACTGAGGTAAAGCAAAGAGTCCAGAGAGTCAACCTCAGAAATTTAATTTAAGGTAGAGATTTCAAGGTTTGTATCTGAAGTAAGGAATATAAAAATATTCTAGTAAACCTTAAACTCATTATCCTCTACAAGCCCTAACTGTAATAATTTCTGTCAGTTTTATGAGTTACTTAAATATGAAGATGTTTAGTCTTTCCTTCTACTGAAAAAATTAACAATTGCATTCCAAATTTGTATCTTCTTTTTTTTTTTTTTCCCGAATCACAGACAAAGCACAATGTTCCTATAGATCAAAGAGAAATGTTGTTGTTTGTGACTGACTCCTCACTGCAAAATGTGGCTCATGGGATTCCAAAAGTTATTGCTGTGTCAGTCACTGCGTCGTGTGTTCTCAGTATGGAAACCATAGAAGCCCTCAGTCATGGCTCTCACCTCTTCTTCAAGGATGCTCTGTGGGGAAATGGTAAGCTTTGCACGTGGTTTGGAGTCCCACAGAAACAGCACCCTTATCTCTGACAGTATGTGACCTCCAGAGAGGTCATTTTCATTATCAAATGAAGATGAGACTTTGCAAGTTTGAGATGAGAAATTTGAAAGGGGTTGTAATTCAAAGTTTCTTGTAAGGTTTCTTGTTCTGTATTTTTGGCTTGATCTCAAAAGTGAAGGAGAAATTCAGTGATGTTTTATGTCCACCAGTATTACTGGCAGTCTTCTCTGATGACTGTTGAATCTGATGACCAGTGTCCATCAAATTTGTGAGTGGACAGAAGGCTCAAAAATATTAAGAAATTTGCATGTCCTTAGATAGAGAAATTTTACAAGCTCTCCTAAACTATCTTAGCTGCGAGCCTTCGTTCCCATATAGATCATGAAATTATGGTAGTTCACTTTACTTTCATTTTTAGTCACTCTTTCTGAGGTTCAAGTTTGGTTCTGTATGGTGACTGCAAGTCTAGTTCACACCTTCAGTCACTTCCAGAATGTAAGTGAACTAGCATACAAAGCTGTGCAACAGGCTGTGTGTCCTGAAGCAAAAATCTTTGCTCTGGGGAATAAAGTATTTAATGCACCTACTCTTTGTAATCGTTGAAGCAAAGTAGGACCACCTGAAGGGGTGCCCATGCTTACCACCAAGAGAGCGAGATGTGGTGCATTCTGGGTGGCATCAGACTCTCTTCTGGCATGTTCTAACGTTTAAATTTCTTCTTCTTCAAATTCCGATTTCTTTTTCTGCCTGGGAGTTGCAAAGTGTAACAAGAGCGTGGTGCATGTATCGCTGAAAGCAAAATATTTTGTCATTGAGAAAACCTGATGGAGTCTATTCATCTGTTTGGTAGCTGGCAGAGATTGTTGTCTTTATTGGCTGTGACAATTAACGTGGTCACCTTTTTCCTTGTTACTGTACTGAGTTGAAATGTCTTTTTTGGCAGGTAGGATTATTTGTGTTGAACGTACTGTTCTCTTATTACAAAAGCCTCTTTTGTGCTCGGCTGCCGGTGCTGACCTCAGTGAGCTGACTGGCCCTGTCAGACTCGATGAGCTGGATTCTACCACACAGGCCAGCTCCGTTTGTGCTCTGAGAGGTTTGTATGGCCTTGCCTGAAATGAATGCAGTTAATTATTTGTGCTCACTTTAATCTTTTGTGTCTTTATATTGATTTCTTGCACAAACAGCGTGGAGGAATAAAAAAAGCATGGCATTGCTGTGGGTCATTAGGATATTTAAGATTTTATGCTTCTTTGTGGGCTCTGTTTGCCTTTTGCTGGCCAAGCTCTGCTCCCACTCACTCATACCCCAGAATAAATGTTTAATGCACAATCTGTTTCATTATATTCCTTCCTTCACTGTCTTCTTTCAGGAGCCTTCTGTTCACACCAGCCTTGTTGATGTTGGCAACAATGAGTTATATCAATATTTTTTGGGCAGATGGGTAAGATATGTTACCCAGATCTTGAATGGTAGGGGTTAGTGACTGATTTCCCTGGAGCTTTGCTGCAGTAGGACAATTTATTATTTTACCATAGTAATTTAGCATGATGTGGCCAGTATTTGTTCACCAACCACTTTGGATCATAGCTTTGTCTAATATCTTGGTCTTACCACTAACCATGCAGAAACATTTCTTACTACAGATTTTCTAGTGCTTCCAAATCATGCAGTGTATTTCCTAATGCTTTGTCGAGACAGCTTCTTAAACCCTCCCACTTGTACAGTACCTATGAGAAAAAGTGTTTAAAAGCTGAACAACTCTTCAAGGCTATTTCCTTCCTTAATTTAACTTCCATTATTCCAGTAGCCTTTGTAGAAAATTCTTTATACACTTTTGCATTTACACCTTCACTGGAGCATTTAAAATTAACTTTAAAATTACAACAAATGGTTTTCAAATTAATTCTTCAGCTATAATATGATAGACTGAGAAGACAGTTTGAAACCAAGCAAAGCCTTTACTAAACATACCTGCTGCTATGGTAGAACCACAACTTAGCAATGCCTCTGTGATAAATTGCTGAGGTCCTTGCAGTGACAAATGTTGAACAGTGCATAATGAAAACCAAGCACAGCTAGAGGCGCTTCACTCAAAGCCTTGGTTGTTATGTACATCTTGCATTGATATAGCTGCTCGAAAGGTATTTCTGTTACTGAGTGTGAAGTACTTTTTGACTTTTTTTTAACCTCTCCAGTAGTTATGTCAAGAATTGTCACTTCACTGCTGTTAATTTTGTGATTATGAGACGTGGCTGTCTTCTCTTGTTGACAGTGTTCATAGTAGGATAAAGGAAACATCTCTCTGTCCTTTCTTTTTCCAGCAGAGCACAGAAAGTACACCTTTGTGATCTATTGTGTAAACAAGTACTTACCTTACACACATGGGAGATGTCATGCTTTGCCTGTCCTATATTACAGATAGAAGAATGACAAAAGGAGAAATTAATCCTACAACCTTGTCTTGTGTCATCTGAAATTTGTGCAGGGTAGCTATTATCAGTATGTTCTCACACCTGAATACCAACATAGAATATCTTCTTTATACTTATGCTGCTGCAATATATAGATGAAAATCCTGACTTTTGTGTGTACTGAAATAATTTAATAGCATTCAAGAGATATATTCACTGGTTTGTGCCTGCGTCTTTCTGCTGAACTAATGAAACTAATAGCATTGACCCTGCTTTTTGGTGAGAGAATATATTTTTGGTGGAGTAACGCATGAAAGGAGCTGCATCATCTCTAAAATTCAGTCACTGTCTCTTATCTCCTAAGTCAGAGAGTTGTTAGTCTGGCTTTCAATGAGAGCCAGTTATTACCTCATTCATTCTTCTTCTTTGTGCATCCTCTCATTACTTGTACTTTTGCTCACCTGTGTGTGTTGCACACTGGCATCCTCCCAGCTAGCAAAGAGGCTGCAAAGGCTTTCTCTACCCCTTCCTGCTCCTTTGGAAGGAGCATCCGAAGTTCTGCCAGTTCAAGCTCCCGCTTAAAGCTGGGCCCTGAGCAGCTTGGTACAACTCTGGACTGGGTGCTCTTCAGAGGTTCCTTCCCCACAGAAATATAAATTGTTCCAGTTCAAGCACATGCAATGAGTTTGTCAGAAATCCTTCTTTCAGGGAGGTCCAGTCATACCAGCTCTGGAATAATGGAGTGTGTTGCTCTTCAACAAATGAGTGAAAACCTGTGATTTCTTTCTAATGAAAAATTTATTCTTCACTGAAAGACGAATCTATGGTTCTCGCCTGTGATCTTAGGGTTAATAGGTTTATTTTCTTATTTTCTTATCACTATGCATTGCATAACCTCTTTTTGCTGTATAGTAGCAGTCAGGATGATTTACATGTTGGCAGCTCATATGGAATGGAACTGTTTTTCCTCTTAATCATGCTTAGAGCAAATTCTACTTAGTCTATATCACATATGATATGTGGGAATATTACTTGATTAATGCTATTTGCCTAGTATATGACTCACCAACAGTGATTGAATTTTGACGTCAGATATTTTCATATTTAAGCCTTTACTCAGGCGTGTGGGGTTTCTTCAGTTTTCCGCTTAATAGTGGGACTAAAATGGGGTCAGTCAGTTTACCTAGGTTTCCTTTTTTGATTGAATTTTTGTCTTTCCTGTCCCATTAATCAGGATAAATGATTGGGGGGAAAAAATCCAAAGCAACACCTCCATGTTTTAATTGTTTCAACCAAAGTGTTCCTTGGCATTCCACGTGGCAGACCTGCTTTTCCAGGTGTTGTCCTATTGTCAGTCTCTTCATAATGGTGCCAGCCACAACCCTTAAAAATAGACTAGTAAAAATCGAATTTTGGCTCCAGGCATTTTCATTTAAAAGAAGGACCTTGGGGAAATATACAAAAGGTTTGTGTATGTCAAGCAAATTATAGTCTTGAAAAAGATGTGCAGCAGTTCAGCATCCCAAACTTGAGAAATCACTTTGTGTATTAGGGTGCACAAGACTGTCACTAGCTACTGTTACTACCCCTATTGCTGCTTTGGGTTAGTCTGACTTCAGTGATGTCTGGTGATTTTCTCAAGGGAACTCTGCATTATCATCAAAATAATCTTCTCCACTAGACATAATCTCATCAGTATGATCCTGACTGATTTTCTTCAAATGTACTTGAACTGACTGGCATCTTGCAGTTGGAATATGGCACACAACTGGGAGAAAATGAAAAGGCTTAGAGAGAAAGGGGATTTGTTTTGGTTTTAAAGTGATTTTTTAATGAAGAAGAAAACATACTCAGCCAACTAATTGGTAGCTTTTCTATGAACGAGAATCATAAAATCATAGAATCGTTTAGGTTGAAAGGAATCTTTAAGATCATTAAGTTCAGACATTAACCTAGCACTGCCAAGTCCACCACTAAACCATGTCCCCAAGTGCCACATCTGTGTGTCTTTTAAATACCTCCAGAGTTGGGGACTCCACCACTTTCCTGGCAACTGTTCAAATGCTTGACCACCCTTTCAGTAAAGAAAGTCTTCCTAATATCTGATCTAAACCTCTCTTGGCATAACTTTAGGCCATTTCCTCTCATGCTGACCCTTGTGATCTGGGAGAAGAGGTCAACCCCTGCCAGGTCACAAACTCCTTTCAGGCAGTCGTAGAGAACAAGAAGGTTCCCCCTGAGCCTCCTATTCTCCAGGCTAAAGGGCCCCAGCTCCCCTTTATCAGCTCTGTTGCCCTTCTCTGGGCTCCCTCCAGCACGTCAATGTCTTTCTTGCAGTGAGGAGCCCAGAACTGGACTCGAGGTGCAGCCTCACCAGTGCTGAGTACAGAGCGATGATCCCTTCCTTAGTCCTGCTGGCCACACTATTTCTGATGCAGGCCAGGATGCCATTGGCCTTTTTGGCCACCTGGGCACACACTGGCTCATGTTAGCCACTGTCAAGCAGCACCCTCAGGTCCTTTTCCATGGGGTCACTTTCCAGCCACTCTTCCCCAGCCTGTGCTGCTGCCTGGGGTTGGTGTGACCAAAGTGCAGGACCCAGCACCCGGCCTTGCTGAACCTCACATCACTGGCCCATTGATCCAGCCTGTCCAGATCCCTCTGCAGAGCCTCCCTGCCCTCCAGCAGATCAACACTCCCACCCAACTTGGTGTCATCTGCAAACTCACTGAAGATGGACTTGATTCAGATTATTGATTGAAATGTTAAACAGTACTGGCCCCAACACTGAGCCTTAGGGAACACCACTGGTGACTGGCCACCAAGTGGATTTAACTCCATTCAGCATTCACATCATTCAAAGAGAAACATACCCATGGAAACTCCCAGTTTATCATGAACACTGAAGAATCAAAATTATTCGTCTAAGAGGACAAGTGGTTAAATAGAATATCTTATTCTGTCAGAGAAATGCGTGGTGTTTTGTTGTACACTTAGAAATTGGGTCATAAAAGTTGCATTTGAGAAGCAATTTTCCAGATCTTCAGACTTGCTGTCCTTTGAATTCCCAAAGAAAACTACAGTTTTGTGTCTAGGTGTAGCTCCCTCCTTGTCCCAGGAGAACCAGAAAAGCAAGGGATTAACACCCTGTCTTACAGTCCAGACACTGTAAATGCTCCATAGTCTCCAAGGCTTTCTTCTGCTGAATGGGGTATAGAACCATGAGGTTCTTGCTCAACAGAGGCAGGATTTTTAAGTCTATAGTTCTGTTGTACTAGTGAGGTTTTATTTTAGTGTAATTTTGTTCTTACAGGTGAATATTTTTCTCTATAAATAATGCTCATAATTTCAGCATATTGTTACCATAAAATATAATACACTCTTTATTGGCTTCTCATAAAATTCTGAATATATTTTTTCTTGCCAAAACTAGCGAGGCCCTTTTTATTAGTCCAAAGTATCTTTGGCATCCCCTTCCTTACGCACACACTTAAGACTGTGAGCCAGATCTAATCTCTCTTAAATCTGTATAAATGAAGAATAACTCCATTGTTAGTGGAATTTAATCTGCATTGTTGTTTTCAGAAGGGATTGGGGCTTCTTACTGGTTTGTATTTTCTAAATATCAATATCAAGCTATTCGATCTGATGATTTTTATAGCTGTTTTTTTGCCAAGAAAACATCAGAGGACCAGAAAGAACGCAAACAAGCAAAAACAAATCAGAAAAGCAGTAAAATCCACACCAAAAGAACAGAGCTTGTTTGGAAAGTTAATTATCAATTATCTACTTTCTGGTATTTTTAGAATGTAACACTCTGCTGTACTTTCATCCCTTGTTGGAGGTACAAAGGAGAAAGGGAGTGAGATTGTTGGAAGAGCTGATTCTTGCTCTGACAAGCCTTAAGCTGTGGGTCAGAAGGGCTCAAACTTGCTGTGAAGCCAAGAGTGACTGTGTTTGCTGGCTGAATATTAGCATTTTGTAAGAATTCCATGTTCTGCAGGTACTGTTGTTGGAGTTAATGAGAGCACTGCTTTCTCCTGGCCTACATGCAACAGATGTGGCAATGGAAAGTTGGAAGTGTGTCCCCAGGACAGGTGAGAGTCAGCATGCTCCAGAGCACTCCAGGTGTTTTGTAGATGTAGCCATAACAGCAGTAGGTGATGCAATGATTCCTGCAGGCACAGGCTGCACTTTGCTCCTTCCTAGAGCTAAGACGTAGTATTTTTATTGCTGATGAACTGATAGAACCTGCAAGGTTACATTAATATATTAAGAAAGATACAAGTAGATATAAAATGGTTTGATTTTGCAGTTGCTACTTTTTTTAAGCCAATCTTGCTTATAAAGGTTTCATAGCCCACTGCATTATAGTATTACTTTTAATAAATATGCCCATAAACCACAAGCCTGGTTTTAAGTTCCTTTAGAATTAGGTACATGTGTTTGTGTGTCTTGCCTTGTTAATCTGTTTATCCCCAGATCACCTCATTTTTATACTGGACTATGATCTCTGCTACAATTTATCTAAGTGTGAAAGAGTTCCATTTCAGACCTATTAAATTAGTCACCTTTCTAAAAAGGATGTTGAATAATCCTGGCAGTATGTCTGTCCTGAATGTGAAGACTGAGCCTACAGGACCTGTTGCCACCTGAAATGGTGAACCTGTGTCACACTGACATAATTTTGGAAAGCCTCCCCTGCAGCTGCCTAGCCAGCTTGTGCTTGCAGAGTGTGAGATACCTGGTGGAATAAAAGCCCAAGGGATAAGAGTAGTCAGAGTGTGGAAGGAAGGCAAGAAGCAAGGAAGTAAGGAGTTCTTTCTACTGAAAAAGATTACAAAAAGCATAAGGAGATGTTGAGTTGATCTTACTTATTGAATAGATAATATTTTCCTGAAGATGAGAAGATTCACCCTTTATGCTTTGTTGTACAAAAAAAGCTGAAAATCAAAACCAGGTGTTCTGTCATGCAAAAATTAGGATGTGTCTATGTTCACATAGTAGTGTAGTCCAATTAAAAAATTATCTCACCTGTGAAGGACACTTTTGCTTCATTTGGAGAACAAATGAAGTATCAATATTTGTTTAAGAAGTGCTTCCAACAAGCACTTATAGCTGAGCTTAATTTTGTGCATGACTTAAGTGTGCACTGAAAACATTGAACGTTTGCTGAATGTGGGCCTAAGTCAATAATTCACTTCGGCCAAATCTATACTAAAATTTTCTTTTGCCATAACTTTTAGGAGGTTATGAGATTAATATTTGCTTAAGTGAGGTGACTATAAATAGCAACCTCTCTCCATGCTGCCAGAAATTGTAAGAGGAAGATCCTTTTGCCAAAAGAGTTTAGGTCTTCCAAGAGAGTTAGTGCCAACAGAAGAGTTCTATTTGCTGTTATCAGCTGAATCTGTACCAGGGCTTTGCTACTAAAAGTGTAACAGCAAAGTATTTTAGAGAATACACTAAGCAAGGTTTTACTTATTTTGATTTATGGCTGATAGCTTGTTCATTTCTCTATGATTTTCCATCATTATTTTGTGTGTTTCAGAGAATTGCTATATTGCAACCAGTGTTCTGAAGTTGTCACAACACCAGTTTTGAAAATGCAGCTAGAAGTCTTCTTGAGTTGTCCATCCCGATCTCAAAGTACAGTAAAAGTAAAGGTATGGCATGAAATAAGCCATATTGCAGTGCAGGGAGACTAGATGTGTAAACACGTAGGTGTTCTAAGCCACACTTCTATGAACAGTTGCCAGCAGACAAATTAAAATATGTAAGGCTCTCCCATAATTTAATCTAATACTAAAGTTGTGTTTCATTGGGCTAAGAACCCAGTTCCCAGATCTTGCTCAAATAATGCAGTCATTGAGTTCACCCTGAGGCTTGCAAACCGTTCTATGGCCCAGATTAAGGGATTTGTTAGGTTGGGCCTTTGGAAGCCTCAGTCTACGCAGTCTAAAAGGAATGTGTATTTTTAGATTTCCATTCTGAACATCTTTTGTGTCACCTCTCCTCTGCTTTCTTGGCCAAGAGAAACAAAACTGTTTGATATTAAAATGATAAATCTTTGTTCTGTGTGACTGTAAACAGAACGTCTTTGCACACTTAAGATTTTTGTCATGAACAAAACCTGTGAATTTTCTCATTCCAGCTGTTGCAAAGGACAATCTCTTCTCTCCTGATGTCCTCGGCCAGTGAGGATGGGGTAGGTATAATGAATGCTGACCAAAGAAAGTTAAACTACAGAACTTAATGTAGAGGCAGAGTACCAATGTGTTGGCGGGTCAGCCATGACTTTTGGTGGCAGGGTCTTGAAAATCCCCAGTGGTGAAGATTCTGACTTTCCAGGCAGTTCGCTTCAGAACTGCACTAGGAGTGGTAAGAGATTTTACTAAAAGTGAATTTTTTTTCCCATGTCCAGGCTGTGATTTGGGTGGGCCGTGCCGTTTGGCAGCCCCACCTTGCAGCTGCTGATGCACTGCCATCTCATCAGACTCACACTCTCCTTTCCAGAAGGGGGATGGAGGCAGATGGGCTGTGTAGCTTCAGCTCAGCTGTGATCTGCAGAGCTACCTGCAGACAGCACTCAGAGCTGCCTGTGGCAGCACTGGACTTGTTCTCTGTTCTCTTGTTCTCTGGCTGAGGATCCAAAGACAGCAAAGATACCCTCCAAGCATCCCACCTTTTGGGTCTGGTCTCCTAAATCCTATAAACCACAACCACTTTGTAACAGCACAACACTGAGAGTACTGGCAGGTGGAAATAGTAGAAGAATTTGCAAAATGCATGCAAGATATTCCTTCCTAACTGTATGAATGAAACACACATGAGCCATGGAGATCCGTGGGCTAAAGTACAGTTTATGTAATCGTGAAGTAGTTATTCCTTTAATCTGAGATATCAGAAGAACCCTGACACTTGGCACAGTGACCCAGATTTATCATGGGTGAGGGAGGCACCTGGGTAGGTGCCTGGCTGGCATTGGCTGCTGGATGGTCGGCAGCCTTTAGAGAGTCATTAAGTCCAATTAGGATTCCAAGATTTTCCCTCTCCCTTGCACGTGAATGGGAGCAAAGGTCCATTTGTTGTCTTGTTTAATCATCCCAGTTAAATATCTTCAGTTAGGTGATATGTACTGGGGTCAGTTTGCTTTCCCTGTCTTACAAGTTTTCCAGCATTTTCCTATTACGTGCCCCACGTTTTCAGTGGGATTTGTGGGTAATATTTAAAGTAGAAAGTTACTCTGAAATAATAAATTATTTTTCTTTTGCTGGAGGAGGGTGTATATTTCATTTAAGTAAAGAGATACAAGAAATTTCCAAAATGTATTTGATCCTTAAATGACAGTTAAGTCTTGCTGAGTTTTACAGGATGTGTCTGGTTTGGTTACAGACTGGCAAAACATAGGTCTTTTTCGAGTTATTAGAATTCAAACAACCACTTTTTCATGTTTCAGTGTGTATAATGCCAGTATTTAGAAGTCCAGCAACTTTTTTTTTTTTTTTTCCCTGGCTGAAACACAGGGATAAAGATTAATCACAAGAAATACCACTTGAGGTGGCATTTTTTTGCCAGTGCTACTAAAGTTTCCAAGGGTGTAGCTTTGTAATCAATTCTTTTGGCATGGAAGTTGGTTTTAGCCGTCACTGGCCCTGGCCACTTGTTCCTCACCTTGTGGCAGCCCTTCTGTTACACCAGTAGAGCTGTTTGTGCAGCTGCACAGTGAACTGGACTGCAGAACCGGTCTGGGGTAAAAATAATCTAGGCAAAAAAAAGAAAAAAGATTGTTGATACCTTGAGCCAGGCAACGCCATGGGTATCACATACCTGTACAGAAGCACAGTGCAGATGAAGGCAGGGGCACAGTCAGAGGCTGGCTGTAGGCAAGTCCTGTTAAGGAAAGAAATGGATGTAAACCTGGCACCTGAGATACTCTCTCAAGTGAAATATCAACAATGAGTGTTACCAGTTCTTGTGTTAACGTGGTGTCTCCTCTTAGTGCAGCCGTGCCAGACTTGCATCCCTCTCCTGCACACAGAACACAGCCTCTGCAAATTCGCTCGGGCAAACTCGGGGGTGAAATGCCGGTCGGATCATTAAATAGGAGGGACTGTTGGTGCTGGTGGTGGTGATGCATGAACCACGAAAAATTGAAAGGGAGGAGAGTAAGAAGGGTTACAAAATGTTTTTTCCTTTAGTGGCTCAGTTAGCACAGGTAATCAATGTATAGTGTGTATATATACATTGCCAGCGTGCATGAGGTCCTGCAAGTGTCAGAAAGGAAGATAAAGGGAGCATGTGTAAGTTATGCTTCAGCAAAACTGAGTTCCAAGTCACAGTAACTTTTTTCTTTTTTAAACAGCTCATTTTTAAAGCCTGGTAGGGCAGCAACTGAGACAGGAGTGTGTTCTAATTATTGAAAATCTAATACATTCATTCTTTCCATTAGTTCTAATGCACTTTTTGAATCCTTAAAAAAAATTGCCTGTTGGAAGAGGAACTTGCATGCTGCATCTTCCCAGCTGAATGCTGCCTAGAACAGAACGTCCAGCACTGTTTATTTTACTCACCATGCTTTTACTCCTGCAGACTTATGAGGTGCAGAGCGTGCTGGGAAAGGAGGTGGGGTTATTGAACTGCTATGTCCACTCCGTAACCAGTCACCCCAACTGCATATCACTGGAGGAAATCGTTCTGGAAGCTGCAGCAAGACAGAGTTGAACTCTAGTCAGCTATTATAGTATCTGTGGACTTTGTAATGTGATTATCTGTTAACTAGTGCCACAGATAATGTATAATGCAAGTGTGATAAGCATTAAGATAGTTTATTAAAACTGTGATTTATAAAGCACATTGTGCTAACACATAAAAAATTAATATATTGTTCAACTTTCTGAACTCTTTTTTTTCCCGATCAGTGCAGAATCTAAGAATACAGTTCTTTGTCATGTT
The DNA here is from genome assembly GCA_037013685.1 of Acridotheres tristis. Lineage (NCBI taxonomy): Eukaryota > Metazoa > Chordata > Aves > Passeriformes > Sturnidae > Acridotheres > Acridotheres tristis. The sequence goes on from CM072886.1 coordinate 108,444,385, forward strand.
TGCTGTTATGTAATGTAAAATACCTTTTTCTGGAAGTTTTGAATGGTTGTGATTTTTTTTTAATAATATTGTATTTATTATGTGCCAGTGGAAAATATTTTACTGATATTTTTGAAATAAATACCTTGCTATGGGCGGAGAATGTTGGTTTAAGCTCAGTTTTATCAGTGTATTCCAGACTTGCTGCAAAACGCTGCGTGGTGCGTGAATTCTGAATTATCACTTTGCAATAGTTGTTAACAAGACAGAGATTTGAACACATATAAAGTTAATGTTTTACAGCTAATTGGTCTCTCAGCATAGAAGTTGTGTGTTATCTGTAGCTTCCCACGAAGCAAGTGTTTCATTATAGTTTTTTTATGGGTAAGGAGCAAACTGCCTTGCAGGCCACACAACTACCCCCACCCAGACTGTAGAGACTACAGATCCCATAAATGCCAAAATCTTCCTCTGTGTGCATTGCAAGAATTAATATAAGAATTAGAGACTGCATGGTTTTTCCCCCCTTACTCTTTCAGTGTTTAAAAGCCCCTTACAGGTCAGAGGAGGAGGAACGAATGATTTTGTGCAGGTCCCGTATGTGACTGACCAGCAGAAAAGGAACAGCAGACTTGCCACACGGGTCATTTCCGTGGCTCAAGCCAATAGTGAAAAGTCTTATGAGTGTCACAATTACTAACGGGATGATCCAGCTTTTGAATTTCCCTTTTTTCCCCACCTCCTCCAAGCATTTCAGTCTCTCACCTGCCTCCATGTAAGAAAAAAGGAGATGACAGCCCATTCCCGTGTAGATGTCTGTATGGGAGACTGGGGCTGCCCCTTCAAAACCATTTAAGACTGGAGTCTCTGGGAAAGCTGGAGGTGCTTGTTGTGTCAGGCCGTTTTTCTGCCAGAGTCCTACAGATGCTGTAGGTGCTCTAACACTGCACTATTGAAATTTAGACAAGTTGCCCGATCTTCTGTGATCTGTTCACTCAGCGATGAGCAACCGCGTTGCTGCTCTGTCCCTGGCAGGGATCAGTGAAAGTCTTTGTGACCACTGACTGTGATGAGCAGCAGTTGCCCACTCTCACTTTCACTAGCCAGGGTCAATGAAAGTGTCCAGCTCCTGCAGTGGGCTGAAGCCTGAGGATATCAACACCTCTGGGACTCACAACAGCTGGACCCAGCTCTGGAACGTGTTAGTGTAGGTGCAGCTTTGCATTATCTGGAATGGAAACCCCTTGGAAGTTTTTTTTAACAGGAATTTTAACTAGTGGTATACTTTTCTTGGTGTCCTTGTAGTCCTATGCACTTTTTGTTGTTTTTAGTATATAGAATACGGTATTTCTGGCAGAGTCCTGGTCACAGAGCAGCCTCTCTTGCTGTGCAGCTGCTCGGTCCCACCAGCGCCACGGCAACCCCTGACTCAGCACTCCGGCTCAGCGATGCGGCTCCGGGGGGAGCGGACTTCGCAACCACCGCGGCCGAGGGGTCCCATGGTTGTTCCCACCCCTGCATCGCTCTCTGGATGCTTTGGGAAGTAACGCAGCCCCCTCGCCCCGCACTTTCCTTCACCTCCCTTCTCGGCCCCTGGGACCCCCTCGCAGTATTCCCCGCCCGTGTAGAGCCCCGTCCGGGGCAGCGCAGCTTTCCCCGCCGCCAGCCCGCTGCTGTCACGACACAGAGCAAACGAGAGCAGGGTTGATTTAAAATGCTTTTCTTTATTCTTAGAAATGCTGTAAAAATTGATATAAAAGGTTGAGCATGCTCAGTCTTTTTTTTTTTTCCATCCTACTGTCTAAATACATGGGATTTTGAATCATTTTAACAGATGTACCATAGCTGCATCGGTATGAGTAAAATGTAGAAAAGACGAAAACTACCATTACAAAAATAATTTAAGGGGAGAGAAGAAAAAAAAATATTTAGCTTTTTTTCCCTTTTTCGCAAGTTTCGTGGTGAAAGACCCGGGCGTCGCCCCACGTCGCTGCCGCATTCCGAGCGCGGCCGCGGGCCGGCAGGTCCCGCCGCGGCTCCGCGCCTCCTGCCGCGCCCGGCCCGGCCCGGGGCGCCGCGGCACGGCCCGGCCAGGCTCGGCACGGCCCTCTGAGGTATTTATCCACCGTCTCCCGGAGTCCGTCTCTCCGTCCCGCTCCCCCCCGGTTACCGGCAGTCGGTGCCCGAGCCGGGCTGCAGGAAGGAGGCGCTGGGCAGCTGCTTGAAGAAGTGCCGGAGGCTGGTCAAGTCCCGGGTGAGCTGCTCGATCTTCTTGTGCAGCTTCTCGTTCTCGGCCGAAAGCTCCAGCAGCTTCTGCTGCATCTCCTGGTTGCGCCGCTTCGCCTTGTCGCGGCTCTTGCGCACGGCGATGTTGTTGCGCTCCCGGCGCTGCCGGTACTCGGGGCTAAACCTGTCCACGCACTTCTTACCGCCGCGCTCCTTGCCCCCGGCGGCGGCGGCGGCCGGCGGGACGCCCTGCGCCGGCCCGGGCACGGCGGCGGCGGCGGGGCCCGGCGAGCGGGTGCTGCAGCTGGACGGGGAGCTGCTGCCCGGCGGCTCGGGGGACGTGGGCGGCGTGGGCTGCCCGCTCAGGTTCATGATGGTCTGCGCGCAGGTGGCGATTTGCGAGGGCAGCAGCGAGGAGGAGAGGTCGCTGTCGCTCCAGTCCGGCTCCTGCTTCAGAGCGCCGCGGGAGGAGAAGGAGGAGGAGGAAGAGGAGGAGGAGGAGGAGGAGGCGGTGCGGGGCTCGGAGCCCAGCAGGGTGGTCATGGCAGCGCCGAGGTCCTTGGCGGGGTCGCGGCCGGCGCCGCCGCCCGGTGGCAAGTACTCGCCGTATTCCCCGCCCCGCTCGGGCTTGTGGTTGCTGTTGAAGAGGTCGGCGAAGAGCTCGTCGTTGCAGAGCTCCAGGTTGGGCACGGCAGACATGGAGTCAATGTAGGAACTGAAGTCGATGGCGCTCTCGTCCTCGTACATGGCCGGGGCGGCGGCGCTCAGTTCCGCCAGGTTGGTGCCGCTGCCCCCCAGGCCGCCCCCCTGCTCCTCGCCGCTCATCCCGCAGCCGCCGCGGGCCCCCGGCTTGCAGGCGGGACCCGGGCCGCCGCCGCTGCCCACCTTGGCGTCGTAGAAGTTGGCGGGCTCCAGGCACCAGTTCTTATAACATGCCGGGGAGTCCAGGCTGTAGAGAGCGGCGGCGCTCATGGGCGAGCGGGACGCGGCGCCGCACGGCCGCGACGCGGGGGCTCCGGAGCGCGGGCACCAAACGCCGCTCCGCGACGGTCTCAGCTCCAGCCTCTGTCACGGGCAGGTGGGAGCTGGGCTGCTGCCGCTGGTGCTGGTGCTCACACCGCTGCTGCTGCCGCTGCTACTGCTCGGTGACACCGGCGCTGCCGCTGTAGCCCCGCCGTAGCCTCCCCGAGGGGGCCGATCCGGGCTCGGGTCACGCCGTGAGCAGCGCTAGGAGGCGGGGATGGGACAAGGCGTCTCACGACCTGGGAGTGAAACGCCCGCTCGGTCCCTTCTTATACGGCGCGGGCCCCGCCTCCTGCCCCAATGACGGGGAACGACTGTTCCCGGCACCCCCGGGGACCCGGGGGCGGGAGCGGGTGGGGTGCGCGGCCGCCGAGGCCGGGCTGCCGCCGCAGCGAGCTGCCACCTCCCGGCCGACGGTGGCCACCGTCCGAGGTGCCCCCACCGCGGGGCATGGGACGGTGCGGGTGCCTTTCGGGCTCCTGCCGCCCTCCTCGCACCGTCCCGTCCCCGGGGAGCGCTGCCCCGACGTCGCTACCGGCATCCCGTGCCTCCGGCTGAGCGTTAATTTTCCTTTTTCCACGAGGGCCGGCGGAAAAGCAGGCTGAAAAAGCTGATTTTACCCCAGTACCACGCTGCATCCCCCCACGCGCTTCCCCAGCGGCGCCTGGGATGGAGCGCCACGGGAAGATGCTGCGTGCCCCACGCGTGTCTCTGTGTATCACCCGAGCGCCCTCCGGAGGCTCAGCTCCCTTCGTTGCAGCACGGGCAGCTTCGACCCAGGGAGGATGTAAATCCCCCGCTCCGGGGAGAGGGTGGCCGCTTGGATTTCCTATGGCAGGACATTCTAGTGGGACAGGGTCTCTGAGGCATCTTTAGCTGCCTCACGCTGTCCGCATGAAGTTATGCCTCTTGAAACCTTACATTAAGCTACTATGCATGTTGTTGACCCCTGCCCCCCTTGCATCCCACAAACTACTACTCTTAAATTGGCAAGTGTCAGAGAACTGAAAATACTTTCGGCTAAAAGATAAGTTTTCTAGTTACATAAGAGTATCTAAAACCTGGCTTCACCCCAAGGTGCTCCACCGACTGAATTACTAAAGAAATACACAACAAAATCCCTTAAATTTACTTAAAAAAAATTATTTATTTATCTTCCAGAAGACCCTTCTATATTTAAGATAGGACTATCCCAGGCTCTGACTTTCCAGCCCAGCACTCAGCTGACGCTGCTGGCATGGAGTTGTGCCCTGCGGAGCGCGGCGCCACTGGCCCGGAGGTGGCTTTCTGGGGACCGCGGGTACATGCCGTCGTGCCGTGCCTGCTGCCCCTCTCCGGGCAGGGCTCCATCTACCGCCACCGCAGCTGTTGCAGGACCGCAGCTGTTTATCACAGGGGTGTGTGTATTTTAACATAAGTAGCTGGGAACAAGACTGGTACATGCTCTCCTTTTGGATGTAAGCTCCTCGTGGGAAGGCTTGTGGGATCAGAATAAGTGTGCAGTGCCTGGCAGGTGGGATTTTACATCTGGCAGGTAAGGTTTCACTTGGCGAGGCTTTGCTTTTAACTCTAGCACTGCCAGATGTATTATGTCTAAATAAACTTGATTTCCTTTCTCATCAGAGTATTGATAACACAACCTCTATCTACACTAGCATTAACCACTGAGCTTGACAGTGGCACAAGAAATGCTTGCTTTTGTTTTTTCCACGTTGTCAAAGAAATAATATGCCCCAAACTATTTTACGTGTTATTCGTTGCCTTCTATATGCCCCAGACCTTCTCTGGGGTCTCTTCATGAGACACAACTCTGCACCACCTGCTTCTGGCCTGGCTCTCCAGCAGGGAACGTGGTGTTCCTGGACCCTTTTTCTCTGTATGAAGTGTAGAGGAGTGCATGCATGAGGTGTGGGAAGGTAGCTCAGAAATGAGATGCAGTCTGATATCTGCTCTCTCTCCCCTTGCTCTGCTGGAAAGGGTTAGATCTCACCCATTGTAGTCATAAAATTATGATTTGTCTTGGAAAGCACTCATTTAACTGTTTGCATGCAGAACCGTGTTACACTTCCAGCTCACCAAAGTCCTTGCCTCGAAGGTCAGCCAGCGTTGGCATGCCACTGTGCCAGCCTGAACATGCCTATTTAATGCCCATCATGTGTTACTCCAAAAGAGACACCCAATTCCCAGCCAGGACACCCGACCCCCGCTGGGCACCTTGCCTCCTTGGCAATTACGTTCTCAAAATCCCTCAGCAGAAGGCACAGAGCTGCTGTGTAAACCTCAGTATAAGCCACTTGTGTCACATCTAAGCCCCACCACGGAGGGTGCAGCATTGCCTACAGGGTGTTCAGGACCTGGAGGTGTGTTCAGAACTCGTGGCTGGACCTGTCGGTGCCCGTCCCACAAAACCGAGCAGCAGGAGTCACCCCCTGGAGGTGAGTTGGTTGTGTTTGTTGCTGAGGATGAGATGTGTGATTTCAGGAGAATGTTTGAGGGGGCTCTCCCACGTGCCATGCAGGGTGTGAAGCCCTGGGGTGCTGCAACACCTGCAGCAAAGCACCCAGGAGAATGTGAGCAAGTGACACCTGGCACTTAGCAAGGCAGTGCACTGAAGGCAGGATGACATCCACGCTCTGCTGTTTCTTGGGCTAGATTTGTCTGGCATCTCAGCAGCTGAATCTGTTCCCATCTGCATATGTAATTTCATGAGCAGTGAAGTGCAGGCAAGCTCTTGATTTCCCTCATCTGTCCTGCTGAGTTCCTGACCCACCGAGTATCCAGTATTTTAAACAGCAGTAAGAAGCAGGTGATCATCTGAATTTCAGAATAAATTCTTTAAAACTTGCTTGAGGTTCATGCTCCAAATCGAGTATTTAAAACTGGCAAGAAAGGACAAGAAACCTTTCTCTAAGTAGCAGAAAAAAGACAAAACTTTAACTTACTCTGGACTGCTGGCTGTGAATCTCAGAGAAACATCAGGACGCTGACCCCTTCAGAGATGGCAGTTAAATCACATTGTTTTCTGACTAGTTCTTCCTCATAAATTGGGAACAGGCCATAAATTGGGAACTCAGGGAAGATAAGAAAATAGGGTAGTGCCTCAGCATGCTCATCTTCAGCAACCCAGCCCGGAATGCAGGACTTTTTGGGACAGTGGGACTAGGAGCGTGGTGAGGCTGTGCTAGTCCTGGGGAACCTAAGGAGCCCTTCTCTGCTCTTGATATTATGGGCTTGAGACAGCACCACAGGACATCAGGTCCTGGGGGATTCATGGGTGAAGACCAAGCTGACAGGGGAAAAGATGGAGGACTGGTTTGCTGCATTTTTCCTCCCTGCAAGAAGCAGCAGGAATGCAAGTATCCTTTCATTCATCAGCTGGAATCCAGCAATGGCACCTGGGGACTGACAAGGGAATGGGACACATAAATGAGGAGGTACAAGTTGTCCAGGGAGAGTCAAAAACCTGCCTGCACACTGCTAGGGAGGCACAGTACCTGCCTGAAGTTGGTGTTGGCTCTTGTCAGCCAGAACAGTGAGTGCTGGACAATCCCTTGCTGCCTGCTTGTGTCACCTCTGCCAGGGCTTGTGCCTCTCCCTTGTCCTGAAGCACTGTCACAGTATTTTGCTTGTCACTTGTGCTGTACTTGTACATCATTGCACTCATCCTGTCTGTGGCCTCCCTCCACTTAGCAGCTGAAGAACTTGATGGTAATTGAAAGGATTTTTCCCTTTAGCTCACTTAATTGAAACTCTGTGTTTTGTCTCACTGCAGGAATTTAAGCCCCGTGGTGTCAGCCCAGGCTGGGTTTGTCCAGCTGCACCTGTGGCTGCTGAGCTGCTGAGTAAAATCCTCCACATACCCAGGCTCCCAAAAGGCCAAGTGCTACTGCAGCAAAATGCCTCAGAACCTGTGCTCCTTATTTTCTTACACTCTCTGGTGGATACTCAGAACTTTTTCCTGATACAGGTTTTGCATGGATATCCATTCATGCGATCAAATTGACAGCTACATCTTCTGTGTAATCAAATGAAATTTTGTGTGGTATAATTTACTGTGAGTGTAATGGACAAGTAGAGTCAATGTTACCCTCTTCTATCCCATCGAAAAAGATGAAGAAAAACTCCACCCTGTAAATAATGTGGAAACTGTAACCAAAACTTTTCCATTCCCTTATGGCCACTCCTGCATGTTATCGGAATGGTTTCAGTTGGAAGGGACCTTAAAGATCATCTAGTTCCAACTCTCCTGCCATGGACAACTTCCACTAGATCAAGTTGCTCAGAGTCCCATCCAACCTGGCCTTGAACACTTCCAGGGATGGAGCATCCACGCCTTTTCACTCTTCCTGTGTCTCATCACTTTCACAGTGAAAAATTTCCTCCTAATATCTAATATAAACCCAACCACTTTCAGTTTAAAACCATTCCTCCTTGTCCTGTCACTACAGACCTTGATAAAAAGTCCCTCTCCATCTTTCCTGCAAGCTCCCTTTAGGTATTGAAAGGCCACAATAGGGTCTCCCCACAACCTTCTCTTCTCTAGGCTGAACAACCTCTCAGCCTGCCTTCACTGGAGAGGTGCTTCAGATCTCTGATCATCTGTATTCCCAACCTTTTTGCAACAAGAAAATACCCCTCCTAACACCCTATTCTGGGCACATCTTCGTTTGGTATAAGGTGTGGCTCTTTGGTAGTTTTGCTACAAGACCAGTGACACCATTTGGTGCTGGGGGTGTCTGCCAGGGTGTGAGCTTTCTGGGTAGGTGCCATTTCTTACAGGCAGCATAACTTAAAAATGAAAATTTTAAAGCCCGTGTAGTTTCCAAATGAGGCACAATATTAATAAAGTGAATCAGCAGTCTCTCAGCCTCGGGGGGAAAAAAAGAGTTTTAAAGCAGAGGTAATAAATCCTTATCCTTGATTTTGAAAAACAAGCATTTTGGGGAGAAGTGTCTCTATATATAGATGCTTACTTTTGGAAGCAGTTGGCCAAACCTGTAAGTCTGAGACCAGAAGAGCTGTAGGAAATTCCTTATTCCATGTCTGAATACAAGCCAAATTAATTGGTTTTGTGGAAAATTCATAGGCTCCTTCGTGTGCCCAAATGTGTGCTGGTGCTCTATTATCTCTCAGCCACAGAGACCTCAAGATAACATTTAATCTGAGGGGCAGTGGTGGGGACTAAGGGGGAAAATCCTGAGCACAAGAAGCAGCATGCAGGAACCTCTCTATCAGCTGGGAAAGGAGACAGTAGGCGGCAGTTCCAGAGTTTTCCTCTGGATTCAGCAGTACTGTTATTCTTGGCTAGAGGGAAATTATAAGATTGGCAGAGATGGTAAGGATTAGCTTAAACACTTCATTCTATATTCTAAGAAAAACCTAGTGAGAATGTATGCTAATGTTTTACATAACTCTTTAGATACAACTAATGGATTTCCAGATATAGTGCCCATCCATCTGGTTATTTAATCTGAGAAGGAAATACTCTGCTGTACTCGTGAATAGCTCCCAAGTTTTGTTTTGCATCATGAGACCTGATGCAGTCTCTGACTCTGATCTTCACATCATCTTAACTCTTTTCTGGGAGCCAAATAAACCCACCCTGTATAGCACCGAGCCCAGCAACGTGAGGTTTGCATTGTGTCAGTGCCTTCCTTGCTACTTCACAGGCTGGCTCCAGCCTTTCCATTTAGCTGCTACATCTTACTGGGAGCAGCCAGGCCTGGGGACAGCAGCTGCCGTTCACATGTGTTGAAGGTTATTTCCAGGACCATTCAGCTTCATGGTGAAAGCTCCCTAAAGAAAGTTAGGGGAACTCCACTTGCTGTGCACAGGATGTGTCTCTGTGCTGGAGACCCAGCAGCCTCGTGCTTTGTGCCTCAGCTGACACATGAGCTCGACAAACACATGACTAATAGGGGCTGATGTAGCTGAGGCTTCCCACTATTGCACTTATTCCAGGCCCAAAACGGAGCTTTTAACCATTTGAATTGTCACGAGCACGTTCTCAGCCCGTGTCACTTTTGCCTGTCTCACAGGTTTTCACCCCCAGCCGGAGCTGGTTCACCATGGATCTCAGGGAGCAGAGAACACGGGGTGGTGACCCCCAGCCCCTCTCCCAGGAAGGGCCAGGCTGCACTAACTCTCCTTCCCAAAGGCCAAGGAGGGAGGCCTGCTGTGCACAAACAGCTGCTGTTGCTGAGGATATCAAAAGTCCTACGAGAAGAGCCTCGTTAAAGTATAAACCTAAACTTTGTCCTCTGCAGTGCAGGTCAAAGTACCCAATAACTATCTGAGGTATGTACCAGAAGTGCCATTAAACACCTCGTACACCCAGCCACTTAATTTCTAAATGCCCCCTGCCTTTTCATGTTGCCTTTTTTATTGTGCTTTAAACTTTCTTATATTTGTATAGTGACAGCATGAAAGCCAGGGTACCTCACCTGACCAAGTTTTAGTCATAAGATTGCAGTCCTAATTGTTAGCAGAGATCAAAAGAACAAAACACCATGACATCTTATATTGTGTATATAAAAACAGACTGTATCAAACTCTTTTATTAAAAAAAACACCTTACTGTCCACTAATTATAATCTCTATAAATGGGTAAAGGTGGAAGCTTTTTGTGATTAAAGTGCCTTAAATTAACTTTTGAAACGAGGTATAGAGCTGAAAGTTTATTTTTATTTTTAAATATTTCCTCTAAAAAATACATCTAAACAATATTTTTAATTAATAAAATGATAAAAATGTTTTTAATTTCTTGATTTAACAAACCACTGAGTATGTTTAGTAAGAAGAAAGGTAACAAGAATTGTTGCTGGAAACTATTTGAAGCAGAAAAGCCCTGTCCCTGTTCTTTAGGCCTCAGCAATCTTCCTCATTTTGAGTTTTTCATGGAGTTGCATCCAGAAGGCAGATTTCTTTACTCTCCAGCTGACAGATTCATTTGAGACTGGTGCCAGCAGCAGACGTGGCCCTCACTGAGACCAGAACTGCCCCACTGCCACAGAGGGAGGAGGGAAATCTTGTAGGCAGTGAAAGGGCAAAGACTAATTTTTATTATACCCTTTATGATAATTATTAAAAGCCTCAATTAAATCTATATCCGAGAGTAAATCTGGGTAATGAGGAACAGCAGAATTTGAGAGAATTCTCTTTCTCCCTTACTGCCCATGCTGCAGTTTAACCTCAGCTGAGAGCTCAGCCCCGCAGAGCTGCTCCTCAATCCCCACAGAGCAAACCAGAAAGTGAGAAAACTCAGAGGCTGAGATCAAGATGGACAATAGGTTAAAGCAAAAGCTGTGAACACAAGCAAAGCAAAACAAGGAATTCATTCAGTGCTTCCCTTGGGCAGGCTGGTGGTCAGCCCTCCCCAGGAAAGCTGGGATGACCATGACTTGGGAAGACAAACATCATCACTGAACATCCTCCCCCTCTTCCTCCTTCTTCCCCCAGCTCTACTTGCTAAGCATTACACACCATGGTATGTGATAGCCCTTGGGCCAGCTGGAGTCAGCTCTCCTGGCTGTGCAGCCCTGGACTCCTCAGGGTGTGAGCAAGCCCTGCTCAGCAATAATGGAACATCTCTGCATTATCAACAGTTGCCAGCACAAGTCCAAACCACAGCTCCACTCCAGCTACTCTGAAGAAAACCAACTCAATCCCAGCCAAACCCAGCACACCTGAGAACTGGCTGCTGGAGACAAAGTTACATCTGGCACAACCTCCACAGTTTGGAATATGCAAATTCCCAAGTGCAGTAGACATTCCTGTGCTGCAGTTATGGCAAGAAGCTTACCGTGCTCAGCTCTGCCAGCTTCTGGCTTGGGCCAAACAATAGTTTGGAAATAAAACAGTGTGAGCAGTGCAGACTTCCAAAGGACAAAGATAAAGATAACAGGGTATAACCTCTAATTGCTAAAAACAGTCTCATCATTACTATCTCATTATCCAGAAAAGAAAGAGCTGTTCAGATACTTTAGGTGTTATCTAGAGCTAAGAGCCATTTTCTGCTTAATTTCACCATGTGGTCAACTGATACTACTGATATGAAAATCTTCAAGTTTTAACTACAAATAGTATGTGGCTGTAGAATGGTTTCAGCTGATTGTCATCAAGACCTCTGTAAAAGAAATGCACAGATTCACTACATCACTACACAAGTTGGCAGGGTATGAATTTGTGCTTTCCACTGAGGGATTACAGTGCTTTTCAAATAAATCTTTAAGCTCTAGAACCTCTCCAGTTCTTTCTATATTGATTTTAACACAAAGACAATAAAGCTGCTTTGTTACAGAATCCCACACAAGAAAAAGAATTAAAAAAAAAAAACAAAAATCACTGTTTGAATATAGCTTTAATACAAAAGTTTATTTTCTCTGCTAGTCAAGCTAACTGGTGATAAAAATAGTTAAGAGTTTTTTTCCTTTTTGGCCTTAAAATTCTGATCTGGTTGCAGCTGTGTTTTAGGGTACAGGTCCCTTGGCAGACAGGGTTGTAGACAGCAGTTCCTCACATCCAGGGTTCCCATCCTTCCCAGACTCTGCCAAGAATATTGGGGTCTGTTGCTTGATCGATGAGGCATCTCACTTGGGTCTCCTCTGAAAGTCCATCCTCAGGCTCTTTGGCTCTGATATCATGATTAGGGTTACCACGAGCCACAGCTGCAAAATCATTATAAGCAGGTGACCTCTCATGGCCCAGGCGCAGCTCATCGCTGAAATTGAGAACACAAAAATAAGCTCTTACTAAAAGAAACAAGCAAAAAAATCTGAGATTAATATGAGACAGCACTTGAAAAATAAAGCTTGAATTGAGATCAAGATGTGGAGGCTGCTCAAGAGCTGTAGAAGGCTTGGGCAGTGCAGACTGGTGGTTTCAGGGGTTCTTTAGTAGTGGATATTTACCATGAATATGCCAATTTTGTCAAAGGTCTCCAGCTGAAAGAAGGATGCAGCAGTTCACATCCAAGCTGCTGATCTCTTTACCTGCTCTCCTGATTTGTGCCTGTAACAAGTATTTTGCTGCCTTTTCCAGTTCAGCCTTGACCGCAAAAGGGACTCCTCCCAAGACCTGCACTTTTCAATATTTGTATGGTTTTAAAACAGGCTTGCTTTCTTTGCTTTTCTGTCTTTCCCCTGATTAATCCAAAATGACTTTTTAAGAGAGGATGGAAGGGATTAATTGTACTTTTAACTGAACTTAAAAGACATTCTGGTTTGAGCCAGACTTGACTAGACTGACATAAATAAACTGAAAATGCCACCAGATTTGAATTTGATGTTTCTTGTAAGCAGCTTTCCACCATGCCTCCCCTAAAGCTAGTATAGGTTCCATTTCAAGCAATCCTCCACCAGAAGCATATATTAATTTAAATATTATCCCTGCCCTAAAAGCAGTGGAGATAAAGAACAGTGAGACTGAGGATGAGATTAAGCAGCCTGACAGGGAGGGGAGGCATGTGTTGCCAGGAGCAGTAAAACTGCTCAGAAGGCCTGAGCTGGAGCAAGAAAACTCACAGGGAGATATCTGGTGTTTTGGCTGGCAGAGTGATTCAGAGAGCTTGTACGTGGACCAAAATGGTTCTGACAGAAGGTTTGCTGAAATTTTGCCCTGTCTGTCTCTTCTCTTTTCCTAGCTGCCATTCTATCCAAAGGGAGCAAAATCTGACACAGGAGCCTTCCTAAGCTCTTAGTGGAGCAGTGTAAAGCAAAAGGAGAGCATCTTACCAAGTGATTATTGCTGGATTGGCACCTGTAAGCTTTCTTCTGACATAGCTGACCTTTTGCAAAGGGTACCAGTTTACTTCAGATGTGTTTATTTCCTTAATCCATGTGCCTCCTTTTTTCAGCTGTCTTTGTTCAAAGTTCTAAAGAGAAAACATATTTGTTGCACTTATTATAAATCACACACTTGAAAATGTTTTTCTAGCTGCAGATCATAGCAAGTCAAGCCAGTATCTTAACTGCAGATGCAGTGGAAGACAAAGCAGTGAGATAATATCTAACTTGCCTATGACTTTAATTTACAGCTGAAGTTATTGAAGTACAACTAGTTTCAGATTTTTTTCTCTGCAACTATTAGTTTGATATATACAGTGCTGTTATGTAAATTCAAGAAGTTGAATGCAAGAAGTTGAAAATATCTATGCTGGTGTCGTAAGTGACATAAGATGATCAAGAGTTCTCTACATCTTTAAGATTATCATGAAAGATAAAGAATAGTACACTGATAACATAGATATATGCTACTGGTTTTTGTGCATCAATATAGAATTCTGTCATTTAAAATACTTTAGAGTTCAATTTCTCTGAGAACTTAAAGAAAGATAAAAGGAGTACTGAGAGTGAGCCTCAAGGAATACTTCCTTTTTCATCAGTTTTATTCTTATTATAGTTTAAGAATTTTCACATGAAGAAAAACGAAAGAGGACAAAACCCCACCTTCCAGTCCAAAGAAGGCTCTTTTACAAACACATCCATGGTGCTGATGAGGAGGTCTGGATCTGAACGATAAGCCCTCAGGGCATGCACCATCACGCTGTAAATGAGTCCCCACTCTTTCACTGGCATCATCAGATTAACAAACTGGCGAGTCAGGCGGAAGGGCATCAACTCCGGCACACCCAAGAACTAGCCAAGGGGAAGGACAGTCAAAAGAAAACAAGAAGTAAGAAGCCTTGGAACTTAAGGATTAAATGGGAATATTTTATTCTTCTTTAGATTTGAAACCCCCTTTGTCACTTCACTGAAAATAACACGTAAAAGTAGAACTGAACCAAGTTGTGACATCAAAGCTCTAGTCATGAGTATTCAGTGATAGTGGTTGAAACCACGGTTGAACTATGTAAAATAGCACCATATTGACTCTGTGGACTTCCATAGCTCACTGCTTGTCTGAGAATATCTGGACTCAGGTATTTTATTCAATTAACTGGAAAGAACTTGTAAAGGTTATTTTGCACTAGAACAATGGCAACCTGAAGAGCATCAAATTTAGTCCTGAGAACACATGTATAATCACACATACCAAATGCAAAGGCTGAAACAAATTAGGTGAAAACAAATACCTGTGTGGCTGCACCAAAAGCGTATCCAAAGTCTATTCCCACCATGCCACCCGTCTCCTTGTTAATCATGAAGTTGGACAGATGCCGGTCTCCAATCCCAAGTATCCAGTGGCTGATGCACATCAGTGCGTGGGAGCTGGCAAAATGGGAGCGCAGGGCCAGGAAGGCCTCGGGAGATGTGCTCATTTTCACAAAGGCTCGCCTTAATAAAACAGAACTCGCTCGTTGAAACCGCAGAGAAACACCAACATTTGTTTCACAATGTGCAGCCATCAGCAGCACTTACCGCAGCAGGTCTTCTGGAACGCTGCTCTCCCTGCTTTTGAAGGATGTGACTGCTTCTGTACGGCTGGCATTCCTGCAAAGAAGCGGAGAAATAAAGGTGGCTGCTGCAATAACAGCCCGCTGGATGTAGGAAGTCAAGATACGCTCATGACCGCAGCAGCCTGCGGTGCCTACTCCAGTAGAATACAGCAAGCCACAAAGGTTCACCCCTCAAACCTTCTCTGATATTAGAAGTGCCCCATCCTCCCTCTTTCTCCCAACAGTTATTTCCAAGACTATTATTTCTAAATCCAAAAGAGTATGTGGTTTTGGGTATCTTTCTCCAAATTAAGTTGATGGGTTAAGTTTTAATAAAGCAATGCAATCGTGTTCTTTCTAGCTGAACAGTCTCTTCCAAGCAGAGGAATTAAGGCCCCAGTTACATCTCTCAGCAGCAGGCTGAGGCTAAACTGACACTAGAAAGTAGTGCAGCAGAGGGGAAGCAACAGAACTAGAGAACTGGTGCTGAGGGCACTCATGCCATGCAGCTTTGGGGAAGGAAGCTTTGTCGTAGCCTATATCCAGTTTTGAATGCTTGTGAGAGCTGAAATGTGCCAGGTGCTTTCCTTCCAGTCTACTTCCCTCTGAAAGGAGCAGAGTCGAGAAACAGGACAGCTCTTTGATGCAGCAGACTGAAGATGAGTGGGAGTGATTGGGAATTACTAGAAAAGCATATTCTGGATCTGAATACAAGTATTAATCCAGTTAAATGAGACAAAGTTTTCCTTTAAAAAGCAAGACACTTGCTTAAGCGGGTTACGAGCTTATAAGAAATACTCTGGACACTTCACTTTACCACCCACAGTGCTAGATCAAGGTAGGTGTGGAAATTCCTCTGAGAGGATGCTCAAGCTGGGAACCTAAACCATCAAATATCCTTCAGTTCTCAGTGAATCATGGTGATTTTCTCTGTCCAACTCCAGCAGATGCTCAGGCTCTGAGGCAGCCTACCTAACTGCATAATCAGGAACAAGACGCCTAGAAAGTAAAGTTGAAGAGCAGCATCTGCTTCTAGACACTTTCTAAAGGAAGTGAGCAAGCTTCTGGAAGCATTCCTGTACTCTGGTAGGATTTTTGGCTAGAGGAATTTTGCAAAGCATCTCCAGGAAGTAGAATGAGCAGTAAAATGAGCAAAAATCACATCTAAACATCATATTATAATGCAGAGCATACTTTTTTCCCTGGAATTTCTACATCTCTGTGTTTGTGCACACTCTAGCTTCTATATTTCACATGCAGTTCTCTTTTGAAACCTACCTGTACATAGCATGGTATCGAGAGATGCCCTGTGCTTTCCCACCCATCCTGGACAGCCACTCAGAATAGGTAGCACGAGGTCCTCTTGGGCTAGGGATAAAAAAAGAAGAAAAGTACTGATGATTTCCCTGTATCTCACCACTCTCTATCTGATTATCCAAAGGCTGTGTGCTGCTCTGACCCATGAAATTTTTATGCAAAGAAGACGTCAGGAAGCTACAGCCTACATTAATTTTAGCCTCGCTATGGAAATGAAGTTTATGCAGAGTACAGGCTGATCCATTCTGATCCATTCATCTTCTTCACCCCAGCTTTGGAAACACTTCAGTCATATCTGACAGAAGATTAGACATCTCAAAGGTGTTAATTTCTCAATAGGTATTGTGAGTACCTCCAGAAGAAAGATACAAAATAATTTCTCCAGGGAGGGAAAGGGAAATTTTTGATAGTCTTGTAGCCTTTGAGAAGCATTATGCAGTCCACCATAGTACATGCTGCCCTCTGTCTTTCCAAATGAGCAGGGAATGCAAGAAGGAAGTTTGTCATCTCCTCAGCATGCACAAGAGAGGAGAAATGAGTGCTTGAACTTAGGGTATTAATCATAAGAAGCCAGTATTCTTTAGTTGCACTGCTTATGAAATAATTTTATATTTTTCTCCCATCTTAACTAAATATATCAGACCTTAAACTTCTGATTCAGAGAGGCAGCAACTTAGCAGAGCAGCCACCTTCTCTCTTCCTTTCAAAGCATGTTTTGAGAATGCCATTCCCATTTAAGAAGCATTTATCAGTTACAGTCCATCACTTTGGGATAAAGAAAACAATTTCAAAAATTCAGAAAGCTGCTCCCTCCCACCCCAACCAAAACTTTCCTTTGTGAGTGCTGTCACTTAATCACAGCTCAACATAAAATGCTTTAACTGTCTTGACTGAATAACATATGGGAAAATACTGAAGTCTATATACACAATAAAGCAAAGGGTTTTTTTTTTAATAAATTATGACCTGCTTTTAGAAAGATACTGATCTTCTGCATTGAGCATATTATAAGTTTTCTCCCTTCACGAGATGGTTCCATGTGAGTCTTCCTTCACTTTCCCACTCAGTGAATTGAGATCAACATAATACCACTGCTGTTCACAACAGTGAATCAGACAGCAGTAATGCAGGAACTCTAGCAGTTCCTAAACAGCTCACAAATCAAATAACCATAGAAATAAAGACTCTTTGGAGTCCAACCTCCACACTGGAGTTTCTTCCAACCTGCCCCATAAACGTTAACTAATAAAAAGAAATGATGACAACAACACTCAGACAAACCCAAACAGAGATTATGTAACTAAGAACCACATTTGTAAATTAAACCACATTTCTAAATTCCAGGACAGAAATTGGCTGAAATGCCAGAATTAAATAAATTTTACAAATATTCAACCTGCAATTACAATCACGGGAAAGCAATATAATTTATTCAAACCCAGCATTTGTATCAAATCAGAGAGTGCTCTGTTACAGTTGTGTTTTGTGCATTTGCTGCCAATTTCCATCCCCTGTCACTAACTCACTGCTGAACCCAGGTTCTGAATAGCTCTGTCTCTACTCCCTTCCCCTGCCCCCACTGACCTAAGTCCATTTCCTGCCTGATCAAATCAAGAGATCAAAATCCTCTGCTTGTAAAATCAATCTGCTGATAAGGAAATGGTGATGATAATGACGTCACACATGATTATAATTATAAGCCTCCTGTTTAAACAAGCTGGGTGGAGGATATTCCAGCTACAATGGCACTCGTTAAACAAACAGTTGCCAATTAGTAATTTGGGTCAGGAAGTACAAACTGCCTCCTTACTTATAAGTGCTTTTCTTTTATTCTTTAATTAAAAAAGAACTGCCACAAGACTGTCAGTTATCCAAAAACCCATTAGTAGAGGTCTCTATTAGAGCAGACAGCTAAACCAAGCATCACCTGTAATAGCTGGTATCTTCCTCTTCAGACATGCTATTTTTCAGGAATTCTTTTAAGGTACAAGTATTTTCCAGCCACTTGATGAGTCCAAGTCTGGAACAAAGTAAGTCAGAAATAACAAGTAGCTCAGAGCTGAACTTTAGAGGAACACCACAAATGGGAAGCAACACATTCTAGGGCCTGTTAAAAGAAGGTTAAAAGCTACCAATTTAAACATACTTTGAAAAGCAGTTTCCAGACAAAGCAATTTCAGTGTTGCTTAAAAGGAAAAAAGTAAATTAAACAAAGGCATAAAACTCTCTCAATCTGAATCTGGCACACAAAATTCCCACTTTCCAGCATGTCAAAAGTAATAGATGTTAACATAAGGATTTCTGTCCCTTCAAGATAAATGCCTACCTTGATGTCATGGGGATGACCTGGTAAGTTTTTAACTGCATATTTCTTTGGCTACACGTAGCATCTTGGGAAAGGATAATGTTCATGACATCAAAGAGCTGCTCAATGCGTTGGTCTTGTCGCAGGTCCTCACCACCTTTGACAAGAAAAGGATACTCCTGCTCATCACTGCCTCGGATTGTTATACGTTTTGGCTTCCTCAAGGATTCCATCACACTTATCTTGGAAAAAGACAGGAAAAAGAAAAATATTTGTGACAGAAGACTTGGTCTTACAGAATCATCACTGGAATTCAGCATATGTGTCATTCCTAGACGACATAATCAAGTTGTTCAATTAGAAAAACAAATGCCCACTTGCAGCCCTTCCTTTGTATGCTGCAAGATGTGTAAACAAGCAATCACCCTGCTACTACCAAATTCTTCAAATGGTATATGGACACAGATTTATACCACACAGGATTTTGACTCAATCTTAAAAACATACCCGTTCATCAAATCCAGAGATTTTTGCGTGGTACTCTGGCAGTGGTTTCCCTTTTCCATCGTACTGACCTGAAGTGGTAGTGGGAAAAAATATTAGTACATATTCTGATGTTATTTTAAAGTGTGTTTAACACCAGAACACACATCCAAATGTTTCGTCAAATTGGTAGAATGACAACTATGAAGAAAATACTTTTAAAAGTGTAAGAAAGATCCAACATACACACAGTATGATTTTATCTGTGAATTACTGATACCCTTTCCTTGTTTAGCTGTTAGAATCAAATTCTTGGTGGTTTCAGAACACAAACTTTTTAAAATTTGATTTAAACATGTATTAGATTTATATATCAGATTTCCTAGAGTCAGGCCTTCAGAAAATTATACATCAGATTTCATGGAGATAAGCCTTTAGAAAAATACTAAATTCTTAGGTAAAAGATACAAGTTTAGATACTATTTTAGAAATCAGGACTACAGCTTAAGAACGGATTCAAGAGATAAGGAGTGAACAGAATTATTTAAAGTAAGGCCAGATAAGGCTTAAGGATGGAAAGAAGGGTCATGTAGCCAATATAAAAAATAAAGCCCAAGAGCAACTTTCTTGTAAGGGACAATTAACTATTGACACTGAAGGGGAATTTACCAGGAACTTCCAGTTCATTCCTCAAGAACTCAGCTTTGAATTCACTCATCCATGGTGAACATTCTTTGAGGTTCCCAGGTTCTTTATAGGTTTTGTTCATTTTTGAGTAGAGAGAAGCTGCAATGGCATCGAAGTCACTAGTCTTCATATCCAACAGTTCTGAACCACCTCTGCCAAAATGATGATCCAGGTCCTTCCCAAAAGCCTAACAATCATTTATAGAAAAGAATCCCGTTTACACATTGGTAGAAATTACCCAAGGCACCAAAAGGGTACCTTCCTATCTATACACATGGCTTGTTTAGATATTAGGAAGAAATTCTTAATAAAAACCAGAACTGGTTGCCCAGAGAAGTTGTGGATGCCCCATCCCTGGAAGTGTTCAAGGCCAAGTTGGATGGGGCCCTGAGCAACCTGGTCTAGTGGGAGGTGCCCCTGCTCATGGCAGGGGTGCTGGAACCAGGTATCTTTAAGGTCCCTTCCTGTGAGTCTATGAAATGTTTTATATGTTTTATTTACTACTGGATTTATTATTCCTGGATTTATTACTGCCTAGCAATAATTTTGGACATAAAATGTATAAAACCATATTTCAAAGTATCTTAAATATCCTGATAAAGGAAAAGAGCAAAGTTTTGGATATGGATCCATTTAATGAACAAAGTAAGTATTATCTACAAATAGTTAACTGAGTTGACTTCCTGTGTTCATAATTCAAGGTTCTAGAAAAACCAAATGTTCCTTCTTGGGCCATTTATTAATGGCTTGGAAAGATGTTTTTTCTAATGCCTGATCATTTTTGTACCAAGCTATGAAGACACAGCTATTTCACTGTAGTAAATGAAAATGCAAAAAGCATTATCCTTTTATGGAGACTGCTACAGCCAACAACATCTTTATCACTAAAACTATTTCCAGATTACGAGCCTGAAGTACTCCATATAGTAATGCAATTTTATGTGTCAGTCAAGAGCACAACTTGTTTTTTCCCCAGCAAGGACACTAGAAATGATACAGTTATTCTCACAGCACACTTTGTTTCTTCTAAATAATGCATCGTGCAAGCAAAGAACTCAGAGCCTGTGCACCATCACCTTGACTCTCCTCTGCAGCTACTCCCTGTTCTCCCTCTTCCCTTTAAAAGAGGAGAACAACCCTGATATCCCTCTCCAGCATGTCTCTTGCTCTTCTCCCCGAATCCTCTAATACTGCACATTTCAGCGTTTTGAAGAGCCATGGATTTTTTTTTTTTTTTGTGTGGGCACACAAATAATCCAAACAGCCTTTGTGCTTGTGCCTGCTATGTCCCTTGCTGTGCATGTACCCTGTACAGCTGCTCCCCTCTCCCTACCCCCACCCCTGACACCGGCACATCCTGCACATTCTTATCCCCCACTCTGAAGTTTAGAGTCATTATCATCAAAGACCCATCTTATCTCACACCAACACATTCAGAGGGCTAGTGTGCCCCTAAACTCCCAATTACCCTTTCTGCTTCATTCATTATCACCTCACCTCCTCTGACTCCACCTTACTCTCATCCTCCACCTTTCCAACTCATGGGGAAGGAATCTCCCTACAGACACCCAGGTTAGTTTATCTAATGCTAATGTGACAGAAGGATGGCCACAATGGGAGAGAGCTGGATGCACCCCGCCCTGGCCACGGGGCTATGCACATAAAATACAAGCATACAGTCAGGATGCTCCTTCTACAGGACTATCACTCTCCTGGCCTCAGCAATTTGCAGCTCAGGAATTTCTGGACCCAGGAGTGTGCATTTGTATGTAAAAGCTCTCAAAGCATTGGCCCCTCTCTGTATTATTACCTGCTTGCTGTTTGAACCCATAAAAGTATCTAATACCCTGCAGCAGGAGTTCAGCACCGAGGTGTGCACTGAATGAGGAAACATTTCTCACTGATTTGAACCTTCCACTTCCACAGAGCATTTACTTCATGTTCGGCACTCCTGGTAGAATTATAGAATTGCTAGGGTTGGAAAATACCTTTCGTTAGGTTCACCAAGTCCAACCATGGGACTGATGTTAAGAGCTTTATTGTATCTGGCATCATTGCATCTTTTCCAGCTGCAGGAATGCTGAAATTGCTTGTGCAGTGGTTACTCTGTACCTCTGAAGATTCTTGCCACTTTGAACCTCATTCAATTTTACTGTATCTGTACTGAGAACACTGCAGAAGACTATAAGGCTCAAGAAGCAAGAGTCAGAGAAGGCTGCTAGGCCAATGTACAAATCCATGTTTAGTTCTCTATTCTTAATAATGATGAACATTCGCTTTTCTTTCTTGACTGCCCATGACTTTTCACAGCTGATGTTTTCAAAGAACCATCACAAACCAAGACTTTGCTCTTGAACTGCAACAGTCAGCTAAAATACACAGAATTTCTATATGATACTAGAGTAATTACATTTTCTTGCCACATACGTCACTTCATTTTCTATGCTGATTTTCACCACGTTGGAATTCAGGCAGTTTTGTAAAGTCTTTTCTTTAATTCTTCATAGTTGCAACTCTTCTGTAAAAGTAACTTCATATTGGCAGCAAATCTGAGTAGTATAATACAGCAAAACTCCCTAAGGTGCTCATAAATCCTTGGCAGCAGGGAACAAAAAACAAGGCCAGATTCCCATGGATGATTAGAGGCTCAGGTCCTATAAACCTGGCAACATGCAGGACAGGAGAGGTAGAAGCTGTGTAAGACAGAACATTTATCCCTGCAGGGCAGTTAGAAGTGGAAAGGGAACTATGTTAAGTCCATGGCTTCTAGCAAAGAAATCCCAGTCCTGTACTCCTGACTGGATCAAGTCTCATCAAGTCCTGCAGCACCTGTAAAACCTGTGATCCGTCTCTCTCTTTTGACTTTCTATTGCCTTCTAGAAAAGCCATGACACCAACACTACTCAGTAACCACATATACCTGAATAAACCTTTTCCTCATCAATCCAAGGCCAGGAGCCTCCAAATTTCCCAAATTCTTGTACATTCCTTCATACATTTCCTTAAGCTTCTTTTTGTTTCTCTGAGGTTTTGACAACTCATTTTTGACATCCTCAGCCCAATCCTGCAAAGAGAAGAAAACAGATGAGTACTGAGAAAAGATTTATTGACTATTGCTGTTCAGCAGGTCACTCAGATTGCACTGGGGTTACTGTATTCACTAATAGTCAACTATTATGTTGACTATATTATGTGTCTTTTGACAAAAAAAAAGAGCAACCAAAAGATTACGGAAACATTTTCCTTTCATTTTATGTTTTGATAAAATGCTTCTAATTTATTATGATAATTAATAATGGTTTAATGGTTTAATACAATAATAGTGTTTAGTGCTAAGAAAGCCTGTGTGGGGTCAGGATTGGCACCAAACACATGACAACAATCCTCGGGACAAACAAATCAGAACATAGACAGGGATACCCAGCAGGGAAAGGGTATAAGAACACAAGTAGTCGAAAATTATAAAGATGGCAATAAATGGTAATTCTGTAAGAGTTTCAGAACGATTAAGGAAGACTGACTGTGGGGCAGGGCACAGACCCTGAAGGGGAAAGCTGAAAAGGGCTGGAGCAGGACATCCAGCTGGCACAATGGAGGGAGTCCATCACCAGTGAAAGCTGAAAGCTGACAGCACCCCAACATCATCATGAGCTGGTGCTGGGCTGAACCACTTCCTGTGCCTGTGGTGTCAACTGAAGTGTGTCAGGCTCTGCCCAGCACTTGCTCTTCTGAACAGAGGAAGAGGAATGGAGGGGAAAAAAAACCACACTTTACCTTGAAAATCATTACAGGACTAGAGAGCTGCTCCAGGGAGCGAATAAAATCTTGAACTACACCTCCTCTATCCAACTTATTCTTGATCCTTTAGAAGAAGAGAAAAATGCATCACAATGCAACAGGAACTACCATCACTACCTCGCCTGCAGATAAGCAATGATCTAGACTATATACAAGAATCTGGTAAAATAATTCAGGTGTAGGTAGGCAAGACTCCCTTGGAATTCCCTCTTGGGCTGCATGACTGTTCCTATGTTGACTACACAGCTCCTGGATTTTTAAATTATATGTCCCGCTATGAAAATAGGAACTTGGTGGGTGAGTGGAAAGCATGCTTGAAACAGACACAGGCACTGACCAGACCATGCACCCTGTCACGACAGTTATTGAAGGGTGATACTGTCTGTGAAACACATGATTTCATATTTTTATTTTCAGCAAAAATTTATCCAGAAAATGCATTAAATTTGAGAAAAAGGGAAAGAGACACCCAAAATTTTAAGAGTGGTTCAACAGCATGGTGTGACAGAAACTGATTTTTGCCTGGAGATTAACTCAAGAGTTACTGTATGCCAAAAGGGACTTGGGAGGACTTGTAAAAGAAGCTGCATGTTGCACACTGAATAAGAAGAGAACACCACAGCCAAGAGCTGTCATTCCCAAGATAACATGCATCCATCCATTTCACTGCCCTCTCTGAAATCTGATATGAGCACCTATTCTATTTAAACACAGCTGCTTCCTCTTGGTATTAGAAAGATGATAAATGTTAAATACCACAGAATTACAAGGAAAAAGGGGTTGCCTCTCTGTGGTCTTTTTGTTTTATCTTGGGAAGACTCTTTAACTTTCAACAGCCTGGGGACTATATGTACTCAAAACTTAATGAAATTTCATGCCACCAATCTGAGTATGTCTGACACGGACAGAGCTGATGTATTGCATTTCTGTGCCTTTAAATGAAAACCACAGACTATCCTCTAATATTTCTCATGCTCACTAAACAAGAGAGTTTGAATAAGAAAAATAAATGAATCTGACCATTCCTGAATAAAAAAATATACACAAGAGCTACTCCAATTGCAAATTCACCTTTCTACAAACTCTTTGTTCTTGCAGCCAGCTGCAGTGTCTTTGAAGCAGTAACTTTCACTGCTGATCATGAAAGGGTAGATGAGTGCCTGGGGATAGGTGTTTGCAATCTCTTCAACAGTATGTTGTACAGCTACTGCTTCATCCTTGTCAAGTAGTGCCATCATCTGGCTAATCCAACCAATGAACTGCCAACAGGGAACTGAAGAAAGCTGCAAAAACACAGACACTGCTTTCATCTTTGGTCCTCCTCAAAAATACCAGACACAGAAAACAAACAAAACTGCTCCCTGGTGCAGCCTGACAGAGAAACGTGAAAAGGAAACAGATGTCAACTAGGTGTGCAAAACATCCCCCAATGAAGCACAGATTTAATTATTATTATCACTACTACTACCACCAGCAGCACTGCTGCTTAATAGGTTTTCCATTATAAAGGTTTGCAGACTGTTGATCAATATGAAGCTTTACACTCAAACTTGTGGCTTTTGTCCCTGGATGCAATACAAAAAGTTTTGATCATCATATACAAACAACTCAAAATCTGAAGGAATTCAGTTCCAACACCATCGGTGGAAGCCTTGATTTGAGTAAAAAATGCCAGGAACAAGAACACAAGCTGTCACAGTTTTGTCCTTTGTTAATCTGTAAGCACTTCTAATAGAATTTAAGATCAGATTGCCAGTATTTATCTCACAGAAAGACAGAGGATAGGATAAATAAATGCCTGGTGAACTCCCTTCCAGGGTGAGATTTGTCAGCTAGTGTCAGATTCTGTTTGAACTACTGGTGTTTCTCTAGCCACACCTTGTGCACCTCAGCCATTTCTCCTATCTTCTCAGTTCCTTGGTATAACTAACTCAAGTTTCTGCCTCACTTGAGTTCCTTCTCAGAAAGGGCTGTTGCTCTGGGAGCAGCAGCACAATGATATGGGCTTGAAAAGGCAGGCAGGCCAAGACAGGAACAAGCATGAGTCACAGAGAAGGTCTCAGCTTATCTGTCCCACAGCAGCAGGGAATGCT
This sequence comes from Acridotheres tristis, assembly GCA_037013685.1. NCBI lineage: Eukaryota > Metazoa > Chordata > Aves > Passeriformes > Sturnidae > Acridotheres > Acridotheres tristis. The sequence continues at coordinate 108,469,670 of CM072886.1, forward strand.
CGTGGTATCCTGCCATGGAATGCCAATGGTTGTAGAAGGAAGGAAGGAAGGAAGGAAGTGGGAAATACAAAGGAAGACAAAGCTGTAGTAACCTCTGAAGTGAAGAAGGACATGGAAAGGTGGGTGACATGGAATGAGTCTGGAAAAGCTACTAGCTTCCTGCATACAGGAAACTCAGTCTACAGGAATAAGATACATTCCTCACCCTAACGCTAACCACCTTTGTCAGCCCACTTAGATTGCTCTGAAGGAAAAAAAAAAAAAAAAAAGGATGAGGCATACCACAGTTGTTCTCCACCAGCTCTCAAAAAAACCCATTTAGAATCACAATAATGAAAAAAAAGTTAAATTTCTGAGAAAAATCTTCTGTCCACCTGAATTAGACTCAGTAAGTTACAGAAAAGACAAGGAACAATGATGGGATAAAATTTATCTGATCTCCCTGAAGCAAAACTTACCAGTCTAACCTCTTTATGTATCCAACCTCCACCTCCACCCCCACCTTTAAAATTTGATTTACAGCAGCATTTGCTGCCAGAAAAATTGAAGCAACTAACCTCTCGTGTCACTAGACCCAATGTCTCTGCTGGATATCTTTCAATTATTTGGAGCAGTCTAGGAAATCTCAGCCTGGCTTCTTTGGAATTCAGTTTTAAAGCTTTTATCATTTTCTCCACCACAATAGCTGGGAACTGCTGCAGATCCACAGTGTTAATTTCTGCCAAGAGACATTAAACAAGAATTATCAGAAACACCATCACTTGTTCCATGTCTTTGATCATCTGCAACATTCATCTTTACAATTTGGTATTTTTTTTCAAGTGTATTTTGTATTTTTACTTTGTTCTCCTTCCCATCTGTTTGAACTGCACACATCTGCAACACATGTACTTGGGGACTGTAAGGATTAGCTTTATCAGGAAGCTGTATCACTGCTGGTATCTTGCCTGCTTTAAATAAAGGCTGCTGTGGTGTGGGAAGGAACAAGGGAAGCGTCTGCTGGATATGATATATTTCTCACAAGTATGTGTGAGACTACAAGTAATCCACTAGTACCAAAGCTAGCAGTAACAGTGGAGGTGAAAAAAGGCATACAAATAATGCCGAACTGGAGGTCAAACTGCTCCATTTAAATTCAAGCTGTGCTGCTCACAGAGATCTCCTGGGCAAAAGCTCATGGATCACAGATTAATAGACCTCATAAGCTTAGGAGAAATCCTGACTAACCAAGCAAGCCTTCCTCTTCCCTGCGCAGATACTGGTCACAGAAGCTGATCAAAGTCATACAGGCATCGACAACTCCCACCACATCCATGTGGTCCATGGAGAGGGACTGCACCTCCTCTTCAGACTTCCTCACAGCACAGCTGAAACATTGAAAAGCCTTCTTGTTCAGACCTGCCAGCACCTGAAATCCAACCATAAGAGGAAAAAAAACACACATTAGCAAGTAGCATTGAACAATCCTGTCTGAAACTGGAGCTTCGTCACAGGTCTTGAGTAGATAAAACTTTAACTGTTTTAAGATGTTCTGAGCAGCTGATATAAAGGAAAAAATTTGGGATGTTATTTCTAGAACTTTAGTTTCCACAATTTTCAATGGAAATATATAAACTTAAATTAGTCTTTGGATATGTTAAGTGGAATTTTTGTCACTACAAAAAAGTTAATGTTACTGGAGCTTTTGGAAACAGCTAACAGAAAATATAATAAAACTTTCAGGGATTTCTCCTATTAAGACATATCTACAACATCTGCATAACAGTTATACTCGGAATTTGTGTTAAAAAAAAGCAAGCATCAAACTATTTTTAATCTGATGCCTTTTTTCCCATTATAAATATAGTAATATTCATCATTCATTTCTAATGCAGCTTATACAATGGGTGACTTGACAGATTCTTTACAGAGCCACAGAAGCATGAAGGTTGATAGAGACCTTCAAGATCATCTGTCCAATTGCCAACCCAGCACTACCACAATTACCCCTAAACTATATCCAAAAGTTCCCCATTCAGATGCCTCTTGAACACTTCCAGAGATGGTTGACTCCACCACTGCCTTGGACAACTTACTCAAATGCCTGACCACTCTTTACTAAAAAAAAAATTTCTAATATGCAATCTGAACCTAACTGGCACAACTTAAGGCCATTTCATCTCACCCTCTCACTTGGGATATGTCAGAAGAGAACAACCCTCACCTCACTACAATCTCCTTTGAGATAGCTGTAGAGAGCAACTAGGTCTTTCCTGAGCCTCCTTTTCTCCAGGATAAAAAAATCCCAGTTCCCTCAGCTGACACAGAAGAACTTATATGCTCATCCTTTAGATTGCCTAAAGAAGAACGCTCTTAAAAATTAGCTGATAAATGAAGCTCAAGCTTTTGCTTTATTTAAATTGAAAACCCTTTTTTTGCAGGAATTTCTTCTTGATCTGCTTTACTTTTAACAACCATAAAACACAAATTAAAACCTTTTAATTTTTCTTTTGTTTTATGTTAATATGATTATATTCCCTGAAACAATCCTGCAAGAAAGATGGAGAGGGACCTTCTACAAGAGCATGTAGTGACAGGAAAATGAGCAATTGCTTCAAACTGAAAGACAGTAGGTTTCGATTGGATATTAGGAGGAAGCTCTTTGCTGTGAGGGTGGTGAGCCACTGGAACAGCCCAGAGGAGTTATGAATATGTAATTATATATATAAATATAAATATAGATATAAATTTAATTTTCGTTGGCAGCACAGTCTGGTACTGTATTCTTCGAATGCACACCTATCCAAAACAGGCAAAGATGACCTGCATGTGCTCTGCCTCAAAAATCCCTCTTCTCTCTTCCATTACAATTACTTAGATAAAGTAAGTGCATCAGTATTATAAACCTCTTTATCAAAGAGAATAGTCTGGGAGCATGAAGCAGATCACATTTGCCCAGCTGAAATCAAGGCATTCTTTGAGGATTCCAAGCCTTGTCTAGCCACTGTGCATGCAGATGCTGTGACTGTGTCTTCCCCCTCCACTCAAAATGCAGCTACAGATAAACACGGGAACATTCTCTTATTTAGAAAGGTTAAGAGTGATGCAGAACTCCAGGAGAGCATAAGAGCAAAACCTTGAAGAAATAGCAACCACAGCCTGTTTTTTTCTTTCGCTTTCCCCCCCCTCTTTCTTTCTCTATCTGGTGTTGCTGGACAAATCACTGCTAATAGCAGACAAGTTTCACATGCTCTGTATCTATCCACAGTCATCACTACCTACTGAACTAGTAATGGGTAGTAATAACGACACTGAAATTACTAAAAGATCTTCCCCTTTTGTTTACCTTTTTAGGGTTCTCAAGGCTTTCTCCTGATATTAGTGATATCTTTACAGCCTTTTCTTTCTCAATTTGCTCAAGACATCTTGGATCCTGACTAAGAGCATTGGCCATGATGTGATATGTAGTACCCAGAAGAAGATTCTGGTTTCGGAAGGCCATTATGTTCTTGCTGAGATAGTCAGATTTGGTATCTTCTGATGGAATTCAAAAAACAAAAGTTGGTAACTGGACAACAAAGCAACTTTGTAAAACAAACAAGGTGAAGCAAAGGCTGTTACCAAGCAGAGAGATGGTTTTCAACACTGAGAGCAGGCGTTCAGGACAGCTCAGGTTGCTGCTGCTACTGTGAGTGAAGCGGCAATAGGCGAAATTCCACCTCACCAGCCAGTCCTCCCTTGTTTTGGCTTCTTTGCGCAAGTCTTTCAGGAGCTTCTTGGCCAGTGCAAAGCTGTTCTGTATTCAGATTAAGAGAATTTTCAGACCATATATCTGAAGAGGAACTAAAACCTGCCCACAACCAAATTAGGGATGAGAAGCTGTAAGTAGCACAAGTAAGGTTAGAGCAAGGCAAAGAGATGTTCACTGCTTACCGGGTCTCATATTCAGATCTATATTTGAGCTAATGGAGAAGTTCGAATACCAAATGAGAAGAACAATGGTCTAAACAACTGAGAAAATAATTCCAGCTGCATGGAGCATTTAACCACTCTGTAGTACAAACACATATGGGAAATGCAACTTAAGATATCACTAAGAAAATCACTTATGTTTGTATTTCGATGAGAAGTTTCATACAAGTAACATTAAAGGAAATCTTATTTTTCACTTACTCCTTCAAGAGTATATAGTCAACAAAGCAATAGTGCTTATCAGATTGCTTAAAATAAACTCTTGTTAATGCCTGCAGATTTCTGCAGCATCCTAGAACATGGGAGACCTTGACTTAATTATTCATCTTGTCTCAAGCTTAAAACACCAAAGGCCCATTATCAATAAGGCTGTTTCAGTCATTTCAGCAGCCAAATTCAACCCAAAATTTCTAAGTCACTTAACTTTAGTTCTTTGTTAGTGTTAACTAACAGCAGTAATGAAAACTGGGAAAAAAAAATTCAGCATTGCTGATTGAAGCAAGTTATACTAATTAAATCAGAATTCGATTTGTTTTCTTGCACAGAAGAGATTATTTGTAAATAAGAAGCATAATGCTTGATCGCAAGCATCCCTTCCATTAAACACTGAAACATTTCAGATACTTTATCTGCCCTTTAGAATGTCCAAAACCATCTGTGGATCAAAGGGGACTTCAGGCACATTTCCAGTAATGACAAATTATCATCAACTTCATAATTAACATTTATCCTTTTGTTTTCTTTCATTGTGGAACTGACTTTCTTGAGCTTTCAAAATGTCCTGGACAGCAGGGTCCAAGAGAGACAAGGTTTGCCCTGGTAAAAGGGTACCAAAGACCACTTAAAAGGCTTTTCCAGCTTTTTCTATGTATTTTCTCAGCAAACTGGAAGTTATCAGACAGTACATTCACCTGTTTCCTGGCACTTTCTATCATCTTCATTTTCATATTAAATTTGCAGCTTTTAATCATTGAGTGAATGCTTTCACTCTCTTGATCCACTTCCATTTGGTCACCAGTACTGTATTCTCCATCCACCTCCATACTGTCATTGGCCTGATCAGAGGGAAGCTTCTCCTGCAGTTTGTCAAGAAAGAAACACCTGCACAACAATAACAATAGGGGTATAAATCACTCTGGCATATACATTCAAGGAAATAATGTTCAGAAGTGTTGATCTGCCTAACAGCAAACAAAGCTAATAAAAAAGTCAAACTACAACAATCACCTTTAGCAGGGCTAAACATCGGCCTCAGAGTCTGAACACTCCTAACAGGGGTCAGGTTGACCTTGAGAGCATTCAGGATCTTGAACTGACAAGATTAGTATTAGAAAGCGTTCACTATAGAATGGGAATTTTTATTAGTTAGTTCCTTTGTGCAAGCTACAGTCCCTAAGTACACCAAGCCATAACTCGCATTCCAGCTTCAAGACGTGCAAAGAGGAGTCTCAATTATTTAGTGTGAGTGCCAGGCTGTATTTTATGTCAACCTGCTATTCAAATGTTTATCACATCAACACATGCCAACGTCAAAATCTGTGTTGCAGAACAGATCAGCAACCACACTCACCATTTGAAAGGGAATTGCCATGAATCACTGCTGAATCCTGTTAATCCACAACTAGTCCTATCTAATTTAATAGCACATCTCATTATGTAGACTGTTACTCAAAGCAGAGGACAGCACTACACTCTGAAAGTGACACTTGGCACATCCTTCGTTACTAATTTGAGACAAAGGTTTTCTAAAAGTACATGAAGTGTTGAAAACCCAGACAACCCTTCAAATCATAAATGTTTTGAGACTTTTTTCAAAAGCAAGCCATGCCATGTATTCTGCCTAATATTGAACTGCAATACACTCTTCTGTAGCCATGTTTTCCTGGCACCAAGAGATAACAAAATAAATCATAGAGCACAGTATGTATTAGCAGAGCTACTGAAGAAGTTACCACACAGGAAAGTGGGACTAATCTAGATTTTCACCAGAATGAATTGGGAGGAATACAGACTATGGCAAAGACAGAAAACTTTCAAATTTCATAAAGCATTCCAGTTTCTTCAGAGCTAATCCAAAGGAGTCTCCAGAGAGCCTTTGTTCTTTCTAGCAACAGCTGCACAACAGAAGTCTCCAATTAAAGCACTGGTCATTAACTTTCCCATAAACAGGTGAAGCACTGAGTGTGACAGGACAGGGTTTGTTTTGTATGCTCCCTCATTTTGGAACTGCCTACAAAGCAGCCAAGTATTTTTATTTGTAACTGACTGGTCTTCCGGGTGGTGTTTCACTGAGCTAAATGCAGCTAATCTACTCAATTACAAGTGAGGATGTTTAAGGGCTGCTGCAACGGGCCAGCTTACACAGTGCATATAGTCACTGACGCAAGAAAATGATTAAACTAACATCTATGTTTCCCCATCAAAATACAATTTATTCCCTGGCCATTTCTCAACCTCCTTTTGCTCCAGAAGCTAGTCACACAAACTCCCCAGTTATACAGAAAGCTACTACCACAGTTAAAAAAGAAAAAAAAAAAAAAAAAAGTCATATATTGGATCAAAATCCTCCCAGACAAAAACAAGCAGCATTAGAAAAAGCACTTCCTGGAACTCAACATGCAGACAGAACTTAAACTAACCCAAGTATGCAATTTTACCGATTTGTAATGATATCATCCCAGATGTTCATAGGATCCATTTTAGCATCTGGATATCTGCTTGTCCAAGTTCTGAGAAGTCTCTTAAGGGAAGCCTCTGAAGCTAAGTTACCTAGAAATCAATTAAGAACATTTTAAATGCATCTGAAGCCAAACAGCATGAAAACAGGCTAAAGAAAATATAATCTAACATTCAAACCAGAAAACTGCAATTAAGCAACCCACTTGCATTTCTGGGCTTGCACTAAAAATGCTACTTAGTGATCATCACATTACTTTCGTTTATTGCTGAAGCACAAGGGATTCCATACAGACATCTGTGTCAACTGCCACTGGGGAGCACCACCAGGTAGTTTCCTTTCCATATATGAACATGCTGGAATATAGTGGAACTGTGAACTAAATTTAATATCTAATTTGGTTTATGCACATAAATGTGTACTTCAGGTCTATGTCAGTATATACCACATCCATGTTTTCATCTCTGCTAACTGCTATTTACTACCCAAAGTTAATCCAGTGAGAAAGGTCAACTTAAAACTTCAACTGAAACTTTCAAAAGAGATGCTTAACTCTTTTCACAAGAGTTATGCTAATTAAACATTGCAATAGAACACAAAGTTACGTTCAGTCCTATCTTACAAAACTGTAATAGGACTGACTGTCAAGAGGACAGCAAGAAGTAATTCCAGACTTATGCTTCTTCAAACAGCAGTTCAGAAATTCAAAGTTCATGAAACCACAATTACTGAATACAAAAGGAATATTGCTGAGAAAAAAAATCTTTACTTCTCTTGGTCATAAAATTGATGAAATCCTGTATTTCTGTCAAAGCTTGTACAGACTGCAGTTTGGTCATTCGACTTTGATACAACAAGGAATCAATACTGGAGTAGCTCTGAAAAGAAAGGGAGAGAATCAAGGACAGAATTTAAAGCATGGTTCTGTTCAGTGCTCTACAAATTATTGATCTGATGCTGCTGCATGTTATGCTTTAGAACCCAACATCTTACAAGTAATTTAATAGCTGATAATCAGAGAGAACTCTGCTGTAGACAAGCACAGAGGCATATTCTAGCTCTAATTCCTATCTTAGGTTTTAGCAAAGTCGTACAGTCTAATGAAAACTTGGTAATGGATGGAATTTGTAACTTCTCAATGCAACACTCTTTGCAAGCTTGTTCTGGGGGCAGGAGACCCCTGAAAAGATGAATGAAATAAAATTTTTATTGTCTGCACAAATAATTACACTGAAAAGTGTATAAAAGATTAAATCAACAAAAACTAAAACAGGAGGATGCACTCCACTGGCTCACTCACCTTTCATCATTACAAGCAGTGAATTTAGAAGTTTTGTCACATGACATGGAAGGCCACTAAATTTCACTGCATTTGAGTGAGTGCTTCTCCTGAGAGTATAGTCTAGCAGCAGTAATAGCAACAGCAGTTTCATTGCTCCAGTTTACACGAAAAAAACATACCACAGACAGAAGACATTATTTACCTGCATGAAGATCTGCATGCCATTGCTAATGTAGTATTTGGCTCTGTCAAAATCATCTTGCAGGATGTACAGGAGACTAAGTTCTTGGCTGTAGTGCATTTCTATAATGGCTTTCTTCTGTTCTGTCTTCATTGCCTCATCAATAAAGGTTAGCAAAGTCTGGTCATTCTCCCCACTGAGCAGTAGCTTCAACTTACTGCGTATTATATAGGGTAGATAGGTCTCCTACAAAGTGAGAACATAGTCTTTATTTCTAGAAATGGAATATTAGATGATGAAATCTTTTGTTATCAGTGGCAAACCAAATAAATGCAAAAACATTTTTAATTTTTAAAAATATATTCTACCAGTTTCAAACTCCATGGTTTGGTGACTCTTAAAATAGGAAACAAATATAAGTGAGAAAAGCAACAAAAAAGACTTGCAAAAGGAAGAAGGAGAAGTAATTGTTTCAATTTTTTTAACATACCGGACTCTCTACTAATTTCCATAATAAAGTAGCCCAAACAATGCAATTGATTTTCACCCATAATCTCAATACTGTAGGACATCCCAGAGATAAAAATGGTACAGTATCAATGAAATAATTTCTAAAAACCTGAAAAAATGGATCATTCCATGTTTTGCTTAGGTCTGGAGGTTTTCCACTATCAATATTAACAGTAGCACAATACTCCAGAGACTTCCACATTGTGAGGTGGTCATAGCATTCCAGAGATGCAAGTTCCCAGAAGTCCTTCTCTGCTTCTGTTGGCTCTCCATCTTGCCAGTCTTCTTGGGAGAGTGCCTAGGGAATGAATTTGGAGGGGAGAATAGTGGCAGATTCCAGCCAAGAACCCGTTTCAATTCTAAGTCATCAGCAACCTAACTGTAAATCACTGTCTCATAAAAATATCTATCCATTTACCAGAGAGTGACAGCAACATTAAATGCAGAAAAATCAAGCTTGGCTGTATTTATACATAAATTAATTTCAGGTGGCTGTCTTCAGTAAACCCTAATTTTTGAAGAGTGAACATTTTAAAAGAAAGTTAGAGATCTGGCTTCAGTTTTACCCACTGCAACTCATGCCATGAGCACATGCAATTTGCTCTCTCAGGGTTGCAGTGTGCCCATATGTTTTTATTTTTCAGCCTAGATAACTGCACTTTTTCCTAATTTGATTAGTTTTAAGTCATGAGAGATTTATGAAACAAAAATTATCTTGTTGTTGTTTTACCTTATCATAATATTGAGCTGCTTCAGCATAATCATTCCTTGCTTCTGCCAACAAAGCTTTCTGTGTAATTTCCTTAGTCCCAATCTTACCACTGAAAATACCACGAAGGGCATCATAATCACCAAGTGATCTGTAGAGCCTAGTAAAATTGAAAAGAGAAATCTTTTAATTAGCTCAGCAGATGTATATCAATGCAAACAGAAGCTATCTAAATAAAAAATTCAATAAGCAGTAATACTATCAGATTGAAATAGTAAATTTTTAGGAAGTATTTCTTATGTAAGATGAGAAATACATAGTTAACTACACAAATTTCATCTTGCAGGGTAAGAGCTGAACTGTGGAAACTCCTGCAGTTGAAAAGCTATGAACAAGATATTTTTCAGCAGTCTGACTTCTTATGAGTCTTTTCAGCACCACAAGAGTTCAGTTTTAAAGTCTAACTGCTCTCACTGACAGTATTAACTGAGAAGAAATTAAAAGCATATCTAATTCTAAAAGACAGAAAGACTAAAAAAGAAATCCCAGAAGCCATAAAAGCAGAATTCTTCACAAGGCAAGCCTAAATGGGAGTAAATTGCCTCAAACAAGAATTTACTTAGCAAGTTCAATCCATCTGATCACGTCTGGGGGCAGCTCTGTCCTCCCACGCATCCTTTTGGGCGGGGGCTCCTCTGCAGGGGACAGAGCCATCAGGGCACGCTCCAGGAGAAGGATGCCCACCGGCTGCTGCAAACTGGCAAGGCAGCTCGTGCTCACATTGGCTGAGTCCAGTTCCAGTAGCTCTCCGTGCTGGTAACTCATTTCCTGTAAAATAAAACAACAGGTGTGACTGCTTGGTGTAAAACTATACAGATCACTTTTTTGGTATCCTTTTTCTTATAGTGCAAACTTTGGAAACAAGCTATTAGGCCTCTAGAAGTTCCCAGCTCAGGGAAAACTGGAATCTTTTCCTTCTGTGCTGTTGCTCTTTGGACAGAGAACAGTACAGAGTAACCCCATATACTTTGGCTCGATGACATGGGACAACTCTCTGGACAGAATCACAAGGAAAGTGGGGGAGAGGTAGATGGACACATTGACAGCCTGAACTTTTCCTTCTGTTTGTTGGCAGGATTTTGCCTGCTACACAGCAGCTGTGCTCCAGTTAGCCTATTCAGTGGTGCATTCCTGCCATAAGCCAAAGTCACGATTTACTACGAAGTTTTCTCTGACTGGAGGTTATCTATCCACACACTCAGCCAGTTTTAGCACATCACAGCTTCCTGATAGACTCCTCTGGTACTGTACTCATCTACTGCCCCATTTAAAGACATGACAATATTTCTCATTTTATCATATTTAACAGTATATTATAATTTAAATAATAATTAACATTATATTAAATAATTAAATTTTAATAATAACTAATTATTTAGTCCAACTACAGACTAATCTCTTCTTCAGGGACAAACATGCTTGTTTAGTTGAAGTTGTTGTTTTGTTTATTTTTAAATACTTAAATCTAAATACAGGCAAATAAATCAAGAAAGCAGCATGTTTATTAAATCCAGTGTTAGGTTTTTCCTTTGTTTTCTTTTCCACTGAAGAAAAGTCACAATATTATATAAACAAAAGAAAAAAATTCACAACACAGAAGAGGTGCAGCATAGCTTTCATTGCAAGAAACAGCACCACATTTTAGAACAAAAATAAAAATCAGATTCTTTCAACACAGCATTTTCAAGAATACTGTGTGAAAAAAACCCACTTTTCGTTTGGAAATTGAACAGGAGACTAAGAATAAGCAAGTTACACTTGCTTGATAAATGACAGTCACCACGAAAACCACAGAGGAGAGACACCTGGCATAAGCAAACTCAAGACACAATTTGTAGAGTTGGGACTCTCACACTAATAAATTTGTGCACAATAAAGAAAGCGGGGGGGAAACCACAGTCTCTTGTAGCTTCCTGAGTTACAGACCAGGCAGATCCCAGTGAGGGGTTAGCATACATATTTCAACAACTATTAAGGCAATTTCAATTGGCTGCACACGCCCCTTGCCTGCCAGCTTTTAGGGGTTACATCAGGAACACAGTGACAACTGCACAATGTAAAACCTTAAGAACAACTTTGCTAAGGCAAGACCAAAAGCCCTCTCTCATAACATAGGAAAAAGTGTAAGAACTGTGCAAATGTAATGGTATGTCCTAATAATGAATATCCTCCCTAACTTAAAATTTACAGGCATCATCTCACATCAAAGGAGGTCTCTTTCTATTTAGTGCATTTTGGTGACTATTTGATCACTTATCTTCTCAAAGCAGAGGGCATGTTCCCTGATCCATATGCAATGAGCACTGTCTACTTACACCATATGTTCAAAGATTAGGGAGAATGGCATCCAAGCTGGCCTGGCAGCTAAAATATTTCTAAGGCAATTATATATTCTTCAGAGGCCAAGAATCTCTTTGGAGGCTATGTGATTTTTTGTCACGGAGTTAACCTCTTCTAGTATTCCAGCTGGTTCTTAATCTGCCCTGAAAGTGAATCCCAGAGCTTCATAGTAAATTTTAACATTATATGTGGTAAAAAAAACCAGCTCTTTTAACCCACCAAGCTACTCTCCTCATGGGATGTGAACCTGTAGAATATTAAAAAGTCAAACTACCATAAGGAAACAGCAGTAAAGTAGGAAGCCATTCTGAAAACAGCCAGTATTTATTATGCTGTTGGTATACAGGAAAGAAAAGCTGTACTTCCAAATGGCCAAGGCACTAGGACAGTCTTTGTGAGCCAAATGAAAACCTTGACACTGCTGTGCTCTTGCTCACTCTCACAGCTTGCTCTCTTGACCAATGTGAACTCAATTCCCTACTGGGAAAAAACTTCCCCTCACTGCTTGCAGGCTGCTTGGACTTCATGATATTGGACTTTTGTTATTGATGAGGATGGCAAGGAGAAGCTCTTATAAAATCCGCATTTTTGAGGAAATTGAACTTACCAATTTCTTGATTCTTCATTTTATGTCTATTCAGAAAAAAAAAGTAGCCTAATGCAACAGTGTTATTAGCAGGGTCTAGACAGCATAATTCAACACAAATAATGTCATCAAGACAGAGAACCAACAAATGCAATGCAACGTCAAGAGGGAATATTAACAGATAGCTATTGTGAGACGCTGGCTCAAAAAATACCGAGACAGCCCAGAAAAATCCCCATAGTATTTGACCTTTTATGCAGCTGCACAGAAAAAAGTAAACAAGCAATTACATTTTTTCAGATGTGTAATTACAAGTACTAAGAAGCAAAGTTTCTCTCTGTTTACAAAGCTAGTTCAAACTGGATGTTTCTCCCGTATTTGGAATGACACCTACTGTCACAGAGTATTTAAATTTCCATGACAAAAGAAGAAATCATTAGCTGCTCCTGAAAAAAAGATTCTTCTGAGAGCCAGGAATCCAACAGCAATACAGTTGATAAGAATCATTAAATACAGTGACAATGGGTATGTAACAGATGCTGGGCCAAGGTTTTTTTATCTCCCTGAAAGTTGGGTTAAAAGATGAAATTCACAATCTATTCCAGGTCAGTATATTCTCGTAACAGCAGGGCTTGTGTTTCCTTTCCAGTGAAACAACTGTGGTGCACCCACTCATCCTCTGGTGAGCCCTTCCTTCATTACTGAAAATCCCCACACAACTACTTCAGGGGACTAATTTGAAAAAAATAAACAAGAGAGGCTAACAACAAACCGTCTGACAGCTACTGATATCCTCAAAACATCAAAGAATTCCTCAGTAAGCACTTCCCAGAAACAGGAAGATAAGCAGGACACCCACATAACCTTTTCAATTGTTCTCAATTCCCACTTCTATTGAAATAGCTTTCATTTGTAATCAAACCTCTTCTTGTTACTGATGCAGTTAAAACATTAAAAGGTGACTCAAACTCTAGAGATCAGAAATCACAGAAGCCTTGAAAAATGAGTTCAGAGGTATGAACTACCTTGTTCACCTCAAGTGTCACTTTAAAAGCCCATTTGGTTAACAATTCCCCTTCCATCTCTGTCTAAACTTCGGTGACAGTATTTCACCTTCACTACCACTTATCACACATTCAGGCAGACATTAAATCCAGTTACTTTCATGCCATATATCAGGATTTACCTGGATGCACGCAATGAACGGTGGAAAGTATGACAGGCTCATACTGAGGAAATTATTGAAGTCGTTCAGCAGCTTCTGGACAATGGCGTTTTTCTCAGAAGGGTTTTTAGATTTTTTTACCTCATGAAAAATTCCACTAAACAAACTGCTGAAAAGTTGCTTGGCAAATGTTGGATCTTTCTGTAAATTACAACAAAAACAGTAAGGTCACTGAATTTTGCTGTAACACAATAGACTATTAAATAAAATTAGAATATATGACCCACCCTGAACCTAATCCTTCAACACTCTTTGGGAGTGAACTATTTAGTCTGGCATTCATCTCACCTGTGCTGGGAACTACTGTACTACCCATTCAAATCCCATTTTAATTCTTCTATTTAAAGAAACCCCAAGGCAATACAGGTTTTCAGGCCAGAGTGTCAGTGGAGAGGGTGGAATTTGCAATTTTCACATACTCACAACTCCCATTACAGGAACCAGACACCCAATATCATGTTAGGGACACCACAGTCCATGAAGTGAATTTCAGGAAAAAAAGAAAACATCAATGTGTTACGAGTCCTGGTCCTAAAAACTGAGTCAGCTAACAGAGAGACAGACTGTCTGTACAGACAGACAATTTCATCTGAGACTTAAAGGCATTTTTTCAATCCATAAACACATTTGTGTGTGTAACATAATCCTATGCATCTTGGTCTATTGTGGGTCTGGAATTTGGTCTAACTCTTTATCTAAGGCTATTCAGAGAACTCGTGAGTGTGCTACTTCCATCCTTTACAGAGAGATAAGGGACTATCAAAAGCAATGAAATACAAAGATAATCAGGAAGATTGTGACTTCCCAAAGACTGTAAAATGGGATTCAGACTACTGTTCAGTTCAGTCTATAGTTTCTACCACTCACATGATGGAAAAGGAATATTACATCAGCTTTACTGAGCAGTCTGAGTCCAGTCTTAGTCACACTAAGTTCATTTGTATTTTTACAAGTCTATTACAGACTTAATATAATAATATTTTATTATATTCTATATAATAGAAGAAAAATGGCTGTTTTGTTACTGAACAGTGAGATGTCCTTCGCAATAATGTCTACAGATACCACCATCTGTTTCTCAAGCAGAGGAACCTGCAGGAAATGGACAACAGCTGATATATTCAGTCAACTGCTCAGGTGAGGCAAGCAACAAAGCCTCTTCTCTGAACACTGCACCAGCACAGGGGTAGGAGAAATACTCCCTCAAAACAGTCTTTAAATGTGTATCACAGTGGTTGACTGCAAAACTACAAATCAATTTTCAAAGGAGTTGTCCACTCCTTTGTTGACACTTTCCCCTACAGGAGCAGAAAACTTCACAAGTGACATTTGAAAAGCAGACAGACCTGGGCAAGGCCCTGCAGAGGGGCAATGAGACTGCAGTATTCAATCTGGATGTCAGGAAGGTCTCCCACTCGGTAACTTCTGTACAAAGTAACCTGGGCATCATACTTCATCTTCAGCTCAGATTTCATCTCCTGAAATGCATTAATCGTGTTAAAAAATAGTTAGGAAATGGTCTCAAGCTGTACTAGGAGAGGTTTAAATTAAGATATTATTAAAAAGTTTTCACTGAAGGAGTGGTCAGGCTTTGAAACAAGCTTTCCACAGAAGTGGGGGAAACACCACCACTGAACTGTTTAAAAGACAGGTTGGACTGCCCTACAGAGCACATTTACAGGTCCTCTTTTGTAGGGAGGAAATGGTAGCTTTAGCCTGCAAGTAAAAATAAATGGGCAAAAATAGGTGCTTGTGTGGTTCTTCCAGACCTAAGTTCTGTTTACACAGTTGTCTGCATCTGCAGAGTATTACAGGAGTGTCTCAAACTGGTAGCTCTCAAACCTGGGCTCCTTTGCTCTTCGGACTAAATGCTATCATTTTTCAACAATAAGGTGTGTTATTTTTAGTAACAGAAACCTCTGAAAAACTGCTACAGAGCTTAAAACCACTTGGATTTATTGTAAGTACACAACACAACCAGGAAACCCACAAAGTAGAAAGTTTCTGGGCTTGATAAACACTGAGCAAATGATTATGACTGACATTCCGTCAGGTTAAAAGTTCAAGCCAATTCTGGTTAGTCCATCAGCTGTACCACATTTTTGAGTTCACCTTCAGACACTGGATAATGTTCTCCAAGTATTTTTGCAGTGTATTGTAGCTTTAAGGCTCCTAGTTTCCAGACTGACAACTGTAAAGGGCTTCCCAATAGCTGTTAAGGACTCCCATCACATAAAATCACTTCGTGCACTTTGAGTGGCAGACCGGAAGTGTTATCATCCAGATCTTTTCTCACCCATGCTAAGTAACATCATTTAGCTTTAAGGCCATAAATAATATCATTTCCAAATTAAACCTTCTGAAGCTCTTAAATTAGCAACCAGTACCTTACACCTACCCTTTCTTCACAAAGTTACTACAAGAGATGAAAAGACTGCAAATAGCATTGAGACTTGAAGTTTTAAAGGCATTTGGATTGACAAACCTTTTCTCTTTTCTGTTCAGCCAGACTTTTTCTGGCATAAATCAGACTGAGTTTGTCTTGGTCCTTCAAGAAACGTCTCCGCAATCTTAGAATTTCTGCTCGTTCTTCTATACCTAGGGAACATACCATCATGTCCACAGCTTTTCCTTTCAGATTTAAGGTAAAAGCATAATATAAAAACAAACATCATCTTTGTATTTACTAGCTTACCAGCTAATCTCCTCAATTTCCTACTAAACAACTCAATGCAAGGTCTTTCAACAAGGTAGCCAATGTTAACAATTAAGTTGCTCTTAGGAAAAGAGGTAATAAGCATTTATATAGAGACTTCAAGTATATGGATGAGATATAAAGATCAAACTATTGTACAGGGAAAGAACTCACGAACAAATATGCCTCATATTTCCAGAATTATTTTAAGCTCTCAAAGGCATGAATGGCATTTGCACTATATTCCAGAAAGTATATAATTCCCTAAATAAAAGAGGTGCTAAAAGATATTCAAATATTGTGCAGTAAGAATATTGCACTGCGTTATTTAAGATACGATTACAGAACTGCCCCTGGATCTACTCCTGCTCAGGACAGTCATGGGAAAAGGCCACTTAACTGACTGTCAATCCAGTCCACTTCCTAGAAAAGGAGAGTGAGGAAACAAAAACATACCACTGTAACTGGCATTTTCCTGGGTAGAAGACCAGGGACTAAATGGTAGGCTGACCTCTCTATTTCTGTAGTTCTACATGAACTATAGTACATTATTCATCACTGCCCTGAAACACTTCTCAGGTACTGAAAAGGTTGATCTTTATAGCTCTATGCCAGAACTCCTCATGTCATCATTTTGGTCAAAATTTTAATGACAACGTAGTCAAGAGTTAAAGAGAGAGAAGGATCCTAAGTCACTTCAGAGCAGTACAGATACTTTTCACTTATTGGCTGGGTGGAAGAATGAGCATTCTCAGAAAAAAGCAAGGACTTCTAATGACAGATTGCAAAATATTGGAGATCATGTCAGCACAGCTGAAATAGTTCAGAAAATACATTTAAAGAGATCTCTTTGAAGAGTTGCATTTAAAACAGAAGGGTCAGAACTGTCTGGCATTCATGCTGTGATAGTCTTAGGAAGAGGAAGGAATGCAGAGATCACACCGACTGGTTTCTCATCCAGTCAGTTCTTTCAACAAGCAACATATAATTTTACAATTCCTAGCACAATCCTAGCTTTTTGTGACATGCTATGTATTATCACACACTCTTGGAAACAAAATCTCTCAAGGTGAACCTCAGTTGGACTGTCTCAAAGATAATGGACTGCCAGTCAAATAACTGACAAGGATGGTTTATAAAAGTGTACTAATTGCATAGAAATTGCACAGTAAGGCTTACAGACCTTTAGTTTTGCTGTCCACTTCATCTCCAGGCAAACCCAACCTCTTTTTCCCAAAATCTGGCCCCAGTGGTTTAAAGGTTGCTCGTTTAAATTTTTCACTCCGTTTGCTAACCAACAGCATGGATGAAGACAAGGATTCAGAGGATGAAGGAACTGCATACTCTGCCAATGTGTCAATGCTACTTCCAGTCAGCCAATTAAAAGAACTTCTACCACCTGTAAAAAGAAATTGCCAAAAAGCTGTAACATACTCAGATATAAATAAAGAAAAAACATCTATGAGGCAGGTAATTTTTTCCCTCCCAAAAATATAATTTCCTAGTGTTTAAGGGCAGAACAGATTTCAAGCTGCTAGGTAAGACAGTGTTTCTTTTACATGAGGCAGAACACAAAACATATATGAGACTAATAAAAATGTGGGTTTTTTTTCTCATACCACACACACAAAAAACAAAGCCCTTGGAAACAAAACACTACATATATTTACACTTTTACATTAAAAAAATCATATGCAACAGAAATTACATCATTCCTATAGCAAAAAAGAGTATTTCAGAAAACACTGGTCTGGACTTACTGCCATGCTGTGTAGGTGTAAATTCATATTGCCTTTGGGTAGCCCTCACTTGCCCACCAAGTGACCCAGAAGGAGAAAGGGATCTTTCCTGGGACAAATTCCTGTGGATACTTGGAGAAGCCTGAGTCTCCACAAACATTGGTGTGAGCACAGTACTTCGGTAACGCCAGCTGGAATCAACCACGAAGTCCTATGAACAAAGAGAGACTTTAATTAAAACAATAAAATGGAGGCTTTTGGCATTTCTTCATTGAGCAGGACAGCAGAAATTACAGTCCAGAAATCAAAACATCCTCCCAGATACAGGGGCAGAACTTGACTATATATAAAAAAAAACCCCAACAAAACACAAATATGTATAAGTTCTTCACAGTTCAGTAAAAAAAGGTCACTAATTTAGACTGGCCAGCTGAGGACTGATTTGCAGCTCTTGCACCAATATTCCTGTTTCTTGACAGTGTTTCTCCAGTTAATGGTGCTTCTGTCTGCTACCCTCTTTTTTAGTATTTCAGTACTCTACAAGTCAGCTATATTTTAATTAAATAATTATTTTTTTAAAAGAAAGTACAATTATTGTCCCCACAAAATCATCAAACTTCTGATACTGTGCACAACTTGTAACTGCATCACCTGCTAACTTTGGAGCACAAAACTCTTTGAAAAATCTCCTTCATTATGCCATTCTTTTCTAAGTAATCACTACATTAAGAAGTAGAATTTGTCACATAGCTGTATACAGGACAACACAGTACAATTCACCTGAAATTTGCATTCAGACAGTGGATGCTCAAATATTTTTCTGGAATAGTCCGGGCTCTTGCTAGTCATTTCAAGCAGAAAATTTGTGATTAGACTCAAGTACTGTGTTTCAATCTTGGTGGAATATAAAGAACTTAACAGTGACAGCATGCGGTCAAGAGTACTCGTGGGCAACCTTGTCTCATGACTCCAAAAATTCCTAACAATTAATCTGTAAAGGCAAAGAATAAAGTTATTTTTTGTTATCTTCAAACAGAGCCCCACTTCTAAAAAAGCCAAGTTAAAAAGGAAAAAAAAAAATCCCCAAACCCACCAGCAAAAAACTCTAAAACAGTAAATTGTTAAGGCCTTAAACTATCACTTCCATGCCATTAATCTTCAACTGAATTACATCAAATTCCTCATTCATCTGCCATGTTCTGTACCTCATATAAAAGGTTTACTCTAAAAATATTTCTATCAAGTATTTTCCTCTTGAGAAGTGCTATGGATAGAGAAGTGCTATGGATAGAGAAGCACCAAGATCTCCTTTTTATCTTTTGCTTCATCAAAAGAAATTCTAAAATCCAACATTTAATCTATTGTTGTGAGTTTGTGCACAGCAGGGTCCTCCTTGTTCAAACACTCTAGAACCTTAATGCAGAATTAGGTTTAACATAGTGAAACAACCTCCCCACGGCTTACAATTTCGTTCAAATGCTTCACTTAGACTTGGTGTAACACCATGGGACACAATTTTATAAATTAACTTATTGAAAGAAAAGGAAATGGTATTATCTCAGTGTTACTCTTTTATATTGAAGTACTCAAAAAAACTCTAAGGATCAACTCTTTTGCTAGAAACAAAGTAAGAGAAATGGAGGTATTTTAATTTCAGATAGTTATCACAACACTTGACTCACTGCAGTTCAGCATTCTCATCGATCAGTCCTTGAAGCAGCATTTCTTTTGCCACTCTGAGTATCTCCTGAGAATCATCATCTGCTTGACTTTCTGGATCACTGATGGTAGGAGAAAAATATCTCTCAGTGACTTCTTTCAAACAATTCATAGCAAAATAAAAGGATGAAGATGGTGAGACAAAAAGAAGGAATATGCCCTCTGATAAAAATCTCGACATGACAAAATAACATGAGGTCCTTCCTTGCATCTCCACTACTTATAGAATAAATTATCTAATAAGGTAATTAACATGTTAGGTATTTATTATGAAGTTTGCAAGGTTGAATCTCAAAAAACAGGCAGAGAATGCTTTTCACAAGTGATGCCAGAGTAAAAAAAATGACTGTACTTTTTTTTTCGCAATAACTGTCCATTCGAAGAGTTATCTTGGGAAAAAGCACATAAAACTCAACTAAGTTAGATAATTCAACAGCAACCCACTTGTCAAACTGAGTATGTGCCTGTTCCCTATTCTAAGGGGTCAAACAGCAAGACCACCTTTATACTACCAGATGGAAGCAATCCAGATCATGCCCACGTGCCTTAATGTATCTTCTACCTAAAAGCAAATTTCTTTAATGTGTAATTTTCACTAGTTCCAAATTCCAGCAACAAGAAAAAAAGCTGGACCATCAAAGTTAAGACCTCTTATGGCATCCTGCTGTGGTGATGCAACATCCTAGTTCTGCTCCAACTATTTATCCCTTACTGGAAGTGATAAAACTGTCACCAAAGGCCAGAGCCAGTTAGGCAAATCACAGACTCTGTTCTTCTGACAACTGGAAAAATCCCTCACTGAGGGACATGAAGTTGGAAGACTGTTACAAACACTTTCACTCTGCCTGGGACAAAGCACTGAAAGACAACATCTGCAGTGAACACACACCTGTAATTATCATAAATCCACATCAGGATATCATACATGCGCTGTCGACATATCACAGAAGGGTGAGAAATGAACCCTGTCACTCCAGGCAGAAGTTCTTTAAGTTCTAGTGGTTTTAATTTAGACAGTATCTTGTACACTATATCCAAACAAACCCTTTGTCTTTCATCATCCCTAAAAGAAGGAGGAAAAGAAACTACAGTTACATTGCTTTTCTCATCACTCTTACACACAGAACCAGAAGATCAGTTTACGTTTTAGCAACAATATTTGGTCTTGCATAAGGGGCTTTAGGTAAATACTTTTGGACTCAATCTAAGAGTAAGAATATAAGTAAACTAATACAAACTACAGAAACTGACATCCCACTGGTGTTTCACCCTAAGGCTGTTCTAGGGGTGTTTGTTTATTTTTCACAATGAACTAACCATCTTAACTCCCAGATTACATTAGCTCAAATTAGAGGACTAATGACCAAAAAGTGAAGGTGAATTACAAATGTTTCTGAATGTAAAAATGTTGTGGGCAGTATAGAAAATGTTATCAAGAAACTTAACTATCCTTCATAATCACACGACTACTTACCTATGATTCATGATCTGGATAAAGTCTTTACTCCTTAACTGCAAGTGAAGATCAGGAACGTCTTCAGCCCTGCACAATATTACTTCCAGACAAAAGGTTTTCATCACACCATGAAGTTTGGGTATCAAAAAGAATACTGCATTCATAAACCTTAACATAACCAGAAGTCCACAAAGAAAAGCAAGTTATTCCTTACTATTCCTCTAGATTTACAGTCAACATAGCACATAAATCATGACATACCTGTCAGCAAGAGGTGGAAAATTCTTAACAACTTTATTCAAGCACTGAATAAACCTATCATGTTGTGTGTTCTGGTGATGTTTTAATTGTTTTATAACACAATCATAAACTGGATCTTCAAGTATCTGAAAATGAGAAAGACAGTAAGACAAGGATACTCATGAAAACCATAAGCACCTAAATGAAACATGGTTTTGCTGCTTTACTGTTTGATTCTTGTGCATTTGACTAGGCAGGATCCAGCCAACTCATCTTTACCTTTAGGGCGCTTCATGGGTCCTGTACAGCTCTGACAAGGCAAAACACATGACTGCTGCTTAAAAAAATATATTTGTGAGATTCCTTTGATTGGTTTGGAACCAATATCTTATTTTGTAGTACAAGCTGCTTAGTGTGCTTATATAGATAATAAGCAGCTTCTCATTCAGTATACAAGACTTCTAACCAATGAATGTCAAAAAATTAGACATTATTAGTAAAAAGGTGAAAAACAACCAGCAATCTGTAACTAACATCAAAGGAATAAGCCTTGATCAGGATAAAATTTACACCATCTTTGCTCATTTATTCAAAATACTGCTTATAATAGAACTTGAAACACTGAGAGAGACTTAATGAAGACTTATGAAATATGTTCTACAAACTGTGAAAGAACAACCAGAATGCAATAAGTGGAGAAAGAAGCAAGGATAATACGGAGAGAAAGAAGAATAATCTACAAGGGCAGGCTAACAGCTTTGTATTTTTGTCTTGAATAGCAATTACAGAATTATATTTAGGGGAACACATGATCCTGTCTGCATTTCGTCCTCTTTTTCTCTTATAACAACCCAACACACATTTGTCATTAGATTAAGGATCTTTGAGTGTACATTGCTGTCTCTTGTATTTAAAACCTGTTCATGACTTTTTTTGCGCATTAATTTACCTAATTTCCCTTTCAACCTGCTGATCTGCTTACCCTAGAACCTCTTCTGGCACCAAACTCTAGAAGTCCCTGAACTATTGTGCACAGAATTACTTCTAGCATATGTCTCAAACTCACTTCTGTGATCCTCAAGCACAATCCCTCAGTTCTTGCACTGCAGGATTTGGTGAGCAACAGTTTTGCATTCACCTTATCCACTACCTATAAAATAACTGGATTCAGATACAGTTACCCAAAGGTAGTTTTTTCACTCCAAACCTCCCAGCTTGCTTTTCTTTTCCTCTTAAACTCCCCCAACTTCAAAACATACTGTGCTAGTGTTGCTGGCTGGCAAAAGCTGAATAAAGTGTCAGAAAGAGATTGTTCACTGTCAGCTCCAAAAGAGCAAGGCAAAAATTCTGCACTTAGTGTGCCCTCAAATTCTTTTCCTGTTGAGTTAGTAGTTTAAATCATTAATTAATCTGTTGGATAAAGACTGCTGAGTTTTAAATACATTCATTTTTGGATTTGAATTGAGTAATCATATAAAAGAGGAATGTAAAATTAAGAGAGGAAAGGTCAAATACAAAATACAGTTCACTTACATTTTCTCTCTCAGCAATGTATCGAAGAGCAAGTCCCAAAACTTCTGCTGCAGCTGCATAAACTTCTCTATACTTTAGTAAGCCCATGTTGCTGGTCAAAGCTTGAAAATACCTAGCAAAAAAGATAGATCTGCTGTAAGCCACTACTCCAGCACACAAATTTAAACTGAAGCAAAAAATAAATCTGAGGTGCCTAGAATAATAGTGACTGCTTTCAGAAGAGCTGAATACAGTATAACATGCATTTTCTATTTGCAGTGTCTCAAATCTTTGCTCCAGCAATTCCTGACTCTATGAATTTCCACAAAACCACAACCCTGGTTGTAAAGAAGCGTACACCACTGTAAAAAAGTATACAATCTTCTAGATACGTTCCAAAATAAATGTGATCTGTAATTTGTAGCTAGGAAAGTATTACATCTGACAGATGATAGCAACAGGATGATGGGACAAAGGATTCCAAAGAACAAGCTCCCATACTTCCTGCTGACAAATTAAACTTGTTCTCTTTGGCTTGAGATTCTTTCAAGATCACTCACAACAAACTGCATTTCTCACCTGACACGATCGATTTCACATTTTGGGTCAAAAGGTGGCAAATTGTTAGCAAGAACAATTCCCAGCAACTGAATTCCCACTGAATTATCCTTTGTATCGGGGTCTCCACTAGAAAACTTTTCAAATATCAAACTGTTGGATAAAAACACAAAAGGAATGATATACATGAAAACCTCAAAATAGGCACACTGTAAATCACTCACTGTCTTTGTATCCAGCGATGTATACGTATATGTACATGCCATCAAAGGGATATTATCAAAAAGCAGGAGATATTTAGCTTCCATGAAGAAGTCTTTGCAAAGAAACCCACACCAAATCAACTGAAAAGAGATTATAAGCCCACACAAATGCCTGACATGTTCACAAGCATGGCAGATAGCACAAGTCTTAACAAGAGTGCACCAATATTCAGTGACAAAAATATCGAAAACTTCAGATAAAAAAATGTCTTTGCAGAGATTACTCCTGCTACTCTTGCTGCTCCTATAATCCTTTAAATGTTTGCCCATCTCTCTCTCTCTCTCTCCTTGTTATTTTTCAAATTAATTTATAATCTTTGGAGAGTTTGGTTCTGAAGTTCTACTGTTCACTGTAGGGACAAAAAGTTTACTATCTCTGGTGAATTTACCTTTCACTTATATTTGTGAAATATTGATAAAAGAAAGCAACTGTCCAAATGTTTACCTGTAAGGTATGGAGAGACAGTTCTTCCAACACTCTATAACTGTCTTTATGATTTCCAGATTGTGTCTGAACACAACTCTTTTTGGGTGAAATGCATTCTTCATCAAGAATTCAAGCAATCTGTTAGCCAAAATTTCATCCTTAATATTCCCCTACAAAAACCAAGATCAAAAATAAACATAGTGACTCCAAGAAGACATATATTGTTTCATAAAAGCAAATAAGTAAACAAGTTATGTTTGAAATTAATATGTAAAAGAATTGTAAAATGCAAAAGTGGACTGATGTACAAAATTATTTAAGAGCATAAAAACAAACTCAGTCATTCTTTACCGAACCGTCACAATAACAATAAAAATTAATTTAATATTTCCTTACTTTGGGAGTGGCTACACTTGTCCAGGAAAGGATTGTAACTACTATTTCCACTACCATGTAATGAATCCCTTCACCTCCATTATTTCCAGAAACAACAAGTTGCAGCAATGGACCAAGCCAGTGCTTCGCATAAGGCCGGAATACCTGCAAAGAATCAAGGATAAAGTACAAATTACCCAACTATTTATCTACTGCTGCTCAATAAACATTACTGGAAAGACTGCTAAACCAACCTCTTTAGCACTTTGCTCAACCCCTGAGGGAACAACCATAACAATTTTAAAATAAAAAGTATCCCTAACTACATTTGTCACTTTTGCTTAGAAACTTTTAACCACAAAAAGTGTATTATTTCACTAGAGCACAGACAGTATGGACCTCAACTAGAAAATCTGTCTGTAAAGGATTTGAAAGAGTATGCCAATCATCTATCTACCCTTCCATTTCAGACAGCTTTATTAAGAAAGTAGCATTAAATGGATATAAAGGTTCTTGAATTAATTCTGAAATCCAGCATTTTTGGATTTGGAATATTCCAGACAGAACCATTATACTTTAAAATCATTGTAGGAAGCGGGTTGAGAATGTTTTACCCAAGAATGAAAATTAGAAAACGTTGCTTCTCAAGCAAACACATTATGCTATCTCAGTATCTTTCTGCAACACGAACACTATTTAGCTCAAAGTGTTTCTGTAAGACTCATCTGTGTCCACTGTATTTACCATGTGAAGATGGAAAGTAAAACCAGCCCCACCTCTTGCCTAGTATCCATGAATACATTACTTGTGGCTTCCAGAAGACACACACTGTAGACACCCTCTACTTATAGAAGTAGAATATGGGAGAAAAAGTATTAATAGAATTTTATATGTTATATAATATAAAGATATAAAATATATCTTTTATATAAAATGTATTTTATATATTATATAATATAATGCATCCAAAATACTTGCATTAACTGGACTTTTGGGCCATAAATGCACTCACTTTAATCACAGCAAGCGACTCAATCTGAATGCCCCAAAGGTCTCAGCTGAAGAAATACTTTACCCTGCAAGAGTTACACATTTGATATTATGAATAAAAATTACTCACATCCTCAGTATTAACAATAAGTTTTGCTATGAAGAGGCGAATATTTAATGGTACTGATGGGTTTCCTAATTTGCCATGAAGAAATTTCATCCAAAGAGGAAGATCTACTGGAACTGTCCCCTGAAATTTAGAAAAGACGAGCAAAAATCAAATCACTTCTTGCACCCAACAGGCTTACCAAGCCAAAAAGCCCCAAGCTCAAACCACACAGGTTTCACTATAGTATAGCCAAGAAAATTAATAAACAGGTGGTTCAATCAATCAATCAATCAATCCCTCTTTTCTTGGTAGCATTAATGGAAAAATGATAACTATTTAATACTGGCCTCCTCCACTTTGGGTGTGATCTGATTCCTCTGCATATGTTTAATCAGAGTGGTCATAGAAGCCATACATTCATGTTGGTTGAATTCATCCATTTCCAGTTCCATCTCATCGTTTAAAACCTTGTATTCTGTGGGCTCCTGAAAAAAAACAACCAACAAGCGTTACTATGGTTAATAACAACAGTGTATTTTCTTTTATATCCCAATCATGCCATGAGTCATTCTGATCTTATCTGTGCTCAGATTTGACTACACACTCGGTGTGTGCAACTGGGAATACATCCAATGTGTTGTTCAAACAGACGCCTCCCAAATGCACGTACCAGATCTGCACATTCTTTACTTTTTGTGCCAACAGATGCCAACTTTATGTTACTCTAACTTTACTACCTGCCAGGACAAGTGTGGCAAATGCTGAAAGTAGGAGGAGTTAAACTGAACCTCAGAGAAATTATCTCATTTCATAGCTCAAAGAATATATTAACACCTCTATTTTTATGGATGTGTTGCTTCACACTGACCAGCATCTGCAGCAGTCCTCTTTTGCTACACAGAGTAAATCACAAAAGAGTATAGTTTAGTTAGAAATTACAACATTACTAGGCAAACTAGAAGCGTCCTATCTCGCTTAACTTCACTGCAGCTAAAACACCTCCTTGCTCCAAAACATGGAATCAGTTTATCTTCACAGTTTTGACAGATTCTGTCTTCAGTCTATGTGTCTATAATACTTCTACAAGCTTTCTGTTTCATAGCAGGTATCTATTCTATGAGCATTACTGCTGGTGAGACATCTCGATTGCAGAAGGAACATAACTTTAAGCCTTTGCTGAAAGAAGAGCATTCAATGTCTCCCAAGAACAACAGTTAAATACAAAGTGTCACAACAGAAAAACAAAAATAATTGTTTGATTATTTATTCTATCCATTTGATACAGAAGAAGAGGGAAATGAGGAAACCAGATGCCTAACAGCAAAACATAACCATCAGAGGATGTGCCTGAGTGCAGTCACAAGCCATCTTTTTACAGCTCAGGCTGGACTTCACTCACACTCCTCAGCTTTAGAAACACAGTAGGGCATTACTTTTTTTCAACTGTAGACAGAAGAGAGAGGAAAAGAGAAAAGTGACAGAAAACAGCTCAAGTCCACTCCCTCATCTTCTGGAGGAAACCATTCTCAGTCAGGTAGAACAAATATAGAAGACGAGAAATTTCTCTTTCTCAACCCCAATAAATGTGAGCAATTCCTCAAAAGCATAAAACTTTTCTTTCTCACAGCACACAAATCACTAAATTACCTTTCTCCTGAAACGAGTGCTGCTAGCTGTAACATCTTGGGAGCTATAAGAAAAGCCTTGGACTCCAGTAGAAAAATCAAACTGACTCATTTCCTCACTCAAACTGCTATCCATCATGTATGATGAAGAAGCTAAATACTTGGGTTCATCTAGACAGGAAAGAAAAGTCCATTAATCAAGGTAATTACAAGAAACAAGCCTTTACTGCCCACTAAAATTTGAGGGTAGGTGGGAATTGATTGTTAAATGAAATACATTGAATGCTTTTTATTTGTTCCTGCTACTGTAGAAGCCAATGAAGAACACATCAAGAAACAGTGTATGACAGATAAGAAAGCATTTTTTTCATCACCATAAATTACTTTCATACCCTGGCTGCTATTCCCTGCATCCCTGGCCTCCTTCCTAATAGCAATGTACCGTTTCTTCCTTTCCAGAGGCACCTAAACAGCAAGAAATAGTTATAATTACTTAATTTTTAAAAAATAATTAACTATTTAAAAATTTACAGATTATTTACACTTACTTATAGAGATACCAAAAAATTATTAAAACCATTTGACATGAACGGAAAGCTCATGTTGTAAATTATTATTATTAATGGTACAGAAAAACAACTGAATTTTTTATTCCTACAGCCATTCATTACTTACAAAAGTAAGTACACTTAAAAGTATGTTAAAAGCTGTGTGCATTATAAGTCCATTCTAAATTTCAGGTCTGAATTTCTCTCAGAAAAATGTATTTTGAATCATCAGAGGAATATTCCATTTTTTGTATCCACTACTCCATTTTTTGTATATTCTTTCTCCATATGTGAGAATTGACCTGGTCTTCAGTAACTACATTGTTAAAGTCATACCCTTTTTCTACTTAGAAACACTAAAGGCCAGAAATTTCACTCACCTCAATTTCAACAGGAAACGTATACTGACGCTTCAGGTCTATTAAATTTTCAAAAATCAGCAAGTTCTGCAAACCAAAGCATGTTTGGAAATAGCAAAATTATAATGCTGTGCACAATAACAATTGTTTTGAACGTATTTTATTTCTTAAAAAAAATTCAACAGATCAACGTACAACATAGAAAGTGTGTAGCTTTCTACATCAGTACTCGTAAAAAAAAGTTTTGCTACTTAACTACTCAAGAATTTACAGCACAGAATGTGCTCTGTAAAAAGGCCTTATTCAACTATATTCCAAGCACTGGAGAAGTTAAAAAATAGGGGCTTTTTCCTCCTATTTTAGAAAATTGATTGGGAGTAGAAAAGAGAATCACTACTTCACCCATTCCCAAATAGTTGGCAAAACTTTCATCAGCTACCACTCCTTCTATTGCCTCACCGGGTACTTTGTTAGTATAATTGCATGTCATTCAGGTTTCGTTCTTTGATTTATTGCCACCAGGTAGAATCACTTTGTGTCTCATGCTCTAGAAGCCTTCTAAGAGCAACAAAAAGCTACTCACTTTTTCTGATTTTTCTGAAAAAAGAAAGCCTTGATAAAATTTGCTTTCAGTGAAGACACAACTGATGACAGCAACAGCACAGTTATATGCTGCACAGTGATACTGTCTCCTCTTCTCCAGTAGCTGACTCTCTCCTGCCATGTTTTCTGTAAATGCATCATAGCACGACCTTAAATACAAACAGGCAAGAAAACACCATCAGAAGTCCTTTATTAAGCAGTAAAAGAAGAGTTCCAATCAGAGACAAGTGAATTAACAGAACTTCAAGGAAGCAGTATCCATTAAACCACCTCAGACTTGTTCAAGTATCTTGCAGGTAAATGGAACCAAAATGGAACCGTTCAGCAATGACAAAGAAAACTTCCCCAAGTATTTACACAGGAGTCCTTAACGTCTGAAATGTGATGACAGGTAATGTTCAGATAAGATGAATATTTGTTTTGATGCATACATAAATTTCTCTCATGGTCCTTTGCCAAAAATTATGAATGGACATGCTGAAGTATTTTATGGATTAGGTGATGAAAATAGTTGAGATGTGATTTTTAAATGCCTTTGGTACAAAGCCAATTACAGATCTGCAAATCATAGCCAAGAAATTCTTTGAAGTCCCCACAGGTCATAATATTGTAAAACAAAAATCAAAGCAAACAGAAGTTCAGGCATCTTATTTTTTACTCTGAATATTAAACAAACTGAACAATACAAATTAACATATATATTCAGTATTTCTCTTTTGTCCCCCTTTGCAGTGATGATCAAGCCAATTACTCCTACTGGGTGTGCTGCTGAATCATGAAATGTAAATGAAAATCCATCCCATCTTCTCATCAATCATATAAATACCAATTTTGCAATACAGAGCCGTACTTTACATGGAAGTGTGAGTATACTGAAACTGAAGTTGCGAAAACACGAATTAAAGGCCAAGAATCATACTGGAAAGGTAAAATAAATTAGAAAAGCAGGAAGCAAAGGTTATCCTAACACAGAACTGTAATTTACACTACAGATAATTCTTTCAATGCAAACTCACTACTGTTTATTTCATTTAAAATCAAGAGCTATGTAAGATATTATATTTGCCCTTGAACAAATCCATCTTTTGCTTCATGTGGCCTACTTAAAAAAGCATATGTGGTCAAAACCTAATCAGAAATATAAAGTAAATTAAATAAACAATGGTCTTACTTTATTAGTGCCTTGATAAGTTCATTTCCTTCTACACTCATGGAGCCACGGTAAGCTTGGTTAATTTTAGAGTCCTTGGAGTAAACATCCTCTTTTGAAAGACGCACATACATCACCTCTAGCAGCTTGTAATACCCCATTTTCTTGGTGACTTGTGTATCAAAAGTATATTCATGGGACTAGAAACAAGTAAGCAGAATCTCAGAAGGAAATTTCCTGACTCTTGTCCTTTCTAAATAGTTACACAGTTACTTCAAATTTCTTAGACAGCCTTCAGCTGACCTCTACCTTCTAAAACAGAGAAAAGAGCTGATGATAATAAAAGACTGACAGATTCTAAGTTCCTGTGTAGTACAGCTATTAAACTGCTTGTCTGGTGAACTCTCTTAAGTACAATTGGCCTAAATTATTATAAGGATACTGGAGGAAAACAAGCAGACTACCGAGTGACATCTCAGCCTCATGACACATGTAAGCAAAACACACGCCTGTCATCATCCTTGGTGTCATTCACGAGTTTCTTTATGCACCTCCTTTTGGTGCCAAAATTTACAGCAACAGGAACATGGTGTGGGTGACTCTACATAGATCTTAGTTTTAGCATTTTGTTTCAATAACCATTACTAAACTTCAGTGATTTCAGCATATTGCTTGTGAACATCATTACCAGTGAAATCATGGGACTGAAGAACTATAGCAAGAACAGAGAACTCCACTGGCAACAAGACCATTGCATGCAACAATACCCTTAAATTGGAAGACAGGCTGTAAGTAGAGAAAGGAAGATCTGTGCTCCTAATCCCTTGCTGAAGAACCTTTGCAATGATTACAGGCATACTTCTTTCTCTGGAAGTAATGTACCCAATTTCAGAGCTTTCATTCCAACTTCAATTTTCATACACAGTATAAAGTAGATAAGCAAATATGCCTTAAGTCCAAAGGAACAGCGTGTTGGGGAATAAAGAAAAGATTTCAGTAATAATCAAATTATATAACTGGCACACGCTTCTGTTCCATGATACACATGTTCCAAGAAATCAAACTGTTTTTATCAGCGTTTCATTCAAAGTTAAGCAAAATGTATACACCAACATCAGCATTTTCTCAGACCTTCCCTAACCCTAAATTAAAAAATAAATAAAAACAAAATTTAATTCTTACCTTTGTAAACCTGGAATTAAGTATATCCATAGCCTCTACTATAATCTTGCCAAAGAATACTCTCAGTGCATCCAAGCTGCAGTGCCACAAGAGAGTGAGGAGGGACCGATCCACAAATGCTTGGCGAGCAGTATTTGAAATAAGTTCTTCACTTTGGAACATTCTGTGAACAGTGTCCAACAGTACCACTTGTTTGTCAGTGGTGCCCCTAAACAAGATGGAAATATCAAGATGAAAACTCTTTTACCAGACTTCACTTATGTCTCACATCCTTAGAATATTAAATTTTTTATTGACTGCATTCATGCCCTCTTGGGTTCTCCTACAAAACATGCAAGATCAGGTTGAACTACCAAGTATTATGCAGCTCTCAAAAAAACCCACCTCAGTATCTTAGTATGATGCAAAAGATGGTAAACTTGTTTGTGTATCTTTAGTAATTTAATCCTAAAGCAAACATTAACTTTCTCAGTTCTTTTTCACTGAAAAACCTACCAAAAAAAATGATCCAGTATATGTGAAGGATGTAGGCAAACCACAGGAAAAAAAAAAAGCTGTGGCTATCAAATGTTCCACTACTAGATGATCTGCTATTCTGAATAATTTTATTAAAGTTAAAATTTCAAAAATGGGATTTGGGCACAAGGTAAATGACTTTGTCCAGGAAATTAAATGCTCCACAATAGTCACTACTCAACAGCCCATCTAAAATTGGAATGTTGGTTTTGGAAGAGATATTGAATAGCTCTTCTGTGGACAGAGCATGTTTAAGTCCACAATTTATGAACCCAGGAATTATTCAATTAAATAAATGCATTGCTTTAGTTTCTAAGAGGTTTAACAAATTAATTCCCTGTCAATTTAAGTATTATCAACTTAGGTGATCATGTAGTTATACAGGAACAGCAAATATATAACAAACAAGTACTATTGTCAACTCGATTCTCTCAGAACAAGCTTATTTACAGAGGGCTTTCCAAATCTGCACAGGCACTGGAAGTGTAATCTGGAAACGGATGTCACTTGTTCATACTTGGGAAACACTTTGAAAATGTGAAGACAAAAGTAAAATCTGAATTAAAACTATTACATAAAACGTTATAGTGTAAATCATCACTATTATAAGGACAATAAAATGCAGGAAGACATTTGCTTCAGCAAAAATTCAATGAGAACAAGCACAAAATCCAGAGGATTAAACCCACCTTCTGGAAATTCTCTTGAAGCTGGCTTGAAATAAGTCCTCCATGAAATGCCTGTGGTCCCTACAGAGGATTTCTGTCATCAGTTGCAACAACATTGGACTTTGAGACAATTCTAATGCATCTAAAAACTGAAGAAGAAGCAACACGGAACATGAAAAGCCAACTGGATCAAATCACTTCAATCTAAAGATGTAGTTATTTATTAATACTGATCAGAAGCAGATGCACAGAACTGTGTGCTTATTTAATGTACTTCTGTAGATTCAATTTCTGGATAAAAACATAACCCAGAAACATGAAAGCTGAGCTCCTCATGTGAACCAAGAATCTCTCTCTTTAATTCCAGATCCTGTGAAACATTGCTTCTAGACACGGTTCAGTTCGGCTTCTAATTATGTATTTGTTAAAAATACTGACCTTCTTAGTGCAGTCTACATAGTTATTGTGTTTCAAGGTTCCTTTGGGAAACTCATCAGACCTCATGGGAAAGTTGAAAGCTACAAGCTGATCCAGAGCATTCTTAAGGTCATTAAGCTTTTCTCCTGTCAAATTAGTGAAGAACGGGAGAATTATCACTGCTTGACCCTGAAGGAAAAAAAACAAACATAAAAAAGATACAGTTTCACACTAAAAAATAAGTTATTCCCTAACTATGAAGGCAGCTGAAAGCTGAATAGGACCACAGAACAGCAGCAGTGGCTATTCTTACTGATTCAGTGGCTCAGTGTACTAATAAAAATATGTCATGTAGCTGATCTTTACAGCTGCTGGACCAGAAAACAGCTTTTCACTCTCACTGCTGAGTGAGAGTTAAAGCTAATTAATATCTCATGGGTGACATGGCTATGAATAATATCTCATTGTTCTTTTAAGTAAGCATTAATTCTCACACGAGTCACTGATTTAATGCATCACCTTGTAGCTAAAACAAAATCCCAAACTTTATGTATTTTGAACTCATAGGGAAGTACAAAACTCTGCTTAATTAAAGGCAGGCTGACGGAGAAGCTACTACACAAAACTTTCATAAGTACAACATTTCTTATTACTCCAGTCCAACCAAGGTCTTTTATCCCACTTTCAGTCCGCAGTACTTTATCTCCCTCTCCCGACCAAGCTGCATATAGCAACCACTCCATTAGTACTGGTCTCACACTTGCAGACATGGATGTTAAATACCACCCCTTGCTAAAAGCTTGATTAGCTGCCACTTCTCAAATGAACACTTAGGAATTCAACTCAACTTGTAACTGAGGCTGATTTTTTTTTTTTCCTAACAAGTACATTCCTTTCTTCTGAGCAAAGGAAAAAAAAGAGCACCTTAAACCAAAGCATAGCATCTGTGATAATGCCTTCTGTCTGAAGCACAAAAAAGATGATTTACAAGTTTTAGGGTGTTGAACAGAAGAATAAAGACCCAGAAGTCCGTGACAAAAATTAAGCCGAAGAACAGAGAATACCATGAACAACTAATATTTTCATTTGGGGAGGGTAGGGAATCTGTTGAAGTGAGCAATTTACCTTAAGATTTAAGCCTAAATCCTGATCAGTAAGTAGACTGGTATAGGTATTAAAAACAGCTGTAAATGCTTCATGATTGGTATTGAAAGAAACTGAAGAGTCTATCTGGAAAGACAGAAGAAATAAAAAAATTAGTATGGTTTTTTTTTTAACTAGTTAAAGAGATTTGTATTAAAGAAGAATAAAAAGCCCTTGAGCTATAGAATTTTTTATTTCCAAAAACACACTGAATTAACAGAAAGCACATACTGAGTGATTTTGGTTTTAAAATAATAACTATAAAAGCTTCTACACGGTGCAAACAAAATCATAATGTTGGGTATTTTTCAATTCAAAAAATATTAATCTCCTTTTGAAAGCCAAATTTCTTACTGGTCATTTCAGTGCCAGTTAAATACAGCAATACAGTT
Source organism: Acridotheres tristis (assembly GCA_037013685.1). Taxonomy (NCBI): domain Eukaryota; kingdom Metazoa; phylum Chordata; class Aves; order Passeriformes; family Sturnidae; genus Acridotheres; species Acridotheres tristis. The sequence goes on from CM072886.1 coordinate 108,503,877, forward strand.
CACATTCTGTGTCCTAACACATACCTTTAAAACAAATCAAATTTAAAACAATTTAAAAACAAAAATTGTTCTCAACAGTTGATCTTTGAGTACATTTGTGTACAACTACTTTTTACAAATTCCTACAAAAATCCCAAAAGGATAAGTCGATAATTATGCTTTCAAAATACAGAAAAAAAAAACCAGACCAAAATCTCAATGTCACAGAAATTGTTTAAATCAAAGATAACTCTGCAGTTTGTTAATATGGGTAGAACTCCTCCACTGTGACTCTCCTTTAAAAAACCAAGAAATTAAAAAAATAAAAGGTGGGGGGGAAGAAGATCTATATCCAGTAATTTCCACCTGCCCCATTTTTTTTTGTAGTTTGCTAACAAAACCACCCAGATTCTAACATTGCCCAACTTTATCCTTTTTACCTTTTTTCCCCAAACATAAAACATTTGACTTGAACAGCATTTCTTGAAATCACAAAGCAATCCCTACAGAACTAGAAAGGTTACCTGAACTTTATAAAGCAGTACGTACCTGCAGAACTTTGGCCAGCAGGGTCAAGACTGCCATTTTGCTCTCAGCAGATGAGCCTTTGGCCCACCAGCCATCCAGTTTCTCCCAGTTTCTCAGTACAGCTGTCACCAGTTTTGCTCCTTGCTGCTTGCGCACAGCACGGTCCCTAAAGCTCTGATCTAACATGCCATTCAAGATGCTCCCAACCTGGGAGGAAAAGCAGCAGGTAAGATCATTGCACCCCAAATGAAAGGATGACAGAATCACTTCAGTGATATGGGCAGTCATAAAAAAGAAGCATCACAAAGCAATGCTAGATTTAAATCTCAAAAGGAAGCAGAATGAAAGTCTCTGCAGGAAATTAAAAATACACCTCTCTCAAAAAAAAAAAGACATCTCTCCGACTTACTCCTGTTTCAGAGTACAATGCAACAATTAGTTCCAATACCTTTTGTATATGGAGAAATAAATGATAATTCAAAATAAAGATCAATACTTGATAATTTTAGTTAGTGTGAAGTTGAAAAATAGCACCCAGGCTAACATAGTCACATCCATTTATTTTGAAAAGAAAAATAACCCTTGCATAGGAGGTATGAACTAAGTATGCTTGAAATCGCTTTTCTTCAATAACGAAGAGTCACTATCATCTATCAGATACACTTGAAAGAATTAATGTATTGCAGCATGCTCAGCACAGGAAACACTAGATAACCATCACCAGAAACAGCCTACTAAAACATACACATTCCTCTACAGTCTAATTAAACAGTTTCTGGTATCACCAAAAACAATGCTGCAAGTCTGTTAAACTACTACTTGGATGCAGCATGTCTAAGCAAAACATTTTGCATTATAAAAGAGCCAATTATTTTTAAAGGATTATTCTACTTTGCTGAGCATCTTTTTAATCAAAACGAAAAGCAGACTTTTGATCCTTCTGTTTGTCAGATGCCCTGAAGGAAGACTTCTCAGTTCCAAGTTTCCTTCATGGCACTGAGTTCTCTAAGTCCTGCAGGCAAACAGGAAAAAGTCCGTTGACCCAAATAAGCAGTGCTGGGACTGAGTACATGACAAAGTATCCCACGTTTATCTCAGCTCAGGAGGGTTGTGTGTGTGTCCATCTCTCTTTTTAATACTCTGATCTAGCTCTACTCTAGCTCTGTGGACTAAATGCCCATTAGTAGTTGGAGTTTGTTTTTTCAGTTTCATTTTATCCAAAACAAATCCAAGTCACATGCTCTGGGACCATTCTGCAATGAAAAGCAAAGCACAGTAAATGGGTCCCTCCTTTGAAAGGGTATTTTTGATCTGAAGTACTATCCAAAGAGATCCTGAAATTTCAAGATTAAGGTAAGCACTTTCCACTCAGTTTGATCTGAGAACAGAGTAATGTCAGGCTGCCAGAGATCATGATGCTAGCACCAGTAGGTCAAGACAAAAAAATCCCAAAATTCAAACCAAAAACTATCATTGCACTGCTGTCTGAAATTCAACCCAATGTACTTTTCCCCCTACTACACACTCCATCTCTAAAAACAATAATAAAATTGTTACTTCTAATATTCCCTTTTGACTTTGTCCTTTAAAGAGTAAGTCCAGTACCATTTGAGGATTGCTGAGAGATGATTCCATAAGACGGACAATAATCACATCCAGGTTTTTCAGTAGCTGTTGATTGATGGTTTCTGAGAACAGGCTGTAGAAATATTGACCATGAGAGAAATTCATCAGGTTGTTCTGGGATGCTCCTGATAGTGGCACAGAAAACACTACTGTGTTCAACAGCAGACTTACTAGCTCCTCACACTGAAAATCAAGGTATAGAGATAAGAGTTATTTCAAGGACATCACATTTCACTTAGAAATTTCTTAGAAAAGCACATGATTTTTTTTTTTTCAAGCTCCCATCCCATACTTTTTTCCTTTGTTTATTTTATTTTAAGGATTTTAACTGGAGAACCACATCATACCTGGTCATCAATAGCAAAGGCCAGCTGCAGAAGACTATCAGCTAATTGCTTACTGCTGATGTCCAAGGATGGAAGAGAGATCCTTTCACCCCTAGGTGCAATGCCTTTATAAACAACTGAAAGAAGCTTGGAGCCAACTGAGAAATGAGACCCTTCATCCTATAGAAACCAACAAAGAAACGACAGTCAATAAAAGCTGAAAAAAGGCTTCGAATCTATCTGTATGGTTAATTATAACACTTTAACTCGAGATTATTTCCTTATAAAGCAATGCAAATAAGCCATGACAAGACAACTTTCTAACTCAGGGATGAGATTTTAAATGAGACAACCCTATTGTGTACAAAGTTAAAAACAAACTAAAAGTAACTTGAAAATGTTCCAAATATTCTGATCCTCCTCCACCTTTTCAGTTTTACTTGCCTACAGAAGTAAAATGAACAGCTAAGCCAGGATGGGTGGGACACAAATGCAGCTCATCTGATTATCAATATACTGCAACCACAGGTCTAGATTTTGTTGATACAGAGAATGGATAGCACACAGAAATTAAATATTTTGTTACTTCTTAGCTTTGCTCAACCTTGTTACAGCCTCATTCACAAATTCTCAGTCTTTGTGGCTGTTGCATAACCTGTTCCTTCAATTGCCCTTCAAAGTAGAGATTTACTACAATCAGAAACTTAGTGGAAGGAATTTGAGTAATATAGTCTACATCCTCACACTTCAGAGGTCTCTATCCTCTTTTCCTGCAACTCAGACCCACTATATTGCTTCTGATCAGTCAGGAAATACTCCTTTTCTAATTTTCCTCATTACTTTGAATGGTCTCTGTGTAAAAGTTGTTTAAAAAAATGCCTGCTTTATAGGATAGCTAATCCTGATTTTTTGAGCTTTCAGTCTAGAAAAGCTCATTTAAAAGAAGCTAGAGAACCTAGATTCCTATTTCCAGTGTCTGGAGCTAACCAGAGACAGATTAACACAATTATAAAGGTTGTTCAAGCCTCAGTATTGTGCTACACAGATTTGTAGAATAACCATAAAACATGTATTTTTGATCCCATTCAACACTAGCTCTTCACTGTTGATCTCATTTTCAACAACTTCATCTGATCTGTTCTCTGTTTTCATCCTGGTGTTTTACATAGGAAAAGCTCTTTACAATGTACAAATGTTCACTATTATTTTCTGTATTAACAATTACCTGACTATGGAGAACAGAATGAAGCAGGCCAGATTTCTGGAGTTGCTTGCATGCAGAAAGCACAGCACTAAACCTAACTTGATCCAAACGTGCCTCTGAATTAAAAAAATCAACAGAACAAAGGTCCTCAAGGCTAGAGAGGAAAAAGAAGCAATAATGTCACATTAGTGCATCCATAGACAACATTATTAACTTTCTGTTTCTCATTATAAGGGTTTGTTCTGGACTCATGCTTAACTTACCTCTGTGGTGTGATTCTTTTTTTCAAGCACAGTTTCAAAGACTCCTGATAGGGAGATTTCATCAGAGCTTTCATGAGTCTTACTGAGATATCTGGGAGGTTTTTCATGACTTGCACATCAGCTGTGTTAAAGCCTATATGTGATGGATCACACACTGTCATCACCACAAGCTCTATAAAGCTTGCATTTAGCAGTTCCTTCTCAAGCACCTAGAAAGAAAAAAATTTAAACATAAAAACTTGAAAAATTCATTCAGATTTCTCTATTTAATTCTTCATAACTTACCATTAATCCTAAGTCAAATGAAACCAAACATGAAACAGTACCAATTTTCACTGATTTTCTCTATTGAAATGTCTGACTTTCAATCATTTATGCAAATGCACAGAAATTAGGTATCTATAAACCCAGACATATGATATCCCACCAAACTGAAAGTTAGATCTCCTAAACTACATAGGCCTGTTTCAGTCTTGACTATATACCTGCAAATCCTGATGTACATCTCTGTACACACTATCAGAGATTTGCTGATGAGACAAACACAATCTCAGAACTAAACTTGGCAGTGTAAATTTCCTAAGAGATTCCTAAGTATTATACTTTATACAGTTAAATATGGCTTATATTGCATCAAATAGACGAATAGAGAGACAATTAGGAGAAAGGCAAACAGAAATCTGAATATCTATGCTGAATTCAAGAAAGGCAGATTGTGTCAATTCTTCCTGCCTTTTAAGCAGCTCCCACCTCCACACATTTAATGCCATCAGGAAGCATACAGGAAATACTCACTGCAAGCACTCCATATACAGAACACGTATATTTAACTATATATAAAATTTGTATCTTTTATCCACTACAGATTTCAGAGCCTACCTTCCAGAATTCCTGCTGGCACATTTCCAGGATGACAGTGACAAACTCCATGATCCGGACTACAATGGTACACTTGCTGTAGTTGTACATGTCCCTTTCCTGAGGGCTGAACATGCTGCCTTTGGAGCTGCAATCAAAGCACTGCTCTGCTGCGTGGATATCATGCAAAGCAATGCTGTCAAGGAAGAACCGCACAGCTTCCAAGAACACGGAATTTTTATTTACACCTAGAAAGAATTACACTAAGTTAAAATCACAGAATGACTAGGTTGGAAGAGACCTTCAACACCATCGAGTCCAACCCATGCCCTAACATCTCAACTAAGCCATGGCACCAAGTGCCACATCCAATCTTTTTTAAATGCATCCAGGGAGACCATTCCAGTACTTTATCACTCTTTCCATAAAAAAAACTTTCTTGTAATATCCAATCTATATTTCCCTTGGCACAGCCTAAGACTGTGTCCTCTCGCTCTGTCAGTTGCTGCCTGGAGAAAAAGATCAACCTCCACCTGACTAAAATCACCTTTCAGGGAGTTGTAGAGAGTGATAAGGTCACCTCTGAGTCTCCTTTTCTCCAGGCTAAACAACCCCAACTCCTTCAGTCGTTCCTCACAGTTTGTGTTCCAAGCCCCTCTCCAGCCTTGTTGCCTCCTCTGGAAGTGCTCAAGTATCTCAAGGTCCTTCCTAAACTGAGGGGCCAGAGCTGGACACAGCACTCAAGGTGTGACCTCACCAGTGCCAAATACAGGGGAAGAATGACCTCCCTGCTCCTACTCCTGTACTGTCATTGGAAAACAGAGAGTTTGCAAAACCATCGATCCTACATTTGAGATAAGAGCTTAAATTCCAAGTTAAGAACTCATCTTGGGTGGGCTTTATGTAACACACATGAATCAACCTAATGCAACAGTTAATCACTCACCCAGTACTTCACGCGGTTTGATCATCTGCAGCTCAAAGAATGTATTGTAGCAATCCAGCGCTGCTGAGAACATGTCCATCCACTGCATGACAGCCTGTAAACTGAAGGGTTCCTGCATGCCATGAAGCGTTGGCTGAGAACGGATCCCAGATGGAATTTCGGCATCGGTGCCACCTCTTTCAAATTTGTCAATGAGGAAAGAAACATCTTTGCTTTTTAGAGTATCAGCCAGCCAAGAAGATTGAGACTTGTTTCCTGACAGAAATATAAGCAGAAATATAAATTTTCTAAGAAAAACTAGCAAGGAACTAGAGGAAAAGGAACTAACAACTTCGTGATTTAAACTGCATCTTCTAGCAGAGAAGTCTGTTCTAGCCTTGGCTATATTCCTAAAATTCCCACATTTCTCTTCCTTCCATAAGGAAGAGGCCAATTTTTAAGACAGTCACAGTTCCCCATCAACAGATTCTGCTTTTTTTAGCTGGATACACAACAGCAGTTTTGGGCCTTGAAGTAAGACTGCAATAAAAGCCTCTTCTATGCACAAAAACATCCCTCAGACTCCGAGGTTCTCACAGTACTCGATTTGCAATATAAGCAACAACTCAGTTTCTATTTTACAATGCTGAGTGAACAGATAGTTACATGTAATTACTACCTTGCATAGAAAACAGAGAGGGAAGGCATGCACAGAATATGGAAAGCAAAGATAAATAGCGAACTGTGACTTAAAATACCTGGTAATAAAGGAACAAATTCATAGAAGAGCTCCATGGCTTTATGCCGGCACTCTGTCTGAGGTCGTCCACACTGCACTAAGAGCCACATGACAATGTCCTGAAGACACACGGATTTAGTGGCTGGGAATCCCCTGCACAAAAATATTAGGGATTAAGTCCTCTTGACATCTGCCAAGAAGCAATAGTCTTCCAGTTGAAAAAAATCAAAATGTTCCATGAGCACTATGAATCCCTTTTATCTATTTAACCACAGCTCATCTGCACTACAAGAAGGAGTTCTTCCACCATCATGTCTGGCACTGCTTTCCCTTCTCCACACTCTACTTGGGATCCCCAAAGCATAGTCCTTTTGGAAAACAATTTTAAATGCAGAAGCAGGCATGTCAACTCAAAGAGAAAAAGTTGAGATTAAAGTTTAAATAAGCCTGTACAGTTTTACTCCATCCCCATAATCATCCAGTGTCATAACTCAGCAAATGCCACACCAGTAACCCAAATCTAAACTCCACTTGCCAGTTTCTCTAAGATCACACGATAATTTGGGTAAAAAGGGAACTAAGGAAGTCTCTAGTCCAACCTCCAGATGAAATCAGGGTCAGCTGAGTGACTCAGAGCTTCATCCGTCCTGATCCTGAATCCATTTTTACTTCTTTTATCATTTTTGCTTCCCTTCTTTAATTGTTTATCATTCTGTTGCAGCTTGTCCTGCTTCTGGTGACATTTAACAATGTAAGAAAGGCTTTGGAGGAGTTTCCTCCGTGTGCTTGCTTTGTAGCACCAGTGCTAATGTTATTATATACATTGCTGTCAGGGGAACATGCTCTTCTGCCTCTTCTTGCTAAACTAAATCAAGTTCACCATGCTGGAATAAAGAATCATGCTCCTCTCATATTATGTCCAGTGTTTTCCCACCAGTAGTTCAACAGACACATCAGGAGGTCTGTATCAGCAATTGTTATTGTATGAAGTCCTCATTCAGAATCTCAGGCATTAAATGGAACTACTACTAGTAGATGATGTTTATTAAAATGCAATGTGAAAATAAATGCAACTAGCTGACCGTGGTACACGCCGTTTTCCTTCCTTGTTCAGAGAAGGTGCTTTATGCTTGATTATGCGCTTCAGGTGATTAATGGCATCACAGCACTGTTGGACAGTACCTGTTGGAGAGAGAGAATTGACAACTCTGAAAAAATGCCAGTAATTTGGTTAAATAAATTGAGATAGCACAGTAGATATCTTATACAGATGATACTGTCTACCAGCTCCACTACTCTGTGCTTCTACAGTAGATTGCTCAAAGGTGCAGAACAAAATCATAAACACCAGACAGGCCAGCTTGGCCTGAGCCAAGCCTGAGGCCTTTGATATAAACTGTGCATTCTACTTTCTGTGATGACGCTTAGAGAAACTGTAAAATTTTCCCATGTGAGTAATTCTTCTACCATATCCTCTGAAGGAAATTAAGTTTTGCTACATCAACTTTTGGCTTTATGATCTAATTACTATTAATAGATGAAAGAGCATGGAAAAAACAGAGAAAAGTGGATTTATTGAAGAATCATTAGTACTGTGAAAGAAGTCACAGATTCTTCACACAACTACATACTGTTGTAAAGAATGACAAGACAATGAGGAAAAGGTATCACAAAATAGTGGAAATATTCCACAAAATATATCAAAATGACAATTTGTGAAGCATTTGTTTGTTATATAAGAATAGACTGATTCTCATCAAGCTACATTTTTTACACCATATAATTGCAAGACCACAACTCAAATCTAAAGCACCACCAGCATTTTTAGTGCTATTTCAAAACTGTAAATCATTGTAAATATGACAAGGTTTTTTTCTCCTGGGCTCAAAATATTCCACCTTTATACAGTGCAAGGAGTTGATTTAAAGAACTCCCAACTAGATATCAAATGACCTCTCTACTGATAATGAAAAATAATTCTTCCTTTGTTGCAAAAGTAAGCAAATGTACTTTTCTTATGGTTGAAGGTTTTTTTCAATCTTATAGCCCGAGAATCAACAAAGTAACGTTTTTTTTTCATTCCACCGTTAATTAACAATAGCTCACCTAATGACTTCTCATCTGTATGGGCTAAAGCCAAGCTTTCCAGAAAAACAACCAGTGCTTCAAATACGAACTGCTCCACCAGAGAATTTTCTTCCCTTTAAAAAACAGGAAAAAAATTCATAAGAAACATGAGTCGAAGAAGCACTAAATGTAAAATCCTAATTAAAAACCACTAAATGGAATACTGTAGAGATAGACTGCAAAAGACGTTTGCACTAAGAAAGTACATCTAAATCCGCTTAAAAAATAGCAGTGAAATTTGCTGAGCATCCTGAAAAGACATAAAAAACTTCTTAAAAACTTGTGATGAAAATTAATTTCTATACATTTCACACAGACAGAAAGCCCAAATAACAAAATTATTACTAAAAATAAGCTGAGTAACTGAATTTTACAGCTATCATATACATTAATAGAATAAGTGTCAGTGGATGACTATTTGAGTCTCATTGAACTTTTAGACCAAGTTAGTTACTGTTTCAAGCTCTGCTTGCTCACCTAAATTCTCTGTAGATACTGTTAAAAGCAAGGGCTGCACCCAGCCTCTTGAAAGCACTGGGGTGAAGAGCAAGACTGTACAACCGTTTAAAAAGAGACTTGGTGTTTGCTGGGCTTTCCTCCTGCTGTCTTGGTGTTGTCTGCTTGATAGACCATTTCAAAAATTCTCGTATGCACTGGCCACAGAAATCTCTCAAAGTGCTGTCAACTGGATCCACTATGCCACTCTGGAATTACACAAGGTTATTTGATCTCAAGAATGAGAAAAAGCCCTGCCATTGTCTCCGTGCAGTATTATAGCAGCTTATCTACATTGCATTATTTGGAAATTAAAAAACTGTACTCACAGTTTACCAGAAATGAACAAAGTTCAAAATTGCTACTGTTGAAGGGAAGGGCAGAACTTTCAGCCCTCACAGTGCTGAATTACACCTTGAAGATCTGGATTTCTATTCCTGTCTCAGCTATCAGTGTAGGAGTCTCGTCTAAGTCACTTCATTTTCTGATGGCTGTGCTTCCTCTGCCTAAGAAGCAGTGTGATAACACTGACTTTCATTAAAAAAAGTATTCCAATCCTCTTGACATACCTTGCCTCCAACCATTTCTGTTCAGTGCAAAAGCTAGTTTTAAATGCAAAACTTTTGCACCTGGTGAAGGCAAAGATACTTAGAGAAAAATTAAGCACACAAAGACATTCAAGGGGGATGAATGGTGAACATGCTCCAGTTGTTCCTAGCTCATACTGATGATAAAGAAAGATTCATTTATCTGAAGATGATATAATTGTGTTTTGAGAATGCCAAAGAAAGAGAAATCCATCATCAAAATAGCAGTTAAGTAATATCAGAAAATAAAAAAAAAATAAATAAACAAACCAACCATTTTCTTTCTTTCCAACAGTTAAGGGGCCATTCTATCTGTTCAAATATTCCTGGTTGCTTCAGCAGTAAAATGATGTGAAAAAGTCACATGGCACAGAGAAAGAGAGGAAATACTTATGACCTACCAGGATAGCTTCCAGGAATGTCACTGTATCTTGACTCTCAAATTTTTTGTTGTTGGTAAACCAGTGAATGAGTTGCATGACTAAAGGCTCATACAATTGTCTTGCCACCTGAAAACAGCAAACGTTAACTGGGTTTCTAGGATTTATACATTTCTATGCTACTTTGCTATTAATATGTAAGAATAAAAACCAGTACACTTTGAAAAAGGGTCTATAAAATGAATAACTCATTTCATATTACACTCCCATATCAAGGATCAAAAAACCTTAGACAATTAAAATGTGTTAGATGCTTTTTATTCAGCTAGTCTCAATGACCTACAAGCTTACTTTCAGTAATATCTTTTGAGACAAAGAACACTGCATGCTACAGACTGATGTGCCAATATACAGTAAGAGAAACAGGGATGTTTGTTTCTTCATCTATATTTAGATCTAAAAATCTGTCTTTACCATTAATCTAACTTCTGGATTTCAACAATTCTACCTGTAAATCAACCTGACTGAGTACTGTCATACTATAGCATGAAGGAAGGAAACACTAAATACACTTATTTATGCATATACACATACTTCAAGTGCAGTTCCTGTGGCTTGGACCAGTCCAGACATCATTTACCTATGGTTAATGTTCAGCCACACAGCAGCAAAAGAGGCTTCACCTAACCTGGTAACACAGCTTCCTGTCTATTTTAACAGAACACAAAATTCCTTTGATCTAAAAATAGATATGGATGCCAGGGTCCAAACAGCAGTCTCAAAAGGCACAAAAATCTGTAATTTCAGTGGAGATGAACCTATGTGTCTGTTCTGTTTTGTGCAAAGGAGAAGAAATATCAAGTTCAAATGTTTAAACGAAATATATCATCTGTAGGTAGCTACGAGGTAGCTACAAATTCTGTCACAAATGCTTTTCCTATGCTTGTAGCTTTGCACACATGCAATATCAAAACAGTCAACTTCACCTCCAATTAACTTATTACTGAAAGACTACAGAAATTAAATATGGTGATAAAGAGGTTACTGCCACTAACTCCCTGAGTGAACCATGAAACCCGAATCTCTCTTGTAGGCTTCTCTAAGGTACTCTGAACTACACTGCATTATAGAAGTATTTGAAAAGGTTTTGACTCCACTCCCAAAATCCCAACAATCCATCCCTAGAATAGAATTTCAGTCTAAAAAATACTCTTCATTTAGGAAAAAAAAAACCAAACTAGCAAGTTATAAAAACTTCTAAATTAATTCCCACATTTAAACGTATTTGAACAAGCTGAAATTCATGTAAATAAATCTACTTACCTGGTCTATGTCACAAGCAAGACGAAGCAGTACTGGAAATACTCGCTTGTGTAAATGGTACATAGGTGGGGGACCCTGATGTCTTTCTGGCATCTGAGAGGCTTTCCCCAACATATATGTGACTATGCCATGTAGCAGTTCACATGCTGCAACCTGAAATTTAAAAATCCCTTTGGTTATGCATCCATTACTTTTACAGAGAAGACAAAAACGTGGGCAGGACAGAACGAGTCACATGAAAGAGTGTATTTGAGAAACCACACCTATGCTAAATCACTGTTCCAAGAACAGATCATGACCACTGGAATTATTCACACACATTCTAACTGGCCTTTTTCCTAATGTTTTAGTCTCTGTCATGGGCAGTCACATATCAGCTGGAGAAAGTTCATCATCAGATACAGGTAAGTCACCCACACTGTTTTCAAGGATACTTCCAGTCTGGACTCTCTTTGGGTATCAACATTCCAATCTAGCTCAGCCTCAAAATATTTGCTTAAATGCTCTGCTGGACTGAGCCCATAAGTTCATAGGCTGGGCATGAGAAGGAACTCTAGCAACACTAGTTTAAAAGATTAATTTTTATGTTAAATCAAGCACAATGCTATCTGATAGAGCTTACAGCAACTTTTGCTCTTTAGCTTCTAAATATTCAGAATAGTGTAATCATGAAAGGGCACCAAAGAAGCACATTGCTACCTATGAATTAATTAAAACAGGTCTATAGTAACAAGGAAGATATTTTACGCAATTTTATCATTTAGCATAAAACAAGATGGAGAAAAAAAAATCAGTACTTTTGTTTGCCTGTCACTTGCAGAAAGAGCCAGTTCAGTCACATGAGGCAAAAATAAGTCCAAGTAGATGACAGGCTTCATATCTGCAAATGGTACAGCAAAGCTCAGGCGCTTCTCAGTGTCCCAGGATACACATTTCTTCATCATCTCTTCTGCAGAGGTAGCTGATGCATTTGAAAGATGAAAACAAACTTAATACAATATACATAGAGCAAGTATTTACTTAGTTCAGTCAAAAAAATCTGTAACCTTCCAACTTCAGTTAGATCACCATGCAATGTTTTATAAATTACAATGCTTTATAAATTACTGAAAAAATTGCAGCCAATGTTTCAGCTGAGAGTTGCAGCAGTCTCCAGTTTCAATACAAGTTAAGTTTGGAGACAAATAAATCCAGAAGACATTGAATCACATTCGATTTAAAATACTTCTGTAAGACATCCAGTATAATGCATTTGCCTTCTAACGTTACAGAAAATTCTTGAAGGTCAATCAGACATATTGACTCCTGTAATTGCACAGAAAATGACTACATTTCCAGCCACTTAGAGCTATCTCCTCCAAGGAAAACTGGCATACTTACTCCTTCCTCTCCCTGTATTCCCATATTTGCAAATTTGGTAAAAAAAAAAATCTGACCACACTTTGCGTTTAATTTCCAGAGAATAAGGCTACTTCCCTCAGTATTTTTCAGTAAGTAACAGAAAAGCACTTGGCAGAATGAAAATTGATTGCAAAGGCAGAAAAAACAAACATAAGCATGCAAAGAAAGGAAAAAAAATGCAAAATATTGAATTAATTTTTAGATTAACTAAATTCTGTGCTGAATTTATCTCTTGCAAAATATTGAATTAATTTTTAGATTAACTAAATTCTGTGCTGAATTTATCTCTTGAATCTCATGATCAGGTACTTACACCATTGTCTTCCATTTTCATTAGACTGAATGATAATTAATATTTCAATTATAAAGCTTGTTCATAGACTGGACAGAGAAAGGGAGAAAATGTCTTTTTTTTGAGGAGCACCCAAATGGAACTCTACTACCCACACATACTAAAGGCATGATGTACCCTAAACTCACACGTGAAAGGTAAGCTTGCTGAGATTTACACAATTCATGACTGCAGTTCTTAAATACTGAGAACTGTAGTAGAGGCAGAAATAAATACTCAGGACAAACTGGGGCACAGTTTTAAAATGGCTTTGCAGTCAGAGGGGAAGGGTGGAATAAATACAACCAAATACTCAGATGCATAGTTTTTTTGCTTTGAACTGTATTTTCCTAAACACTTTCCTTAAACCATATTAAGTGAATACTTTCGCTCTACTAAACTCCACAATTGAACAAAAGTAATTCTGTTTAAATGAGAGCAACAAAAACCAGGTATGTTAAAGTGATGTTGAAGCCTTAATGAAATCTACTTTCAGGAGAGACAGCAGAGGCATGTAAATATTTTCAACAGCATACTCACCTGTAATTAAGTTGTGGTTAATCTGCCCTCCCAAAGATCCAAGAAGGCGTGCCACTCTAGTCCTTACTGCTTCCAAGGAGGGACTATTATCCTAAATAATTCAAGAGATGAATAATATTAGTGAAAGAACGGTTACTTCTATATAGAAGTAATTTGGTTTAGAGAGTAAATGAAGGTCTTATGGCTTATTAAATATAGATGAAGGTAAAATGAAACATGAGAAGAATTGCATCAAACAAGACAAGAGCTTTGGTTTAGTAAACAAAAAGAGAGCAAGACTGGAAAGCATTTTCATTGCATTTTGTAAGCTTTCAATTACCATTTCTAAAGTAAAATTTTATTATCACAGATAACATGTACCTACAGAATAACATAACAGTGTAAAAAGCAGAAACAAATCTGAAGCAAAAATTGCTCTTTTCATTTGCTTCAATTCCAGAACTTAAAGTTTAGATCCTGTACCTATATAGAATCACAGGATCATTTAGATTAGAAAAGACCTCTAAAGTCATCAAGTCCAACCATTAACCCAGCACTGCCACACTCATCACTAAACCATGCCCTCAAGTGCCACACCCACATATTTTGGAACACTTCAGGGATGGTGATTCTATCGCTTATCTGTGTAGCCTGTTCCAAATGCTTGAAAAACTCTTTCACGAAGATATTTTTCCAAATATCCAATCTAAACCTCTGGGAGACCGACCCCTACGTGGCTACAGCCTTCTTTCAGACAGTTGTAAAGAGTATCTGGCACAACCTGAGGCCACTTGTTCTTGTCTTGTCACTTGTTACCTGGGAAACTGACCCCCACCTGGCTACAGCCTCCTTTCACATAGTTGTAAAGAGCAGTAAGGTCTCCCCTGAGCCTCTTTTCTCCAGACTAAACAGTGCCTCTCTTAGGCAGCCTGTACAGGATATAAAATTAACTCATTTTGTTTCACAGAATCACAGAGGTTGGAAGGCACCACTGCAGGTCATCTGGTCCAACCTCCTTTCTCAAGCAGGGTCCTCTTAGAGCACCAGCACAGGACTGCATCCAGACAGTTATGGAATATCTCCAATGAGGGAGACTCCATAACTTCTCTGAGAAAGCTGTTCCAGTGCTCAGTCACTGCACAGTGAAGAAGTTCTTCCTCACATTCAGATGGAACTTCCTGAGCATTAGTTTCTGCCCATTATCTCTTGTCCTATTGCTTGGCATCACTGAGAAGAGCCTGGCTCCATCCTCTTGGCACCCTCCCTTCAGATACTGATAGACATTGATGAGGTCTCCTCTCACTCTGCACTTCTCCAGGTTAAACAGGCTGAGATCCCTTAGCCTTTCCTCATAAGAGATGCTCCAGTCATCTAATCATCTTTGTAGCTCTCCACTGGACTCACTCCAGGACTATCATGTTTAAAGACAACCAGATTGGAAAAAGAGTTCTACATACAGGAGTAACTAATAATGTCATACCTAAAAAGTGGTTTATTCCAAGTTACTTTGTGTACTGGAATATACAAATAAAACTACACTTATATTTGAGAGGTCATTGGACAAAGTAATACATATGTTGGCCTCTAAAGACTGTAAGCCTATCCACAAGACAACTAAAAATCCCTCAAAAACTTAAGCATTAAAGAAACTGTATTGCATACTGCAAAGCTGCTAAACTGGGACCTGATTTGGGGTGTTGAGAGTTAAATTTTTGTTGCCATAATCCATCACACTAGCAGTGATACTGACTTACAGGATTTCTTGGGTCCCCTTTTCCTGCTTAATTCACATCCTCACCCTGGAATA